>JAGIQG010000012.1:80301076-81501076 GCA_024679065.1 Sphyrna mokarran
CCCAGGAGAGATGGCTTGGAATTCTACTTATCTCAGAGATAGGCCAAGCACTTACACTGCCCCTTGCAAGGCACTTAACCTTATAATGAATGCAAGTGTGAGCATTTATCACTCTGCGGTTTAGCCCACCTATTTTCTCATGTGTGTTTCCTATGCTACCATCCTAGTGTAACACTCACAGCCTCGTGAACTATTCTTCCCCTCTGTGCTTCAGTATTTCAGCTTTTGTTCAACTGACAGCAGCGGACTTCCATCTAAGCAAGATATCTTAACCAAAAAAAGACTTCCTGTCCCTCTCAAGGACTCATTGTCGCAGGCAGAATTCCTGGACCACACATGCACACGTTGCCCTAACCTTGCGTCACTGTTAAAGGGGCCAGCAGGAATGAGAGGGTGCCAAGGAAGGGGCTAACATTATCTCTGAGCTTTTCACTGCGGCTAAGTAGATCAGACTGAGAGTTGCTGTTCCTTTAACTCCAGCCACTTGAGAAAAACAATAGCCTCTCCGTAGGCAGACCCTGCAGGGGATAACCAAAGCTCGGTTTTCAGGTTGAATGTGTAGGGTGTAAGCTCAGTGGATTATCTAAGCAAAGTGTCTCGCAAAGCTTCCTGAGAAGGGAAAGGAACCGTTAAAGAAAGTGTCACCGCAAAAATCCAAAGGTGAGATCCGCACAGCTAATCCCTTTGGCAGCAACTATCTGGCAGTGCGGAATGAAGAACAGAGAACTTAACCAAAGAGAGAGAGAGAGAGAGGGAAAGTTCAGGAATATCAAACTAAAATACTAAAGGAAACAAAGAATTGAGCAGCATTTTTTAAAATATAATAGATAAAAGTCATGGTGAACGTTTACCACAGGAAGTAGTTGATGCCAAAATATTGAATGTATTCAGGAGGCGGCTGGAGCACTTGGGGTGAACGGGATCATGGGGAGAAAGCAGGATTAGGCGATTGAGTTGAATGTTCAGCCATGATCGTGATGAATGGCGGAACAGGCTCGAAGGGCCAAATGGCCTCCTCCTGCTCTTATCTTCTATGTTTCCATGTTTCTGGAACACCGGTTTCATCCCACTGGGAGTATTGGATCCAATTCCGGTCATCCTTTAAGAAGGATGTGGAAACATTGGAGAGGATGCAGCGAAAACTTACAACAATGGTTCCACAAGGGGATGGGTTCAGAAAACTTGGGGCCGGTCTCCCCAGAGGGGAGTAGGTTGAGGGGAGAGTCAGTAATGGTTTTCAAAATCATAAACGGATCGGGTAGAGAGAGAATACCATTTCTTGGGGCTGAATTGCCTGAAAGCTGGTATTTGTGATGCTGGAACCTCAGGACAAGACCAAGGTGGATCAAACACTTGGCACTTCTGGCTGAAGATGATTGTAAATAAAACCATAGAATCCTGCAGTGCAGACAGAGGCCATTCAGCCCATCAAATTTTCACCGACCACAATCCCATCCAGGCCCTTTTCCTGCAACCTCACACATTTACACCACTAATCCCCTGACACTAGGGTCAATTTAGTATGGCCAACTCACACATCTTTGGACAGTGGGAGGAAACCAAAGCACCCGGAGACACGGCGAGAAAGTGCAAACTCTTCACAGACAGTGACCCAAGCCAGGAATCGAACCTGAGTCCCTGGCACTGTGAGGCAGCAATGCTAACCACTGTGCCGCTATGCTGGGCTCCTCCACCATTGAGGATGGGGATATTTGTCGAGCCTCCTTCCCCAGTGAGTTGTTTAATTATCCACCACCGCTCATGATTGGATGTGGCAGGACTGCAGAGCTGAGACCTGACCCATTTGTTGTGCGATCGCTTGTTTATCACATACGGTTTCCACAATTTGGCGATGCACGTTGTCCTATGTTGCAGCTTTGGCAGGTCGATACCCCAAATTTGTGTATATTTTTCTGTCGTAGCTCTACTGGAAATGCTTGTCCTGGGATTGGACTAGTTCTGCAGCACATGTCTTCATTACTATTGCTGGGAAATTGTCAGGAGTGCAGAGCTTTTACAATATCCAGTGTCTTCATTTGTTTCTTGATACCATGTGGAGTGAATCGAATTGGCTAAAGACTGGCCTCTATGATGCTGTAGACCACAGGAGGAGACTATGATGGATTATCCAGCCAACGCTTCTGCCTAAAGATGATAGTACAGCAGCTATGATCTGTATTCTGTTCTGAGACTAGGTCTGATTTTAATTTCTACTCTGATGTGAAACCACAACTCAACTTGTTTTCTAAAACTGGTGGTTTTTGGTGTGGTCAACACATACTGATCAGAAGGAACTTAGTAGTTCCTGGGGTGGCCCAGTGGCACAGTGACTAGCACTGCTGCTCGCAGTGCCAGGGACCTAGTTTCAATTCCTGTCCATGCGGAGTCTGCACATTCTCCCCGTGTCTGCTTGGGCTCCCTCCAGGTGCTCTAGTTTCCTCCCATAGCCTGAAAGACACGTTGGTTCGGTGCATTGTCCACACTAAAATTCTCCCTCGGTGTGCCTGAAGAGGGGCCAGAGAGTGACGACTGGGGGATTTTTACAGTAACTTCATTGCAGTGTTAATGTAAGCCGACTTCTGACACTATAAATAAATTTTAAAAACCACGTCACCACTGCAAAGGTCAGAGGGAATCTTTCTGCTGTGTTAACAGTGTCATTAAAAGGCAGTGAGAGAGATTAAAGAGAATCTCTCTCCATCTGGAACTGCATTCAAAACACAGAATCTCAAAAATACACAGTGTGTCTGTCAATATCAGATCAGACTTCCACTTCAGTTCTGATTTTTCCTCAGGACAGAATATTGGTGAATTGTTTCCACATTCTCTCTCTCATTCTACAATGCAGTGGCCACTGTTTTTCTCAGCATTTGCTGGTATCAATGAAGAATTCAGGACTTCTCCAATTTGTACCCTTGGATTCACACAGTCTGAGCCATTTTTACATCTCAGAAACACGGGAAGCATTTGAGGGTTCTGGGTCTGTACTCGATGGAGTTTAGAAGGACGGGGAGAGGGATCTCATTGAAACCTACAGAATACAGAAAGGCCTTGATAGAATGGTATGGGAAAAATGTTTCCATTAGTAGTAAGGACTAAAATCCGAGGGTACAGTCTCAGAGTAAAAGGATGACCCTTTAGAACCAAGATGAGGAAGAAGGCACATGGAGTTTGCACATTCTCCTTGTGTCTGCGTGGGTTTCCTCTGGGTGCTCCGGTTTCCTCCCACAGTCCAAAGATGCACAGATTAGATTGATTGGCCATACTGAAATTGCCCCTTAGTCTCCTGAGATGTGTAGGTTAGAGGGATTAGCGGGTAAATGTGTAGAGATAGGGGGATAGGGCCTGGGTGGGATTGTGGTCAGTGCAGACTCGATGGGCTGAAAGGCCTGTTTCTGCACTGTAGGGTTCTATGTTTTATGTTCTACAAATCAAGAGTGTGATGGAATACTCTCCACTTGCATGGATGGGTGCAGCTCCACCAATACTCAAGAAACTCAACACCATCCAGGACAAAGCAGCCTGCTTTATTGCTACCCCATCCACAAACACTCACTCCCTCCAATACCAATGAACAATGGTGTACCATCTACAAGATGCATTGCAGCAACTCAACAAGCTCCCATGCACAGCACCATCCAAACACACAATCGCTACCAGCTGGATGGACAAGGCCAGCAAACATGTGGGGGCAGTACCTCCTGCAAGTCCCCCTCCAAGCCACTTGCCATCCTGACTTGGAAATATATCGCCATTCCTTCACTGTCACTGGGTCAAAATTCTGGAGCTCACTCCCTAAAAGCACCGTGGGTGTACCTATGCACAGTAAAAAGTCTCACAACACCAGGTTAAAGTCCAATCAGTTTATTTGACAGTAATTCCACAAGCTTTCGGAAACGGTATTCCTTCGTCAGGTGTATGGAAGGGGTCCCAATGTTCAGGGACTGCAGCGGCTCAAGAAGGCAGCTCACCACAGCTTTCTCAAGGGCAGCGATGGATAGGAAATAGATTCTGATCTAGGGAGTGTCGCCACATCCCGCGAATGAATAAAAACAAAAATTAATTTGAGAGGAAAGCAGTGTCGGAGGCGAAATGGAAGAGAAAGATATGGTGATAGGGTTCAGTAACGAAGGGGGAAGTTTCCTGTGGAACGTTAATAGCAGATGTTAGGCCAATTGACCTGTTTCTGCGCTGGAAAAGTGACGTTATTCAGAGGATCTCACACTCCCCCTGAGCGTTGTGTTCTACTGCTTCATGTCCTTGCCTGAAATTGCTGCCTGTGTTATTTTAACACGGTCATTAAGTTGTTTGCGATAAACTGGTTAACGATCGTGTTAAGATAACACGGGCAGAGGATTAATATAGAAGCATTGACCAGTGTGCTGCAAAGGATGACAGAGGAAATTTACCCTCACTCGCGTCTCACCCTCACCCCACCCTCACCCTCACCCCTCTGCAGAAATGAAACTAGATTGCAAGTGGCGTAAAACGTGTGTCAGAGATTGAAAGCAAGCCTGACGGTGCTCAAAGAGGGAAGACACAGCTCAATGCCGGGAACCTGACTCCTCCCAGCTCTTGGGCTCCACAGGCATTGATGGTGTTTATGGAGGAGTTCTAGGTGTCCTGGGAAGGTGATGGCAAAGGCCATGGTATCTACAGGCAGTTAAAGGTTCCTTCAGGGAGAGCAAGCCAGAACTCAACTACACTGACTTGAGACTGGAGTTACAAGGAGGCTCAGTGGGGAGGCTAGACATCTAGGGCTGCTGTTCAAGTTCATTGCCAACCAAGTGGCTAGGGAATTTAAATTCAATTAATTAAATAAATTTGGGATTTACAAAGCTAACATATGCAAATAATGATAATGTAACTATGGGGTTTTTCGGTTTAAGTTTACTTATTAGTGTCACATGAAGGCTTACGTAAACACTGCAATGAAGTTACTGTGAAAATCCCCTAGTCACCACACTCCAGTGCCTGGTCGGGTACACTGAGGGAGTATTTAGCATGGCCAATGCACTTAATCAGCTCGTCTTTCGGATTGTGGGAGGAAACTGGAGCACCCAGAGGAAACCCACACACACAGACTGACCCAAGACTGAGGAAGAACGTGCAAACTCCACACAGACAGTGACCCAAGGCCAGAACCGAACCTGAGTCCTTGACGAGGGGAGGCAGCAGTGTCATCAAGTCATGGAGCCGTTGAGGTTTACAGCATGGAAGCAGGCCCTTCAGCCCAACTTGTCCATGCCACCCTTTTCTTCAACTACTCGGCTAGTCCCAATTGCCCCCATTTGGCCCATATCCCTCTGTACCCATCTTGCCCATGTAACTGTCTAAATACTTTCTAAAAGACAAAATTGTACCCGATCCTATTACTACCTTTGGTAGCTTGTTCCAGACGCTCACCACCCTTTTGAGTGAAAAAATTGCCCCTCTGGATTCCTTTGTGTCTCTCCCCTCCCACTTTAAACCTATGCCCTCTAGTTTTAGAATCCCCTACCTTTGGGAAAAGATATTGACTATTTAGCTGATCTGCGCCCTTCATTATTTTATAGACTTCTATAAGATCACCCCTAAGCCACCTACACTCCAGAGAAAAAAGTCCCAGTCTATCCAGCCTCTCATAACTCTAACCACCAAGTCCCATAGCATCCTCGTAAACGATGTTAATCACTCTGCTACTGTTTTTGTAAAGCATTTGTCCAAGTGTGGCGTCAAGGAGCCTGAACAAAACTGGAATCAGTGGGAATCGGGGGAAAGCCTTGGGTGGTTGGAATCATTCTCTGCACATAGGAAGATGGTGTTTGGATGTCAATCATCTCATCTCTGGGACATCACTCCAGGAGTTAAACAGGGTAATGTCCTAGGCCAGAGATACAAAACTATTAAAAGTTAATTTAAATAAAGTAAATCTAACCTTCATCTTCTGCTCCAGGGTTGGAACTTCCAACACGTGATGAATCTCAAGCCTCTCACACACATGTATGCGCCTGACCGGTGTAAACAATTCTTGTAGCACACATGTGGCCCTTTCCCGGTTAACACACGCACAGGAGATCCAAGATTCTTCCGGGATTGGATATGCTGACCACGGAGCTGAAGATGAAGGCCGGAATTTTAAGGTATTCTCTGAGGCAAGGTGATAAAATTCCAGTGAGAGACTCCGTGCTCCTGCCCTACACGCAAAAACCCCAAAAGGCCACAAAAACCCTGGGAGTAATAAGTGGGAGGTTAAAAAAAAAGCAGGAGAGAAGGGAAAAATAAACAGGAAGGGAAGAAGGCAGAGAAAGGAAACAGGATCCAATAAAGTGAAGAAAAGGAGGAGGAGGCTCCAATTAGATGGATGGTTAGAAGGAGCAGACTGTAAGCGAGGTGGGCTTGAATGAAGGCCTAGTAGTCAAAGAGACCTCCTAAAGAAGCCCTGAAGATCTAACTGAAGGTTGTTAACTGTGTGTGGCACTGGGGCAAGGGTATACCTTTGGGGCACTAGTATTCTGCTTGGCATGGCTAAATAGCTGAAATTGGTGAATTGATGCTGGAGGGCGGTTACTGTGTAATGTTGTATGTTTGCCACAGGCAAGTTCTTGAAGAGTAATGAAGTATGGCACTCTGATTCACGTGGGGCCAAGACAACAGGACATCAGGAAAATAAAAAAGCAAGATTCATGTACAGTCAGCTGCTTGGCTTCCGGATTTTCCTGGGCTGTTGTTATCTCTTACCTTGTCCCAGAATGCCTAACTTGCAGGGAGAAGCGGTCAAACACTGAAATAATAATACGTAAGTTGAAGCAACATTTCAATACAAAGCACCATTCTCTGTACAGGAAGGATGAAGAATACTTTGAGGCCCTGAGAGAACAAAATTAACACATGACGAAGTGTGTGCGAATTTCATATAACGCGTAGGGAGCAAATTATTGGGTTATTGAGCTCGGAGTGGAATCAAAGAAGTCCAAAGATGTGTGGGTTAGGTGGATTGACCATGCTAAATTGCTCCTTAGTGTCAGGGGGATTAGCTGGAGTAAATACATGGGGTTATGGGGATAAGGCCTGGGTGGGATTGTGGTCAATGCAGACTCAATAGGCCGAATGGTCTCCTTCTGCACTGTAGGTATACTATGGTTCTATAAACCGCACATCATTACTAAAACACCAATTCTACCAGTAAAACTACAGCAGGAGGAGTATTGATGGGAACTGATGCTGCTAAATTGACAATGTTCCTCTTTCTGATAATACAATCAAACAGCATATTGACAAAATGTCTGCTAATATTGAGCAGATGCTTTAGGAGAAATAAATGAAAAATTTCCCATGCAGACTGATCAGTCCCCAGATATTAGCGACATTGCCAGCTCTTTGCCAGTATCAGGTATGTTGACAGGGATTCTGTCAAAGATAATTTCTTCTTTTGCAAAGAATTGCTTGATCATGCGACTAGTTGGTGCAGCAACATCCAAAGATGTACGATTTAAATGAATTGGCCACATTAAATTACTCCTTGGTGTCGGGGGGCTAGCAAGGTAAATGAGTAGCGTTACGAGGTTAAGGTCTTGTTAGATTGTTGTCAGTGCAGGCTCGATGGGCCAAATGGCCTCCTTCTGCACTATAGGGATTCTACGATTCTATAAACTGGAGGGAAATAATCATAACGGGATCAAATGCAACAGTATCTGTTCCCATAGGAGCTCCCAGAGCAGGAAAGGTCAAAGGATTCATGAGTAAGGTGAAAGACCAGAATCCTTACATCTAGGTTAGTCACTGTATCGAGCATCATGAAGCCCTCATGTGTGTCGCACACATGATGATGGCCTCAATCAGGATCTTGGGGCCATGTCACATTATCTATAATCTCCACGACTTGCCTGGGCTTGCAAAATCTCATTAACTGTCAAAACTTTGAGGATTTTGAGGACCCGTTAAAGGAAATAATCATTACGAGGGAAGAAGTGTTGGGGCTTTTAGGTAGCATAAAGACTTATAAAGCTCCGGGGCCTGATGGTATTTATCCCAGGCTGCTAAGGGAGGTGAGGGATGACATTGCTGGGCCTCTGACGCAAATCTTTGCCTCTTCTTTGGACACAGGTGAGGTCCCAGAGGACTGGAGGATTGCAAATGTAGTACCGTTGTTTAAAAAGGGTCAGAGGGATAACCCAGGGAACTATAGGCCGGTGAGCTTGACTTCAGTTATAGGTAAGCTAATGGAGAGGATCCTCAGGGACAGGATGTATGAGCATCTGGAGCGCTGCGATCTGATCAGGGATACGCAGCATGGCTTCGTTAAGGGGAGGTCGTGCCTTACGAATCTAGTGGAATTTTTTGAAGAGGTGACAAAAACGGTTGATGAAGGACAAGCCATTGATGTCGTCTACATGGATTTCAGTAAGGCGTTTGACAAGGTTCCCCATGGTAGGCTGATAAAAAAGGTGACGGCGCATGGGATACAGGGCCAGGTATGTAGATGGGTTGAGAACTGGCTTGGGAGGAGGAGACAGCGGGTATTAGTGGAAGGCTCTTTTTCCAACTGGAGGTCAGTCACTAGTGGTGTGCCACAGGGCTCAGTACTAGGACCTCTTCTATTTGTGATTTATATAAATGACTTGGAAGAGGGGGTAGGTGGTGTGATCAGCAAATTTGCTGATGACACTAAGATACTTGGATTGGCGGGGACTGAGGAGCAGTGCCAGGCAATACAACAGGACATTGATAGGCTGGTAGATTGGGCAGATAGATGGCAAATGGAATTTAATCCGGATAAATGCAAGGTGATGCATTTTGGCCGGAATACTGTAGAGGGGAGTTATAGGATAAAAGGTAAAACTATCCGGAGTATAGAGACGCAGAGAGACCTGGGGGTGCAGGTTCACAAGTCTCTGAAGGTGGCAGTACAGGTGGAAAAGGTGATAAAGAAAGCGTATGGTATGTTAGCCTTCATAGGAAGGGGTATAGAATACAAGAGTAGGAGTTTGATGTTGCAAGTGTATAGAACATTGGTTAGGCCTCACTTGGAGTACTGCGTCCAGTTCTGGTCGCCGTACTACCGGAAGGATGTGGAGTCCCTGGAGAGAGTGCAGAGGAGATTTACCAGGATGCTGCCTGGTATGGAAGGGCTGTCTTATGAGGAAAGGTTGAATGTACTGGGGTTGTTTTCCCTTGAAAGACATCGGCTGAGAGGGGATCTATTAGAGGTATATAAGATTATAAGGGGTATAGATAGAGTAAATGGTGGTAAGCTTTTTCCACCATTAGATTCGGATAGAACGAGGGGTCACGGCCTTAGGGTGAGGGGGGCTATGTATAAGACTAATATTAGAGGGCATTTTTTCACACAAAGGGTAGTGGGGGTGTGGAATGCACTACCGAGTAAGGTGGTGGGAGCAGGCACGCTAGGGTTGTTTAAGGGTCTCTTGGACAGCCACATGAGCAGTCTGCAGATAGAGGGATATAGGAGGACTGTTTAAATACTTTAATTGTTTCCACAGGCTTGACCAACAAGGTGCATGCATTCGGCAGTTCGTGCGAGGGCTGCTCCTAGAGGTTACTTCAGGAGTGGCCTAGTGCTTCAAGTCGTTAGTGTATGCTTAAACTAGACCATCGGATGGGCAACATGACAGCTCAGAGACTATCGCTGTTTCTGTGCAGACACATGGATTTGGGCCTGTGTCTGCGGGAGTTTGCACGTTCTCCCCGTGGTTGCGTGGGTTTTCTCCGGGTGCTCCGGTTTCCTCCCACATCCCAAAAATGTGCTCTTAGGCTGATTGGGTAACAAATTGTCCCTATATTGGTCTCTATATGTCATTAAGATGTTAGGATGGCGGCGCAGGCTTGTTGGGCCGAAGGGCCTGTTTCCCATGCTGTGTTGTTCTTTGTTCTTTGTTCTAACTGTCCTACCTGGAGACAATACACGTCTCTTTAACCTGTGCTTAATGCTCTCTCCACTTACATTGTCTGTACTTCTAAAGCTTTGATTACCTGTTAAGACTCTCATTCTAACCATTATCTTGTAATTGAGTTTGTTTCTATATATACCCTGTTGTGAACCCAATTCCCCCTCACCTGATGAAGGGGTAGCACCCTGAAAGCTCATGCTTCCAAATAAACCTGTTGGACTTTAACCTGGTGTTTATTCATGCACACAGAAGTGCAAGGGCAATCTCAGAGAAAGTTCCTCTTCTGTATTTCTGGACTCCGTAACACGCTCAAAAATGCGTTAAATTTCTTAAATGAATGGAAATTGCATTGGATTGCATGACCTGTTTTGGGAAGGTGTTAGAGATAAAAGGCTTTTGTTAGAGGGTAGTTTAATTGGAGAAAAATGTGCTTATTGTACATTGCGCTGGGACAGGAATCACTGTCCTAGAACCAACCATCTTCATCAATAGTCATCCATCCATCATAAGGTGAGAAATGTAGATGTTCATGGGTGATTGCACAATGTTCAGCACCATTTGCGACTGCTCAGAAGCAATCCATGTCCAAATGCAGCAAGAGCTGGACAATAGTCAGGCTTGGGTTGATAAGGCAACTGACAAAGAGCACAGGCTCGAAAGCTTGTGTGAGTTTACTATCAAATAAATCGGTTGGACTTAAACCTGGTGTTGTCAGACTTCTTACTGTGATAAGGCAACTGCCAGACTACCTTCAACCAAAGTGAATCTAATGTAGTTTAAAAACAGCGAGATTATGTTGCCGCTGTATAAGGTTCTGGTGAGGCCACATCTGGAATACTGTGTACAGTTTTGGTCTCCTTACTTGAGAAAGGATAAACTGGCACTGGAGGGGGTGCAGAGGAGATTCACAAAGTTGATTCTGAAGTTGAGAGCGTTGGCTTGTGAGTAGACTGGGGCTATACTCATTGGAATTCAGAAGAATAGGAGAGGATCTTATAGAAACACATAAAATTATAAAGGGAATTGTTAAAATAGAAGTAGAGAGATGGTTTTCAGTGGTGAGTGAAACTAGGACTAGAAAGCATAGCCCCATAATAAGAGGGAGCAGATTTAGGACAAAGTTGAGGCGGATTCTTCACCCAAAGGGTTGTGAAACTGTGGAATTCCCTGCCGAGCAAAGCAGTCGAGGTGACCTCGTTGACTTTTTAAGGCAAAGATGGATGGATTTTTGAACAATAAAGGAATTAAGGGTTATGGTAAGAATTCGGGTAAGTGGAGCTGAGTCCACAAAAAGATCAGCCATGATCTTATTGAATGGCAGAGCAGGCTCGAGGGGCCAGATGGCCTATTCCTGCTCCTAGTTCTTATGTTCTTACGTAATCATCTCCTCTTGACATTCAGTGACATTACCATCCCTGATTTCCCTAGAATCAATGGGAGAGAGTTAGAGGAGGTTACCATTGACCAAAAACAGAACTGGGCTAGCTATATATGCTATAAGAGCAGATTAGATGCTGGGAATCTCCTGACTCTCCAAAAACTGCACCCATTTGAAATGGAAAGAAATTCCACAACACCAGCTTAAAGTCCAGCAAGTTTATTTGTAGCAAATGCCGCAAGCTTTCGGAAAAGGCTGTCCCCTTCGTCTGTTCTGAAAGCTTGTGGCATTTGCTACAAATAAACTTGATGGACTTTAAGCTGGTGTTGTGGGATTTCTTTCTGTTTTACCCCAGTCCAACGCCGGCATCTTCACATCTTGACTCCCATTTAAAATGTCAGGAGTGTGATGTATTACCCACCCTACTTGCCTGGATGAGTGTGGCTCCACAGCACTCAAGAAGTTTGAGACCATCGGTGGCACAGTGGTTAACACCACTGCCTAACAGTGCCAGGGACCTGGGCTCGATTCCCAGATTGGCTCACTGTCTGTACGTTCTCCTTGGTTTGCGTGGGTTTCCTCCAGGTGCTCCGGTTTCCTCCCACAACCTGAAGGACATGCTTGTTAGGTGCATTGGCACTGCTAAATTCTCCCTCACTGTACCCAAACAGATGACTAGAGGATTTTCACATTAATTTCATTGCAGTGTTAACGTAAGCCTACTTGTGACACTAATAAATAAACTTATAAACTTAAAAACCATCCAGAACAAAGCGGCCTGCTTTAATTGACATCCCATTTAACAATCCATGTCCAAATGCAACAAGAGCTGGACAATAGTCATTCCCTCCATCAGTGACATACAGTGGCAGGAGTGTGTACAATAAAGTGTGTACTGCAACAACACCTTCCAAATTTGTGACCTCTGCTACCTAGAACAACAAGGGCAACAGATGCAAAGGAACACCACCATCTGCAAGTTCCTCTCCAAATTCACTCACCACCTTCTCAAATTAGGGCTGGGCAATAAATGTTGCCCATGTCAGCAACACCCACATCCTGTGAATTTTTTTTGAGAAGGATAGTGGGTCTTTATTTATGTAACCCATAAAACCTTATTTTAAAATCTCGTAAAGTTTGGTGGGATTAGGAACACACATTCTCTGGATTATCAGTCCAGTACGATCACCACATGCCTTCCCCTGCTCTGTACCTGCAGCAACTTCCGTTCCCAAGAGTGTCAAGTATTTGGAATAATTTACCAAGAGAGGCATTGGGATAATTTCAAATGCAATCAAATGCCAATGTGCAAGAATTCATGAGGTGATTTGATTGACCAGCTTGTCTTTCCTCGTGATACTGACCCCCGTGAGCTTTATTCCCAACATGTGCCATATGTTAAAAAGTGTCAAAGTGTTCCCCAAAGCCACTCCCACCCCCAACATTGAGATTGGAGAGACAATTTCAGTAAAAGTGGATTGGATACAAGTTCAGACAACAAAGGGCCATATGGACTAATACCTTCATTGTACTTGTGTAAATGCTCGGGTTATACATTGACAGAGTTTTCAGGATGTCAAGTGAAGGAACAAAACGGCACTTTACAGCGCAGTTTTACAGGGTGTCCAAAAGAGGCTTCTAGCCAGTGAGCCTAAAACCCCCAGTGAACCTCCCTAATGGTTAGAAAATTTGTAGATGTTAACAAAAAGGATTCTGTCGCTCTCCAACAACATCAACAATCTCAAACCAGAGAATCTGATTGTAGTCATCAGTTCAGCCATTTCCTTTTGGGTGCAATAGCAGTTGCCATTTTTTTAGAATCATAGGATCACTGCAGTGGAGAAGGAGGCCATTCAGCCCATCAAGTCTGCACTGACATCTTTCCAAGCTAGGCCCTATCCCCATAATCCCACATATTACCCTGCTAATCTCCGACACTAAGGAACAATTTAGCACGGTCATTCAACTTAACCCCCACGATTTTGGATTGTGGGAGGAAACCAGAGCACCCAGAGGAAACCCACACAGACATGGGGCGAAAGCTCAAACTCCACACAGATAGTGACCCAAGGCCAGAATCGAACCCTGCCACTGTGAGGCGGCGTTGCTAACCCCTGTGTTGCTCTTCACGACAGTATACATGGTGAAGGTTTGGTGGTATGTGAGCATTAAAATCTGAGTGACAAAAGACCCAACCATTTACATTCATATGTGTGGTGACCTCAATGAGGACAATGAGGATCGCCTCATGCAGTATGAGATCCCTGATTGAGGTAATGGTTGTCTGCCTAATCAGGGATCTTATACTCGAACAGGCCAACCTCATTGACCTCATTTAAGTCATTACAATAACGCACCTTAAATGTAGGTAAGTTCTCTCAAAGCACTTCAGTTATGTTAGGAACAAAATAGATGCCAGGTCTAGTGAGAAGATATTGAGGGGGGAGCGGTAATGTTGCGGTGGGGGTGATAGATGTAATACTTATGTATTATTAACTAAACACTAAGCAGCCTTCCCAGGGGCGTGAGCATCCCATGTGAGCAGCTAACATCTCCCCCGTATATAAAAGCAAAATACTGCAGATGCTGAAAATCTGAAATGAAAAACAGAAGATGCTGGAACAGTTCAGCTGGTCTGGCAGCATCTGTGGAGAGGGAAACAGAGGTAATGATTTGAGTCCATGTGATTTTTCTTCAGAGCTCTCATACAGCAGTGCGATAATGACAGGATAACATGTTTGTGATACTGGCTGAGGGATATATATTGGGCAGAACTCCGGAGATCACTCACCTCATCTGCCTCGAATTGGGTCCTGGGATCAGTTACTGAGTGTAACATCACCACCCTGACGGTGCAGTACACCCTCAGAGAGATTGGCAGACATAGAAAAACGGGCAAGTAAGTGGACAGACAGACTGAGAAATGGTAAAGTGGGTAACTTGGACAGAACAGTTCCCCTGCAGGGCCCATGTCTCATATTTCGTGTCAATCTCTAGCACACTGCGGCTGGTGAAGTGTTTAATTTGCAGGATGCACTCAAACAACTCACAGAGGTTACTTCAACAGGATGTCCCTCCTCCTTACGATTATCACAATGCCCTTTCCAAACCCCTGTCAAATGTTCCTCCAAGCCTCACCCCATCTGGATATTGTATTTCCTATGGGTGGAGGAGAGTGGCACAGTGGTTAGCGCTGCTACGTCATAGCGCCAGGGACCCAGGTTTGATTCCCGGCCTCGGGTCACTGTCTGTGTGGAGTTTGCACATTATCCTCTGGATGCTCCGGTTTCCTCCCATGCTCTGAAAGATGTGCAGATTAGACGGATTGGCCATGCTGAATTGCCCCTTCGTGTCAAAGGGATTAACAATGGTAAATGCATGAGGTTGTGAGGATACGACCTGTATGGGATTGTATTCAGTGCAGGCTTAATGGGCCAAATGGCCTCCTTCTGCACTGTAGGGATTCTATGAGTCTATGATTCTGAATCCGTTGAGATTCTTATGATGGGGGCATCGCTGGCGAGAGAACCACAATAGCAGAAAGCATCCCCCCCCAATCTGCAATGTCTTTTTGGAGGCGACCAGAGACAATCTAACCTTGCCGGCAAGGCTCATACTCAGCACAATAGAAATTACAAGTAGAAGGAGGGCATTTTGTCGGCTAATATTTATTAGCTCTCGGTAATTCATTAACAAAGCGGAGAGGAATCATTATCGGAGTCCACATAAACTGCTGGTACTGTTCCACCTGTCGTGTCAGAGAGAGATGAACCATATCATCTGCAGTGTTCTGCAGCAGCCACCTAATCCCAGACTTAACACTGGAACAGATGCGATTTAATTTCAAAGTGATAGAAGGTACTGAAGGAAGTGTCCTCTCTGATTGATCAAACAGCCTTCCTGTGAAGTGCCGTCTTGGCGTTAACCCTTTCACTGTACCGTGTCCGACTCCCTGTACAATCCCGTGTGCTTGGTGACAAAGAACACAATCAGAAGATCAGAACCATTTGGAAGATCTACTCAACTCTGGGCAGTATTCCTGAATGAAATTCTTTGGGATCTTTCAATATATTGCAAGTATAAAACAAAGTGTCACTTTTTATTATGTGTGACTTTCTTTTTTACAAAGCTGCTTTCAAACTTGAAGATTCCCAAGGATTATGAAAAATATGCTGAGGGTACAGACATTTTACAAAAAAGCAGCACACAGTAAATTAAAGTAAACTTTATTTATTACTGTCACAAGTAGGCTGACATTAACACTGCAAAAATCCCACAGCTGCCACACTCCGGTGCCTGTTTGGGTACACTGAGGGAGAATTTGGTATGTAACCAGCACATCTTTCAGACTGTCGGAGGAAACTGGAATACCTGAAGGAAACCCATGCAGACATGGAGAGAACATGCAGACTCCACACAGACAGTGACCCAAGCTGCGGAATCGAACCCAGATCCCTGGCGCTCTGATATAGCAGTGCTAACAGCTGTCACAGGTTCCCAATACAGAACAATCTCGATAAATGTCAATGCAATATTATGTTTGATTCAGAATTTCTGTAAACCTTGAATGCAGGCACTTTGCTAATCTTTCTACAATGCCCAGATCAGATTGGTCACTTTGTAATTCCGTTTCCTTCTACAGACCAAAAGATTAGATGGATTGGCCATGCAAAATTCACCCTTTGTCTCAGCGGGATTCGCTAGGGTAAATACATGGGTTTTTGGGGATAGGTCCTGGGTGGGAATGTAGCTGGTGCAGGTTCAATGGGCAGAATGGCCTCCTTCTGCACTACAGGGATTCCATTCTGTTCCAAGATCTAGAACACAGAAAATTCTTGGAAACATATTTTGCCCTGATTTAATGATGACGACCTGCATTTATATAGCATTTATATTCAGTATGATGAAACATCTTAAGATGTTTTACAGGAGCATTATAAAACAAAATTAGACGCTACATGAGGCATTATGTCATTATGAGGCATTAGGGCAAATGGCCTAAAACTAAGTTAAAGAGTTAAGTTTTATGGAGTGTCTTAAAGAGAGAGAGAGAGACAGAGAGAAAGAGAGAGAGAGAGACAGAGAGAAAGAGAGAGAGACAGAGAGGTGGAGAGGTTTAGGGAAGGAATTCCAGAGCTTTGAGCCCAGGCAGCTGAGGCCGATTTGGGGGGGTGGGGGATTAAAATCGGGAATGCTTAGCAGGCCAGAATTAGATCCCAAACAATTTTGTTGGGAAAGAGGGAGGTTGCTGAGATAGGGAGGAGTGAGACCATGGTGGGATTTGAAAACAAGGATGGGATTTTTAAAATCAAGACATTTCCTGAGGTGGAGCCAAGGTAGATCAGCGAGAATAAGGGCAACAGGGAACTGGAAAGAGAGGATGCAGATAGCAGAGATTTGGGCAAATGCAGATTTTGCAGAGGGCAAAATATGGGAGACCAGCTGTCAGTGCTTTGGAATAGTGAAGTCTGAAAATAACTGGAGCATGAAGGAGGGTTTTTACAGTAGATGGAGCTGAGACAGAGCAAAGTCAGGTAACATTGCAGATGGTGAAATAAATGATGGGGCAATAAATGGCAGGAAGCTCATCCCAGTGTCAAATATGGCAGCAAGGATGTGAGCAGTCTGCCTCAGCCTGAAGTCAGTTGCCTGGGAGAGGGATGGAGTTGGGATTCAGGGAACAATGTCAACATTAACAATGTCCAAAAGGCATTCCTGCTTCGCCACATCATCAAAACATTAATCCAGTGTGTACAGAGTACAGGAAAGAGATAGAGACGCTGGTGAATGGTGCAATGGCAATAATCTCTCCCTCAATGTCAACAAAACAGAGGAGAGACCATCATCATTAGGAAGTGTAAAGGAGAACATGCTCCTGTCTACATCAATGGGGCAAAGTGGAAATGGTTGAAAGCTTCACATTTCTAGGTGTCTAGATCACCAACAACCTGTCCTGAACACCCCATGCTGACACTATAGTTAAGAAAGCCCACCAATGCCTCTACTTTCTCAGATGACTGAGGAAATTTAGCATGTCAGCTATGACTCTCACCAACTTTTACAGATGCACCATAGGAAGCATTCTTTCTGATTGTTTCACACCTTATTAATGGCTCCTGCTCTGCCCAAGACTGCAAGAAACTACAAAGAGTCATGAACGTAGCCCAGTCAATCAATCAAACCAGCTTCCCACCCATTAACACATTATAAGACCTGTAAAGAGGAATTTTAACCATTAATTCCCTCTTTAAAAGTCCAACATTTCTCTTTCACAATTGGTAAGGGTATCGGGTGCAGGAAATTAGGATCCAAGCTCTCAATGGCAACCCTGGTGTCACTATTAGTTTGTTGCTTTCAGATCAAACACAAAGAACATTCTCATTCCTGCAAAAGTGGGTTTAGAGGCAGGACTGGGGCCAAATTGTTGGACTCTACCCCCCCTGACATAGTCCCACCTCCCAGCGGAGACAGAGTAACAGCCGCTGTAGCTGTGCCCTGAATGGTTAATTAGGGTTAATCACAGACCCACACAGGGGCAAAGTTCAGATTCACTGGAATTTCCCTGGCTTCAGGCCAACTCCCCACTGAGACTGGATTTAGACAGTGATGGGGAGATGGGCAGTGATGGGGAAGGGGCAGTGATGGGGAACTGGGCAGTGATGGGGAGTGGGCACTGATGGGGAAGTGGGCAGTGATGGGGAGATGGGCAGTGATGGGGAGGTGGGCAGTGATGGGGAGGTGGGCAGTGATGGGGAGGTGGGCAGTGATGGGGAGGTGGGCAGTGATGGGGAGGTGGGCAGTGATGGGGAGGTGAACAGTGAAGGGGAGGTGGGCAGTGATGGGGAGGTGGGCAGTGATGGGAGGTGGGCAGTGATGGGGAGGTGAATAGTGAAGGGAGGGGGGCAGTGATGGGGAGGTGGGCAGTGATGGGAGGTGAATAGTGAAGGGGAGGTGGGCAGTGATGGGGAGGTGGGCAGTGATGGGGAGGTGAATAGTGAAGGGGAGGTGGGCAGTGATGGGGAGGTGGGCAGTGAGGGGAGGTGGGCAGTGATGGGGAGGTGAAACAGTGATGGGAGGTGGGCAGTGATGGGGAGGTGGGAGTGAGGGGAGGTGAATAGTGAAGGGGAGGTGGGCAGTGATGGGGAGTGGGCAGTGATGGGGAGGTGAATAGTGAAGGGGAGGTGGGCAGTGATGGGGAGGTGGGCAGTGATGGGGAGGTGAATAGTGAAGGGGAGGTGGGCAGTGATGGGGAGTGGGCAGTGAGGGGAGGTGAATAGTGAAGGGAGGTGGGCAGTGATGGGAGGTGAATAGTGAAGGGGAGGTGGGCAGTGATGGGGAGGTGGGCAGTGATGGGGAGATGGCAGTGATGGGAAGGTGGGCATTGATGGGGAGATGGGCAGTGATGGGGGTGTGGGCAGTAATGGAGGAGTGGGCAGTGATGGGGAGTGGACAGTGATGGGGAATGGGCAGTGATGGGGAGGTGGGCAGTGATGAGGAGATGGGCAGTGATGGGGGGGTGGGCAGTAATGGGGAGGTGGGCAGTGATGAAGAATGGGCAGTGATGGGGAGGTGGGCCGTAATGGGAAGGTTCGCGGTGAGGGAGGTGGGCAGTGATGGGGCGGTGGACAGTGATGGGGAATGGGCAGTGATGGGGAGGTGGGCACTGAAGGGGAGGTGGGCACTGAAGGGGAGGTGGGCATTGAAGGGGAGGCAGCCGCTTGACCGCATTGTCGGAGGATGTCTCATCTCACTGTCTCCATTACTGAGTCACACGATCCAAAGGCATTGCGTATTGGGGACCCTGTGATCAGGCCTCTGGCCTCGGGAAGCTGCTGGCCGTGCTTGAGTGACCCCCTCCTGGAAGATCCCATTGTTGGCGCACTTCTGACCACATCTGGGGCAGGGATCCAAAGATGCTCCCAAAGCCTGGAACATTTCTGCCATCTTGATTCAATGATTCATGTTTTGACTTTGAACGATGGTCTCCTGATGCACCTCTCTCGGTTTTCCTCTCTTTATGGAAATCAGTGGCATTGAGAGATTTAACTCTGGTTCTATTGGCTTTCTGAGTAAGGCTTGGTAAAAGAAACCCCCAGTGTACTGGGAAAGCTGAGGGGAAATGTCAGTAATCATTGCAGATCTCTGCTCGCATGTGCTGGGATTAACCAACTACAGCATGTGCCTCAAGCCTTACCAGAACTGGAGAATCCTGAAAAAAACCATCAATGCAGCTGCTCTTTCCTATTTCCGCTACCAAATTCTGCCTCATTGGATCGTAGAAACTCTATATTGCAAAAGGAGGCCATTCAGCCCATTGAGTCTGCACCAACAGCAAGCCCACTGAGGCCCTGTCCCCATAACCTCACATATTTATCATGCTAATCCCCTGGATACTACAGAGTCAATTTAGAAATGATTAATTCAGTTAACCTGCACATCTTTGGACTGTGGGGGAGCTGCAGCCCCAAGCAAACCCACCCAGACACTGTGCAGACTCCACACAGACAGTAACCCAAGCTGGAGATTGAACCCAATCCCTGACACAGTGAGGCAGTAGTGCTAACCACTGTGCCATCATGCCACCCAAAGGACATAAGGTTAGCCTGATTATCCCAAGTGCAACCAGGTGTAGCACAGTGGTTAGCACTGCTACCTCGCAACACCAAGGATCCAGGTTCGATTCCCAACTTGGGTCACTGTCTGTGTGGAGTTTGCACATTCTCCCTGTGTCTGCGTGGGTTTCTTCTGGGTGCTCCAGTTTCCTCCCACAGTCCAAAAGACATGCTAGTTAGATGCATTGGCCATGCTAAATTCTCTCTCCGTGTATCTAAACAGGTGCTAGAGTGTGGCGACCAGGAGATTTTCACAGTAACTTCATTGTGGTGTTAATGTGAGCCTACTTGTGACACTAATAAATAAACTCTAACTAAAGTTAAGAATGTTGAATCAATTCCTGCACCTTGTGAGGCTTAATAACTCAGTTAGAACCAAACCCATGGGGTTGCCGAGAGGTCGATTGTATTTGGGTGGGCAAGTGAAGAACTATTTTGAAATGAGATAGAGCGACACAGCAGTTAATTTGCACACAGCAAGCTCTCACTATCAGATAATGAGACCATCAGCAGATAAACTGCTTCATAACATTGTGAGTTGAGGGATAAACATTGGCCAGGACACTGAGATGAACAGGGTCTTTCCTGAGAGGACAGACAGATCCTTGGTTTTACCAGTGATCGGAAGGACAGACCGGTCACTGAAATTTGGTAATAGTTCAAATTTGTAAGAAGCACTTGGAGATACTTCATTGTGACCTCTGGATGCCAGGGTTGCTGTGTTATTGAGTACGATTCGCTCGGTCTGTGTTACGGGTTCTAACAAAAGGGCAAAGTTAAAAACCTTTGGAGCGTATTTCAGGCAATAACGGACAAGGAGATGATGAATTACACATGTGTTTGTTAGGGTGTGGGAGCTCGGCTGCTAAGTGAGGGGGGGAAGCTTGCAATCACATAGAATTATATCATTAATGTCAAGAATACAGTGCCAATGGCTTGCAGATGTGCAAGGTGGTCAAAGCTGTTTGTGATTAGCGGGCTCCGGTGATTGAGCTGTTATTGAATGTGTTGTGAAGCGATTGTACTTTTTTTGTAAATCATTAACCAGACGCCGGTCTGTAATGAGTGCGCCTGCTGTTAACACAGGCCTCTGTGACAGGCCACAGAGACAGGGAGGGGGAGGCAGGCGGGCTCTTAATGTTTCACACAGTCAGGTGTGAAGCCGCTATCTTCGGGCCGGGGCGAAGCTTTGAGGTGGGATTCACGCTGTGGAGCGCCACTAACAGGGCTCTGAGAACTCCGGAGTGAACCGCGGGTAGATGTACAGGGCCCTGGTTCTCACACCACTTTGTGTTTTTAAACTCACCGTTTTTTAAGAACGTAGTGACAGGTTGATGAGAGGGAATGCTCGTAGCCCAGGCTGGAGAAGGGGACGAGGGAAGGGCGGGAACGGTTAGATTTCATTCCAATCACGCACGACAGTTAAGGGACTAGCATCTGACAAGAGGGGGAAATTTGTACTATCTCGTGGTTGAGGGATGAACATCAAATGACACCCCCCTGCATTAATGCTAGGATTGGAATTCTCTGATCAATTCAGCAATGTTGTTTCCTTGCTTGGGGTGAATGGAGGCCCTCGTGGGGTAGCTGTGTCTCTGAACGGTGATCTTGGCCCGAAATTTTGGGTAGGGTTTTTGTCCTGAGACGGAAAACCCCGCTCGAGGTGAATGAACCTTTATATAGTCCATGCCCTACCCCGCTATGGCTCCCGTGGTGGAGGGCAGGACTGGAGAACTCTGCCCTCTGTTTTTCTCTCTCTCTCCGCACATGCTACCAGACCTGCTGAGTTCATCCAACATTTTCCCACATGTGGACGGGAGAATTCGTGTCCACTCGCTGGACAAATGGACAGGAATCTCTTCCTCATTTGCGCTGTTGTTCAGTAAAAGTTTGGATGGTATCTTCAGCCTCTGAATCCCGCTCTCTTTGAGCACCCCCACCACTGCTACACCCATCACCACCACCCACCCCCCCCACCCAGAGATATATTTTCCATACACCGTTGTCGCAATATTGCCCGTGCATTTATTCATTTTCTCTGCCCGTGGGTTCTGTGTGGCTCTGGATTTCAGTGGGCCGGTCTGAGCTAATAAAGCCTTTGAAAGGCCTGCGAGAGGGAGAATTGTTCCCACACTGCAGAGTTCAGAGGAAATAGGAAGTAGGTGACTCAGGGTCAAACCCCTAACATCTAATGTAACCTGATCCTGTGACATGTTGGAAAAAAGAGAAGGAACGCTCTGGGCCTCGGAGCACAAATCACCAACTGTGATGACAGGAGGGAGGCAATAAAACTCAGCACCTTCTCCTGTCTGGAAGAGACCAGTGGAAATAAACATTATTTATAACCAGTAGATTGCCGTGAAGAGATTATCACTACCGTGTCACCTTCACTTTCAGTCCCTGTGCTTGTACCAATAACCATTGAGTGGACTTTACATATTCCCCTGATAGCTTCTGTGTGCTGCAATTAATTGCTGCCAAAAAGCCCTTAACTCTAGGCCCAGGCCTCAGGCCTTGTGGCTCATAGGCCTCAGGCCTGCTCTTCAGGCACAGGCCCACAAGTTTACCCTCCTCCCACCCCAAGGCTTTGGCATTTCAGGTGCTCATCTAAATGCTTCTTAAATGTTGTAAGGGTTCCTGCCTCTCCCATCCTTTCAGGCAGTGAGTTCCAGATTCCAACCATTTTCTGGGTAAGAAAGTTTTTCCTCAAATCCTCTCTAAATCTAATGCTCCTTATCTAAAATCTATGCTACTGACCCCACTGTTCGGAGGCAAAGCTTCTTTCTATTTATATCCTTCACAATTTTGTGCACCACAAGCAGGTCTCCCCTCAGCCTTCTCTCTGCTCTAAGGAAAACAACCACAGCCTAATCATCCTCTCTTCACAGCTGAAATGCTCCCGTCCAGCAAATATGCTGACAAATCTTCTCTGCACCCTCTTACTGTAATCATATCCTTTCTATAATGTGGCGACCAGAATTGGATATAGTACTCTAGGTGTGACCTAACCAATGTTCTATATAGCTCCATCATAACCTCCCTGCTCTTATATTCTATGCTTCAGTTAATAAAGACAATATCTCTTTTGCCTTCTTAATTATCTTATTTATCTGCCCTGCTGTCTCAAGGATCTTTGGGCTTATATTGCAAGATTTTTCTGATTCTCTACATTTCCTGGGGCCCTACTGTTCATTGTACATTCCCTTGCCTTGTCAGTCCTTCCAAAATGCATCATTTCACACTTTTCAGGGTTAAATTGCATTTGCCGCTGTGTTGCCCAACTGACCAGTCCGTTTATATCGACCTGTAATCAAAGGCTTTCCTTGCTACCATTCACCAAATAGTCTCAAATATCATGACATTCTACCTGGTTCACCAATGCCCTTTAAGGAAGGAAATCTGCCATCCTTATCTGGCCTGACCCACATGTGACTCGAGACTTCAGGCATTTAAGTGATTTACTCTTAAATGCCCTCTGCATTCACCAAAGATCTTTAGACATCACCTTCCAAACCCACGACCACTTCCATCTGGAGTGTCAAATGCAGCGGACACAATGGGAACACCACCACCTGCAAGTTCCCCTCCAAGATGCTCACCACCATCCTGATTTGGGAATATATCACCATTCCTTCGCAATTACTGGGTCAAAATCCTGGAATTCCCTCCCTGAAGATATTGTGGGTCCACCCACAGCACATGGACTGCAGCGATTCAAGAAGGCAGCTCACCACCACCTTCTCAAGGGCAATTAGGGACGGGCAATTAATGCTGGCCAGCCCAGCGACACCCATGTCCCACAAATGAATTTAAAAAAGGAATGGTCTAGTAAACCAATAAGTTTAAGGGCAATTAGTGCGGGGCTTTGTCAGTGAAGACGACATTCCATGAACAAATAAATAGAAAGGAATACCAGGTACCAAAATGTTTAACCAGTGAGAGAATAGAACTTCTGAGCAAGCGGTTGTCGTACCTGTCTGGTCTGTGGTGGAAATTTGACAGCACACCACCCCTCCACCCCTGTCACATAATGCACCTGACCTCTGACCTCTAAAGACCCCCCCTCCAAGGCCGAGACTTTCCTCAAGAAGTTCAAAGGTGATCCCTGATCTCGTTAATAATTTACAGTGTTGAGTGACAGGGAAGAAAATGATTCATTTAGTGATGTACCAAGGTGTTAATAAGCAATCAATAAGAGGTGTCAGACATACGATCCCTGAGCCTGTGTAAACTGACCCTTAGCGTCTGGGTAAATAATTGTGCCTCTAATCGGTAGGCTTGTCCTTTTGGAATTTTGTGGGTCTGGAGATTTGAGGGAGAGCTTTTCGCACAGAGTCCTGTTACTTCCCAATTCCAAAAACCAAAACACTGGAATCATTATAGGAAGGACATGAAGGCATTGGAGGGGGTGCAGAGGAGATTTACCAGGACGCTGCCTGGAATGGAACATTTAATTATAAGGAGAGGTTAGGTAGCCTTGGATTATTTTCTCTGGAGAAGACTGAGGGGCGACCTGTTGAGATGTTCCAAGATTATGAGGGACATGGACAGGGTGTTTAGAGAACAGCAGTTCCCCTTAGTTGAAGGGTCAGTTACGAGGGGACACAAGTTAAAAGTAAGGGGTGAGAGGTTTAGGATGGATTTGAGGGAAAACGTTTTTAGGGTGGTGATGGTCTGGAATGCGCTGCCTGGGAGGATGGTGGAGGTGGGATGCCTCACATCTTTTAAAAAGTACCTGGATGAGCACTTGGCACACCATAACTTGGCACATCATTTCCTCGGATGGTGATGACCAACACGAGGGGACATAACTTTAAATTAAGAGGTGGTAGTTATAGGACGGATGTCAGAGGCAGGTTCTTTACACAGAGGGTGGTGAGAACGTGGAATGCCCTGCCTGCAGCAGTTGTGGACTCGCCTACTTTGGGGGCATTCAAATGTTCGGTGGATAGGCATATGGATGATATTGGAATAGTTTAGGTTAGAGGGTCAACTGGCCAGCGCAACATCGAGGGCCGAAGGGCCTGTACTGCGCTGTAATGTTCTATGTTCTATAACATTCAAGGCTGTGGGCCAAGTGTTGGCAAATGGGATTAGATGGGCAGGTCACTGCAGGGCTGAAGGGCCTGTACTGCACTGTAAGTATTCTGTGATCCTGTTGGAATTTTTAATATTCCTTGATGGGATGTGTGAGATCACTGGCAAGGCTAATGTTTGTTGCCAGCCCTAATTGATCAGAGTGCCTTGACAGAGTGATTTGGGGCAGGATTTATCGGTTCTGTAAACAGTGGGCATCACCACGGATAGAATTGGTCTTGTATATTTTGCCACTAATAGAGCCAAGGATTTAAACTTTCTGCTTGCTGGATGTTAAAAGATCTGCTTAGTAAAGATTCCAACTAGCGAAATCTTAGAAGAGAATCATAAAAACCCTACGGTGCAGAAGGAGGACATTCGGCCCATCAAGTCTGCAACAGAGCAACCTATCCAGGCCACACCCCCATATCTCCATGCACTTAACCTACTAATCCTCCAATGCATGCCTCCTAATCGACACGTGAACACATTCAATAGAATTATAGAATCCCCCCCCAATGCAGGAAAATGCAATTTGGCCCATTGAGGCTGCACGCATTCTCTGAAAGAATATTTTATCTAGGGTTACCCATAGCCTTATCCCCATAACTCTGTGCACATACCATGCTTATTCACCTAACCTATAAAGTTTGGACACTCAGAGTTCATTATCTATTAGTCACATATTGGAGTACGTTAACACTGCAGTGAAGTTCTGTGAAAATCCCCTAATCGCCTGTTTGGGTATACTGAGGGAGAATTTAGCATGGCCAATGCACCTAACCAGCATGTCTTTTAGACTGTGGGAGGAAACTGGAGCACCCAGAGGAAACCCACGCAGGCACAGGGAGAATGTGCAAACTCCGCTCAGACAGTGACCTAAGCCAGGAATCGAACCTGGGTCCCTGGCACTGTGAGGCAGCAGTGCTAACCACTGTGCCAATGTGCTGTCAATGGCTGTCATGGGGCAGGTTAGCTTTGCCAATTCACCTAACCTGAACATCTTTGGACCGTGGGAGAAAACCGGAGCACCTGGAGGAAACCCACACAGACATGGGGAGAATGTGCAGGCTCAGTATGGTCACCCAAGGATGGAATTGAATACAGGTCCCTGGTGCTGTGAGGCAGCAGTGCTGACCACTGTGCGTACCAGTTTAGTAAGCTTGTACCAAATACTTATCTGCTATTTTGACACATTTGAAAATAGGGGGGTTCTGGACAGCAAAGTACATTCGGAGTCTAGACGTGAAATTCACTGGTCAGAATTTCTGATCCAGCCCATTCTGCCTTTGCAGTTTCTCATCTCATCTTTCTCCCAAATTCCTAAGGTGCAATTCACCTGGATGCGATTTCCCATTGCAACTTGGCAGCAAGAGGGCTGTGCTGGAACCTGATGGAAAGATGAAAGGGGTTCTGACAAGGGGAAAAGTGTGAGAGGAGGGCGAGTTGGGTAAGGCAAAGAAAGGTAATGCAGAGAGAGGATGTGGACGGGGGTGGGGGGGGGGGATGTATTCCGCTGGGAGCTGGACATTGTCACAATGTTATTCAAATCTAGACCACAGTTTAAAATCCATTGGCTCCGGTGTCTGGTTCAGCTGTTGGTCAGCTAGTCAGATGGAAAAATAACATTCCAAAGGCCATGGATTGTTGGGAATTGCCTACGTCATATTTTCGTATCTCTATTCTTCCATGGGTTGTGATCATCATTGGCAAGGCCAGAATCAGCTGTTCATTCCTAATTGCCCTTGAATCTAACAGTTTGCCAGGCCAAATAATGTCTTTGAGGCCAAAACATTGTCTGATTTCAAGAAAAAAATTAAATACAGCTCTGGGGGCTAAACGGATCAAGAGATACGGGTGGAAGAGGATATTGAATTTGATGATCAGCCATGATCAAAATGGCAGAGCAGGCTCAAAGGGCCAAATGGCCTACTCCTGCTTCTAGCTTCTATGTTTTTATGTTTGCCAGGCCAAAGGGCAGCTAAAATTCAACAACATTGTTATGGACTATGGTCACACGTAGGCCAGTTAAGGATGACTAATTTCCTTCCCTAAAGGGCATTAGTGAACCAGATGGGTTTTTACAATAATTGATAATAACTGTCACGTACACCATATTGAGACTCATTCTAGATTCCAGATTTATTCATCAAATTTCAAATCCACCAACGGTTGTGGTTGGATTTGAACCCATGTCTCCTGGGCATTAGCCTGGGCCTCTGGAATACTGGTCCAGTCATATTACCACCACACCATATCTTCCCTAAAATGGCTGACAACGTGGCTTACTTCAATTTCAGATCCCTTAGCATCTGCAGGGCACATTGATGGCAGCATCCAGAACCGGGAAGATGGAAGAGTGAGACCAATCATCATGTTAACTTACAATAGACTTTGTGGAAGGTGGGATTCTCTGGCCTCCCCACAGCAACAGGAGATGATGGCCTGTTTGCTAGTGGTAGGATCTCCTGTTGCTATCATTTTCCATTGACTCCATCCCATGCCGTCAGGAAAGGCATGGTAGAGGTTTGCTTTCAGCGGGACCAGAAAATCCCACCGCTCTGGACAACTTGAAAATTCTGCCCTCATCCTTATCCTTGCCAAATTCAATCCATCTTTTAGGAATATTTCTAAGATTAAAAAAAATCATAGAATCCTACAATGCAGAAAGAGGCCCTTCAGTCCATTGAGTCTGCACTGACCACAATCCCACCCAAGCCCTAACACCATATTCCTACATATTTTACCCACTAATCCCTCTAACCTAAGCATCCTAGTATATTAAGGGGCAATTTTGGCATGGCCAGTCAACGTAACCCGCACATCTTTGGACTGTGGGAGGAAACCAGATCACCCAGAAGAAACCCACACAGACACTGGGAGAATGTGCGAATTCCACACAGACCTGAGCCAGGAATTGAACCCAGGTCCCTGGAGCTGTGAAGCAGCAGTGCTAACCACTGTGCTATTGTGCTCCCCATTATGATTCTTCAGTCTTCTATGAGAGAAACAGCAACATCTGACCCCTCCCAAATTTCATACTGAAGACCAGTACCTCAGAAATGCACCAAAGTAGCCACACTTACAGCTGCAGAGACCCTAAGTTCTGGAATTCCCTCATTAAGCCATTACATCTTTCAGACTTACTCTTTGACCGGGTTTTTGTTTACCTGTTCTAACATACTAAAATCAAAGATTATCCAATAATCTTCCTATGCAATGCCTTGGGGTAACTGACTAGACATTGAAGGTTCCTGGCAAAGGAGATTGAAAATTCAGATCTACAGGAGGCTAGAAGTGGAGCAGGGGCCTCAGAGGGAGATGGAAGCTGGAGAAGATTACAATGAAAGGGAGGGGTGAGACCCAGAAAGATTGGAATATGAGAATTTTAAAATTGGTGGCGTTTTCAAATTTATTGGTCATCCATTTTCGGAATTCATAGAATCCCTACAATGCAGAAGGAGGCCATTTGGCCCATTGAGTCTGCACCAACAACAATCCCACCCAAACGCTATCCCTGTAACCCCACATATTTCTCCCTCTAACCTATGTATCCCGAGACACTAAGGGGCAGTTTAGCAAGGCCATTCAATCTAACCTGCACATCTTTGGAGTGTGGGGGAAAACCAGAGCACCCGGAGGAAACACACATAGATATGGGGAGAACACGCAAACTCCACACAGACAGTGACCCGAGCCGGGAATCGAACCCAGATCCTTGGCGCTGTGAGGCAGCAGTGCTAACCACTGTGCCACCGTGCCACTCAGTGCTGGGACAGGGGGCCAATTGGACATTTAATGCTCTTCAAATCAGCCCAGCCGGGAGTCCAGTGAACTTCAGTGCACTGTAGGGTTGCCAACTCTCCTGGAATAACCTGGAGCAAACAGAAATTGGGAAATCTCTCCAGCTAAAAAAAGCTAAAAGGAAAAACTGTGCGTGATCTTTCTTTTCATTTCCTCTTTGAACGTTTCAGTCCGGAAATTAAAAATCATGTTTGCTTTGCAGTCGGAGTGAAAACGGGGGCAGAGACACCGTGATGATGGGCGTCAATCATCAGGGTGTCAATGGGGAGGAGAGTAGAAGGTTAGAGGGGGTGATCATGCGATGAGGATCCCAGGGTTAGGCAGCTAGGGTTGGCAGCCCAGAGTAGCACAATGATGAACACGGTTCCTCACAGTGCCAGGAACCCAGGTCTGATTCCCGACCTTGGGTCAATGTCTGTGTGGAGTTTGCACGTTCTCCCCATGTCTGCGTGGGTTTCCTCCGGGTGCTCCGGTTTCGTCCTACAATCCAAAGATGTGTAGGTTAGGTGGATTGGCCGTGCTAAAATTGCCCCTTGGTTGTCAGGGGGCTTAGCAGGTGGTAAATGCATTGGGTTTTGGGGGGGTAGGGCCTGGGTCGGATTGTGTTTGGTGCAGATGGGCCAAATGGCCTTTTTCTGCACTGTGGGGATTTGATGTGTGGGCAGTAGTGCAAAGTGGGGGAGGCATTTGCTCTGGCAGGATATCAAATTCTTATAAAAGGTTCAATTCAGTGAGAGTTGTGACTGAGCCCTGCAAAGCGGAGCAAAGTACCCTAACTCCATGTATGTTTCTCAGGTCGATCCTGCCCCTGCAGCAGAGAGTCAACAGCAATCGCTTGATGCTGTTCTGGCAAGCAGACAAACAGGAAATGGTTGTTATTCCGTCCAGATCATGCAGACGGAATGGTTTCCATTTCACGATTGGTTCAAAGTCCAGCTGGCCAAGGGAGTTCCATGTCCAGTTTTGTGCTGACTAGGCTGATCTGATTGCAGCCTCGTCCTGGATTGAGCGGCAGAACAATCAGCCTTGGCTATTTCCTGATGAAATGCACGTCCGTTTATTTCTCAGTAACTCAGGACAGCTCTGCCAAGTCAGGCCCACGCAGAAAAGGAAAGGTGAAATTATTCCTGCGAAAGACCTTTCCCTGAGAAACGCGGAAGAAACAGTGCCCCGGCCTTGGGTTAGATGCCACCCACCCGGACTCAGCGGGGTGACAGAGGACAATTCTGGGAACGATGTTTCAGAGAAGATGTCAGGGGAGGATACGGGGAAGGGGGTTAGTGTAGGTGGCAGGAGGGTCAGCAGAATGTTATCAGCGATAAATGATTCAGAGATAATTTGAAGCTCAGAAGAAGGCCAATCAGCCCGTCATGACAAGAAGCTGTTCTTGAATCAGTTGGTACGTGTCCTCAAACCTTCGTATCTTTTTCCTGATGAAAGAAATTATGTCCAGAGTGTGCGGAGCCCTTGGTTATGCTGGCCTCTTTTCCAAGGCAGCAGGAAGTATAGGCAGAGAATTGATAGGACTCTGGTTTGCTTCTTGGACTAGACTTTGTGAACGACTGTTGGTAATTTCTTGCAGCCTTGGGCAGAGCAGGAGCCACACGAAGTAATGATACAACCAGAAAGAATGCTTTCTATGGTGCATCTGTAAAAGTTGGTGAGAGTCGTCGCTGACATGCCAAGTTTTCGCAGAAAGTAGAGGCGTTGGTGGGCTTCCTTAACAGTACCGTCAGCATGAGGGGACCAGGAGAGGTTATTGGTCATCTGGACACCTAGAAACTTGAAGCTTTTGACCATTTCCACTTCGCCCCCGTTGATGTAGATAGGGGCACGTTCTCTACTGCACTTCCGAAAGTTGATGATTATCTCCTTCATTTTGTTGACATTGAGGGAGAGATTATCGTTGTCACACCAGTTCTCTATCTCATTCCTATACTCTGTCTTGTCATTGTTTGAGATCCAACCCATTATTGGGGTGTCGTCAGAAAACTTGAAAATTGAGTTGGAGGTGAATTTGGCCACACAGTCACTGGTGTATAAGGAGTGTAGAAGTGTGATGAGCAGGAAATTTTCACAATGACTTCATTAAAATTTAATGCAAACTTGCGACACTAATAATTAAACTTAAAGCAAAGAGCTGGAGCTAGCTAGTTGGGCTGAATGGCCTCCTTCTGGCCTGCTTCATTCTCAGATTGACCTCTTCTGCTTTTTAGAGAGTCATCCCAGTTTCTCCACATCAAATCACCCACACATCTATAAAAATAACGTCGCTCGGTGATGATAATGCAGAATGCTGTAAAACACTAGCATGTCGAGGAGGTCACAGTGGAGTGTGAAGCTATTGGGGCCAATAACAAGCAGCAGCTTGCTGATGTGCTGTCAGCGAGGTGGGCAGTGTTTAAATAAATAACTGCTTTGTTGCTCCCTTGCAAATTGGTTTGGATGAAAGTTCTTTCCTGGGTGAAGGGGGTGGAGTAGGTCAGCGTGCTTTACCATCCTGAGAACTGATCACTGTCAGGCTTCCTCTCACCGCTATCACTGACTCCTCCTGTCAGCCACAAGCTGATGATTGTTTTGGATCTGAAAGCGATTTCCCAGGCCACTCACCTCTGGGTGGAACGAGGCTGCACTGGCAGCAATCCCGACACATCACCCTCAGCAATACATTCAACAAATGGTCAAAATCAGCAATCAGTGAACAGCAGGGCCCCCAGCCTTAACCACACAATCTGACACACACACACACATATACACACACACACACATATACACACACACACACACACAAATATATACACACACACATATACACACACACACACGTATATACACACACACATACACATCACATATTGAGACACACACTCCTAATAAACACACATACAGACACATACACTGACACAAGCACACTAACACACACATTGACACACTCACACACGCTAACACACACACAGACACACACACACTGACACACACACACTGACTCACGTACACACTGAGAAATACACACTGACATACATACGGACTCACACACAGTGACACACAAATACCCTGACACACATACATAGTCACACACACACACACGTGTGCTGACATACACATACATACACGCACACACTGACACACTCACACACACACAAAACAAAAAATAACGCTTACACACATGCATTCGCATGCACACAGAATGACACACACACACAATGACACTTACACAGACACAGGCACACACACACACACACACACACACACACACACACAATGATTACACACACGTGCATTAAGGTACATGCTCAGACTCACTGAATGATACTCTCACTCATACATGTGCTAAGTGACACTCACACACGCACTGAGTGACATATACACACAAACACAATGAGTGACACACACTCACAAATGTATACACATATGTGTACATGCAGACACACAAACATGCACACGTGCACAAACATGCACACACACACAGACAAATGCACACATAGACATATAAACACATCCTCACACACATACACATAAACATACAAACATGCACACAAACATTCACACACAAACACATGAACATACAGATATATAACACAAAACATGCACAGACACATACACACAGAGACATATACACACACAGACACATGCACACACAGGTACACAAACACGCATGCACACAAACACGCGCTCACACACAGGCACACACACGCAGACATGCAAACACACAACCATATGCGCACACAAAACACATGCACGCAGACACATAAACACGTGTACATACACAAACATATACACTCACATGCTGATAGATTATTGATAGATAAGGGTACTATGGGAAAATGGATCAAAAATGGTGGAATTATGTGGTGATATGTCATGGTCTAACTGAATCACGAGCAGGTTAGAGGGACTGAGTGTCCTCTTCCTGTTCCTATATTCCTGGAGTAAGTGATCATAATGTCATTGCAATTTCTGGTACATAATGACTGACACATTCAGCTGTGTATAAACTATCCCCACTTTTCACAAAATATAAAGAGCCAAACTTCGAGACACTTTATTCGAATAAGAAGCAATATAAAAGCAAACTCATCTCCTTGTAGCAGAGGAGCTTAAGTGGAGATTGAATGGTGGCGGGTTTTGATCGAGTAAATAAGGATTAACCATTTCCACCAGTCAGAGGGTCAGCTAACCAGAGAATTTAAGGTGACAAAATCCAGGTGAGAAATTAGTTTACCTTTCTATTCAGTGTTATTATACTCTGGAACTCGCTCCCTGAAACTTGAAGGGAAAAGGTTACAGGATTATAGGAAAAGGAAGTCAAATTGTCACTGTCTGCACATTCTCCCCAAGTCTGCGTGGGTTTACTCTGGGTGTTCCAGTTTCCTCCCACAGTCTGAAAGATGTGCAGATTGGATGGATTAACCATGCTTAAATTACCCCTTGGTGTCAGGGGGAATTTAGCGACAGTAAATGCATAGGATTATGGGTTAAAGTTAATTTATTAGTCACAAGTAAGGCTTACATTAACAGCGCAGTGAAGTTACAGTGAAAATCCTCCAGTGGGCACATTCCGGCACTTGTTCAGGTCAGTGCACTAACCAGCACGTCTTTCAAACCGTGGGAGAAAACTGGAGCACCCAGAGGAAACCCACACAGATACGGGGAGAACATGCAGACTCCACAGAGACAGAGACCCCCAAGCCGGGAATCCAACCTGGGTCCTTAGCGCTGTGCTAACCACTGTGCCACTTTGTTGCCCGCGGTAGGGCCTGGGCGGGATTGTGGTCAATACATACTCGATGATCTGAATGGCCTCCTGCACTGCAGAGATTCTATGATCCTATAATTGGGTGGCTTTCAAAGAGCTGGCATAAGTGTGATGGTAAGAAATCTGACAACACCAGGTTTAAGTCCAACGGATTTATTTGATAGTAAACTCACAAGCTTTCGAGGTGTTTCCACCTCTTCGTCAGGTGAATGAGGTGATTCAGTCTTACCTGGTGATTGGCAAAACAGCTCCCTTCCTGTTGGCGAACACTTCAGCGGTCACGAGCATTCGGCCTCAGGCCTTCGGGTAAACGTTCTCCAAGGCTGCCTTCACGACACACGACAGCGCAGAGTCGCTGAGCAGAAACTGATAGCCAAGTTCCACATACACGAGGATGGTCTCAACAGGGATCTTGGATTCATGTCACACTATCTGTAACCCCCATGACTTGCCTGGGTTTGCAAAACCTCACTTACTGAAGACAATACACATCTCTTTAACCTGTGCCTAACGCTCTTTCCTCTGACATTTTTAGCCACTTTAAGACTTGAATAGCAGGTTAGGTGTAAAGATTCGCATTCTAATCAGTAATCTGTAAACTGTCTGTGCTATTATTTGTGCTGTCTGAGACCAGACACCTCATTCACCTGACGAAGAGGTCGAAACACCCCAAAAGCTTGTGAGTTTACTATCAAATAATCAGTTGGACTTAAACCTGGTGTTGTCAGAATTCTTACTGTGTTTACCCCAGTCCAACGCCGGCATCTCAACATTATGAGTATGATGGGCCCAATGGCTCCTTATTGCAATGCATTATTCTCTGTTTCTTAATGTTCCTTTCTAAAAGCTCATTAATTGAGCTTCTCAATCGCTACTGTCATCTTTACGATTAGCAGCAACGTGGTGTCGTGGAGCTGTTTTCTCCATGCTATGTGTGTGTATGAGCTGGTGTCAGTGGGGTTTAATCATTTGCACTCACAGTACTGGCAGGCATCCTGAGTGATTATCTGATGAGCTCTTTCTGCACAGGCCCCAGTGCTAACCAAACTGTTGACAGGACTTGCTCTGACCAGCTGATTAGAGCTTGCTTCTGAACCAGCTCACTTTTGCCAAGTTTGTCACGTAATCTAATGCTGGTTATTTTTGAATGGCCAGTCTCCCATTGGGAAAAATATCCAGAGTGCATGTGAAGCCAGGAACGCCAATGGTAATCAGTCTATCCTTTGCTTTGTGGCACTCCTTCTCTGTCCGGTACACACTGTGTATCAGGTAGAGATAGGGAATCAGTCAGCAGCAAGGTTTCTGGGCCATTTCCTTTTTACTAACACCGACGAACATGCTTCACTATCTCAGGCGAAATCCAGAATTCTCTTACAACCAGCTGGACAACTGGAACTTTCCAAACTGTTGCGATTGTGAAGGAAGAGGGTGGAGGGATAAGAGGACGAATCATGATCTTATTTACTGACAGAGCAGGCCCAAGGCCTGCCACGAAGCAAGGTCGGTGGTGTTGTGGATAGTCTGGAGGGATGTCAGAAGTTGCAGCATGACATCGACAGGATGCAAGACTGGGCGGAGAAGTGGTAGATGGACTTCAACGTGGATAAATGTGTTGTGGTCCATTTTGGCAGATCCAACGGGATGAATGAGTACACTATCAAAGGTAGGAGTCTTAGCTGTGTGGAAGAGCAGAGGGATCTTGGGGTCCGGGTCCATAAGACTCTCAAATCGGCCTCCCAGGTGGAGGATGTGGTTAAGAAAGCTTACGGTGTACTGGCCTTCATTCATCGAGGGATTGAGTTCAGGAGTCAGGAGGTAATGCTGCAGCTTTATAGGACCCTTGTCAGACCACACTTGGAGTACTGTGCGCAGTTCTGGTCGCCTCACTATAGGAAGGACGTGGAAGCTATTGAAAGGGTGCAGAGGAGATTTACAAGGATGTTGCCTGGATTGGGAGGCATGCCTTATGAAGACAGGTTGAGGGAGCTGGGACTGTTCTCCCTGGAGAGACGAAGGTTGAGAGGCGACCTGATAGAGGTTTACAAGATGTTGAGAGGATTAGATAGGGTGGACTCTCAGAGACTATTTCCCAGGGCTGAAATAGTCGCGACGAGAGGGCACAGATTTAAGGTGCAGGGAAGCAAGTACAGAGGGGATGCTAGGGGGAAGGTTTTCACTCAGAGGGTGGTGAGTGAATGGAATCGGCTGCCGTCAGTGGTGGTCGAGGCGAACTCGCTGGGGTCTTTTAAAAGACTTCTGGATGAGTATATGGGATCCAATGGGATTGGGGGTTATAGATAGGTCTATTGCTGGGTAGGTTTTGATGTGTTCAGCACAACTTGTGGGCCGAAGGGCCTGTTTGTGCTGTAGTGTTCTATGTTCTATGTTCTATGACAGCACACAAACAATCCATTTAACACAATAGCACCATGTTCAGTTCAAGTTTATTTATTAGTGTCACAAGTAGGCATGCATTAACGCTTCAATGAAGTGAAAATCCCCTAGTTGCCACACTCCAGCGCCTGTTTGGGCACACTGAGGGAGAGTTTAGCACAGCCAATGCATCTAACCAGCATGTCTTTCAGACTGTGGGAGGAAACTGAAGAACCCGGAGGAAACTCACGCAGACATGGGGAGGACTTGCAGACTCCGCACAGGCAGTGACCCAAGCCAGGAATCGAACCTGGGTCTCTGACATTGTGAGGCAGTAGAGCTAACCAACTGTGCCGCTGCACCACCCCAGTGTTGGTGTTTAAACTCCACATGAGCCTCCTGCTCTTCCTAATGTCCCAATGAATTGAGCCAATGGATTTGCAAACCATCCAGTCTGATGTTTATTCCCTTATCCTCCTGAGGAGCTAACACTTTCTATCTCCAGTTCTGACACTATGAATCATTCGTGCATGTGGTGCAATGGCATTATCACTGGATTAGTAATCCAGACTTCCAGAATGATGCTCTGGGGAATCTGGGTTCAAATCCCACTTTCACAGATGATGAAAGTTGAATTGAATAAAAATCTGAAATTAAAAGTCTCATGGGAACCATGAAACCAATGCCGATTGTTGGAAAATCCCATCTGGTTCACTAATGTCCTTCAGGGAAGGAAATCTGCCGTCCTCATCTGGTCTGGCCTTCTTCAGAGCAATAGCAATGTGGTCAATTCTGAGCTACCTCTTCAGGGCAATTAGGGATGGGGAATAGATTCTGGTTAACCAGCGATGCCCACACCCAATGAATAAAATAAACCTATGAGCTTTGCCCCAGAGAGTCAAATTGTTTCAGTTAATGTGGCTTGGATTTTGATTGCTGAGTGTTAGGGATGGGTCATTTGTTAGTGGCGTCCACACTCCCCTACTCTGCCCCCTCCCCCTCCCCTGGCCTGCACACCACTCCCCAAACTTTCACCGAATTGCAGGGCTTGAATACAAAACTCCATGCCGTCCATCACAGAGCTATACTGAGGGAGTGCTGCACTGTTGGAGATGCTGTCTTTGAGATGAAACATTGAATCGAGGCTTCATCTCGATTAGGTAGATATCAAAAGACTCCACATTAATTTTTGAAAGTGGGGGGTGCAGGAGTTCTGATCAATATTCATTCCTCAATCAACATCACTAAAACACTAACTGGCTCATCATAGATTCCCTACAGTAAGGAGGAGGCCATTCGGTGCATCGAATCTGTACTGACCACAATCCAAGCGCTATTCTCCATGCATTTACCCTAGCTAATCTCCCTAACACTAGGGTCAATTCAGCACAGCCAATCAGCCTAATCTGCGCATCTTTGGACTGTGGGAGGAAACCGGAGCACCGAGAGGAAGCCCACGCAGACACAGGGAGAATGTGCAAACTCCACACAGACAGTGACCTGAGGCTGGAATTGGACCTGGGTCCCTGGCGCAGTGAGGCAGCAGCGCCATCCATGGTGCCACTGTGCCAAAAATCATCACATTGCAGTGCGTGGGATCTTGCTGTGTGCAAATTGGCTACCTCGTTTTCTATACTGTGACAGTGATAACGCTTTTAGAGAGTGTATCATTGGCTGCAAGACTCTATGCGATGTTGCTGTTTGCGAAAAGCAGCGTATAAACACAAGCCTTCCTTTCTTCCTTTGAGGGGTGTTGCCAGTCTGACAGCTGCCTGCCCACATCTGGCTCCAGTGTACAAGCAGATGATGACCTCAGATTCCCTCTCTGTTACTCCTTCTGACACTCGGGACTATGACAGGCACAGGCCTGGATATTGGCATCGTTTGGTGGTTATATTCTCGCTTGCTGCCAGCGCGCGGATTTAGGGACAAAAGTTTTTAAGTTCTGCATTTTTGGTGCACAGTTTGCCTTAAGCCCTCTGAAAGCAGACAGGCATTTTACTCATGGATGTGAGCACATGCCACGGAACAGTAAAGCCTGTGGCTAATGGGACAGCATGTGGGAACAACACAGGTGAGTGGATATCTCTGTCACTGACAGGTTCTTGGGCTGATTTCCAGACCACAGACAACTCTTTCCTGCAGAATCTATTTTAAATTTAATATTAGCATGTGTTTAACTCAGTTTAGAACAAAGAACAGTACAGCCCTTTGGCCCTCCAACCCTGTGCTGATCACGTAGTCCTATCTAGATCAATTGCTTGTATCTCTTTATTCCCCATTTGTTCATCTGACTATCAAGATAAATCTTAAATGTGGCCAATGTAACTAGCTTAAGCACCTCACCTGGCAGTACATTCCAAACTCCCACCACCCTCTGTGTAAAAAACTTTTCCCGCACACCTCTACTGAACCTTCCCCCCCTTATCCTGAACTTGTTCCCCCTTGTAATTGTCATTTCTGCCCAAGGAAAAAGTTTCCAACTGATCACCCTTTCCATACCCTTCATAATTTTACAAACTTCTATCAGGTTGCCCCTCAGCCTCCGTCTTTCCAGGGAGAACAATCCCAGTTTATTCCATCTCTTCTCATAATTAATGCCCTCCATTCCAGGCAATGTCCTGGTAAACTTTTTCAGTACTCTCTCCAAAGTCTCCATGTCCTTCTGGCAGTGTGGTGACCAGAATTGGACACAATATTCCAAACGTGGCCAAACTAATGCTTCGTACGACGATTCATAAAATAACATTGAACCGGAAAGGCTTCTGGAGAGGGACTGCGGAATCACCTGAGTGTTTCCATGTCTTTGGGGTCGATAAGTTCAGATTTAACACTGAAACTTGTTGCAGGTTGTGAGCTTCCCTTTCTGCTCTCTTCACTTTGTTTGAATCCTGCTCTGCACTAATGGAGCCAAAACTCAAATCCAGCTCCAACAGAGCTGACAGAAGGATGTGCTCAGCAACAAAGATTGACTGTTGTTCCTGACATAGAGGTTTAATTTCCAATCGGGGAAAATCTCAGCTGACTCCCCATTGCGATTTCAAGCTGATATTTCATTACCAGTGTTTCTGTATTGACTTTAAACCAGAGCCCTGTCTGCCTGTTTCTGAAGGCCCCCATGCATTGTTGCTCTTGGGGAGAGCAGGTAAGGGCTTGATGGGGCGAGTGGCCACCTTCTCTGCTGTAACCAATCTATGATCCTATCCCAGCTCACCATCCAGAGAATCAGTAGGGAACGGATCCCATGAATCACAGCAGTCCCACTGCCATTTAGCATCCCTGAGGAACATTTGGCTGAAGGTGGTTTTCTGTGCCCCCCCGCCCCCGGCTCACCCCACTCCCTCCTCCCCACTCTGCATGGCGTGGTTCACCCACACACAGGGTGGGATTTTCCAGTCATTCTCACCCCAAATCTGAAAAATCCTGCCTGAGTTCAATGGACGGTTGCATGGTTCACCCCCACTTCCTCCCCGGTACAACTTCTTCTGTGGCAGTCAGGATAGGGAAATTCCCCCTACAGACACAGACACACAGACACAGACACAGACAGACACACACACACACACACACGCACACACGCACGCACACACACGCACACACACACACACGCCACACACACGCACACACGCACACGCACACGCACACCACACACACGCACACACACAGACACACACGCACACGCCACACCGCGCACACGCACACACCACGCACGCACACACATACACATGCACACACACACAACACACACCCACACACACACACACACACACACGTGCACACGCACACACAATGCACACACCCGCACACATGCTCACACACACGCACGCACACACACACGCACACACACGCACACACACGCACACATGCACACACACACACAGATACCACACACATTCACACGCGCACACCGCACACGCACATACGCACATGCACACACGCGCACACACGCACACACACACAAACACACATGCCACCACACACACGCACGCACACACACACAGACACACACACACACAAACGCACACGCACATATGCACACACGCACGCACACACACACACGCACGCACACACATGCACACGCCACACACACGCACGCACACACACACACATATGCGCACACGCACACACGCACACGCACACGCACACACACACGCACACACACACAACACACACAAGCACACACACACACACACACACACACACACACACACACAGACGCAAGTACACACAGGCACACACACACACACACACAGAGGAAAATAGAAACATAGAAACACAAGAACATTACAGCACAGTAGAGACCCTTCGACCCTCGATGTTGTGCCGAGCTATGTCCAAACCCAAGATCAAGCTATCCCACTCCCTATCATTCTGGTGTACTCCAGGTGCCTATCCAATAACTTTTTAAAATTTCCTAAAGTGTCCGACTCCACTATCACAGCAGGCAGTCCATTCCACACCCCAACCATTCTCTGAGTGAAGAATTTAACTCGGACATTCTTCCTCTATCTCCCACCATGAACCTTATAGTTATATCCCCGGGTGACAGCTACATCCACCCGAGGAAATGTCTCTGCATGTCGATTCTATCAATTCCTCTCAGTATCTTATAAACCTCTATTAAGTCGCCTCTCATCCTCCTCCACTCTAAAGAGAAAAGCCCAGCTCGCTCAATCTTTCCTCATAAAACCTACCCTCCAAACCAGGCAGCACCCTGGTAAATCTCCTCTGCACTTTCTCCAATGTTTCCGCATCCTTCTTATAATGAGGTGACCAGAACTGAACATAATATTCCAAATGTGGTCTTACCGACGTCCAGTATGTTGCAGCATAACCCCACGGTTCTTAAACTCAAACCTCCTGTTAATAAATGCAAACACACTATAAACTTCTTCACGGCTCTATCCACTTGAGTGGCAACCTTCAAAGATCTGTGGATATGAACCCCAAGATCTCTCTGTTCCTCCACATTCCTCAGAACCCTGCCATCGACCTTGTAATCAGCATTCAAGCTTGACTCACCAAATTGAATCACCTCGCACTTATCAGAGTTAAACTCTATCTATCAATGTCTCTTTGCAGCCTGCAAGGGCCCTCCAGCTCATCCACTACTCCACCAATCTTGGTGTCATCAGTAAATTTACTAACCCACTCTTCAGCGCCCTCTTCCAAATCATTGATAAAAATCACAAATAGCAGAGGACTGAGCACTGACCCCTGAGGTACACTGCTAGTAATTGGCCTCCAGTCTGAAAACTTTCCCTCCATCATCACCTTCTGTCTTCTATGAGACAACCAGTTACTTACCCAATCAGCCAAATTTCCTTTTATCCCACACTTCCTTACCTTCTTCATAAGCCTACCATGGGGAATCTTATCAAATGCCTTACTAAAATCCATGTATATGACATCAAATGCTCTACCTTCGTCTACACAATTAGTTACCTCCTCAAAGAATTCAATCAAATTTGTGAGGCAGGACTTACTCCTCACGAAACCGTGCTGACTATCCCAGATTAAACTGCATCTTTCCAAATGGTCATAAATCCTATCTTTCTTTCCATTAATTTAACGACCACCAAAGTAAGACTAACTGGCCTATAATTACCAGGGTCATTCCTATTTCCTTTCTTGAAGAGAGGAACAACATCCGCTGCTCTCCAATCCTCTGGCACAACCAGTGCTAGCATCTCCACATCACGACAATCCTCTTGGACAGTGAGGACCCAAAGATCAAAGCTAAAGGCTCCGCAATCTCATCCCTTGCCTCCCAAAGTATCCGAGGATGTATCTCATCTGGCCCAGATACAGTGCTACAGTAATCATCGGTCTGAGAGCAGGAACACTGGGGGATTTCTCTCTTCCTAATTGCTCTCTACTTCAATCCTGGCTGGGCTGAGGGCGACAGAGACAAAGTGTATTTATATAGCGCCTTTAAAACTGTTAAAAATTGTCCTGGACACTGCATAGGGGCAATTAATAGAAGCAAACTGCTCACGATAGAGATTAATCCAGAGAGTGGGTGGGGGATCTTCCCTGTCTGTATGACCCAGGGAAGATCAGACATTTTTGTTACTGAAACACTAATGCAAATTCAGCCATCAGTCACTGTGCACTCATTTACTGACACATATCGCAGTGAAGAAAAGCAACAGGGAAACCAGGGCAGTTCCTGTAAATCTTCTCACAGAGCAGGCTGTGAGGTTCAGACAGTTGCCATCACATTAACCCGAGAGATCTATGACTCCCCTCCCTCCCATTACTAAAACATCACAGATCTATAAACAGATCTTTATCCCTTTTCTATCGCTATGAAATTTTGCTTTGCATTTTTTTATTGCTGGCATTTAGCATTCTCTGAGTATTTATTGATGGAGGACGGGTACTTCACGATTTAATAGGTCGCAGTTTCAATGCAGCCAAATTGTTTTATTGGAGTCAGAGTGAATATTGATGTTAATAGTTTGTGTAAAGGCAGCACCAGTGAATTACTAGCTCTGCCTTTAGTCACCAGATTTTACTGTCCTATAAAATGACACTTTAGGGAGAATCATGTTACAGGAACTATAACCGTCCTTTAATGCCCTACAAGTATTGGCATTGCACTGTTTTGACATTGTCTCATTTACTTTCATGTCTGCAAGAGAACAAAACGTCATGTAATTCACCTATCTGGTACCCACGTTCCTTACCGGTTCCTGAGGTTCCCTACACCACTCAGAGTTGAGAAGAGAGTGAGATTGTTCTGGTCTTCAGGCCAAGTTAACAGGAAAGTGGTGGAATGTTTTACATCATTAAATCAGTGTTCCCCAATCCTTGTAGCATCAGCTAATGGGAACAGTTTTTCTTGACTTTTCCTTCTTTATCTACACCTGACTTATTGAAACTTAGAGATGCAGCTAAGCCTGGATAGAGTGGACATGGAGAGCATGTTTCCATTAGTAGGAGAAACTAGAACCAGAGGGCACAATCTCAGGTTAAAGGGATGATTCTTTAAAACAAAGGAGGAATTTCTCCAGCCAGAGAGTGATGAATCTGTGGAACTCTTTGCCCCAGAAGGCTGTGGAGGTCGGATCATTGAATATCTTTAAGACAGAAATAGATAGGTTCTTGATTAATAAGGGATCAGAGGTTAGGGGGAAAGAATAGGGTGAGAAAAATATCAGCCACGATTGAATGGCGCAGCAAGACCAAGAGGCCTAATTCTGCTTCTATGCCTTGTGGTCTTACGCTGTCAACTTGCCCCTCAATCTTCTTCGCAAGAAGAACAACCCCAGTTTCTCCAACCTAACTTTGTAGCGAAAATCTTTGGAACCATTTTGGCAAATATGCCCCCCCACCCCACCCTCTCAAGGACCCTCACATCCTTCCTGATGACCAGAACTGGAGACAATGGGTGGGATTTTACAGCCTCACTCACCCGACAAACATAAAATCCCACCCAAGATCCACAGACATTCCCATTGTTTGCCTCACACCCGCTCCGATTACATGCGGACAGGCGGAGCAGTAAAATTCCGACCAATATTCTAGTTGTGGTCGAACCCAGAGCTTTAAAAAGATTCAGCATAACCTCCCCACCCCTGTACTCAATACCTCCATTTAGGAAACCCAAAATCCCATATGTTTTGTGAGCCATTCTCTCTTATGTTTAAGGGTAAAACTGGTGCAAGAACAAATCGATAGAGAATAATTGATGAAAGAATGAATGTATTAAAATCAGGAGAGCAGGCGAAGCTGGATCCAAAACAAACTCATTGCAAATGGGAAAACGACAATTGAATTATTCGGAGGGAGGTGTTGGTTAATAGTGGACAGTGTATAAAATTACTAATATGTGCTATATTAATCATACATTACATGACTTTACACATCACACAAGCCACAGGTGGCACAATAGCTCAGTGCTTAGCACTGCTGCCTCACAGCACCAGGGATCCGGGTTCAATTCCCACCTTGGACCACTGCCTATGCGGAATTGCACATTCTCCCCCCCGTGTCTGCATGGGTTTCCTCTGAGTTCTCCGATTTCCTCCCCTAGTCCAAAGGACATGCTGACAAGGTGCACTGGCCATGTTAAATTGCCTCTTAGTGTCAGGGGACTAGCTGGGATAAATACATGGGGTTACAGGGTCTGTGTGGGATGCAGACAAGATGGGTCGAATGGCCTTCTTCTGCACTATAGGGATTCTGTGAAAAGCACATTGGAAGAATTTACTGCATTAAAGGTGCTACAGAAATGTAAGCTGTTGTTGGTGTGCTCCTATAACCCTGTGGGCAGATTGAGAGAGCATGCAGCAGCTGTACGTGCCAGCAAGCCACACAGATATTTCTGATTTAGCACCTCACAGCCTGTAATCAGTAGCAGGAATGAAATACTCTATAATTACCCTTTACATTGACTGGATGGAAATAGTGCCAAATAAAATTAACTTTATATTGAAACGAAACTGCTTGGAATTCAATGCTCTTTCCTAAGCTGCCTGTGAGAATCTGGGTGGTGAGCTTTCATTGGACTGCTGAGGTGCATGTGGCAATGTTTTCCACAGGGTGGTCAGAGAGGGAGATCCTGGGATTTCATCCAGTGGTGATTTTTGAAAAATTAATTCATCTGACATGTCCATCACTGGCTGGACACACCAACTGCCCGGCTTGCTAGGCCGAGAGCAGTTCAGAGTTAACCACATTGCTGTGGCTCTGGAGTCACATATTGGCCAGACCGGGTAGAGACAGCAGATTTCCTTCCCTAAAGAACATTAGGAACCAGATGGGTTTTTCTGACAATCGACAATGTCCAACATTAAATTTTTACTTCCAGATTTTTACTGGATTTCAATTTTTGAAAGAATATTCCAAATCGGAATATTGCAGGTCTCAGAGGGAATCTTGAAGGGGATTGGTTTGCATTTTCCAGGTAGTTTTTGCCTGTTCAAGGTGAACTCTGAACCTTTCTAGAGTGTTCTGATGGTTTTAGTTGTCTGTGGTGGGAGGCCTGTGACAGCTTGAGGAGGAGGCCAGTGTGAAAAACGGTGTCATAGGTGACCGTGAGGTCAAGGAAAACAGCACCCTCTTCCGATATTTCTGAAAATTATTTTCAATGTCGGTGGTGAGGGCCAATATCTGTTTCCCTGGGCTACAGGCCTTGTGGAAACTAACTTCGTTGATGCTAAGGACTTCTAGAGACAATGCTGGCACTATAGTTAAGAAAGCTCACCAATCCCTTGACTTTTTCCGTAGACTAAGGAAATTTGGCATGTATGCTACGATTCTCACCGACTTTCACAAATGCACCATAGAAAGCATTCTTTCTGGTTGTATCACAGCTTCATAAGGCTCTTGCTCTGCCCAAGACTGCAAAAAGCTACAAAGGGTCATGAATATCTCCCAATCCATTTCTCCAGCCAGTCTCCATTGACTCCATCTACATTCCTGCTGTCTTGGAAAAGTGGCCAACATAATGAAGAACCTCTTGCATCCCGGACATTCTCTGTTCCACCTTCTTCCATCAGGAAAAAGATATAAAAGTCTGAAGTCACGTACCAAGAACAGCTTCTTCCCTGCTGCCGTCAGACCTCTGAATGGACTTACTTCACACTAAGTTGATATTTCTCTGATCCTAGCTATGACTGTAACATTACATTCTGCACTCTCTCCTCTCCTTCTCTATAAATGGTATGTTTTATCCATATAGTATGCCACACTTTCACTGTATGTTAATACATGTGACAATAATCAAATCAAAATTTTTCTACCACTGGGGATAAGCGCTGGAAGATGAGGCATTCAAGGATTTGATACGGAGCTGAGAGGAGAGAGTTTGGATGATAAATAGCTACAAGTATGGGTTCTTCTCCAGGTTTTGGTATGGGGATGAATTTTGCTGCCCACCATTTTTTTGGAATAGCTTTGGAACTTACTGTGAAATTACTAAAATTTCTAAGTCTAATAAGAGGAAATCTGGATGGATCTATCAACCCTGCGCATATACCAACACTGAATGGACTGCAGTTTAAGAAGCTGCCTCAGCCTCCGGGTGAGTGTCAGGGCAATCAAGGCTGAACAATGGATGTAGCCTTGCTGGCAATGGTCACATTCTGTAAGTAAATTGAAAAGAGAAATGCTAGGCGTTGTTCCTCACATCCAAACACACTGTTCCAATTGGATACAGGACAGCTGACTGATCCTCCTCCTGGTGTGGGAAACAGGACTTTTACTGTTGGAATATATTACATTGCACGTAGCCTTTAGTGAGGTGTAAGGTTCTGGCACACTAAGGGTTACTGTGGAACCCAATACAGTTCCACCTACACAATGATGTAAGAGAGCACATGACCTGCACCTAGGGGTTAGTGTAGTGTTGGATAGAGCTGTGTATAGAAGCAAGCATGGAGACAGCTCCTAGCTTGGATCTTCGTTGTATTTATGTTTATAGTTTCTAGTCGTAATTAAATACTTACTGTTGAATTACCTGAGATACAGATACCTTAAAAGATCTACCCAACATCTTACTCCAATATGACAAGTGACCACACCTGACTGGTGACTGGAAAGCACTTTTGCGCATCCTGTGCAAAACTGATTGAAATTTAGAATTGTATCACAAAAATAAGCAAGGCAGATTCTCAACAGAGGTGAAAGGACATTTGTATTCCCTTCAACAAAAAGGGTTGGTGTCAGTATTCGCCCATCCCCCATATCCTGGAAGGTTCACAATGGAAACGAGACTGGGAGAGTAAAGGTTTGTTTGCGGAGATATTGATTGTTCCGAAACGGAGAGGAAAGATTAAGGGGAAAGACAAGTTCGCTGTGAGTAATGTTTGTCTTTGGAAATCTGATAGTCCAAATGGAGACTCTGCAGGATTCTAATCACATGGTAGGAGAAATACGAGACTAGCACATCGATTCGTAATGTAGTCGAAGGATAAAGAAGCAAGGAGACTGATAGCAATCAATAAAGTTCTTTTACCAGTTACCCCTAAAGGTGGGTGCAGCTTGTACAGAGCCAGACCTTCCATTCTTGGCACCGTGTATGAGTAATATACTTTTAAATTGTCTGGCGGATTTTGCTTTTATAAACCAAGCTGGGATTTTAAGAATTTTGGTTTTCCTTCACACAATGATATGTAGAGGGCAAAGAATGTGCAGAGAAATATTTTTACATGACCCCCCAGTCTTTGTTAATATGCTATGCTGAAAGGCATCCTTGAGGATAAATGAGTAATGTTCTGTGATGAAGTTGCAAGAAAGTGCACCAACTCCAACAGATTTACCCATTGCCCTGTTTTTTTTTATTGTAACCCATAAATAATAGTTAACAGATGAACAGCCACAGAATGTTACTTTACGTTGTTACATCGAGACATTTTTCCCATGTAATCCTGGCCAGCCTCCCACATTCCACCTTCCCTAAATCTGAGGCAGCCAAAACTCTGATCTCTGTATCCTAACAGGCACCAAGTCTCCTTCTTCCATCACCCCTTTATCCTCTGGCTAACATTGACTCTTGCATAAGCAACATTGCAATTTTAAAATTGTCAGCTTCATTTTCAAATCTGTCCATTGTCGTGCGAACGTTTGAGTCTTGCTTTGTGTGGGTGTACCTGAATACGATCTCCTCAACACCTCGTAACATTAACTCCAATACGACAGTGTCGTCCACACTTCCCGCTGCCTCGGCAAAGCAGCCGGCTTAATTAAGGATCCCACGCAGCCCGGGCGTTCTCTCTTCCATCTTCTTCCATCGGGAAAAAGATACAAAAGTCTGAGGTCACGCACCAATCGATTTAACAACAGCTGCTGCTGTCAGACCTTTGAATGAGCCTACCTCACATTTCTCTACACCCTAGCTACATTTCATTCTGCACTCTCTCCTTTCCTTCTCTATGAACGGTATGCTTTGCCTGTAAGGCACAAGAAACAGTACTTTTCACTATATATTAATGTGATAATAATAAATCAGATCAAACCAAATCAGTGTTGCTGCAAGCCACACTCATCCAGGCTAGGTAGGAAGTGTTCCATCACATGCCCTGTAGCTGATGAACAGGCTTTGGGGAGTTAGAAGGTGAGTTACTCACTGCAGAATTGCCTGGCCTCTGATCTGCTCTGGTAGGCACAGGATTTACGTGGCTGGTCCACTTAACTTTCTGATCAATGGTAACCACCCCAAGGTTTTTGATGGTTCACAGATAGGAAGGAGGTGTTGCAGGGAGATGCTCCGCTAATCCTGATGCAACTATCTGGTTTAAACACCTAAATGTGCATTGATAGATGTTACCCTACATCAGCTAGAAGAGAGACATAGCCTGGTTATATGAACACAGAACGTGTATTCAGTCCAGCATGACCACGTTATTTTGGATACAGGATTAAAGGAACATTCCCTCTTCAAAATATACCTAAAACATCATTGCTGCGTAATGACCGCAGACACAGAACAGACAACAAAAAAAGAAACAGCGCGAAAAGGAAAAACAACTGGGAAAGGAGCCCGCAAACACATGAGAGCAATTATATCGAAGAGGACATGTTAGTGCCCACAGGCCACAGGCTTTGTAAAGCTATTGAGAGTAACAGGCGTACATTGGATCCAGCGATGGGACATAACATGGAGGGGAGGGACAATACAAAACAGAACGGGTAACTCAGATGTATCAAAGAGAGGCAGACAGTACACCTCTATGTGTGAGGGAGGTGAGGGAGGGAGTACAGAGGCAATGTTTGGGGGGTTAAGGAGGGAACAAGAACAATGTGATAAACAAAGCCCACGGATGAATATAAAACACAAAGAACCACCCCCATCTATTCTTACTGCAACTTGTAAGGCTTTGCCAAACAATGCCCACCACTAAAAATGTAGAATTAAGATTGCGCCACGCTACTCCATAATTAATGTGTGGAGTGAATAGTTCTGGTTCCTGCCAAATAGGGTAAACAATACAGTAAACACAATGCAGCCCATGTCAACAAACACTAACATCTTACACAGACATGTCACTTGAGGAGGAAACATCTTGAGCAGAACTTAACAACAACAGCATGGCAATGAGATACCAGGATGTGGAGAAGGAGCAGTAACTCGACAGTGGCAGGATCAGTCAGTATCATTTGACATGTTGGCTACGAGTCTCACTAACATTTACAGATGCACCATAGAAAACAGTTTTTCTGGTTGTATCACAGCTTGGCATGGCTCCTGCTCTGCCTAAGACTGCAAGGAACTACAAAAGATCTTGAATGTACCCCAATCCGTCATGCAAACCACCCTTCCATCATAACTTTATACTTCATGCTGCCTTGGCAAAGCAGCCAGCATAATTAAGGATCCCACGCACCTCTCTTCCACGTTTTTCCATCAGGAAAAAGATACAAAAGTCTGAGATCACGAGCTAACTGACTCAAGAACAGCTTCTTTCTTGCTGCTGTCAGACTTTTGAATGGACCTACCTCACATTAAGTTGGTCTTTCTCTATACCCTAGCTATGACTGTAACACTACATTCTGCACTCTCTTGTTTTCTTCTCTATGAACGGTATGCTTTGTCGGTATAGCAATAAACAAAAAACAAAACTGTATATTAATACATGTGACAATAATCAATCAAATCAAAATCAAAATCACTGAGCTTACACCCCCCCCCCCCCCCCCACTTCTCCCCCATCAGGTTTTTGAACTAATTCTACCCCTCCCGAATAGCACATTTCTTGCACTTCATATCGGAACCAATGGAAAATAACTAAGGACAAATCCCATAACTCAGGAGTGTTGAGATCAAGCACCATAACTTTCCAGGTACCTGGCTGACACTGACCATATCAATCTGAGGCCTCCTCGACCCTTGTGGCTCAGTCTGCTCATTGGCAACTCCGTGCCGAGTGTCAGTAAGAGAAAACAAGCAATCTGAATAACTATTAGAAGCACAATTGATGATGCATATATAAGAAATGAGGTAGATACCCTCACCTTCCTGTATGTCCACCTCCTAGTCTTAGCTGGTGGGCCAGATACTCCCAAAGATTCACAACTCTTTGAATGAAGAAATTCCACCTAAATGCTCGCCCCCTTATCCTGAGACTGTGGCTCATATTTTTGATTCTTCGACCAGCGGATACAACCCCTCATTATCCATCCCTTCGGAACCTTGCATGTTTCTAGAATCCCTACTGTGCAGAAAGAGGCCACTCGGTCCATTGAACCGGCATCAACAACAATCCCACACAGACCCTAACCCCATAATCCCACCTACTTAGACTACCTAAGACTAAGGGACAACTTAGCATGGTCAATCAACCTAACCTGCACATCTTTGGAGATGAAGTTGATTCTCATTCTTCTAAATTTCAGAGAATGTCAAAAGACCATAAGATACAGGAGGAGAATTAGGCCACTCGGCCCATCGAGTCTGCTCCATCATTCAGTCGTGACTGATATGATTCTCATCCCCATTCTCCTGCCTTCTCCCTCAAAACCCTTGATCCCCTTATTGATCAAGAACCTGTCTATCTCTGTCTTAAAGACACTCAATAATCTGGTTTCCACAGCTCTCTATGGCAATGAGTTTGACAGATCCACCACTCTCTGCCTGAAGAAATTCCTCCTTTATCTCAGTTGTAAAGGAGCGTCCCTTCACTCTGAGGTTGTATCCTCGAGTTCTAGCCTCTTCCACATTTGGAAATTTCCTCTCCTCGCCCATTCTATCCAGGCCTCTCAGTATTCTGTAAGTTTCAATTAGATCCCCCTCATCCTTCTAATCTCCATCGAGTAAAGACCCATATTACTCAGCCTCTCTTCATAGGACAACCTTTCATCTTAGAGACCAATTAAGTCAACATTAGCTGTGCCACTCCAATGCAAGGTGTACAAATCTGGGCAACTCAAGCACACCTTTCAGTGGGCAATGTAGCTAGAGAGTGTACACCTCAAGAGGTATTTGAAAACTTTCTCTGTCTTTCAGAAAGTTGGAGATCATAGAATCCCTACAGTACAGAAGGAGGACATTGGCCCATCAAATCTGCACAGACAGCAATCCCATCTAGGCCTTATCCCTGTAACCTCACATATTTCCCCCGTTAATCCCTCCAGCCTACATATCACAGGACACTAAGTGGCAATTTAGCATGGCCAATACCCCCAACCTGCACATTTTTGGAGGAAACCAGAGTACCCAGAGGAAACCCATACAGACATGGGGAGAATGTGCAGACTCCACACATTCAGTGATTCAAGCCAGGAATTGAACCCTGGTCCCTGGAGCTGTGAGGAAGCAGTGTTAACCGCTGTGCCACGGTGCTTTCCAAGTTGTGGATGGTGAAGGGGGTGCTTTAGTGCAGTAAGGATTCAGGGGGTGGGGGGAGAATGGATTTGGAATGTGGGTAAGATTGAATGTTGTGCCGTGAGTGATGGATTTCAGTGTTGAATCAAGCTCTATGAAGAAGAAGAGAGACATTGGCTGCTCTAAGGAGGGATCAATAGAGAGGAAACAAAGTACTTGAGATGCCAACATGGACACAAAGGAGCCTTTGAGCAGCAATGCTTAATTCCGTCGTGCTGTCTCTGTGAGGGAGTGGAAAAGGGATGAAATGTTCCAACATTTTCGGCCACACTGGTGATTCTTTAGAAGCGAGACTATTTTTGGCATGGTAACTGATGCCGGGCCCTTCACTAATAAAACAAGCCCAAAGTATGCTCACATCAACACGAGCTCAAACTCTTGACACAAACTGCAGCTGCTGCTGCTGCTGGCCAGCTTTCATCTGCTCCAGCAGGAGACAAGTTTATTGAAAGCGTACTCCTTTCATGCCGCTCCGAGTCTCTACCCGCACATTACAAGGTCAGAAATCAGAAGGGAATTTTTAGTCTTTGTAACTGGTTCCTTTGTTAACGTGGGGAGGGAAGACGCCATTGCAAACCAGCATCCAAACTAGAATTCTGTAAGTCCCTGTCTCCAATATCCATTAGATCCATTTCTCTGCCCATTTTCTATCCAGGCACTTGATGAATTTGCCAATACTATTTATTTCCATTGCCTCGGAGGGTAATCTGTTCCATAAATGACCACTGTCATTACTCTGTTATCTGAGATTAAGGCAAAATACTACAGGTGCTGGATTCTGAAACAAAAACAGAAAATGCCGGAAAAGGGAAAGAGAATAGAGCCAACTTTTTGAGTCTTCAGATCTTTAGCTCTGACGAAGGGTCATCCAGATTCAAAATGTTAACTCTATTCTCTCTCCACAGACTATGTCAGACCCGCTGAGATTTTCCAGCAATTCCTGTTTTAGTTCCCTTATTTCTGCCTGATTATAACATTCACAAAGCCATGATTGTATTTTTTTGTCTTTAAGATCGCAATTAGTTCTGTTTGTATTCCAAGTGAAGGATTTTCTACCTTGGTCTGTTGTGAACCAACTTTATTTGGGTCACTCCCCTACCCCAAGGCATCAGATCTGAGAAGAATCTCTGACACTTGTCCTGATCGAGGTGGACTATGAGAGACATGGACAGAGTGGATAAGGAGCAGCCGTTCCCCTGGGGGTGAAGGGTCAGCCATGAGGTGAGACAGGTTCAAGGTAAGAGGCGGGAGGTTTGGGGGGAACGTGAGGAAAAACCTTTTTATCCAGAGGGTAGTGATAGTCTGGAATGCGTTGCCTGGGAGGTAGAGGCAGGTTGCCTCATATCCTTTGAAAAGTACCTGATTGAGCACTTGGAACTTCAGAACATTCAGGGCTATGGGCCAAGTGCTGGCAGATAGGATGAGGTGAGAGTTCAGGTGTATCCAATGTGTCAGTATGGATTTGATGGGCTGAAGGGCCTTTTATGCGCTGTATGATTCTATGGGCCAAGCTCGACAATGTAACATTTTTCACAGCATCCAACACTTCAGGGATAGGATTAAAAGATTGATGCTATTGTTTTACCAAACCTGCTATCTCCCTCACCAGCCATTTCCTGACCTTACTGAAAATGTTGGAGAAACTCAGCAGGTCTGACAGTATCTGTGGAGAGAGAATAGGAGCTAGCGTGTCGAGTCTGGATGACTCTTTGTCAGACCTCACTGAGCTACATTCAGGGCCAATTCAGGATAGTTCCACGCTCAGCGAGGGAACGGTTTGAGAAGTCCACAACTCATTTTGTGTAGGAAGCTTACAGACAGAACAAGTATCTCTGTTCTAATCCAAACAGCCAGTTGATGGATGGTACAAAAACCAATCATTACTTCATTTTACATTTATTTACAGAGTGAAACATTACAAGCATACAGTTCTGAACCTAAACACAACACAGTTTCTGTAAGTTTCTCTTCATATGTGCTCACCAATAAATATCCACCACCGCCCTACAATTGAAAACAACTAATATAGAATAAATATTCCATTCATCTGGGCCATTTGATCTTATCTGTCATCATATCCTTCTATTTCTTACTTCTCCATCTTTCCCTGACTCAGATAAGAGGAGAACTGAGGAGAAACTTCTTCGCTCAGAGGGTAGTGAATCTTTGGAATTCTCTGCCCATTGAAGCAGTGGAAGCTACCTCATTGAATATGTTTAAGTCACAGGTAGATAGATTTCTGATTGATAAGAGAATTAAGGGTTATGGAGACCAGGCAGGTAAGTGGAACTGAACCACTTTCAGATCAGCCATGATCTTATTGAATGGCGGGGCAGGCTCGAGGGGCTGGATGGCCTACTCCCACTCCTATTTCTCACGTTCTTATGATATCTCTCTTCGAAGGCAAAAAATCCTGCCAACATTTCCCTAGCCTCGGAAAGTCAGCCCATATTGGGGTGAATGAGTGGGAGCCATTATAGATCTTCCATTCGCTCCATTGAAAATGAACCAGGACGCTGCCAAAGGGGGAGGTGCAGCCATTTTGGCAAGTACCATCCCCGTTTACTAACTAAATTGTGGGGGAGGTGGTGGGAAGGCGTGGATTAGATTAACGTTTCCTGTTCTGACTGAGATAGATTAGGGTCCTACCTCCTCACTCTACCAGTGGCTAAAAAATTATTGCACCTTAGAAACATAAGAAATTGGACCAGGCAGAGTGCACTTGACCCTTCAAACCTGCTTCGCCATTCAGTATGAGCATGGTCAATCATCCAACTCAATAGACTGATCCAAATCCTTCAATCCCCTTCGCCCCAAGTGCTATATCTGACTGCTTCTTATAAACATTCAATGTTATGGCTTCAACTACTTCCTATGGTAGTGAATTCCATAGGCTCACCACTATCTGGGCAAAGAATTTTCTCCTCATCTCTCTCCTAAATGGTCAACCGCGTATCCTCAGACTGTGACCCCTGGTTCCCGGCACACCCACCATCGGGAACCTCCTTCTTGCTCAGAGCTAGGGGGACAGAGCCTGAGAATATAGGGTAGGCCTTACTGCAATCAAACAAATAATCACCAGGCAGAGAACTCAGGAAGAAATGAAAATCCAAAATAAAATAGAGCAGAGAAGATAATGTTTATAAGATGATGAAAATAACTATGGGTACATGGAAAATCTCAATCAGTCCAGTGAGCAGAATCAGAAGATCCATCTTATTAACCGGGGCCCTGAAGTTCTAAGCAGTGACATGGTCCACACCCATCTAGATAATGTGGAATTAATTTGGTTCGGTTAGAAGCAAGGAGTGGATGAGTTGAGTGGGTTCAGTGACCTTTACAAAGGCATGAGAAAGGTCAAGGATGATGGGGAAATGGTGAGGGAAACTGAAAGATACAGCAAAGAAGGGACGATTATGGGGCGGAAATAGGATTAACTGAAGAATGAAGGAAAGTAAACAAATTGAAATGGCTGGATAAAATGAGAAGCCTACAACAATAAATTGATATCATTTTAACAAAACAAACGAAAAGCACAAAAATATGAAATAGGAACAGAGTCAAAAGCAACAGAAGAGTTTTCAAAATGTGTAAAATTTGTGAATGGGAGAGAATTTTAACAGAAAGGCATGTAGGCCGATATTCCCCTCCCCCCCACCTTCCCATGTGTTTTCCAACAATGGAGGCAGTTCACCATTGGCCGCCTGTGGGATCTTCCAGCCCCGCCAATGTGAATGGCATTTTGCCACTGGGGAGAAGGCAAAGTGTCACCTTCGGCAGGACCGGAAAATTCCACAGGTGGGAAGGGCTAGAAAATGCGACAGGAGATGTGTTGATGTTATCTTGGTAGGACACACTTGAGCTGAGCCTGGTTGAAGCCCCTGGCCAGGATGAACAAGGCCTCGGGATGTTTTGACTCAAGGCTACTTGTGGTGATATATTCCCATTTGCCTTCATTCTACTTCCTGCATCAGCTGTGCCAAGTGTAACTGTACATAGTGGAATTGAGACCACTTGCCAGACTGAGGGAGGGAAAGCTGAACATTGACCAGAATTGTCTGACCTTGCCCGTGGCTCGGATTATTTGATTCTCGCTGGCAGCAGTAGAGAGTGTGTGAGACTGGAGAATTCTGGCCATTCTGTCAATTTACCATAATTAAAAATTCACATGCATTTCTCTAAAAGACAGCTGAAGAAAGCTTTGGAAAAGATGGACAACAAATTTGATCTAATTTATTATTGTCACATGTATTAACATACAGTGAAAAGTGTTGTTTCTTGCACACTATATAAACAAAGCATACTGTACATAGAGAAGGAAAGGAGAAAGTGCAAAATATAACATTTCAGTAATAGTTAGGGGGTAGAGAAAGATCAATATGATGCAAGGTAGGTCCGTTTAAAAGTTTGATAGCAGCAAGGAAGAAACTGTTCTTGAGTCGGTTGATACGTGACCTCAGACTTTCGTATCTTCTTCCCGACAGAAGAAGGTGGAAGAGAGAATGTCTGGGGTGCGTGGGGTCCCTAGTTATGCTGGCTGCTTTGCCAAGACAGCAAGAAGTACAGACAGAGTCAATGAATAAGAGGCTGATTTGCATGATGGATTGGGCTACAATCACAAACCTTTATAGTTTTTTGTGGTCTTGGGCAGAGCAGGAGCCATACCAAGCTGTGATGCAACCAGAAAGGATGCTTTCTATGGTGCACCGACAGATAAGATATTATCTGGTGGAGAGGCAGAAACAGGTTGGATGGAAAAGTAGCCTTTCACTAGGTCATGGAACAGAAACGTTAACTCTATTTCTCTCTCTAGACATGCTGCCGGACCTACTGAGTAATCCCAACTCTTTCTGTTTTTATTTTGGATTTCCAGTTTCTGCAGTATTATTGTCTTGTGCAGGCAAGAGATTCTCTTTTTTATGCACCGAGAGTTAATGCCCAAATACAGGAGGATGCCAAGGTCAAAAGGTGTTGGAAGTAAAATGAGAATAAACCAAGAAATGATGGTGATAATAGCACTGTGTCTGAATTTTAACCTGCTGAATTAATGACTGAGGAAGATCGAGGGCAGATTTTTCAGCTGTGCTCACCCCAAGGCTGGAAATTCCTGCCCGAGGTCAACGGACATTTGCATTATCCGTCTCCGCCTGCTACGATTCCCCTGGCGGGCGTGACAGGGAAATTCCACTCTCATTGAGCGTGGGATCCAAGACAACCTGGTGATTCTCAATTTCAACATCGTCAGGATACAGAGTGAAGAAGAAATGTCTCAGACGATGGATTCGGAGCTTGGGAAGAACTGAAGAAGCCAGAGAAGAGCTAGGCAGTGGAATATTGATAACTTCCTACATTTTGTGCAGAAAATTGGTCATAATTCTATTCTTGTATCCATCCAGCAGTGCAAGAAGGATGACGGGAAATCTTTGTGAGAATAATAGAGAGGTTGTGGAGGAACATTTTGGAGGGAGGGAAAGGATTGGTTGGTGTGATGGATTAATAGAAGTTAGGAAGGAGTTCACTTTGGGGAGGACATGGAGAGACCGAGTGTACCAGAGAAGTAAGGATGAAACCATCAATGGTAAGAGATGGCAGCTTTGTTTGGATTTCTGAGAAATGAAGGCACTCCCTTTGTAAAGAATTGAAAGGAAGAAGATTTTGGTTGCCATAGTAATTAATCCATCACACTCTCAGAGCAATGTAGGTAATTGGAAGGGGATAAATTTAAACAGGAAGCATTAAGCAAGGAATTAATAGGGTTGGATGATGGTTAAAACTTAGAATCCCTACAGTACATTCGATCCACCAACAACAATCCCACTTAGACATATCCCCATAAGCTCACATATTTAGCCTGCTAATGATGGCCTAGTGGTATTATCATTGGAATATTAATTCCGACACTCAGCGAATGGTCGAGGGGCACAGGTTCAAATCCCGCCACGGTCGATGGTGGAATTCAATTAAAAAATCAGGAAGTAAGAATCTACTGATGGCCATGAAACTATTGCTGATTATTGAAAAAACCTATTTGGTTCACTAGTGTCCTTTAGAAAAGGAAATCTGCCATCGTTAGCTGGTATGGCCTACATGTGACTCCAGAGCCACAACAATGTGGTAGATTCTCGATTGCCTTCTGAATAAGGGCAACTAGGAATGGGCAATAAGTGCTGGCCAACCAGTGTTGCCCATATTCCACATACGAATAAAAAAATCCCCCTGATACTAAGGGGAGATTCCATGCATCTTTGGACTGTGGGAAGAAACCCACGCAGACACAGGGAGAACATGTAAACTCCACATAGACAGTGACCTGCTAGAATTGAACCTGAGTCCCTGGCGGTGTGAGACAGCAGTGTTAACAGAATGGTTACCCTGTCACCATTCGGCCCATCAAGTCTGCACCGACCACAATCCCACCCAAATCCTTTACCTAAAACCCCACACACTTACCCTAGCTAGACCCCCGATACTACGGGGCAATGTAGCATGACCAATCAGCCTAATCTACACATCTTTGGACTGTGGGAGGAAAACGTTAGCATCCACAGGAAACCCATGCAGACAGGGGGAGAATGTGCAACCTCCATACAGACAGTGACCTGAGCTGGGAATCAAACCCCAGGCCCCTGGTGCTGTGAGGCAGCAGTGCTAACTACTGTGCCACTGTGCTGCTCCTCCATCGCCACCTCTTTCTCAAGGAAATTTTGGGATGGGTAGCACAAAATGGTCCAATAAGTAATGTTCCTAATCCAATATTTTAAAAACTCTCGCCTGATGTGTGGGAAATTGGTGGGGCATTAGGGTGTAAAATAAAAGGAGGGTGGGAGAGGGAAAACTACACAGTAGGGTAAAATTAACAAATAACATATTTCAAAGCATTCCTTTTGGTGCTGATCCATCGTATTAGTTTGGTGGTTCAGGAGAGGCAGTTTTCATTGGGTTGGGTTTGTGACATGTGCCGAATCACAATCTGCGTTGTTTTTTTTAAGTCATTTATAATATTTATACAAACCAGGTAAAATATGTAAGAATCGTCTGAATACAGTCATCTAAACGCAGCCCCTGCTGTGTAAACCGTAGACACTTTTCATCTGTTGAGCCACACAGCTGTGTTGTGTAACCCGTGGCCAGCTCCTGTGTATAGATAAGGGCAGGAGCTGCGGGAGTTTAATTATAAAAGGGATTGCTTACATCCTGAGCACATACGCCCGGAATGCAGATGTACAGTAAAAAGCCAGAGAGAAAAAAAAATCCCAAGCAAATAACAACTGGCGCATTCTTTGAAAAAGGCAATAAAAATGTCCCATTAAGTGAAAGCCCGCAAGGATTCTCCAGTGGAGCATGCTTTGAAGGATATCCAGGTTAAGCACTTCAGCTGTGCTTCTTCTGCCTTGCGAGTCACAGAGTCCTGGGTTTATTGCCCCACTCCAGCCACTCCAGTACAAATATCAAGGCAGGCTCTCCAGTGCTACGACATTTGGGGCTGTTGCCATTTGGTTGAGATGCCGCTTGCTTTCTCAGGTGGTACTATCCTGAAGCAAAATGTGAGGGTGCTGCTCGGTGTCCTGTCCAATACTTGGCCCTCAACCCACATCATCATCATCAGGTCACGTCTGTTTTAGTCCTTTCATGGGATGTGCGTGTCATCGGCAAGCTTTTGTTGCTCATCCCTAATTGCCCTTGAGCTGAGTGGCTTGCTTGAGCCTTTTCAGAGGCCACATTAGAGCCATGGAATCATAGAATCCCTACGATGCAGAAGGAGACCATTTGGCCCATCGAGTCTACACCAAGCACAATCGCACCCACACCCTATTCCCATAATCTGAAGCACCCTACCTAGTCCCCCTGACACTAAAGGGCAATTTAGCATGGCCAACCCACCTAACCCTCACATCTATGGATCGTAGGAGGAAACCGGAGCACCCAGACATTGGGGACAATGTGCAGACTCCGCACAGACAGTGACCCGAGGCCAGAATCGAACCCGGGCCGTGAGGCAGAAGTGCTAATCACTGTGCTACTGTGCCTCCCCCAGTTGCTGTGGATCGGGGAGTCACATGTGGGCCACACTGGGTAAGGATGGCAGATTTCCTTCCAGAAAGGTACATGATTGGGAAAGGTTTAGAGGGATACGGGCTAAATGCAGGCAAGTGGGACTAGTTCAGTTTAGGAAAGCTGGTCAGCACGGATGAGTAGGGCCGAAGGGCCTCTTTCCATGCTGTGTATCTCTATGACTCTATGAAAGGGGCATGAGTGAACCAGATGGATTTTTTGCAACAATCAATGATAATTGTCATTGCTGAGATTCCAGATTTATTAATTGAATTTAAACGTCACCAGCTGTCGTTATGGGATTTGAGCTCCTGTCAACAGAACATTAGCCTCGGCCTTTGGAATACCAGGTGGACATACAAGTATGTGAATTAGGAGTAAGAGGAGGCTACTCAGTCCTTCAGTCCCACTCAACCATTCAATCATGGCCATCTTAATTGTAACCTTAACCCCATGCTCCTGCCTACCCCAGGTAACATTTTACCCCTGGTGAAACTACCTCGCTACGACTCTATTTTCACTGCCTTCTGAGGAACAGAGTTCCAGGGGCCCACGACTGTCTGAAAGTAAAAATTTCTCCTCGTCTCTGTCTTAAATGAGCAACCTCTTATTTTTAAACAAATTTGAGGTTCTCCGAGTGCAAAACTCTGATGTGGCCGCACTTGGAGTATTGCATACAGAATATTATAAGAAAGATGTGGAAGCATTGGAAAGGGTGCAGAGGAGGTTTTACCAGAATGTTGCCTGGTATGGTGGGAAGGTCTTATGAGGATAGGCTGAGAGATTTGAGGTTGTTTTCGTTAGAGAGAAGAAGGTTAAGAGGTGACCTAATTGAGGCATACAAGATGATCAGAGGATTAGATAGGGTGGAGAGTGAGAGCTTTTTTCCTTGGATGGAGATGGCTAGCACGAGGGGACATAGCTTTAAATTGAGGGATGATAATTATAGGACGGATATCAGAGGTAGGTACTTTACTCAGAGGTAGTAAGGGCGTGGAATGCCCTGCCTTCAACAGTTGTGGACTAGCCAACTTTAAGAGTATTCACTTGGTCATTGGATAGGCATATGGATAATATTGGAATAGTTTAGGTGAGAGGGGCATTAGATTGGTTCCACTGGTCGGCACAACATCGAGGGCCTGTACTGCACTGTAATGTTCTATGTTCTAAACATCCTATCCACACCCACCCTGTCAATACCCCTCAGCATCTTAAAGGTTTCAAGCAATTTGCCTTTTACTCTTCTAAACTCCAGTGAATAACTCCAGCTTGCCCAACCTTTCCTCATAAGGCAATCTGCCCATTCCAGATATTAGTCTAATAAACCTTCTCTAAACTTCTTCTAATACATTTACGTCCTTCCTTAAATAAGGATTTTAATTTGGTTTGATTTATTATTGTCACATGTATTAGTATACAGTGAAAAGCATTGCTTCTTGCGTGCTACACAGACAAAGCATAGAGAAGGAAATGTAGTGTTATAGTCATAGCTAGGGTGTAGAGAAAGATCAACTTAGTACGTAGTCAGATCATTCAAAGGTCTGACAGCAGCAGGGAACAAGCTGTTCTTGAGTCAGAGACTAATATTGTGTACAGTACTCCAGATGTGGTCACACCAATGTCCTATATTCCTGAACATAACATCCCTACTTTTGACTACAACTACATCATTCTCTCTGGTCATTATGAGCTGGCTGTTTGTGGGAGCTTACTCTGTATAAATTGACTTCTGCATTCTCTACATTATGACAATGACTGCACTTCCAAAAATAATTTTATTGGCTGTAAAGAGCTTTGAGATAGCCTATGGTAGTCAAAAGCGCTATATAAATGCAGGTTGTTGCCTGTTTTTGACCCAAGCTCACTGATTCCCAGGCCTGTGTAAATATTAATGAAACACACGTGTATTCAGGGACTGATGGAGCGGGACTTTAGAATGAATTGGGTTTCTGCGATGTATTTACTAATGTTTAGCTTGAAACATGGTGATGTGTTGTTTGAAGTCAACTCTTATGACCCGTGTGCATGGCAAACCTTTTCAAACTGTTATGACTCTAAGTTGGCGTCCTTTGTAAACAGTCTCTCTGCATCTCAGGTCTGTAAACTGCTGTTTGATGTTTTCTGGAGACTGTTTATAACAGGCTGAAGCCCTCTCGCTGCTCTGTTCCTCCTCATTGGTTGCATGCAGTTCACCCAGGTCTCTAAGTGTTGCCTTCTCATTGTTTTATTGTTGATTTAGTGCAGCTTTGCTTCAGCTCCAACCCTTGTAACTTTATTGATTTGATCTGGGGTGGACAGTGGCTCTTAGTCCGTACGCAAAAAATTGGGAGTAAGAGCCAAAAAGGCCAGCATTCCCATTCCTGATCAAAGTTCAGGGATGGGGGAGCTGAGCGAGTTGGGGGAGGAAATGAAATATGGGGTGAGGACCATTATGGCCTCAGCTGCGGAATAAGAACATAAGAAAAGAAAGGAGGCCACTCAGCCCCTCGAGCCTGTCCTACCATTCAACAAAATTGTTGCTGATCTAATTGGAACCTCAACCCAACAACTCTACTTACTCCCTAATAAGCTTTCACCCCTTGCTTATCAAATATCTACCTCAACTCACTTCCTTGCACTATCTACACATCTCTTATAGAATCATAGAATCCTACAGTACAGAAGAAGACCATTCGGCCCATGGAGTCTGCACTGACCACAATTCCATCCAGGCCCTAGCTTCATAACCCCATGCATTCACACTAGGATAACCACAGGATACCACAGGACAACTTAGCATCCAAAAGAGAAGATGCTGGAAAATCTCTCAGCAGGTCTGGCAGCATCTGTAAGGAGAGAAAAGAACTGACGTTTTGAGTCCAAATGACCTTTTGTTAATTTAGCATAGCCAATCCACCTAACCAGCACATCCTTCGACTATGGGTGGGAATAGGAGCATCTGGAGGAAACCCACGCAGACATGGGGAGAATGTGCAAACTCTGCACAGAGAGTGACCCAAGCTGTGTATCTAACCAGCTGTGAGGCAGCAGTGCTACCCATTGTGCCACCGTGCCACCTTCTATTTCCTCGCATCCAAAAGTCTATCTGCATTGGCCTTGAACAACAACACAGCATCCGTGTCTCTCTGGGACAGCAACTTCCGCAGGTACAAAACCCTTGGGATCAATTGTTTGGCAATACAGGTTTAAAAGTCTTGGACCTTCCCACAAACTGCAAAAGGCCAACTCATCTTTTTTTTACTGCAAGGTTGATTGATGGATAAATATCAGCCAGGACACCAGGACTAACTTTCAAATTCTGCCATGGGATCTATTACATCGGGCAGATGAGATCTCAATTCAACATCTCGTCCAATAGACCTCCAATGGTGCAGCACTTCCCTGGCACAAGTACTGAAGTGTCAGTGGAGACTTTGGTGCTGGATTGTAGCTTGAACTTTGGGACTCAGCTTTGGGATTCAGAGAGAAGAATGTTCCTTGCAGAATCATGGCTGAATGAATATCTTTATCTCCAAATTGATTCCAGGTTTAGGGACACTGCAGTTTCTTAAGTTCTCTGTGACATAGAGTTAGGGGAAATCGCTCAGCAATTCTGGAGTTAAGAATCTACTGATGACCATGAAACCATTGTCGATTGTCAGAGAAACCCATCTGGTTCATTAATGTTCTTCAGGGAAAGAAATTTGCTGTCCTCACCTGGTCTGGCCTATATGTGACTCCAGAGGTACAGCTTGACTCTGAACTGCCCTCCAAGGGTAACTAGTGATGGGCAATAAATGCTGGCCAGCCAGCGATGACCATGTCTCATGAGTGAATAAAAAAATTCTTCTCTCCACACTATTTGCCTTCCTTACTTGTATCTGGTAAGATGAGGAGGCATCAGCTTTGTTCTGTGGACCGTAGCGAAACTGAGGGTTGGTTTTGAGGTGTGGTGGGGAGCCTCCCTGCCCAAGAACCAGAAGCTTTGGGTTTGAGGTCCCCTGTAAGGGTTGATGGCTAAGGAACACGTGTTCTTAGCATGGCCAAACAAGTTGGGTATCAAGCTGTACAGCAGGGGGTTAGAGCGGGAGAGATTCCTGCTCTGCCATAGAATGGAAAATCATTGGCAACTCTACCATTGCTAGCCAAAGCTCCAGGCCATAACATGCATGTCAGAGCATACGTTGCCATAGCGACTCGAACTCCCTGCGTGAGCTAGAGTACATTGCCATGGTAAATAACAACGTGACCACATGGTGAGCTACTGAAGGCCTTAACATCCTGGCATTTCAGGAGTGGAAGACAGGAAAATGGAATGTTTCTGCACTTTTGATTAACTGGATAAATGAACAATTTGCACCTCATTTTGGACGGTAAACCTATCAGTTGCTGAGAACAAAAAATACCAGATGAAAACTTTGAGGATGATAGATATTTTTATTCATTCATGAAATGAGGCCAGGCCAGCATTTATTGCCCATCCCTAATTGCCCTCAACCACATTTTAGAATCAACCACATTACTGTGGATCAGGAGTCATGTGTAGGCCAGACCAGGTCAGGACGGCAGATTTCCTTCCCTGAAGAACATTAGTGAACCAGATGGGTTTTTCCAACAATGTTTCACAGTCATCAGTAGACTTTTAATTCCAGATTTTAAACGCCTTCAGATTTCACCATCTGTGCTGGTGAGATTAGAACCCAGAGACATTATCCTGGGTCTATGGAGTGACAATACTACATGCCATCGCTTCCCTAGCTTATACAGAACCACACAGGAGCTTGAGAAGCTCAAAAGATTATCATTTGGAATCTTGTCAGAGCTCTTCCCTCTGGTGTTAGAAAGACACTTTCATATTAAATACCCATTGGAATGGTTTACAGAGTAGTTGTAAATGGAATAGAATGCTTCTTGAGCAAAGTTAAAGATTTTTTTTCCACATTTTTATTAAAGTTTGGAGGAAGCTTGTGGGAATTTAGGACATTGGAAGAGCTTGAAAAAACAACAGTCCCTCAGGCCAATTCCAAGAACTAATCCCTTTCACCAATCACACCCTCAAGTATTTAGCTAATTCCACACTATCTGCCTGTTACCTTCCTGGGCAATCTATTCTACACCTCCACTAACTTCTACACAAAATAATTTTATCCAAACTATCACTCTTTCAAGATTGAGTCTGTGGATTCTAGCCCTTGGTTTTGTGGTAACCTGAGGTGTTCTATCAGTGTTCAATTCTCTGAAGAACTTTAAATACTCAAATAACAGTTCCCTTGAGTCTTTCCCTTCCCCAGCGTTAACAATCTGTCTTGTCATAGCTCAGCTGCCAAGGCAACAATGTGAATTTACAGAGCATCCTTAAGGTATTAAAAGGTCCAAACATACTTCACTTGAACATCATTAAACAAAATCTAATCTCAAATCCCAAGAGGGTACGTTTGAGCAAGTAACAAAATGTTTGGTCAAAGAGAAAGGTTTGAAGAAGTTTTGTGGGAGGAGACAGAGCTAGAGAGAATGATGGAATTAGGGAAGGAATTCCAGAAGCTAATCATCAGGGAGGTGAGGGCACAATTGTCAATGGAGAAACGATTAATCTGTGGTCTCTGTTGACCAATCTCTTAATTTCTGCTTACCCCTGCAAAATCCTACAGTCAATTCTGCTTTATTTTGAATAAAAGATTGAAGGGTTTGGCACATTTGCCCAATGCCCAGAAAACTCAGCAATTTTCACCATTCCTTCTGGAATATGGGTATCAAGGGCTGGTCAGTATTTATTGCCCATCCCTAATTGCCCTTGGAGGGAGTTGAGAATCAACCATATTGCTGTGACTCTGGAATCACGTGCAAGCCAGACTGGATAAGGATGGCAGATTTCCTTCCCTCAACAACATTAGTGAACCAGATGGATTTTTCCAACAATCGAAATCATTTCATGGCCAACAGTAGATTCTTAATTCCAGATATTTTTTATTGACTTCGAATTCTACCATTCGCCATGGCTGGATTTGAATCCGGGTCCCCAGAGCATTAGCCGAGTTTCTGGATTAATAGTCTAGTACCACCAGACTATTGTCTCTCCCTAAAACCAATTACCAAATCAATCCAAGGATGTGCAGGTTAGATTGATTGGTTATGCTAAATTAACCCTAGTGTCAGGGAGATTAGCAGGATAAGTATGAGGGGTTATGGGAATAGAGTGGGATTGTGGTCAGTGCAGATCAATGGGCTGAATGGCTTCCTTGTGCACTGAAGGGATTCTATGATTCTATGTCCAAAATCTTGTCATACAGGCTCTAAAGGACACACTAATTGCAATGACACACTGAAGTGATGCTCAGATCTGTTTACTTATCCTATAAATATTCTAAATGAATTTAAATTCAATCAATCTGAGGTTCCAATCAGTAATCAATCAGCTGTTTGATTGCGCTGAAATGTTACGTTTGGGTCTGTGCTGTTCAATTTGGGCAGAAAGTTTAAATGTACATAGAACATAGAACACTACAGCACAGAACAGGCCCTTCGGCCTTCGATGTTGCGCCGACCAATATAAAAAGCAATGCCCCTCCAAACTAAACCATTCCCTTCTCTTCCATATACTTATCAATTAACCTCTTAAACGCCACCAAACTTGGCGCATCTACAACTGCTGCAGGCAGGGCATTCCACTCCCGAACCACCCTTTGGGTAAAGAACCTACCTCTGATATCCGTCCTATAACTATCACCCCTTAATTTAAAGCTGTGTCCCCTCGTGCTAGCTTTCTCCATCCTAGGAAAAAGGCTATCACTGTCCACCCTATCTAAACCTCTAATCATCTTATATGTTTCGATTAGGTCCCTCTTAGCCGCCTCCTTTCTAACGAAAACAACCTCAAATCCCTCAGCCTCTCTTCATAAGACCTGCCCTCCATACCAGGCAACATCCTGGTAAACCTCCTCTGTACCCTCTCCAATGCCTCCACATCTTTCTTATAATGTGGGGACCAGAACTGCACACAATACTCCAAGTGCGGCCGCACTAGAGTTTTGTACAGTTGCAACATGACGTTGCGGCTCCGAAATTCAATCCCTCTACCAATAAAAGCCAAGACTCCATATGCCTTCTTAACAACCTTCTCGACTTGACTGCCTACTTTCAGGGATCTATGCACATACACACCAAGATCCCTCTGTTCATCTAGACTACTAAGAATCGTACCATTTGCCCTATACTCTACACATTTATTATTTCTGCCATAGTGCATTACCTCACACTTTTCCACATTAAACTCCATTTGCCACCTCTCGGCCCAGCTCTGCAACTTGTCTAAGTCCCTCTGCAAACTATAACACCCCTCTTCACTATCTACCACTCCACCGACTTTAGTATCATCTGCAAATTTACTAATCCATTAAAATCCATCTCAACAAAGCAATCCCACACTGGGTGTATTTCACCCAAAGCGGAAATTCCAGATAACAATCTATTTAAACGTTATATGAAAAGCTTTATCCAATCCATTGGCACTGTTGTCTTTCTGAGGATTATCTAAAGATTATGGCTAGGATATTATCAATTTTAACAGCTCAGTGCTCTTGCTAGGAAGTGTAGCGAGAGGTGGTGCCTCCCAATAAAACCAGGAAGTGCTGCAGGTCAGGCAACATCTCTGGAGAGGGAAACAATGTGATGGTAAGGATTTTCCAGCTGATCCTGCCAACTGATTCTTCCAGACCCGCCAATGATGACTTGTGTTGACAATGGTGGCACTGGAAGATCTCACTGCCAGTTCATTGTGGGTCACCTCCACTGCCTCAAAACATGCAGTGGGGGGGGCAAGGGATTTCTGATGCTGCATTTGGTTAATTGTTGCCTTGATATCAAAGGCAATCACTCTCACCTCCCTTCTTGAGTTCAGCACTTTTGTCCACATTTGGACCAAGGCTGTAATGAGGTCAGAAGTGGAGTGATTCTGAAAGAACCCAAACGAAGCCCTCAGTAAGATAGTTATTCCTGAGCAATTGCTAGCACTGTCTGTGACCTCTCCCATCCCTTCACCAATGATCGAAAGCAGACTGATGGGGCAGTAACTGGCTGGGTTGAGTTTGTCCTATTTGTTATGTACAGGACATACCTGGGCAATTTTCCACATTGCTGGGTAGATGCCAATGTGGTAGCTGCACTGGAATAACTTGATTAGGAGCGCGGCAAGCTCTGGAGCACACCTTCCGTATTATTGCCAGAATATTGTCAGGGCCTGTACACGTTGCTTATTCAATACCTTCAGCCATTTTTGGATATCACATGGAGTGAATCGAATTGGCTGAAGACAGGCATCAGTGATGCAGAGAACTTCAGGAAGAGATTAAAATGGATAGTCCACTCGGCACTTCTGGCTAAAGATTGTTGCAAACCTTTCAGCCTTGTCCTCAACTCTCCGATTATTAAGAATGAAGATAAATGTGGAGTCTCCTTCTCCAGTGAGATGTTCAATTATGCACCATTGGTGACTGAATGTGGCAGGACAGCAGAGCTTAGATCTGATCCTTTGGTTTTTTTTTAAACTTTATTCCAATTCAATCCAATCAAATCAAATCCAATTCAGAGTCCCAACAAGTTGGGACATTCCCAATCCAAGCTGACAAGACAGGGCTCTCATTTCCTGTCTTGGGCTCGATTTACACGATCCAAGCTGATTGGAGTAGGTGTAGCTCCTCCTCCAAGGCTCAATCTCATTTGCATCTTAGCCAAAAGACCGAGATGCCGCTTTAAAAAAAATTGCTTCAAATAAAGCTGAAATGTAACCTAATGATTTCAACCAAGCACAACATTTCTATATTACACTTGATCTTAGCCAAGAAGCGAGATCTGATCTTTTGGTTTTGAGATTGCCCCGTCCATTATGTGATGCTTTTGCAGTCTGTCACACTTTGTGTTGCAGCTTCACCAGGTTGACATCTCATTTTTTGATGTGCGTGGTGTTGCTCTTAGGCATGTCCTCCTGCACTCTTCATTGAACCATGGTTGATCCCTTAGCTTGGTAGTAATGGTAGAGTTGGGAATATGCCGGGGCCATGAGGTTACAGATTGTGGTTCTTTCCAATTCTATTGCTGCCGATGGCCCACAGCGTGTCAATGGAAATGAAGATTGGGAGGGATGTCTTACAGGACTGATCCATTTTCAGTTAATGGAGGCCATCACTCAAATTCAAAATCACCACATAAACAATTTGAAAATGCTTTCTAAGCAAACACTGCCTAGAAGGTTTGAAACAAGACTTGCGATTCCATAAGTGTTCTTTTTAAGAGACTAAACAATTGGCGATTTGTTTTTCATTGTCCGATCGTTCAGCAAAAGAGCAATTTGCTGTTGACGAAACTCTTTTGAACTCTAGCACTCAGGAACAGGGGCTTTTAAAAATTGAGACAGACAGAATAAAGTTAGAAGCAGCAGACTGCAAGGGAAAACCTCCTGACCTGGTCAGGGAGAGTTCATGCTTCGGTATCTGTCAGCACTTGTCACCCACGACTTGGTGTTATGTTGTGGGTTCAAGTCTCACTCCCTGTGTTTGAGTACATAATCGAGATGAGATGTTAAACTGAGTTCCCTCTTTGGTGTTGTACAAATTCCCATGCATCATTCCAAAGAAGAGGAGGGAGCCTTCCTCAGTGCCCTGGTCAATATTTATCCCTCAAATAACATCACTAATGAAACAGATTAACTGGTCTTTCTTCAACATTAATGCACGCAGGAAATTTGCTGTATCTAAGTTGGCTATGACAGTTCCTTTACTTCAACAGTGAGTAAAATTTCATTAGCCATAAAGTTACTTCTTAATCACAAGTAGGCTTACATTAACACTGCAATGAAGTTACTGTGAAAATCCCCTAGTCGTCACACTCCGGTGCCAGTTCCGGTACACTGAGGGAAAATTTAGCACAGTCAGTACACCTAACCAGCAGGTCTTTCAGACCGTGGGAGGAAACCGAAGCACTCGGAGGAAACCCACGCAGACACAGGAAGAACGTGCAGTGTCCGCACAGACAGTGACCCAAGCCAGAAAACGAATACAGGTCCCTGGTGCTGTGAGGCAGCAGTGCCAACCATTGTGCCACTGTGTCGTAAGTGCATTGAGACACTCTTGAGGTCAATAAGGGGGCATTGTCTTTAAATAATGTTTTTCTTAAGTAGGGCATCAAATTTCTCCCAATCATTCACCGTAACTTCAGAAGACCCTGAACCAAATGCTGTGTTCCTGGGATTTAAGCGGCTTTATCTTCAGGCCAAAGCCCAGTGGCAATCCAAGTCCAAAGCCTTCAACAAACCCAGTTCTCACTTGTTTTACAAAGCCCCAGCTTAAATTGCCTCTGAAACAGGTACCTAGCATTGTCTTTTATGTAGCATGACAAAATTAGTTCCTCCGATTTAATTTTAAAATAGAATTTCAGCCCATGAACCTTTAAGGAAATAACTTTGTTGCTCAAGCTGCATGTGTTTAAGTGCCACACAAGAATGTAATGTAAAAATTGCTTCAGTAAGTACTCCTCTGTGTAACGCTGGAAACATAAAGCTGCTAAATGCCCTTTAGCCCTTGACCTCAGCTTTTCATGTTCCGCTTGTAATGCCTCTATGTTTGTGCTATTAAGACAGTGATTCTCGAAGATGATTTGTGCTTGGAGGTGATGTTAGGATTCTGCCCACCCAGGTTGATTGCACTCATTCCCCTCCCCATTAAGCACCCCTCCCCTGTCTCCCACCACATTCCCTCCCCCTCCCCATCCCCAGCCATCCTTTCAGACAGATATTCCTGAAATAACAGAAATATGTCATTTTCGGCGTTTGGTCAAGAAAGCAGGAGCAGGGCGACAACTGCTAGAAGCATCACTTAGAGGGAACGTTATTCCAATGGTTAATCACGGGAGACTTCAGTTGGATTATTTAAAATATAAAACGCACAGGAACTACAGGCAGGGCACAGGAAGCAGAGATGAAAATGATTGCTGGAAAAGTGAGGTGTATAGATGTAACTGGATATTCCAGATTGCACACTAATTTGTTAGCTTGAGTCATGCTATAATAACACTTTCGGCATTCCCCCAATCTCTAGTGCATCTCACAGGAGCTGTATTCACCAAACAATTTGGGTAGCATTAAAACTGCGAGGAGTTGGCAAGGAAGCAACGCTAAAATAACAGAAGTTATCATTATCACATGTTCCATCAGTTGCATGTTGATATCCTAATTAGTTCATGAATTCCGTTTATATTATTCCTGGATCTGGGTACTGCATTCCCCAACTCCATTTTTCCATGAAAATCAAATACCAACCAACAGCAGTGTATACTATCTATAAGATGCACTGCAGCAATTTACCAAGGTTTTTTAGATATCACTTTCCAAACCCATGACCACTACCATCTAGAAGGCCAAGGGTATCAGATACCTGGGAATACCATCACCTGGAAGTTCCCCTCCAAGTCACTCACATTCCAGAGTTGGAAATACATTGCCATTCCTTCACTATCGTTGAGTCAAAATCCTGGAACTCCCTCCCTCAGGAACTGCAATGGTTCAAGTTCACTACTACCTTCTCAAGGGCAACTAGGGATGGGCAATAAATGCTGGCCTCATCAGTGATGCCCATGTCCGGTAAATCAATAAAATCACATCAGGAGTGATTTCACCAAGGATACGATAATGATATAGTAGATAATCGGGGATTTGGGACCAGCCGTGGAGATCCCAGAAGAAATGAGGCTTAATCTATGTGGCACATCAAGGCTATTCCCTCCCCCATCTGTGTCACCCTTAAGATGAGAAGATCACAGCTGAACTCCGAGAGGACACTTCGGAGGGCTCATACAGTGACGTAATATGGATAGAGCTCAGGAATAGGAAAGCTGTAATCACAATGTTAGGGTTTACTATAAGCCACTCAACTGCCAACGGGAGATTGAGGAACAGATGGGTCGGCAGATTTTGACAAGGTGTAAAAGTAACAGGGTTGTTGTGGTGGGAGGTTTTAATTTCCCCTATATTGACTGAACCTCACTTAGTGCTAGGGGCATGGATGGGACAGAGTTTGTAAGGAGCATTCAGGAGGGCTTCCTGAAACAGTATATAGATAGCCCAACTAGGGAAGGGACTATACTGGACCTGGTATTGGGGAATGAACCCACCCAGACGGTCGATATTTCAATGGGGGAGCTGCTAGGGAACAGTGACCATAATTCATTAAGCTTTAGGATACTGATGGATAAAGATAAGTGTAGTCCTCAAGTTAAGATGCTAAATTGGGGGATGACTAATTACAACTAATTACAATTACATTAGGCAGGAATGTTTGAGGGCAAATCAACATCTGGCATGTGGGAGACTTTCAAGTGTAAGTTAATTGGAATTCAGGACCAGCACATTTCTGTAAGGATGATAAATAAGGAAGGATAAATATAGCAAGTTTCAGGAACTTTTGATAATGAGAGATATTGTGAGCTTAGTAAAAGAGAAAAAGAAAGCATTTATCGAAGCTGGGAGGCTGGGAACACTAGAAGCAAGTGTGGAGTACAAGGAAAATAGAAAGAAACTTAAACAAGGAGTATGAGGAGCTAAAAGAGATCATAAAAAAGCACTGGCCAGCAGGATTAAGGAAAATCCCATAACTTTTTACAAATATATAAAGAGCAAGAGAGTAGCCAGGGAGAGGGTTGGCCCACTCAAGGACAAGGGAGGAAATCTAATTGTAGAGCCAGAGGAAATAGGCAAGGTATTAAATGAGTACTTTGCGTTAGTGTTCATCAAAGAGAAGGACTTGGTGAATGATGAGTCTGGGAAAGGATGTGAAGATAGTTTGAGTCATATTGAGATTAGAAAGGAGGAGGAATTGGAGTTCTTGAGGAACATTAAGGCAGGCAAGTCTCCAGGGCCTGATGGGATATACACCAGAATACTAAGAGAGGCAAGAGAGGAAATTACTGGGGCCTTGAGAGAAATCTTTGTATCCTCACTGGCTGTAGGGGAGGATTAGAGAATAACCAATGTTGTTCCTTTGTTTCAGAAGGATAACACGAATAATTCAGGCAATTACAGATGGTGAGCCTTATGTCAGTGGTAGGTAAATTATTGGAGAGAATTCTTTGAGACAAGATTTATTCCCACTTGGGAAAAAGTAGACGTGTTAGTGACAGGCAACATGGTTTTGTGAAGAGGAGGTCGTGTCTTACGAACTTGATCGAGTTTTTCGAGGAAGTGATAAAGAAGATTGATGAGGATAGGGCAGTGGATATTGTCTGTGTGCACTTCAGTAAGGCCTTTGACAAGGCCCCTCTTGGCAGACTGGTGCAGAAAGTGAAGTCGCATGGGATCAGATGTGAGCTGGCAAGATGGATACAAAACTGGCTCAGTCAAAGAAGACAGAGGGTAGCAGTGAAAGGGTACGTTTCTGAATGGAGGGCTGTAACAAGTGATGTTCCTTGGGGATCAGTGCTGGGATCTTTGCTGTTTGTAATATATATAAATGATTTGGAGGAAAATATAACTGGATTGATTAGTAAGTTTGTCGACGACACAAAGTTTGGTGGATTTGTGAATAGCAATAAAAGCCATCAGAGGATACAACAGGATATAGATCAGTTTGAGACTTGGGTGGAGAGATGGCAGATGGAGTTTAATCTGGACAAATGTAAGGTAATGCATTTTGAAAGGTCTAATACAGATAGGGAATATACAGTAAATGGCAGAACCCTTAGTATTGATAGGCAAAGGGATCTGGATGTACAGGTACACACGTCACTGAAAGTGGCAATGCAGGTAGAGAAAGTAGTGAAGAAGGTATACGGCATGCTTGCCTTCATTGGCCGGAGTGTTGAGTTTAAAAATTGGTAAGTCATGTTGAACTTTATAGAATCTTAGTGAGGCTGCACTTGGAATATAGTATTCAATTCTGGTTGCCACACTACCAGATGGATGTGGAGGTTTTGGAGAGGGTACAGAAAAGATTTACCAGGATGTTGCCTAATCCCTTTGAGGGCATTAGCTATGGGGAGAGGTTGGAGAAACTTGGTTTGTTCTCACTAAAGCGATGGAGGTTGAGAGGAGACCTGATAGAAGTCTACAAGATTATGTGAGACATGGACAGAGTGGATAGTCAGAAGCTTTCTCCCAGGGTGGAAGAGTCAATTACTAGGGGGCACAGGTTTAAGGTGTGCAGGGCAAGTTTTAAAAGAGATGCACGAGGCAGATTTTTTACACAGTGAGTGGTGAGTGTCTGAAACTTGTTGCAGGTGAGGTAATGGAAGTGGATACGGTAGTGACTTTTAAGGGCATCTTGACAAATATAAGAATGAGATGGGAATAGAGGAATGTGGTCCCCGGAAACGTTGGGGGTTTTAATTAAGTCAGGCAGCATGGCTGGTGCAGGCTCAGAGGGCCAAAGGGCCTGTTCTTGTGCTGTAATTTTCTTTGCTTTTTATTTTTTGAGGTGGCTGAAGAGATTGTTGTTCACCTCCTTCTGCTACGTGCCTTTACGAAGACGTCTGGAAGAAGGGTCATATGGACTAAAGTAAAGTTTATTCGTCACAGGTAGGCTTACATTAGCACTGCAGTGAAGTTACTGTGAAAACCTCCTAGTCGCCACACTCCAGCACTTGTTAAAGTACACTGAGGGACAGTTTAGCACGGCAGTACAGTGGCACAGTGGTTAGCACTGCTGCCTCACAGAGCCAGGAACCCGGGTTTGATTCTCGACTAGAGTCATTGTCTGTGTGAAATTTGCACATTCTCCCTGTGTTTGCGTGAGTTTCCTTCCGCAATCAAACGACATGCTAGTTAGATGCATTAGCCATGCTAAATTTCCCTCAGTGTGCCCGAAAGGGTGCTGGAGCACACGGTGATTGGGGGGATTTTCATTGTAACTTCATTACAGAGTTAATGTAAGCCTACCTGTGACTAATAATAAATAAACTTTTAACCAGCACACTTTTCAGACTGTGGGAAGAAACCAGAGCACCCGGAGGAAACCCAGGCAGACACGGGGAGAACATACAGACAGTGACCCAGGTCAGGAATTGAATTCAGATCTAACTTCTGTTTCTTTCTCAACTGCTGCAGCCGGGTCTGCTGAGTCTTACCAGCATTTTCTGTTTATCATCCAGCATTTACAGTATTTTGCTTTCATTCTTTGAAAAAAGATATGGTGGTTTTTGTCAAGATTTCCCCAGACCAGTTCCCTGTGTCTCTGTGGACTGTTTCCAGGGAGACATTTCTAGATAAACACCAACTGTTTTGATTTGATTCGATTTGATTTATTGTTGCCACATGTATTGGGAATACTGTGAAAAGCGTTGTTTCTTGCATGCTATGCAGAGAAAATTTACCATTTATAGAGTATATGGAGTGGTAGGGAAGAAGAGAGTGCAAGGTTCAATTCCTGGTTGGGGCACTGTCTATGTGGAATTTGCACGTTCTCTCCATGTCTGCGTGGGTCTCCATTGGGTGCTCCAGTTTCCTCTCACACTCCAAAGACGAGCGTGTTAAGTGGATTGGCTATGCTAAATTGCCCCTCAGGGTTGGGCAGCTAGCTAGGGTAAATGCATGGGGTTATCTTAATAGTGCCTGGGTGGAATTGGGCTCGGTGCAGGCTTGACGGGTTGAATGGCCTCCTTCTGTATTGTAGGATTCTATGATTCTGTAACTATGAGCTGTAATTTTAAGTGTAACATAATGACTCAGGAACCAGAAAGGAACATAATTGATTACAGAATGCAAAGTCAAACCACTACCGTTGTATACACACATTATAGGCGAATGCCTCTTATGTGAAGAGCATCAAAGAGTCACTACAGGCGGCTCATTCTTGGTAGAGACTTTTGACTGATGTCCATCTCGTCTGTCTCCATGTCCAAGCCAGAATCTTCATCATTCAGATGACTGGTTCCTGCGTTTTAGAGGCCAGAGTTCTACATATCTTCCTGATGTTTGAAATTTCAATCATGACTCCTTTTCTGGGTTTCTTTTAACTTGATGTTGCCGGGCAAATTTGGGTACCAGAGACGTCAAGTTCAGTCTGAATTTTCCATGGTAATTCATAAGATCTAAAAATCAATTTTGTTGTGTTCTTTGGGGTCAGAGCCCCAGAGGGATGTTTGGGCAGCTAAGAAGCATCAAACAATGCTCAGGAACTTACTAGGAAGAAAACTGTTTACAACTGTGCTTGTCTTAAGCCTTTGTGTCAAGCTAGTGGTAAACCTTCACTGGTTTGTGTGTCTGTAAAGGAATAATGAGAATTTGAGTGCATCTTCTCGTGCTTGTATTGAGGTCTTTCTAAACTTTTTGTTTGGTGCAATATAGTTCACCATTGTTTAATAAATATTTTATTCTTTGTATTAAAAGTTTATCATCACACTCCTGTGAAATTGTTCAGTAACTTTTCCCCCACGGCTTCTAAAAAAAAGTTCAAATCAATCAGTCAGGTTTCACTCTGGGATTTGTCCAGCATTCACAGCAGCTAGGATCGCAATAGTTACATATCATGTAACTTTGCTCTGTAACTTAAAATCTGATTCTGTTAATTCTGAACTTGTTTTCTCATTCTTTTAAATCACGCTGTGCTTTATTTTAAAGTCTCAAATTATCAAGCATTAACATTAAGGTGCATCTCAAATAGAAAGTAAAGCTGGGTCATTTTTCACATATAACCTAACATTCTATCTTGTGATAGTCCACTGTCAGGAAAGGTGTTATATAAATGCATTTCTATGTATCAATCAATATTAATGAATTGTCTGCCTGCTGTGATTATGATAGCATCATCTTCACTGCAGCAGTTTAAAGGGAATGTTCCTTATCAGCTTTGCTAAAAATAGGCAATAAATGAGAGTGATTTCATATCCAGCTGCCACTCTATTGATAAAGAAACGGTTTTAAAAAACAATAAAGTCTTCATATCAGTCAACAGAATAAAGGTTGATATTATAAGTGAAACTGAGCTTTAAAACGTCATTCAGAGAGGTCAATCAAAAAAAAATCACAGCACTATTTCTTCTCCAGATCTCATCCCTGTTCTGTTCTGTAACAACTCTCACCCTGATCCCTGTTCTGTTCTGTAACACCTCTCACACTGATCCCTGTTCTGTTCTGAATCATCTCTCATTCTGATTCCACTTCGGTTCTGAAGCATCTCTCATCTTGATCCCAGTTCTGTTCTGGAACATCTCTCATCCCGATCCCAGTTCTATTTTGGAACAACTCTCACCCCAATCCTAGTTCAGTTTTGGAACTCTCATACTGCTTTCCTGCTTCCGTGTAGAAAATCTCTCACCCTAATCCCAATTCTGTTCTGGAATATCTCTCACCCATTGATGTTCTAGAATATCTCTCACCCTGATCCTGGTTCTGTTGCAGAGCATCTCACAATCCAATCCCAGTACTCTTCTGGGGCATTTCTCTTTCAGACTGTAGTGTGCTTACTTATCCAGGGCCCGGGATTATGACAGAATATCAGACTCCAGTCCAATGCTGAGGTGTCAGCCGTGACTCGGTGGGGTCAAACCCTGCTCCGGCAACTTGAGCAAAAACTCTGGATTGAAAATCCATATTTGGTCACCTCTCTTAATGTCTATTTGCAGAATGCTTGCCTTCCCCTTTAACTGGAGTTTCTGAATTTATATTGGCATCTTGCCTGTCCACAGTAGAGGGAGCAGCAATTTAAACATTGGATTTTGTTCTGAATCCAACCAGCTACAGACAATAAATATTTGTTGACAAATGAAGAAGAATAATCCTATCTAATACAGGTTGACCTGTGGATGTATGAGAATGAGTTATCACCACACAACTACCAGGTGACTCCAGAGTCATTTTGCTATTTCTCTTTATAGGCTAGAGTTATGGAGTCCAAAGGCTAAACCAGAGCTCTGTACAAACAAAAGGGGGTTGGGCTTTGAAATGTGTTACTGCCATCTGATATTGACATTCAAGACGAAGATTGTTTAAACTACCTGCCCGTTTGTTAGCTAATGGTTTATATATTGACAATTACAATAGGGTTGCTGTGAATTGCACACAGCACAGTAGGAAGGCTAAGCAGAAATCTTGGAATTTATTATTAAGTGTAGGGGCTGGGGGTATGTGTATACTGGATAGAGATAATTATTAATATGAGTAGACTATTCATCATTATATGTCCTTTTAGACCATAACACACCACTGCATTTTACAGGTCTGTCACGGACACAGGAAATAAATGATCCCATAGTTTGCTGATTGAAGCTGGCCACACAAGGGTTCATTTGTAACAAGGCAGAATGGATATTCAGCTGGGATGATAATTCTTTTATTAAGTGCATTGGAAAGATTGAAAAAGCTGGGGATTGTAGGGAGCGGAGGGGGGGATCTTTTCTCTAGAAAAGTGAAGGCTGTGGCGTGAGGTCTGAAAAGAGTTTGATGAGATTGATGATGTTTCCACCCGTGGAGGATTCAAAAACTAGGAGCCAAAAGATGTAAGATAGTCACCAATAAACCCAAGAGGGAGTTCTGGACAAACGGCAGCGAGAATGGTGAGGAACCCGCCAGCCCAAAGGAGCAGTCGAGGTGGATGGTGTAAATCCATTTCAGGGGAGGTTAGATGAACATTGCAGGGAGAAATGAATAAAAAGTTGTGCAGCTGAGATTAGATAAAGGGAAGCGGACAAAAGTTTGTGTGGAGGATAAGCATTTGAAAGGCCCCTTTCTGTAAGTGCTTTGTAACAAAAATGGACTGAGGTTTCTAATGGGGAGCTGATCCGATGTTTAAAGCGTCCAGAGGAAATCCGCCGCACAGGTATGGGGAGAACTGGGGGATGTATTGGAGGGGGGGGGGAGGTGGATGGACTTGGCACAGTGGTTAGCACTGCTGCCTCACTGCACCAGGAATCCAGGTTCCATTCCCAGCTTGGGTGACTGTGGAATTTGCATGTTCTCCCCATCTCTGCATGGGTTTTCTCTGGGTGCTCAGGTTTCCTCCCACAGTCCAAAAGATGTGCTTGTTAGATACAGTAGCCATGCTAAATTCTTCCTCAGTGAACCCGGACAGGCGCCAGTGTGGCGATTAGAAGATTTTCACAATAACTTCACTGCAGTGTTAATGCAAGCCTTCTTGTGACACTGATAAATAAACTTGAATCTTATACTTGATACTTTACCTCCTTTTTAAAGGAATTTAGCACAAATTTGATATTTGATTTGTTCATCCATTCCCAAATACCTAAGTCTTCCTTGTTTTAGCATCCAAATTTTCTTACTGTGATATCCAAGACATTTGTTTCAACTTCACAGCCTGGGTGTCCATTCACCGTTTTTGTGTGAAGGATAACTTCCTGACAAGGGTCTTAAATTATTTCTTCGGTGGATTAAACCTGTGCTTCCTCAGTCAACAGTATTAGCTCAATTTGGTAAGTTTGCTTATTTATGAGTGTCACAAGTAGGCTTACATTGACACTGCAATGAAGTAACTGTGAAAATCCTTTGGGCATCAGCCTGTGACACCTGTTCGGGTATGCTGGGAGAGAATTTAGCATGACCAATGCATCTAACCATCACATCTTTCAGACTGCGGGAGGAAACCAGAGCACCTGGAGGAAACCCCCACAGACGGGGAGAATGTACAGACTCCAGACAGACAGTGACCTGAGCCGAGAATTGAATGCGCCTCCCTGGTGCTGTGAGGCAGCAGTGTTAGCCACTGTGCCACCTTGCCACCCCGACAGTGTGCTATATTTACTTTTATCCAATCCATTTCATAATTTATAGGCTTCTCAGGGATTCATTAAAATAATTGCACTGGCTGCCAGCCACACATGCATTAATCTCTGGGGAAGAAAATATTTCCAGTCTCCTTTCTCATTTGAGATATGTTAATTCTCTCTCCTCGTTACAAGATCACTAAATAATTTCCTCACATCTACATTAATCACATCTCTCATTAATTTAAATCTCTGGGTTGAATTACTGAAAGAATAATAGATTTAGACATGAATAGTTTCTTTTCTTCTCTTTCATGCGACCTGGATGTCACTGGCTTGACTGGCGTTTATTACCCATCCCTAATTGCCCTTCAGAAGCTGAAGATGAGCTGCCTTTTCGAACCGCTGCAGCCGCTGTTTGTGTAAGTACATCCACTGTGGCTGTTAGGGAGGGAATTCCAGGATGGTGACCCAGCAACGGCAAAGGAATAGCAAATATACTTCAAAAATCGGGCTGGTGAGTGACTTGGAGCAGAAGTTGGAGATAGTAGTGTTCACACACGTCTGCTGCCCTTGTCCTTCTGGTTAGTACCAGTCACAGGTTTGGAAGGTGATGTTCAAGGAATATTAGTGCATCCTGCAGATGATGCACACTGCTGCTACTATTTGTTGGTGGTGGGACAGAATGTTTGTGAATGGAGTGTCAATCAAGTGGGCTGCTTTGTCCAGGAAGGTATAGAGGTTCTTGAGTATTGTCGGAGCTGCACTCATCCAGGCAAATGGGCAGCATTCCATCACACCTCTGACTTGTGCCTTGTAGATGGCAGACAGGCTTTGCGGAGTCAGGAAGTGAGTTAGATGTCTCACACTTACTGGCCTCTGACCTGTTCTTGTAGCCAAGTTGCTGGTTCTCAACTGTAACCCCACCCCAATGTTGATGATGGACCAAGGATGTCCCATCGAAGCCATCAAAGTACTTTTGCATTCTTGTTCACTGTTGTAATGTAGGAAATGTGGCTGCTAATTTGTGCACAGCAAGGTCCCACAAACAGTGAAGGTCACAAACTCTGAGTTAGAAATATTGGTTGTTGGATAAACACTGGTCAGGAGACGAGGGGGAATTCCTCTTTGACAACACTGCAATCTTTCAGTACCGCACTGGAGTCTCAGCCTATTTGTTGTGTTATTGTAATACTCATTAATATGAAGGATAAGGAAGATTGCAAGAGATCCAGAAAAATGGAAAGTAAGGGAAAGCTATTAAATAAAATAAATCACCGATCTGATCTGCATCCAACTGACCAAACATTGAAAGCAATCCCACAATCCAAAGCAGAACGTACAAAGGTAAATTCAATTTTAGGGGTAGTATCTGTTACATATTTGCACTCCAGGAAGTGCCAGTATAGAGACGTGTCCTCTGAAGGACAATATACTGGCATTCGAGAAAGTCAGAGGGTTTGAAAGAGGCCCAAAAAGATGTCATAAACATGATAGTGGGATGAAAGATCCACTGGAAGCTACTTGTAATGTGAATGGTAAATGGGCAACCCGGTGGTACAGTGGTTAGCACTGCTGCCTCACAGCGCCAGGGACCCAGGTTCAATTCCCAGCTCAGGTCACTGTCTGCATGGAGTTTGTACACAGAGTCTGTGTGGGTTTCCTCCTGGTGCTCTGGTTTCCTCCCACAGTCCAAAAATGTGCAGATTAGATGGATTGGCCCTTAAATTCCCCCTTACGGTCAGGGGCACTAGCTAGGGTTAATACATGGGGTTATGTAGATAGGGCCTGTGTGGATTATGGTCAGTACAGACTTGATGGATTGAATGGCCTACTTCTGCATGCATGTACTTATTAAAGCTTGAAAATGTTTGCATATAATTTCCTATTTGCTCCTTTACTTTAATCAGGCATAAAGACCTGGTTAAATAGTTCGTGTTTATTAACCAATGTGCTGCCAGTATCATGGCAAAATTTCATCCCCAGTGAGCTAAGGGAAGATATCAGCTCTCGATGAAAGTTGACTTCATCAACTTTCAAAGTCCATTTGAAAATGGACTTCAAACAGGCCATTGAGGTTGGCCTATTGGATCAATTCCCTGGTTGAGGAGTCAACTAACGGACCAATCAGGGAGACTTTTCCTTATATTTAACTGGGAGTGTTGGTTTCTCTGGTACTCTTGAGGGTAGACTGCTGACTGCAAGCATGCTGTGTACTGCTGTTGGAATTGTAAATAAAGAGATTCTGGTGAAGGGACTTCAGCCTCCAAGGACTTATTACAGAAAGAAAAGTGAACGAGTGGCATCCATGGAGGTTCATGCAGAGAAAATGTTTGTGTGGGCAGAAAGGAAACTCAATGCTAAGAATTGAGCCTCGGTAATGAGCTCTTGGTAAAGTCACGACCTGATCACTGAGAATATGGGAGGGATTAAACTGACAGGAAGGTGAGTCTCACCCCATGTTGTGAAGCGTGTTCATTCTTTAACTGGTGGCTCGAGGCTCCTGAAGAGATGCTGTGTTCAGGAAAGTCAGGCCTGCGCTGGCTTAGTTGGTGAGCACACTGCTGGTGGGATTCTCTGCTGGACACTGCTGGGAGGAGTGTGCTGTCGACTGGTGGGGGAGGCCACCTCTCAGTCACTCCTCTTCACATTATTTGAGGTTGGAAACAATGATATTAAACTAAATAAACTAAAGGACAAATTAGGACAGTAGCTCCTTAAAGGGACACTGCATCAAACAAAAACATCCAACTAATGAGTGATTAACAGGGTCAATGAAACACCCCAATCCCTGCAGTGCCCACTGGGCATGGAAAGCTTCAATGGTGCCAGTGTACACCTTATGTTCTTTCTCCAGGGACAACAGTAGAGGGGTAGACAATCAGGCTAAATGACTGCTGCCTGGGCCTGTTGACACTTTTCTTCATGATGGTCTTCTGTCCCAGTTCTCTTTAATTATCTACTCTCCCAACACAAAGAAGGTCTTGCAGATATGGCCCTTTATAAATTTTAAATGTGCTCCATCTTCCTTTCCCATGTCTGCAATGGCAGGCAACAGCTCTTCTGTCCTATTGGTCCTCCAGTGTCATGTGATAGCCAATTATCCTTAATTGGATGCCATGTGTACTCCCTGGCCATTGATTGGCCAATCCTACAATCATTATGTCAGATGATGAATCTAGACCTGGATTGGACCCCAACCAGAAAATTCAACCAATAGTGTCAGCCCTTATGGGGCTCTATCACTACTCTGCATCTCATGTTCTTTACATATCCTTCCTGGAGCTGCCGGAGGTGCTGCCAAAGAGTAATGGTGGCATCATTTTAACATCATTGAAGTAGTAATCCAAAGGCCCAGGCTAATGCTCTGGGGACACGGGTTCACTGTGGCAGATGGTGCAATTTAAATTTAGTCACTCGCGAATAGAATTGAATGCCATACTCCAGTAATGGTGGTCATAAAACCATCATCAATTATCATCAAAACTTGTCTGGTTCACTAATGCCCATTCAGGGAAGGAAATCTGCCATCCGTATGCAACCTAGCCTATACATAACTCCTTATACATAGCTCCCTATACATGACTATCTTATACATGTACTACCCTATACTATACTAGATACTACACTATACTATATACTATACTATACCCTATACATATACTACCGTATACTATAGTATGGTACATATTATACAATATACTATACCATACTATATACTATACTACATTATACCCTATATTATACCCTATACTATACTACCTTATTCTATACTATACACTATAGTATATACTGTACTCTATACTATACCACATAATATATTGTTTATTATACGACACTATACCCTATACTATACTGCCCTATACATGATTCCAAATGCACAGTGGTTGATTCACTCTTCACTATCCTCTGAACAGCCTAGCAAATCACACAGTCTTAGGGCAATTGGGGATGGGCAGCAAATGCGGGGATGGGCAGCAAATGCTGGCCCGGGCAACAATGCCCACATTCTGCAAAAGAATAAAGAAAAATGTGTTGACCTGAGAAGGTGATGAGTCATTCCAGAAGGTGCTACGTAGAAGACACTTAATACCTTTTGAAATGTACAGTCAAGAGGCCTACGTAGTCAGGTGTAGGCCAGCCTAGTTAACGGAGGGAGATTCCTATGACCTTACTGAATGGATACAGTTGCATCTTACTGACCTGGTATCAGCTAAGTGAATGCAGGCATTCACTGAATTTAATTTCACAATTTCCCATGGAATCATCATTATTACGAAAAGTTTGTGTAACTATATCCATTCGGTAAGCAGTACGTGAAAGATAGCAAAGGGTGTAATAAAACTGCCAAGACAAGTTTCTTGGGACTGATACCAACCTAACCCTGGCATTTCAAAGGGTGGGGGAAGTTCCAAGCACAAACTCACTGTATTCAATCGTACATATGAATCACCCTCACTACTTAATCATCATGGCTAGTTAAATTCCACAGAGACCTCATTACCCTGGATGGGAAGCTATTGTTCTCAGAATTCATGATGTGCAATTCGAGGAATTAGATGATGGGAGTCAATGCTTCAATGAGTCAATGGTTCAATAATACAATACAGAAAGAATACAATACAGAAAGAATTGACTGTGCTGGCTCTTTAAAAGAGTGATCTAATTAGTGCCATTCCTCTGCTCTATCCCCATATCTTATACTTCAGAGGGCACGCTGATGAAGAATAGAATCTTTACACACTTTTATAAGCATTGATTTACAGAGTTGCACATTACAAACAGGCACCTCCTAATCCTCCAACCAAAGGTTTGGGGGTGGCATGGTAGCACAGTAGTCGGTACTGTGCCTCATAGCACCAGGGACCTGGGTTCGATTCCTGGCTCAGGTCACTGCCTGCGCATTCTTCCCATGTCTGCGTGAATTTCCTCCGAGTGCTCCAGTTTCCTCCCACAATCCGAAAGACATGACGTGGAGATGCCAATGTTATACTGGGGTGGGCACAGTAAGAAGTCTCACAACACTAGGTTAAAGTCCAACAGGTTTATTTGGAACCACGAGCTTTCGGAATGCTGCTCCTTCATTAGGTGAGCGCAGCATTCCGAAAGCTCGTGATTCCAAATAAACCTGTTGGACTTTAACCTAGTGTGTAAGACTTCTTACTGCTCTGGAAGAAATGTTGGTTCGCTGGATTGACCACACTAAAATTCTCCCTTTGTGTACCCAAACAGGTGCCAGAGTGTGGTGACTAGGAGATTTTCACAGTAACTTCATTGCAGTGTTACTGTAAGCCTACACGTGATACTAATAAATAAACTTTAAACAGTTTCAGCCTGAGTCTATCTATACCATTGAATTCCCGGTCAATGCCCACCATCTGCATACAATTAAACACATAGAGTATGCAATCAGCAGAATCCCTCCTCCCTTTTTAAATAAGAATTAGAGTTTATGTGGACTACCAAAATTTCAAAACAAATTAAACCTGTAGAAAAGAATTACAATGTGAGATCCCCCCTCCTCCAACACCCCTAATAATTTCTTTGTATGTGCGTTTCTTTTATAAAACAACGCGACAGTTGATGATTTGTGTCCACCCAATGAACTTCAGAGAGTTCCATTTTCTCCAGCATTTGTTTTAAGTCAATAAGTTCAATGGGTAACTTTCCTCCACTCACATTTTTGGTTAAGGTAGGACATCTCACAATGAATGCACCTGGTTTCCACCAAGTTTATAATCCTCAGTTGCACCCCTTTGTACGGAATTTTTTTTGACAAGTAGAAATAGGACAATAAAAGAACAAAAAGAATTATAGCACAGGAACAGACCCTTCAGCCCTTCAAGCCGTGCTGCCCAACTGAATTAAAGCCCCCTACCCTTCCAGGGACCATATCCCTCTATTCCCATCCTATTCGTGTATTTGTCCAGATGCCCCTGAAATGTCACTATCGTATCTGCTTCCACTACCTCTTCCGGCAGCGAGTTCCAGGCGCCCACCATCCTCTGTGTACAAAAATCTGCCTCGTATGTCTCCTTTAAACCATTCCCCTCGCACCTTAAACCTGTGCCCCCTAGTAATTGACTCTTCCACCCTGGGAAAAAGCTTCTGTCTATCCATTCTGTCCAGGCCCCTCATAATCTGGTAGACTTCTATCAGGTCGCCCCCCCCTCAACACACCACCCCCCCCCCCACCCCCCCGTCATTCTGGTGAGAACAAATCATATTCATTCTCACTGAGAACTTCAAAGGAGCCTTTTAAACTGAACTGAGACACGTGCAGAGATAAATGCTTTCCAGCCGGGGCAAGTAGTGCACAGCGTGTCACCCTTAAGGCAACAAATCTAAACAAATCGACTTGCGAGCAGGAAGATATTCAGAATGATGTACGAGCGTTCTGAAACAGCGCAATGAAAACAAGAAATCAGGGGGCTGGAAAAGTGCGACAGGTCCGACAGAATCTGGAAAGAGGAAAGATGGGCTGACCATTTTGGTTGCGAACAGCATTAGTCAGGAAAATAATAATCAAATAAACTGGAAACGCCACTTAATTTATTGAAGTGAAGCAGCTAATGGCAGAATCTGTGTGAGAGCCAGTTCTGTGTGTTAGGGAGGAGTTGGTCTCATGGTGATCTGTGGGATTGTGAGAGCGAGAGAGGTGATTGACAGCTACAGCTGATATTTCTGGCATTTAACTTGCCCTGTGGAATATCTCTGACAGATGTTCTAATCTGCTATTGAAAAAACCTCTGCCTGCTCTGACTCTGTGTAAAAACATCTGTTACTGTTTAGAAAGAGTGGCATTTAAAACTGAGCAGGATGTACCACACACTGGGAGTTGTTTAAATGGCGCTGGTATTGCTTACATTTTTTGCCAGTAAAGCAATTAAAGATTTATTGTAGCTCAGCCTAGGTACGTCTAAACTGTCTAAATAGTGAAGGATTATCACAGTGCCACTGTAACATGGTGAAGGATCATCCAGCCCAGCCCCCGCCACACCAGAAAGCTTTGATTTCACACGACTCCACGATTGTTGTCTGCTCAAATGCTTTTCCCCACTTCAGTTTGTTCTTGCCTCCTGGTTGACAAATCAAACAGCACAGAGGGAGGACATTCGGCCCAGTGTGACAGTGCCAGCTCTCTCAAGAGCTTTTCGACTAGTCACACTATCCCACGCCCATCCCACCATAGCTCCCTAATCTCTTTATTGAACCTTATTCATAAAGTCATAGAATCCCTACAGAGAAGGAGGAGGCCATTCGGCCCATCAGGTCTGTACTGACAACAATCTCACTCAGGTCCTATCCCCATTACCTCACACAATTGCCCCGCTTCTCCCTCTAACCTAAGCATCCCAGAACAGAAAGGGGCAATTTAGCATGGCCAAACAACCTAACGTGCACATCTTTGGACATCTATACAGACAAAACATACCATTCATAGAGAAGGAAAGGAGAAAATGCAGAAGGTCATGTTACAGTCATAGCAAGATGCAGAGGAAGATATTGTGAGATAGGTCTATTGAAAATTCTGATGGCAGTAGTGTATGAAGCTGTTTTGGTTGGTGCGTGACCTCAGACTTTTGTATCTTTTTCCCGATGGAAGAAGATGGAAGAGAGAATGTCAGGAGTGCATGGAGTCCTTGGTTATGTTGGCTGCTTGTGGCTGTGTGCTGTCTCTTGAACCTCTGCAATCCCTGGAGGTGCAGGAAGAGTGTGGCCCGGTGACACAGTGGTTAGCACTGCGGCCTCGCAGCGCCAGGGACCTGGGTTTAATTCCCGGTTGGCTCATTGTCTGTATGAAATTTGCACTTTCTCTCCATGGTATGCGTGGGTTCCTCTGGTTTCATCCCACAGTCTGAAAGGTGTGCTGGGTAGGTGCATTGACCCGAACAGGCACTGGAGTGTGATGACTAGGGGAATTTCACAGTAACTTCATTGCATTATTAATGCAAGTCTTATTTGTGACTAATAGATAAACTTTAACTTTAAGAGGATGACTGAGAGTGGTAACACTGCCATACTAATGTGGCACTGTGATGGAACTGATGGCTCTGTAATATTAGTTTACTTTTTATTTTTCTTGCAAGGCCATTAATTGTTGCCCATTTCTAATTGCTCTTGAGTGGCTTGTTAGGTCATTTCAGAGGGTATTTAGTGTCTGAACTCACATGGAGGCCTGACCAGGTAAAGAGGGCATAGTGAATCTGTTGGGTTTTACAATCGATGAGAATTGGCATGTTCACCATCACTGAGACTAGCTTTAAATTCCAGATTTATGAATTAAATATAAATTGAAGTGGTGGGGATTTGAACCTGTGCTTTTGGATTGCAAGATAGAATATTACCACAATGTAACTGTCTTCTCCATAGATTAGCAAAGTCCATTTATGTCACCAAAGTCCTCCAGGTTCCAAAGATTGGAATGGCATTAACTACGTTAATACAAGCAGTGGCACTATAACATGATCAATGGAATACAATAAGAGTAATCAGTATCTACTCTGAATATTAGAATGATGAAGGATTCTAGCATCTAATAGTTGCGAGTCCACACGCTGACTGCATAAAGTGGAAGTGAGGTTCCTTAAACTTACTTCCAACTCACCAAGGAGATTGTAGAAACTGGGACAGAGGCAACAGCTATCCATCTCAGGAACAAAAACAGAACATGCTAGAAGATGTCAGCGTGTCTAGCATCGTGCATGGAGAGAAAATCGAGCGAATGTTTCGAGCCTGGATGACCCCTCGTCAAACCCAGTTTTTCAGTTATTGAATAATTTTCAACTATCACATAGGTACCAACATCCCATTCATTGACTGTCTACACTTCCCACTACCTCAGAAAAGCAGCCAGCATAACCAGGGAACCCAGGCATCCCAGACGTAGCATCTTCCACCTTCTCCCATCGGGAAAAAGATACAAAAGTCTGAGATCATGTATCATCTGACACAAGAACAGCTTCTTCCCTGCTGCCATCAGACTTTTGAATGGACCTACAGTAATTGTTTTTATTTGTGTTGCTGGCTGGTCAGCATTTATTGCCCATCCCTAGTTGCCCAAGGGCAGTTGAGGATCAACTACATTGATGTGACTCTGGAGTCACATGTAGGCCAGGCTAGGTAAGAATGGCAGATTTCCTTTCCTAAAGGACATTAGTGAACCGGATGAGTTTTTCCAACAATTGACAATGGTTTCATGGTCATCAGTGGATTCTTAATTCTAGATACATTTTATTGAACCCAGGTCCCCAGAATATTAGCTGAGTTTCTGAATGAATAGATAATACCATGAGGCCATCGTCTTCTCTATATATTATGCTAATCTTTCTCTACACTCTAGCTATAACTGTAATACTATATTTTGCACCTTCTTTCTTTATGGTGTCTGTATGGTGTGCAGGAAACAGTACTTCTCACTATATACCAATGCATGTGACAATAATAAATCAAATCAAATCAAGGGGAACTCCCTTAATTGCCACAACAAGTTGGTAAGAGGACCATAAGAACAGAATGTAGTTCTAAAACACGATTATTGTCACTATGAAGCAATTGGTAAATAGAGTAAAATAGAGAGATTGCACCATTATGGAGATAATAATATTCTAAAGCAATGATGCCAATAACATGAATCATGGCACTATTTTTCCACATTTGATAAAAGAATGATTGAAATAAATACCACAAATGCTAGATATCTGAAATTAAAGCAGAAAGTGCTGTAAATGCTCAGCAGGTTTGGAAATATCTGCAGGGAGAGAAAAATGGAGTTAATATCTTGAGTCCAAAATGACTCTTTTCCAGAACTTTTTGTCTTGACTTTCTTCAACTCCCTCAGTTTGTCCTTCACCTTGACTTCACCAAAGAATGAACAGAGGCAATGTTGGCCTTTGTGCTGTTTTGTCACACAGCAACCAGCCAAATGATTAACCCAGACAGAAAACCCTAAGTGCCTCTTCCAAAGCCTTGAGAAAGTTGTTCCTCAGTCAATTCTCAAAAAATTAAAACTCACTACACCAACTACCCCTCTGATTATCTCCTGCCTTCCTCTTTTACTCCCTGAGAGGTCAGTGGAAGGTCAGTCATTGAGTCAAGATACAAATCAATAGATTTCTGGATACTTGTGATCTGAGGAGGTAAAGGAATAGCAGAGGAAGATGATGTTGGCGTAGATAGTGAGAAATGGCAGCGAGAGTTAACATTGTTAGGAAAGTAGTGAAGAACAGTGAAAGTCATTATAATTCCAGAGGACCACAGGCTGTTTTCCCTTTTGAGTGGCAGAGCTGATTAGTGGGACAAGAAGCAGGCAGGGCTTTCATAGATCACCTCAACCAGTAAGGGAATTGAATCCACACTGTTGGCATCTCCCTGCGTCGTGAATCAGCCGTCCAGCCAACTGAGCTAACCAACTTCCCCAAGGTAAGAGTAATTCTGAAGATAAAAAAAACAAACAAGAATTAGGAGCAGGATTAGATCATTCAGCCCCTCAGAGCTGATGTACAGTTCGATAAGATCACGGCTGATCCAATTATGGCTTTAACTCCACCTTTCTGCCTGTGATCCCCCCCACACCGCCACCAACTCCACCCCCTCATAACCCATGGCTCTCTTGTTAACAAAAATCCAACTCAGAGTTGGATATATTCAATGAGTCCGCCTCCATTGCTCTCTGAGGAAGAGAAATTCGCAGACAAAAAAAATCCTCTGAGAGAAAAAGAAATCCCTTCATCACAGAAAGCCCCCTAATGTGTGCCGTAGTTCTCCCAGCAGAGGAAACATGCTCTCAGTATCCACCCTGTCAAATTTCCTCAGGATCTTAGATGTTTCAATAAGATCACCTCTCATTCTTCTAAACTCCAGTGAGTACAAACACCACCTGTCCAACCTTTCCTCATAAGATAACCCCTTCATCCCAGAAATCAGTCGAATGAACCCTCTTTGAACCGTATCAAACGCAGTTATATCCTTTCTTAAGTGCGGGCATCAAAAGTGTGACGCCACATTTTCCATGATCCATACAAATTGTCATATCTACATGAGGCATCTTTTGTGGTGTTTCTCATAAATAAAACTGCTCGCCAGAGTTCCCTTTAGATTTCGCTGGGCCCTGATCCCTCATAAATCAACAGCAATGGGAATCCTGCTCCTTCCTAATTCATGGTGCAGAGTTCAAGCCTGTACATTTGGCAGCAGCAAGTGGCTACTATGAGGAAGTGGCGGGTCATGAGAAAGGTCCCATCATGTCTGTAGTAGCACACACTAAACAAATAAAGCCACATGGATGCAACAACTCTGGCACACAGTTAAAAATGCCTGAGGGAGTAGCTGTGCAGGAGTTCAGCAGGTCTGAAGGGAGGCCGGCTCTCATTGTCCTGTGCAGAAGGGAAATTTAGCCAAATAAATAACCAGGTTGGTCTTCAGTTTAAACTGCATAGTTTGAATGGGGTTGTAGGGAGTGGGGGGGTGGGGGGTGGATGGGGGGGGAGGTGTTGTGTTCACCTCAATGTGGATAATGCATTGTGTACCCCTATCCATTTAAAATCACTTCTTTAGATGCTAAATAAGACTGCAAGTCATGTCTGTACATTTTTTATACATTTGGCTGTGAATCAGCTGCAGTCATGGATTTGTAAAATAGTTCTCGGTGTAACATTTCTCTCCTCCCTGGCCTCACAGTGCCAGGGACCCGGGTTCCATTCCCATGCTCAGGTCACTGTCTGTGCGGAGTTTGCACACTTTCCCCATGTCTGCATGGGGGAGCCCGGTTTCCTTCCACTCTCCAAAAGATATGCTGGTTAGGTGGATTGACCTGAACAGGTGCCGGAATGTGGCGACTGGGAGAATTTCACAGCAACTTCATTGCAGTGTTAACGTAAGCCTTACTTGTGACTCATAAATAAACTCTTAAAAGAAAGACTTGCATTTATATAACGCCTTTTACAACTGCTGAACGTCTCAGGGCGCTTTACAGCCAACCAAATCATCCTGAGGTGCAGTCATTTCTTGCAACATAACAGATGTAGCAGCTGATATGTGCACAGCAAGATTCCATGAACAGCAAGATCCCACAAACAACAAGTGAAATAAATGGCCAGCTGATCCATTCATTTTTTTCTCGACAACATAGGTTGTGGGGTGAATATTAGCCAAGATACTGAGGAGAACGCAGAGCTGTTCTTTCTCCAACATCATACATACACCTGGGGTGGTACCTGAAGGAGGGCATTTCTAACAGTGTAGAACAGCATAAATTATGCACTGGAGTTTCTCATCCAGATTTCGGACGAATGTCACTTGCAAATGGTTAGTAACACTGAGCGATAGTGACAGGCCTAAATTGAGGGATCACAGGCAAAATTGAAATCCAGGCATAATTAGATCGTAGTGCGAGTGCAGCTTACTTAAAATATAGCACGATATGCTTTAAATAGCATCCTCGCTGTCCTTGACAATTATTGATTTAGATCGTTTCCTCTCTGGCTCACCACTTGTTTGTCATCGCCATAGCAATAACTGCTCAGATTTACATGGTGCTTCTAATGCAACAGAACATCCTGAAACCTTCCTGAGTGTAATCAGACGAACCTAAGACTGCATCTTGCAAAGAGAGATTGAGAGAAGTGAATAAAGGCTGAGTCAAAGAGGTAAATGTTAAGGAGCATCTGATAGGAAAAGAGAGAGAGAGGGAGGGGTAGTGAAGGCTGCTTTATCCTTTCATGGGAGGTGGGTGTCATAGCCAGGTCAGTAGTTCTTTCCCATCCCTAGTTGCCCTTAAACTGAGTGGCTTGCAGGGCCGTTTCAGAGGGAATGTAAGAGTCAATCACCATTGGGTGTGGATTCACATGTGGAGGTAAGGATGGCTGATTTTGTTGAACCAGATGGGCCCTTACAACAGTTGTTGATAGTTGCTTTGAACTTTAATTCCACCAACAGCTCTGATGGGGTTAGAACCCACATCCTCAAAGCCATAGTCTGGGCCTCAGGGTTACTAGCTGATTGACATTACCATCCCCCCAGTACTGAGGGTAAAGGCAGCTGAAGGCATGCTCCCAATGGTGGGTGGATCATAGAGTTATGGAAAACTTACAGTGCAGAAGGAGGCCATTCAGCCCATCAAGCCTGCACTGACAACGATCCCACCACTGCCCTTCCCTCCTAACCTCACATATTTACCCCTCTAATTTTGCATCCCTGGACACTAAGTGGAAATTCAGCACGGCAAATGAACCTAACAGCTCCCCCCTCCCACTCCCAATTCTTTGCACTGTGGGAGGAATCCGGAGCACCCGGAGGAAACACACGCAGAGACGGGGAGAATGTGCAAACTCCACACAGACAGTGACCCAAGCTAGGAATTGAACTCAGGTCTCTGGCGCTGTGAGGCAGCAGTGCTAACCGCTATGCCACAGTGCCACCCATAATCAGAGGAGAAACAAGCAGCCAGAATGGGAGAAGTGCAGAGATCATGGAAAGTTCTCCGACAGTCAGGAGAATGAGGGATTTGAGTAATGGAGAGAGGGATCACTGCCAGTGGGCAGGGCTGCTGCTGTTTACATAGCTTTATTCAGTCTCTCTCTCTCTCTCTCTCTCTCTCTCATGTTGAGATGGTGTGTTGGGTTGCAGTGTGTTAACATCCAGACCATGGATATGTGAGACTGGTCCTACCAGAGCAGCACCGATCAAATGACAGCCACCCAAGACTACAGTTTGAACCTGTGACCCATTGGATATGAATCATAGTGAACAGGCCTCCCAAATAGACAGCAGGTTTCTTTATTCCAGAGTGATACCAGGGAGGAGAAGCCATTATTCTATTTGAAATCTCCAGGAGTGCTTTCCCTGCAGAAGAGAAGGTTAAGTACATTTAACAGAGTTTTTAAAAAAGTTAGCTTTTGATCAATTGAATAAGAAAAAAGTATTCCATCGGATCCCAGGATCAACTACTAAAAGGGAAAGATGTTTGATAAAAGCTCTTTACTCAAAGAGTTGTTACAGTCACGGCCATGCCTTCAGCTTGGGTGAGACTTTTAAGATAAGACGGGAGAAATACAAAAGGGCCCAGAGGGGTATTTTATTCACACAGAAGGTGGTGAGTGTCTGGAACAAGCTGCCAAAGGTAGTAATAGAGATGGGTACAATTTTGTCCCTTAAAATGTGTTTATACAGTTAAATGGGTGAGATGAATGTGGACGGATATGGGCCAAAGATGAGCAATTGGGATTAGCTTATTGGTTAACAAAAAAGGGCAGCATGGACAAGTTGGGCAGAAGGGCCTGTTTCCATGCTGTAAACGTCTGTGATTCGAGCTGCCTTTACTCTCTGAGTGGGGCCTACTTTGCTTGCAGTTGCTTTAAGCATTCGTCGCGCAATTCATTGTGGGGGGAAGGCTGCTTGTCTTCCACATGGACCACAAACTTCCCAGCTGGCACTGCTGTGATGCCAAGCTGACGCACCAGCTGATTGGACATTCTATTTACAAGCTTGGATCAGATGGAGCCATTCAATGTGTTCTGGTTGTCACTTACCAAAGAATAAGTGTTAGCAGCAAGATGGACCTGGCATTATTACAAAGAACGAAGAACAAAATGCACGGGAAACAGGCCCTTCGGCCCAATGAGCCCGCGCCGCCATCCCGATGTTCCCACCTCTACCCGTGATCCCTGTCCATGTTTATAAACCTATGGATTAAAAACCAAATTTGAGACAATTTAGGGAGAATTTGTTTTGCCAATTAGCCTAAGAGCACAACTTTGGGATGTGGGAGGAAACCGGAGCTCCCGGAGAAAACCCACGCAAGCACGGGGAGAATGTAGGTCATCAGTTGTAGATGCGCCAAGTTTGGTGGCGTTTAAGAGGTTAATTGATAAGTATATGGAAGAGAAGGGAATGGTTTAGTTTGGAGGGGCATTGCTTTTTATTTTGGTCGGCGCAACATCGAAGGCCGAAGGGCCTGTTCTGTGCTGTAATGTTCTATGTTCTATGTTCTAATGCGCAAACTCCCACAGACACAGGCCCAAATCCATGTATCTGCACAGCACAGCTATAGTCACCGAGCTGTCGTGTTGCCCATCAAATGGTCCAGGTCAAGCGTACACTAACGATGTGAAGCAGTAAGATACTCTCAAAAAAAAATCCAAGAGCAGCCCTCTCACGACCCATCGCGTGTATGCCCCTTGTTAGACAACAAGGTGGACCAAAGCACCTGTAGGATAAAAACAAGTACATTAATATCATCATCTATTGACACACTTCCCAGGGACTCCCAAGGCTCATGATCCCTATTTTAAATCAGGTTCATTGCTTCACAGGGCCAGGTATTCAGCGTCAGACCCCTTGCATTAACTTCCACGGCCGCTTACTCTCATTCCCTTGGGAAGATGACACTGAGGGTCTCCTGTCCCCTCTGTGACAACATGGCCCTCCCTCCTCTCCAGCATTCAGGTCTCCAGTGTCACACCCATCAACCTAGTAGCCTTCTCTTCTGGGACTTCCATGTGTACTGTAAAGCAGATTCCTTTCACTGAGCCTCCTATAAGAGGGACAGATTGCCTTTAGAGGGAGTAAGGAGGCTGCTGTCAGTCACTCCGCTAGACCCCACCTGAGCATCCAGGCAGTGGGCACTACTTGTTCTGTTCAAACCAAAACTACAAGTGGGTAAAAGGGGAGACAGAGTGATGATTTGACACTCCGCTAAACAATAGAGGTCAGTCTGCTGCCACCATTATTTTTTACAATCCTCTATGATTTTCATTCTGGGGTCATTCGTAGCAAAGGTCCAAGAGTTGATTTTTAATTCTCAGAGCATTGCTAATCCTGCTCACAGGTTACCTTTTTTTATTCGATTATGGGGCATGGGCATCGTTGGCCAGGTCAGCACTTATTGCCTCTCCCTGAAGGTGTTTGAAAGTCAAGATTTATCGCAATATGGGCGGCACGGTAGCACAGCGGTTAGCACTGCTGCTTCACAGCTCCAGGGACCTGGGTTCGATTCCCGGCTCAGGTCACTGTCTGTGTGGAGTTTGTACCTTCTCCTCGTCTCCGCATGGGTTTTCTCCGGGTGCTCCGATTTCCTCCCACAGTCCAAAGTTGTGCGGGTTAGGTTGATTGGCCATGCTAAGAAATTGCCGCTTCGTGTCCATAGATGTGTAGGTTAGTGAGATTAGCGGGTAAGTGTGTAGGGATCGGGCCTGGGTGGGATTGTAGTCGCTGCAGACTTGATGGGCCAAAGGGCCTGTATCTGCACTGTAGGGTTCTATGAAGCACATTCTACGAGAGTCGACCAGATTGCTGTGGGTCTGGAGGTACACGTAGGCCAGACCAGGTAAGGACAGCAGATTCTCTTCCTGAAAGAAAGTGAATTAGGTGAGCTTTTACAACAATCAACAATTGTCATCATTAAACTTCTAATTTCAGATTTTTAATTAATTCAAATTCCACTATCTGCCATGGCAGGATTTGAACCAAGTCCTTGGAGAACACCATGGGTCTTTAGTCCAATAGTGATACCACTACACTACATCAGTGCCTCCCCTTACTCTACAATCACTGTTTTGAATGAACAATCTGTAGGCCTCTGATCTGAATATAGTGGAAATGGGATTATTATTGTGTTGGGGTACTAACTTCAGAAACCTCTTTGTGTGCACACACTCACACACACAGACACACACACCCACCCACACACCCACACACACACACACACACACACACACACACACACACACACACACACACACACACACACACACACACACACACACACACACACACACACACACACACACACACACACACACACACACACACACACACACACACACACACACACACACACACACACCACCACCCACACACACCACACACCCCACCCACACTCACCCCACACAACCTCACACCACTACCCACACCCCACACACACCCACACCCACCACACACCCACACCCCACACACCCACACACACACCCACACACCCCACACACACCACACACACACACCCACACACCACACACACCCACCCACACTCACACCCACACACCCACCCACACTCACACCCACAACACACTCACACACACATACCCACACACCCACACACACACCCACACCCCCACACACCCACACACCCACACACACCCACCCACACTCACACCCACACACACACTCACACACACATACCCACACACCCACACACACACCCAACCCACACACACCCACACACCCACCACACCCACCCACACTCACACCCACACACACACTCACACACACATACCCACACACCCACACACACACCCACCCACACCCCCACCACACCCCACCCCACACACCCACCACACACACCCCACACCCACCACACCACCACACACACCACACAACACACCACACACACACCACACACACACACTCACACACACACCCACCCACACCCACACACACCACACCACCCACACACACCCACACACCCACACACACACACACCCACCCCACACACCAACACCAACACACAATACCCAAACACCCACCACACACACACACCTCACCCACACACCCCACACCCACACACCCACACACCCACACACACACCCACACCCACACACACACCCACACCCACACACCCACACACACACCCTCACCCACACACCCACACACAGACACACAGACACACACTTCACCCCTGTCCTCACTGGTCCAGATTGCCTCACAGTCCCAGCAATGCCTTACATTAAAAAATGTTCATCCCAGTGTTTCGACTTCTCTGTGGTTTTCCCCTCCCTATCATCATGACATCCTCCAGGCCCTTCTCATCGGCAGCATGGTGGCACAATGGTTAGCACTGCTGCCTCACAGCGCCAGGGACCCAGGTTCGATTCCTGGGTCACTGTCTGTGCGGGTTTCCTCCGGGTTCTCCAGTTTTCTTCCATGCTTCAAAGCTGTGTGAGTTTAGTTGATTGGCCATGCTAAATTGCCCCTTAATGTCCTGGGATGTACAGGCTAGAGGGATTAGTGGGTTAAATGTGTGAGGATAGGGAGTGGGATTGCTGTCGGTGCAGACTCAATGGGCTGAATGGCCTCCTTCTGCACTGTAGGGATTTTACGAACCCTCCAACAATCTCCATACTCCTCCAATTCTGGCCTCCCATGATCCTCATTCACCAATGGTGGCCATGCCTTCAGCTGCCTGAGGCCTGACCTTCTCAACCCTCTTCCCCTCTCCTCATTAACGGCACTCCATAAAACCTCTCACTGAGGCACCTGCTCGATCAACTCCTCCTCTGACCCAGTGCTGGGTTTAGTTTGCTAGCCCACCCTGGCATTTTTCACAAAGTTGAAGGTGTCACATAAAACTGTTGTTGTTTTGATTTGGTTTTGATTCAATGCATTAAACAGCCAGGAGGCAGCAGTCAATGCTGAATGACTGACACAATTGCCTTCATAATAATGTTCCTGTTCTCCAGAAATAATTCACAACGTGGAGTGGTTTGAAGTGTTTCATTAATGTGACCGCGTATCCACAACCTCACCTTGTGCAACTGGATTTAGATATTTTGAATAAAAGGCAAACACGGTGCCCCCTCTGAATTACACACTCTTCAAATTGTGGTTTTTGATTTTGATTTGATTTATTATTGTCACATGTATTAACATACAGTGAAAAGTATTGTTTCTTCCGCACAATGCGGACAAAGCATGCCGATCACAGAGAAGGGAAGGAGAGAGTGTAGAATGTAGCTTTACAGTCATAGCTAGGGTGCAGAGAAAGATCAACTTAATGCAAGGTAAGTTCATTCAAAAGTCTGATAGCAGCAGGGACAAAGCTGTTCTTGGGTATTGGTACGCGACCTCAAACTTTTGTATTTTTTTCCCGAGGGAAGAAGGTGGAAGAGAGAATGTCCGGGGTGCGTGGGGATCTTTAATTATGTTGGCTGCTTTTCTGCTCCTTTTGCTACCATTACCGTGGAAACCTCAATCAGAAATATAACATGCCCTTTCTAGTTACTGACAGTCAGTCAACATTCCTGCAGATTTGAATATCGTAACCGTTGATGTGTCTCATTACCTTGGAGGAAGAGAGAAAACGAGAGACATTTTCACAACAATATCATAAATATCGTCAACTGCTGCAATGGTAAATTGGGAACAAGATTTACTTCCCAGTAGCTGCGATCAGACTTAGTTTTGGCAGGTGTCCTTGTAGCTAGCAGGTGCAGGAGAGAGTATTATGGCCTGGCTTGCCCTCTAGCTTGACTGCGGCTTTCATTTAGGGAGAGAGAGAGAGAGAGAGAAACGGAAAAATAAAAGACAGTGTGAAAAGCCTGTGGGAGCTCTGGACAAACAGTGCATGAGACCTCAGGAGAAAAGGTAGCAGGATTCAGTGCCAGGCCACTACAGGCAGCTGCTGCGCACTCTCTCCCTCTCTCTGCAGTTCTTTCAGGGTGACCTCTTCCCTTGCCACAGAAGATTCCTTGGCAAGGTTTAAATTAGAAAGAACAAAAATCGGAACTTTAGTAAACTTCAAGCTTCTCAGAAGTTTTCAGCTGAGTAACAACAACTGCACTTACATGGTGCCTGTGATGCCATAGAAATGCCCTCCGGATGTCTTCACTGGAGTGATCACACAGCCACATAAAGAAATATCCAAACAGACCAGCAAAGGCTTGGTTAAGGAGAAAGCTTTTATGGAAAGAGGAGCAGGGAGGGCCAGAATTGAGGGAGTGTTGGAAGGTGAGGAGATTGCAGAGATAGGGAAGGGGTGGAACCATGTAGGGGGGATTTGAATGCACAGGCAAGAGTTCTTAAGATCGATGCGTTGCTCAGCCTGACACCACAGAGGTGAACGAGCACGGGAATGAGAGAGGATGGGATCCAGGTAGGAATATTAACCCTTCCTTTATCCATACAAATCAGCAGCTTTATTTCAGAGTTATGTGAAATGACTGCTACAACCCACCAGGGAGTAACCAGAAAAATTTCAGAACACGGGACACATACGCTGGTGCGTAAATGTTTAACACCTTAAAATAAATGGAATTTATTTCCAACAAAGGAATTGGGGAGGGGCAAGTTTAGGCAAGTTTTTCCGTTCCAGTGTCCCACAGCCTAATCTGAATGCTCTGGGTCTCAGTGGCTTTTGTGTCACTTTCTTGACTTGCATTTTTACACAGAGAATTGGTGGGTGCCTGAAACTCGCTGCCAGGGGAGGTGGTGGAAGTGGATACAATAATGACTATTATGGGGCATCTGGACAAATGGGATGATCTGGAATTGGATGGGAATGGAGAGATCTGGTCCCCGGAAGGGTAGAGGGTTTTATTTCAGTTGGGCAGCATGGTCGGTGCAGACTTGGAGGGCCGAAGGGTCTGTTCCTGTGCTGAAATTTTCTTTGCTTTTTTTTCTTCTTTTTAAGCCCCACTGTAGTTACAAACAGCTTCTGAATGTTAGAACGATTGTGCAAGGGATCCCTTGTATCAATACTCTCCTTATTGATATCCTGTGATTCCTCAGCTCCAGCCAGCAGTTATTGAATCTACAGAGTGCATGGTCTGGGGTGGAGCAGGTTAGAGAGTGAATGGCAGGGAAGGCATTAATTCCCTTCGAGCCAATTTAGTGAACTGGTTAAACTTTAATCATTTCTGATAGGTTGAGTTATTGTACCACAGATAGAGGTTGGAAGCTAAAAAGGCAAGTGACAGAGGTGATGGCCTAGTGGTATTATTGCTAGACTATTAATCTAGAAACTCAAAAATTGTCTGAGGATTCAGGTTCGAATCCCACCTGAATGGCAGATGGTGAAATTTGAATCCAACAAAAGAAATCTGGAAGTAAGCTCCTCCTGATGACCATCAAACCATTTCCAATTGTTGGAAAAACCCATCTGATGCACTCAAGTCCTTTAGAGAAGGAAATCTGCCGTCCTTACCTGGTCTGGCCTACATGTGACTCCAGAGCCACAGCAAATGTGATTGACTCGCAACCGCCCTTGGGCAAGTAGGGATGGGCAATAAGTGCCGGCCAACTAGTTACACCCACGTCTCACGAATAAATAAAGGAAAAGGGTTTAAAAATCTATATAAGAAGGTTCCTCTTCTGGCCTGCCATGTTATAGATATGAATACTTACAGCAGGATACCACCAGCTAAAGCAGGAAAAAGCTGGGGAATGACATGATCAGAGATTCAAAGATTACGGAAAGTTTTGATAAGGTAAACATGGGAGAGATTGTTCTGCTCCAAGGTTAGAGGCCAAGTATGTGAAACAAAATATCACCACAGTCTCAGAGGACCATAGGTTGCTTTTGCCTTTGAGAGAGAGCTGACTGGTGATGATTTAACCTGAGGATCACCACACCTCAGGCAAGGGGCAAGGTTGAGAAAACAGAGTCTTCACGAATAACCTCAGCCATTATGGGAATTGAACCCATGCTACTGGCGTCACACTGCAGCACAAAGCAGCCACCGGAGACAACCACAAGATAGTTACAAACAACAGGGGAATGTGGGATAAATATCCTTACCCAGAGAGTGATTAACATATGTAGTTCAGGTTAATAAGGCTGAGACATATTTTAATGTTTATTTATTAGTCTCACAAGCAGGCTTGCAACGAAGCCACTGTGAAAATCTTGTAGTCGTCACACTCCGGCCCCTGTTCGGGTACACTGAGGGAGAATTTAGCAAAACCAATGCACCTAACCAGCACGTCTTTTGGACTGTGGGAGGAAACCAGAGCATGCGAAGGAAACCCATGCAAACATGTAGACTCTATACAGATAGTGACCCAAGCCAGGAATCGAACCTGAGTCCCTGGCGCTGAAAGGCAGTGGTTCTAACCACTGTGCCACTGTGCCACAGCCTACACTGGATAAACAGCCAAGAGAGAAAGGAAATGCCGATCAGGTGAGATGAAGTAGGGGGTGCGAGGAAGCAGATGTGGAACATTGACCTGTGTGGGCTGAATGGTCCGTTTCTGCACTATATCTTCCATGTAATTCCACATAAAGTGAGAGCAGAATCTCTTTTGCACCAAATCCTACCGTGCAAACAAAACTCTGGGACTTCAATGAGTAGGGAAGAGAAAAACAGGAGTGAAAGATTTCATCAGGTGAAAACCCTATTTTGCCCATCGTTGCATGAATCATGTGACTATTTACATTTTGTAAACATCCTAAATTGGTGTGAAAACAACACAGATGCATTCACTTGTAAACGGGACAAGGAAACTACAGCTGTAGGTAATTACTGGTCAATTAAGAAACTAATTATCGTGTCCTTAATTTACAGGCATTATTTACCAACTACAACATTAAGCTGTGACACAGCAATGAGCTGTTCCATCTAATTGTAGCCAACAAGCCCGTCACGGAGGCTAAACCTCCTTCATGTGAGGTGCTTGTTCGCTGGAAATATGTCGGAGGAAAACCTGGGGGGTTTTTTTTGGCGCTGCCAAGGGTGCAGCAAGTTAATGACACATGAGACCTCCTGCTGCTTCATTCTTCAACCACAAGAGGAATTGGCCTCGCATCAAAACTTGAATGACTTTTATTTTGAGGGTTGCTTTCTTGGAGGTTTCATCACATGACCGTGTCCTCCAATCATGCTGCCCGTACACTCCCTCACCAATTGCTGCTCAATATATTCATCCTAGTTCAGCCTTCTGGTGACAAACTGAAGTGATTTTTCACGACTTACCCGTGTTGTTCTTGACTGTGGGTCAAACATTCTCTTGTTTCTCCTGTCTTCAATATCTTTACAACTAATGAACAGACAGGAGCAAGGTAAAGTCTGCCCCCCCCCCTGGTGTTGGGCCCACTGTTTTTCTTGATCTATAACAATGATCCAGGGCAGACCTCTCCCGAGCTCCCAGCATTGGGTTTGATGGCTGGCTGGGGTGGAGGGAGAGTGTCGTGGGCTGTACCAAAATTGGTATCACGCCGCCATGAATTTACAGTGGGATCTTCTGCTGGTGCCTGCCATGGCGTGTCGGGAAAACCCACTAGATACTGACATGAGTCTCATTTGTAACCCATTAACGGGACGCTGGTGAAGGCCCAATCTTCCCACACCAGAGTCTCCGTGAAGCCGGTGAGATAACACATCGTGAAGCAGGTGTGGAACAACGTGGATTCACCTGAACGATGCCTGGCGCTGACTCCTGGAATTCCAGAACACAACAGAAGCGGGTGGGGGTGAATAACTGCAGGTGGAGCTTCCAATGTCCCCTCTTCCAGCCTCATGATGTTCCTGGAAATTCATCATCAACTCATAGCACCTTACAGTGCAGAAAGAGATCCTTCGGTCCACTGAGTCTGCACCGAACACAAACCCACTCAGGCCATATCCCCATATCCCTAGATATCATACCCACTAATCACTCTAAACTACGCATCCCTGGACACTAAGGGGCAATTTCTTAACATGGCCAATCAACCTCAACCCCACACATCTTTGGATTGTGGGAGGAAACTGGAGCACTCTGAGGAAACTCACGCAGATATGAAGAGAATGTGCAAACACCATACAGACTGTGGCCCGAGCCGGGAATCGAACCCAGAACCCTGGAGCTGTGAAGCAACAGTGCTAACCACTGTGCTACCGTGATACCCATCTTCTGGTTCCCAGGAATCCATCTTCATTTTCCAGTTGCCCACCTGTCAGTGCGTCAGTGATGTTGGACATCTTTTCAACACGACACCCAGATAGCAGATTATGCACCAATTGGGTCACTCCACTCAATACGGTGTGAAACGCGCAGCTGCATAATGAATGAGATCGGGGTCGGAAGATACGGTGTGTTTTTTCCACTGATCTCCATAGCCACTACGCCACTTCAACTCAAAATGGGAGAACTCCATCTGAGACTTGTGTGTACTGGGAATAACATAAACATTTGCAAATGACACAAAACCTGGAAGTGTTGTGAAGCATGAGGAGGAAATTACCTGGATGGGATTGTGATCAGTGCAGCCTCAATGGGCTGAATGGCCTCCTTCTGCACTGTAGGGATTCTACGATTTCTTTCTATGAAAGTGATGGACTTCAAGAGGACAGAGACAGGCTGGTAGAATAGGTGGCAGATGAAGTTTAGGCAGAGAAGATAGATGGACAATTGAAAAGACAGCAAGGGCCAAATTATGATGAGTGTACAAATAAAACAAGAAATCAGGGAGAGGATTTTACACTGCCCCTCCTCCTCCACCGTGCATCTTCCCCAACACCAGTGAATGTGGCGGCCATCTAAATATGGCAGGAATCCCACATCCCACTGTGCAGAGTTTGGGAGAGGGGGCATTAAATCCTGGCCCTCAATCCATAAAATAATTATGGACAATAAAACTAAAGTATAAAACAATAAAAGGATTGCATGATTATGAACATTTCAGCTTGCAAATAATTATAATCATTTGCAAAATGCAGTTTAAATTTACATCAGAAAACCAAAGGATTTGCCGCACTCTACGTTTTGCTTCATGGTTGATAATTTGTCAGGCTGAGCTCATTAAATTCTCAATCGCTTACAAAGTTGAAGCGAGACATTTTGGGAGAAAGAGCAAGGAAAAGAAATAAAAATAAAAATTGCAGTTTCTAATCTGAAAATATATACAAGTAAACCTTTGAAGGTGTCAGGACAGGCACTTAAAAACAGTTAATAAGGCACTCGGAATCCTGGCCTCCTTCAGTGCTGTAACTATTCTGCAGTGGAAGTACAGCTAATGTTTCAGATCTTCCAGACTTCAGATATTGGCTCTATTCTCTCTCCAGATGTTACCAGCCCCTGCTGAGATTTTCCAGCATTTTCCATTTTTGTTTCAGATGCCAGCATCCACAGGAATTTGCTTTTACCTGTGATTCTGGAATGACGGAAATAAATGGAGCACAAAAGGCAGGAAGATTTGGGTGAGCCTTTATGAAAACACTGGTTCAGCCTCAACTAGAGTATTGTGTCCAATTCCTGGCTTCACACTATAGAAATGTTGTGAAAACTTTGGAAAAGTCATGGACAAGATTCCGGGGATAAGTGACTGTAGTTATTCGGATAGCTTGGCAAAGCTGGGCCTGATCTCCTCGAAGGAGATTCAATTGCAGTGTTCGAAATCACAAGGGAAGGAAAATTGCCTGTCCACAGTGAGGAGAGTGGGACCTACTGAACCATCCTTACAGAGAGCTAACACAGACATGAAGTCTCCTCTATATCAGAGAGACCAAGTGTAGACTGGGTGATTGCTTTGCTAAGTATCTTTGGTCGGTGCGCAGTCGGGACCCTGACTTTTTGGTTGCTTGCCATTTTAACACACAATTCTACTGCCATGCTGACGTATCTGTTCTTGGTTTGCTGCAGTGCTCTAGTGAAGCTGAATGCAAACTGCAGGAACATTCTACCTTTCATTTCTTTATGGTCTTTCTTCATTCCCCCCCCCACTCTTTCTTTTCCCTCTGCTTCATATCCCTTCCCTTACCTTTTCTCCCCCGGCTTTCTCTTTTCTACATTCTACCTCTGTCCCATTTCCCCCCTTCCCCAACATGTCCATTTATCACAGCTTTCAGCTTCTCTGCCGTTTGGTCATTCACACCTTTTATCCTCTCTGTGGACAGTTATTAGCAGCCTTTTCCCCTGTTTTCTATGACTTTGACTCATTTTTTATTCCCTCAACCTTCCGTATAAAAATCTCCAACTTTCTACGTCTTTTAGCTTTGGCAAAGAGTCATCTGGACTCAAAACATCAGCTCTTTTCTCGTCTTACAGATCTGCCAGACCCCCTGAGATTTTCCAGCGTTTTCTCTTTTGGTTTCAGATTCCCAGTAGTAATTTGCTTTTATTCTAACACAGACATGATGGACCAAATGGCCTCCTTCGGTGCTATTGCTATTCTGGAGTGAGAATAGAGCTAACGTTCCAGAGTTGAGATGTTAGCTTAATTCTTTCTCCAGACATTGCCAAAACCTGCTGAGATTTTCCAGCATTTTCTGTTTTATTTTAGATTCCAGCATCCGTAGTAATTTGCCTTTATCTATGATTCTGGAACAACGCAAAGAATTTTTTTTAGAAAAAATAATTCACTTTCTTTTAACACCTCGATTTTTTTCTCTTGGGTTGGTCTCAAGAATGTCTCAGAGATTAATCTTCAGTTCCTGTGGACTTGGCAAATCCTCAAGCAACGTTCAACACTCGCTTCAGATAACAATAGATTAAAACACGTGTTCAACACGGAAGCCAATCGGAAAGAAAGGGAGAAATTAAACTGTTTCTTCCCTTCCATTCACCAGACTCCTGTTAGAAACTATTGGATAGAACTTAATCCTGTCCTTGGGAGGCAGGGGAGAGGGTGAGACTGGTAGAATCAGAGGGGAAGATAGCATGGGGGTGGAGTACCCACTGGCCTCTCTCAACTCCCCTGATTTATTCCCACCTAGAAGCCAACCAAGGGGTTCCAAAACCACAACCCACCTACAGGAACGGGGACAGCAGACACTCCAAGCCACTCACCATCCTGACTTGAAAGCATATCACCATTCCTTCACTGTGGCTGTGTCAAAACCTGAACTCCCTTCCTAACAGTACTGTGGGTGTACCTACACTTCAGGGACTGCACTGGTTCAAGAAGGCAACTCACCACCACCTTTTCAAGGGCAGTTAGGGATGGGGTCCAAATGCTGGCCTACTCAGTGACGCCCACATCCTGTAAATTAATTTTTTTAAAAACGAGGTCAGATTCTGACAGTTGCAATGCTAGAAAATTGCCGTCAGGTAGTTTGAGAGGAAGAAATAGTTTAATTTCTGCCTTTCTTTTATCTATTCCCTGCTCATTGGGTGGCCTGGTGGCACAGTGGTTAGCATTACTGCCTCACAGTGCCAGGAAACTGAGTTCGATTCCCAGTTCCGGTCACTGTCTATGTGGAGTCTGCACATTCTTCCCATGTCTGCATAGGTTTCCTCTGGGTGCTCCGGTTTCTTCCCACACTCCAAAGGTGGGCTGGTTAGGTACATTGGCCTTGTCAAGTTGCCCTTTAGTGTGCCCAAACAGGGGTTCAAAGTGTGTCGACTAGGGGATTTTCACAATAACTGAGAGGAACAGGTTGAGTGGAGGTCTAGATCTGCAGCTTTACATGTGCTTTAGATGATTCTACTGATCTTTTTGGAGACAGGGCCTTGTGTTCACTTTAACAAGGACCTCTGCTTTCTAATACTTTCCAATTCCAGGAATGCTATTGGACTTATGAATCCAGGATTGTACCACCTTGAGAATCTCTCATACGCTTGGCAAGCAAATAGATTCCAGAGTTAAAGTGATTTAAAAATAAAATAGAACACGCTGGAAAAGCTTAGCCTGGAGAGGGAACTAGAGTTAATATTTCAGGCCCATAACCTTTCATCAGTATTGGGAAAGCTGGAGATGTTTTGAGCGGGGAGAGGGGGAAGAAGAAGCAAAATGGTGGCTTATGATTGGGGAGAGGGTAGGGAGTAGTAATGGGAGAAGTGAAGAAACAAAAAGGGTTGTGAACGGCAGTATAGCTGTGGTCTGAATAAGAGAAATGAGAGGAAAAAAAACATAACAAATGAAAGCGAGATAAAATGTAGGTAAGGATCATGATCCAAACTCAATGTTGAGTCCAGAAAGCTGTAAAGTGTCCATCGAAAGGTAAGATGTTCCTCAACTTTCATTGAGCTTCCGTGGAACAGTGCAGCAAGTCAAGGACAGGAAGGTTGGATCGGGAGCCAGCTGGAGAATTCAAATGGCAGGTGAGCGGGACCTCAGGTCACACTCATTACATCTCTAACTTTATTTATTAGTGTCACAAGTAGGCTTGCATTAACACTGCAATGAAGTTACTGTGAAAATCCTCTAGGTACCGCACTCCGGTGCCTGTTTGGACACACTGAGGAAGAATTTAGCATGGCCAAGGCATCTAACCGGCATGTCTTTCGCACTGTGGGAGGAGAATATGCGGACTCCACGCTGACCCAAGCCGGGAATTGAACCCTGGTCCCTGAGACAGCAGTGTTAACCACCGTGCCGGCCAGTTGCAGACTGAATGGAAGTGTTCCACAAAGTGGTCACCCACTTTGCGTTTGGCCTCCCCAGTGTGAAGGAGAGCACAAGGCTAAGGTGATGCACAGATTATGAAGCCTTATCCATTATTCCATAGTATTAGGTGCTTTTCCATTGCACAGTCTGCCAGCCCTCCGGCTATGTCCCGTGAAATATGCATGAAGCAGCTCATTGTGGCTGCTTGCAGCTGATGGAAGTGTGATTGTTCAGGGGGTTGGTATGGAATTAAAACATTTGGCAGTCGCAGCAGATCACTACACCCTGACTGTCAGCGCACAGTCATTAGCGAGAAACGTTTCGTTAACTACTTGTAATAAGCCTGAATAACGAAGCAGGTATTAATAATTGACGCCTCCTCATTCGAAAGCACCAAACAAATCCAGGAGTTGCTAGCAGAATTCCTGAATTTGGGGACTTTGTCACTGAATAACCAACTGTAGAGGAAACACCCCGGGGACTCCAGCATCACAGAAAGAAGCTCAGCTTTACTGTCAGCGCAAGTTTCCAGGGTCTGCAGGATTCCGAAAGTTAGGCCACCTTGTTTGATTTTACAGTGCGTTTAAAATGAATGTTTAATGACAAGTAACAAGGAATGTGTTAAAATTTCATGATGTTAATTTGTAATGAAGTCCTCTTGAATGAAACAACTTGCATTGATATAGTGCCTTTAATGTCATAAAACACCCCAAGGTGATTCACAGGACCGACCATTTAGCATTTAGGGGAAGCAATGGACTTAAGGTATTATTGCTAAAATTTATTTGTCACAAGTAAGGCTTACATTAACACTGCAATGAAGTTACTCTGAAATCCCCCTAGTCACCACATTCCGGCACCTGTTCAGGCCAATGCACCCTAACCAGCTTGTTTTTCAGATTGTGGGAGGAAACCAGAGCATTCGGAGGAAACCCATGCAGACATGGGGAGAACATGCAAACTCGACATAGATAGTGACTCAAACTGGGAATCGAATCCAGATCCCTGGCACTGTGAAGTAGCAGTGCTTACCACCATTCTATCATTAATCCAGAAACTCAGCTAATGTTCTGGGGACCCGGATTCGAATCCCACCAAGGCTTTCGAATTCAAAGATATCTGGAATTAAGATTCAATGAAACTATTGTCGATTGTCGGAAAAATCCATCTGGTTCACTAATGTCCTTTAGGGAAGGAAATCTGCCCTCCTTACCCAGTCTGGCCTACATGTGACTCCAGAGCCACAGCAACACAGTTGACTCTCTCCACCAAGGGCAATTGCTAAATAGCAAATGATGCCCATGTCTCACGAATGAATTTTAAGAATCCACATGTTTGATATTAACAGATGACTAAAAGTTTGGTCAAAGAGGTAGGAGGGCAGAGCAAAAGCGAGGCAGACAGATGTAGAGAGCAAATTCCAGAGCTTAGGGTCTTAGCAGCTAAAGGCACAGCCACAAGTGGAGGAGTGATTACAATCAGGAATTCTCATGCAACCCAAATTAGAGGAATGCAGAATGCCCAGAGAATTGTGCGGCTGGCGGAGATTGGACAGAGAAGGAGGAATGAGTCCGTGGAGAGATTTGGCAGCAAGAATAAGAAAGGACCCGTATATGGGCATGGGGATGAGGGCAAGCTGGGGCTGAGATGTCACTTTTTGCTTCCCTTAAACCCTTCCTATCAATTGACCTGCCTGCTACCATTCGCTGCCAAGCGTATAGTTACTTCAGGGGCTCTGAGGAGTTCATGCAATGGCATTTCCCAGCACAAGGATCTGGTGAACCCAACAGCAACTCTGCTTCAAACTGTATAGGTTGGGGGGGGGAAGTCGCCATGGCAAATACAGGGTGGCAGGGAGTCCTTAGGTGAGATGTTCTATAGAACCACAGAACATAGAACACTACAGCACAGAAACAGGCCTTTTGGCCCTTCTTGTCTGTGCCAAACCATCTTTCTGCCTAGTACCACTGACCTGCACCTGACTATATCCCTCCTCACCCCTCTGATCTGTGTACCTGTCCAAGATTTTCTTAAATATTAAAAGTTAAAATTGAGGTCTCCACTTCATCTGCAGCTCATTCCACACTCTCACCACTCTGTGTGAAGAACCCTTCCCTAATATTCCCTTTAAACTTTTCCCCTTTCCCCCTTAACCCAACCCTCTGGTTTTTTTCTCCCCTAGCCTCAGTGGAAAAAGCCTGTTTGCATTCATTCTATCTATACCTATCATAATTTTATACACCTCTATCAAATCTCCTTTCATTCTTCCACGCTCCAGGGAATAAAGTCCTAACCTATTCAACCCTTCTATTGAACTATATAGAATTCTATAGAACTCTTCTGTTGTAGACTCAGTGCATTCTCAATGGGCCAGCTGGTCTCTTTCTGCATGGTCGGGATTCTCTGACTTGATTCTCATGAGAAGCAATCAGGGAGACTTTGGAATGGAAATGTGTTCCCTTGACAGATGCTCATATTCCATAGCAGTCACTATTATCCCAAGACAGGAAAATCCCATCCAAGGTCAACAAATCTTTGCATGGTCCATGTCCTGCCTGTTACAATTTCCAAGGTAGAAGGAACAGGAAAATTGCGCCCATTGTGCGCAAAGATCTTTGGGACACTTGGCCATTGTGAAGAAGCAAGCCTAAATGATATAATGCCTCTGAATAAAGGACTATCATATTGAATGTGACAATGATTCAATGTCTAACATTTCCTATTTCACAGAGGTATGGCTGCTACAAAAATCAAATTGAAAGGAAAGCAATGTTCTATCTTCATTTTAATGAGGTTTGCAAATGTGTTTCAATAATCTACAAAATAATTTAAAATGGATGTGATGAGTCAGGACAACCAGAGGTTATTAAAGGCGCTATATAAATCTGCTCTGTGGTGACCTGTCAGTGCACAAGATGTGCGCAGAAGCAACGACAACAACTTGTAAATAGCACCTTGAACATAATGAAACATCCCAAGGCATCTCTCAGGAACATTATAAAGCAAGATAGCAAGACTGAGCCACACAAGGTGATATTAGGAGAGATGAGCGATAACCTGGTCAAAGATGTAAGAGTACATTTTCCATTCCCGCCCGTTGTGGGAATCGTCACAAGCCAGGTGGAAAAATTAACAGACCATTGTTGATGTCAGGTGGGAATTTCCGGACCCTGGGCGGGCAGGATGGAAAAATCCCACCCATAGATTTTAAAAATTCTTCTCAAAGCATGGAACCAAAGTAGAGACCTAGCGAGGTTTAAGGAAAGAATTCGAGCCCTGGACTTAGGTTGCTGAGAGACTCCTCCACTGTCAGTTCAAAAGCTCTCAATAATGACTAATGACAATAATGACCCCATGTCTGTGTGGGTTTTCCTCTGGGTGCTCTGGTTTTCTCCCATACTCCAAAGATGTGCTGGTGAGGTGCATTGGCTGTGCTAAAATTGCCCTTTAGTGTTAGGGAGACTAGCTAGGCTCTAGTCATGGATGGGGCCTGGATGGGATTGTGGTTAGTGCAGACTTAATGGGCCAAAAAGCCTCCTTCTGTATTGTAGGCATTCCATGATTCTACTATAGCCTGGCTGATGAGGTTCACTGAAGGCTGGAGAAGAGTGGGGGACAATAAATGAAACTTCATGTCACCAAGAATCTCACAGGAGGATAGAGAGGAGAAAGTTATTGAGAGAGAAATACACTACATAAAGGGTATTTTGAGAATATGGAAACTTTTCAATCTAGCAACTGGATTTATATAGCGCCTTTAACAACCTCTGGATGTCCTGATTCATCACATCCATTTTAAATTTTGTTGATCATTGAAATACATTTGCGAAGCCCATTAAAATGAAGATTGAACATAGCTTTTCTTTTAATTTGGTCTTGTAGCAGTCATACCTCTGTGAAACGGGTGATGTTAGACATTGAATCATTGTCACATTCAATAGAACAGTCCTCCACTCAATGGCATTATACCATTTAGGCTTGCTTCTGCACAACGGCCAAAAGTCCCAAAGATCTTTGCGTTCAATGGGTGGAATTTTCCCATCCTATCCACCTTGGGTATCATAGCGGGTGGGACATGGACCATGCAAAGATTCATTGACCTCAGGTGCGATTTTCCGGTCTTGGGATGAGCACGACGGGAATATTCTCAGCCAAAGCATGTGTTTGAAAAGTAGTCACTGCTGTGGAGTATGAGCAGCTGATGTGTGCACAGCAAGTTTCCACAAACAGCAATGAGTTTGCAGATACTCCTAATCATATAAACACTCCAACGACACTGGAAATGCTCCAGGACAAAGCAGCACACTTGAGAGTTATCTCTCCCACAAACAATGTGTGCCATCTACAAGATGTACTGCAGGAACTCCAAGATTTCTTAAACAGCACCTTCCAAACCCATGGCCTCTACCATCGAGAAGGACAAGGACAGTGGGTGCATGGGAAACACCAGCACATGCAAGTTCTCCTCCAAGCCACACTGACTTGGAAATATTCCTCCATTCCTTCGCTGTTGCTGAGTCAATATCCTAGAACTTCCTTCCTAACAGCACTGTGGGTGTACCTACAGCTCAGGATCTGCAGCAGTTCAAGAAGGCAACTCACCAGCACCTTCTCAGTGGCAATTGAGGATGGGCAGTAAATGCTGGTCTAGCCAGTGATGTCCATGACCTGTAAATGAATTTAAAAAAACTGGGTGAAGTGTCAGATGTCCATTTAGAAAACTGTACCTCAAAGAGTTTTGAGAGAGTAAAGAAAACATTTACCAAGGGAAGGAAGAGCTTAAGAATGAATTTGAATTGGGTGATATTATTACTAAAATGTCTTAACATGGCTGCATGAAAATCTTCCTATTTTTGAGTTGGCTTCATCATATATTTTGTCAACCTCAGGCACCAGATGGGACCCATTCACTGCGAGTCGGGGGGTCTCTTTAAACTTCCCTCTCAACCCCTGAACCTGCAGCAAAAGATATTCATTAAAGCACAAGGTGTTAACTGTTGTCAGCACTTAATATTCCAAGATGCTTCCTCCTCATATTTCAGGAGCTGTCTGTGTTACATCATTTCCCACTGGGCCATTCTGTCAGTCCCACTCATTTAATTAGCTAATTACAACCTGCTGACACTAAACACAGAATGCGGTGTTCAGAGGATGATTTTTTTTCAATTCAAATATTATTTAGCCCCAGCGAACATCTGATATCACTCCCTGAGGGTACGGTGTGGTAATTGGTCCCTCCAAACACAAGAGAGGCTCTCGCTAATCTGCTTTGAGTTGCTGCAAAGTGTTGCCATCTGTCATTGCTTGTGTAGTCGGATTGCATAGCAATGCTGTGACGGAATGAGGAGGCGGTCTCTGACGTCTGAGAGGCTGTTGGCTTGAAGTGGAAACAACAATGACAATCCATATTTACATAATGCGTTCAACGTCATGAAATTCCCCTAGGCTCTTTGCGAGAGTGTTTATTGTGCGAGGACAGACTCCAATTCACATAAATGCTGGGGCAGATGGTCAACAGCTTGGTTAAGGAGGCAGGTTTTTAAGGAGCATCATAAAAATGGAAGAGTGGCGGAGGGGTTTAAAGAGGGACTTACGGAGTTTTGGGCCAAGGCAAGTCAAAGCGCGAACACCGATGGTACAGCGGTTAAAATCAGAGAGAATTAGAGAAGTGTTGAGATCTCAGAAGGTTGTGGGTTTAGAAGAGTGAGGACATAGAGGAATTTAGAAACAAGCATGAAAATGTTTAAATCGAGGCTTTGCTTAATGGAGAGCCTGTGTAGGTCAGCTGCACATACACAATTGGAGGTAGTTGTGCAAAAGTATTGTCACTGGATTAGCAATCTGAATCCCAACGCAATGCTCTGGCAAACTGGATTTGAATCCCACCTGAATCCAATAAAAATCTGGAAGCAAAAGCCTAATGGTGACCACGAAACCATTGCTGATTGTTGTTAAAACCCATCTGGTTCATTCATGTCCTTTTGGAAAGGAAATCTACATGGTTTGGCCTACATGTCACCCAAGACCCACAGCAATATAATTGGCTCTTAATAATCATCCAGAAAGAACTCTTCAAATGTAGACAATAAAAATATAACAAACCTTATTCCAATTTATAAATCAAAGCAAAGGTTTAATAAAGAAACTTCATTACTCCAAACATGAGGCCTCACTCTGGTCGTTCCAAACAAAACAACAATTCCCAGCAGGTTCTTATTTATACTAAGTCAGCTGGTCAGCTGATCATCACATCATTCTGTAATTGGTTACATAGTTTACTGGGTCAGCTGACCCTTACAGCTTGTTACCATTGGTCACATTAAAATAGATACAATGTTATGATACCAGTTATATTCTAATACTTAACTGCCCTCTGAAATGGCCCTCAGTACGTGGGTAAATAAGGATGGGAAATAAATCCTGGTCCAGCCAGTGACACCCACATCCAATGAATAGAAAAAAATGGGTAATGGATGAATGGGACTTGGTGTAAGTTAATACACAAGCAGCAGAGACTTGGGAAGTCTTAAATTTAAGGAGGACAGAACAGAGCCTGGAGCTCATTGCAACAGTCAAATTTAGAAGTTAAAAAAAAGGCCAGAATGAAGTTTCAGCAGTTTTAATAATTCAATAATCTTTTATTGTGCACCAAAGGAAAGGGCTGTTCCCATGGTTTACAGTCAGCTAGTCTTCACCCTGGGACTTACAACTCTGGCCTGGCTAAAAGTTACAGGCTTAAAAACCAGGTATTACTCCAACCAATTTTGCCCCCTGATACCCACTGATTCCAGTTTTGCTTGGGCTCCTTTACGCCATCCTTGGTTGGACGCAGCCTTGATGTCAAAGGCTGTCATTCTGGAGTTCAGCTTTTTCACCGATGTTTGAACCAATGTAATGAGGTCAGGAGCTGAGTGACCCTGGTGAAACCCAAATTTGGCATCACTGAGCAGCTTATTGCTGAGCAGGTGCTGATTGATAGCACTGTTAATGACTGCCACTAACAAGGGCAGTACGGTGGCACAGTGGTTAGCACTGTTGCCTCACAGCACCAGGGAACCCATGTTCGATTCCTGGTTTGGGTCATCATCTGTGTGAAGTTTGCACGTTCTCCCTGTATCTGGATGGGTTTCCTCCCACAGTCCGAAAGAATGGTAGATTCTCCCTCAATGTATCCAAACAGGAGCCAGAGTGTGGAGACGAGGGGATTTTCACAGTAATTTCATTGCAGTGTTAATGTAAACTTACTTATGACACTAATAAATAAAACTTAAACTTAAGCATTGTATCCAAATAGGAGCAATAGCGGAGAGAGTTGCCCTGTTTTCTTTGAAGATCAAAAGGGGTTATGGGCAGTAACTATAAAAATCCGTTGACTGTAGATGAATTGATGGAACTTCTTCACATAAAATACAACTGTCCTTTCTTCCAAGTGTTTCCTCTCATAGTCCAAAGATGTACAAGCTAGATTGATTGACTATGCGAAATTGCCCCTTAGTATCAGGGAATTAGCTAAGGTAAACATGTGGCGTTATGGGAATAGGACCTAGGTGGGACTGTAGTCAGTGCAGACTCGATGGGCCAAATGGCCCCCTTCTGCACTGTAAGGATTGTACGATTGGAGAGTTTAATAAGGAAATGATTGGAGATAGACTTATCCATGTTCAATACAATGGGATTAGCAAGGCTACGTTAGGTAGTAAGGTCGAGGAGGCAGTCCTGAGTATGGGTTGGGGATTTTACATGGAGGAAGAGAATTACGGAGGGTAAGAGAGAAGTGAGTTGTGAGGACAGATGAGTTGTGATGGAGGTTGAAATCTCCCTCAGAGGGAGGGAAGCAGAGAAGATTATTAAAATGAGAAGATTTTATGAATAGGCAGCAGAGAAGGAGAATTTTAAACGTGATGTGAGAACGGTGGAACAAGATGAGATGCCCAAACACAGAGTCTGCACGCTGATGTTTCCAGGTCAGGGTTGGTAGTCTTAAATGTGGTTTGCCCATGAGCCAATTGCTGTGTGTTTCCTTCCAAGTCATAGTATAAAATCTCTACAGAGCAGAAGGAGGAATTCGGTGCATCGAGTCTGCACCAACTAAAATCCCATCCAGACCCTATCCCCATTAGACATTTACCTCGCTTATCCTCCAACATTAAGGGACAATTTACTCTGGCTAATAAACCTAACCTGTACATCTTTGGATTGTGGGAGGAAGCCCACGCAGACTTGGGGAGAACATGCAAAGTCCACACAGACAATGACCTGAAGTGGGGAATTGAACCCGGGTCTCTGGAGCTGTGAGGCAGCAGTTCGAATCACTGTGCCACCGTGTTGCCCCGTGTTTCCTGAAATTAATTGCCTGATCACATTTCCCTCCAGTTTTCTCCTCCCCAATCCTGTTTACTTGCTGGAATGGCAAGTTCAAACAAAGAGTATTGGGGAAGGATACTCCGGCCTCCCTTCAAGTACTTTTCTTGGCGGCACACCATTCACTGGCACCGGGGTCTTCTGGTGCCACCATTATCAATGGGAATTCTCACAGAAGCCATCCGCACCGATCGGAAACCCGCACGGGGTTGGGGGGGTGCGGGGGGGTGCTACCAGCGGGGACCAGAGAATCCTGCTGGCGCAAATGGCCAGAGAATTCCTGCCATCGGGAGCCTCCCTTGCATACTTTGTTAGCTTTAGATTGCAAAATAGGAAGGTACAAACACTAGTAGGGAATTCAGCCCCTCGAGCCTGTTTCCCCCATTCTATTATATCAGGGCCCATCTGCATTTCAACTCCATTTATCCAGCTTTGCTCCATATTGATATCCCCCCTCCTCAAACATCGTTCAGCCTTGAAAATTCTGGTCGCCCCAACATCACCTTTTGGGGAGAGAGTTCCAGATTTCCATGACTGTGTTTGTGAAGAAGTGATGCGAGATTTCTAAATAGCCTCGCTCTAATTATAGAACACTTGTGTGTTCAGAATTCCCACATCAGACAAAATAGTTTCTCTGAAGGAAAAGAAAATATGTTTCTATAGTTCACTCCACGACCTCAGAATGCCCCAAGGCGCTTTACAACCAACGTAATAGCTTTGAAATATTACATTTGTTCTTTCATGGAATGTGGGTGTCACTGGCAAGGCCAACCCTTGCCCATCCCTAATTACCCTTGAGGTTGACCCTTGGTGGTGAGCTGCTTTTTTGAACTGCTGCAGTCTATGTGGTGTAAGTACACCCACAGTGCTATAAAGGAGAGAGTTCCAGGATTTTGACGTAGCAACAGAGAGGGAACAGCGATATATTTCCAAGTCAAGGTGGTGTGTGGTTTGGAGGGGAACTTGCAGACAGTGGTGTTTCCATGGATCTGTTATCTTTGTTCTTCTTATGGTCGAGGTCACAGGTTTGAAAGTGTTGTCAAAGGCACATTGGTGAGTTGTTGAAGAGCATCTTACATTTGGTATACACTGCTGCCTCTGTGAGACAGTGGTGGAGGGGGTGAATTGATGGATGGGTGTCAATCAAGCTGGCTACTTTGCATTGGATGGCGTTGAGCTTCTTGAGTGTTGTTGGAGCCGCACTACCTCTGGCAAGTAGAATGTAGGGATGGTGCAGCCAATTAGCTCACAGCAATGTCTCACAAACAATGAGTTACACGACCAATTTTTTGTGATGTTGGTTGAGAGATAAATATTAGCCAAGTCACTGGAGAGAACTTCCTTGCTTTCTTCAAAATAATGCCAGTCAATCTTCTATGCCCATCTGTAGACAAAGCCTCTATAAATGTTCCATCCAAAAGAGGGCATCTCCAAAAGTGCAGCTTTGAGAAAGGGTCATCTGGACTCAAACCTCCGCTCTTTTCTCTTACAGATATTGCCAGACCTGCTGAGATTTTCCAGCAATTTCTCTTTTGGTTCCCTCAGAAGTCTTAACTTAGGTTAGTGCTCAATTCTCTGGAGAACATTGAAAACCCACAATGTTCGAACACAGAGGCAAAGTGGTTAGCTGTGCTGCCTCACAGCGCTAGACATTCAGGTTTAATTCCCAGCTTGGACAGCAGTCCATGCGGAGTCTGCACATTCTCCCTGTGCCTGCATGGGTTAGCTCCAGTTTCCTCCCACGGGATAAAAGACATGCCAGTTATGTGCATTGACCATGCTAAATTCTCCCTCAGTGTACTCAAACAGGCGCCGGAGTGTGAAGACCAGGGGATTTTCATAGCAACTTCATTGCAGTGTTAATGCAAGCCTACTTGTGATTAAGACTAATAAATAAACTTTAACAAGAATAGCATATATGAACCCAAAACTGAAAACATTTCTCCAGATGATGTCTCACCACAGATCTGCACAACTGAAGCATGATGCCTTCACAGTTACCTTCCAATTCAACTCTTGCGATAAAGACCAACATTCCATTAGCCTTTCCGATGATTTTGTTTGGATCAATGCACAATCTCTTAGTAATTTCTTCACAATGAAAGCTCGTCCACAACTGTTAGTCTCTCACCATCAAGAAAATATTCCAATTTGAGGGATTTGAAAATGAGAGTGAGAATTTGAAAGATTTATAGCATGTTTTTGTGGTGGTAATGGAAGACCAGCCATTGAACATCAGAGTCCTTACACTTGCCTTTAAATTGTGTTTCTGATATAATACCTTTTACGTTGAGGGTTAGTGAGACGAATGAAGAATTGCCTCGGTGTTGTTCCTGCGAATTTCATATGAGGAATAGAACTGAAATAGAGGAAAAGGCATTTGTCTAAATTGGATGGTAATTAACAAAAGTTAAAAAAAAACAATTAAGGGGAAACATTTGGAAATAATCAGGTAGCCAATGAGGAAGAAAAATATGGACACACATAATTGAATGAAGTCCAACTACAAGAAACAAGATGTGTTATTATAAGGACAGACTCTGCACTCTGGCTGTGCAGTCTGCGACATCTTTCTTATAAAGCTTAAAGTTTATTTACTAGTGTCACTGTTAGGCTTACATTGACACTGCAATGAAGTTATTGGGAAAATCCCCTAGTCGCCAACTCTGGCGTCTGTTCGGGTATGCTGAGAGAGAATTTAGCATGGCCAATGCACCTAACCAGCATGCCTTACAGAGCCAGGGACTTGTGTTCAATTCTAGCTTGGGTCACCGTCTGTGTGGAGTCTGCGCATTCTCCCCATGTCTGTGTGGGTTTCCTCCTGGTGCTCCAGTTTCCTCCAGTGGTATTCACAGCATTCACTTCAACAGTACAACCAGGATATATGGGTCAAAAGGCAGATCTTGCCCATAACTGGGAGGGATTTTTTTGAGACGGGTGCGTTGTTTGTGTTAAACTGTGACTTTCCACGAGGTAACTCAAGAGTTAAGATTGTAATATTTTAACATGAGTGCATCTGTAAGAAATTTCCTTGTTATAATCTGCAGTCTATGTTCAAAGGAATTCCAAATGAATGCATCAAATGCTCACCTGCCAATGTGTTTCACAGTGGGAATTGCAAAGCCTCACTGTTACACATCACAACTGCAGGACTTTCAACCTGACCAAGATTCGGCGGCGAGATAGAACAAAGCCAGTTCACCGCACGAGTATCAAGTTCTATTTAATGGTCAATCTCCTCTAATTATGAATAACGACATTTACTTTATCCCAACAGCCGTGTGCTCCATCTATGTCGAAGAAAGAGAGCAGGTTGGCTGGAACAGCAATGTGTTGAGGTGATAATTTTACATTTGAAATTCCACCATTGGTTATAAAAAGATCCTCATGATCGCTTACCACGAACATCGCCTTTCTTCTGTGCCACGTACTGACTGATGAACGTGAAGCATATCTGAGTAGGTCACTGATCCCTTCATTAAGAACAGGTGACATCCGATGTTTTGTGTTTTTAAATGGTTGCACGATGTATTCAGTATCATTAGATCTAATTACACCCCTGGTTAATTATAGAACATGATTATTTACAACAGGTACATTGCTCTCTGGATTACCGCATTTCCCAGATGTCACCGTTATCTTCTTCTTGCATCTCCTCCTGTTTGGATTTCAGTGAAAGTCAATGGATAGTTATCCGAGCTTCAGTGCTGCAGTCTGCTTTGTGTCAGTGCAACTTTATTCACTGGCAACAGCTGGGTGATGATAAAAGAGGGATGCGAGGAAACTGGTTATTTATCAAATTTATTGTAGACCTTGCACGGTGGAATTTCACCTAAACCATTTAAACCATCCAGTTTATTCCCAGCCTGCGGGTAAACCAGTCGACGGAGCAGATGGCTTGTAAACAATTACGCCGCTATGTTGGTAAGGCTAATGGAGTTTTGCAGCTGCCTCGTCTTTACATTCACACTAATCCCAATAGTGTGTAAGGGAAGTCAATGGCCTCGTGGTATTATCGCTAGACTATTAATCCAAAAACTCAGCTAATTTTCTGGGGACTCGGTTCCAATCCCACTACGGCAAATGGTGGAATTTGAATTCAATCTGGAATTAAGAATCTACTGATGACCATGAAACCATTATCGATTGACGGGAAAATCCATCTGGTTCACTAATGTCGTTTAGAAAAGGAAATCTGCCATTCTTATTTGGTCTGGCCTACGTGTGACTTCAAGGCCACAGCAATGAGGTTGATTCTCAACTGTTCTCTGAATAAAGGCAACTAGGCATGGGCAATAAACACTGGCCAGCCAGCATTACCCATGTCCCATGAATCAATAAAAAAAATGTAAAGGACAGCCACACTTCAAAGGGATTAAGAAATTGAAGCAATTTAACTCAGCCCATGTCCAAGATTCTCCAAGGAAGCAGGGGGGATAATAACATTGCCCCCCAATTCCAGTACTTATAGTGTCTGCCAAATGCTGGCTCATCATTGTAACTTGTTATAATTCTGCAGTTCTGTCTTTGGAGTATCGGGGCCTGTTTTCTGTCCAATTTGATACCAGTTTAGCATCCTCCTTTCTAAGCAGTTTGATTATTGCGCTATGTTACCCTAGAATTTCAAAGAGATGTAGACAATTTGGTAGTGTGGGCAGATAGGTGGCAGATGAAGTTCAAGGTGGAAAAGTGTGAGGTGATGCATTTTGGCAGGAAGAACTTGGAGAGAAGATATAAAATAAGGGATAAAATTCTAATAAGGACGCAGGATCAGAGAGATCTGAGTGTAAATGGGCATAGAACAAAGTTCAAGAAAAAATACAGCACAGGACAAGGCATTCAACCCTCTAAGTCTGTGGCAACCATGATGCCCTAACTAAAAAAAAATCCTTCTGTCCTTACTTGGTCATTATCCCTCTATTCCCTCCTTATTCATATACCCATCCAGATGCCTTTTAAATATTGTTAATGTGCCTACTTCCATCACTTCCTCTAGCAGCACATTTTCGGCACCCACTACTCTCTGCATGAAAACCTTCCCCGCACATCTCCCTTAAACTTTCCCGTCTCTTACCTTGAACCTGTGTCTCCTTGCAATTGACACTTCCACCTAGGGAAAAAAGCTTCTGACTATCCACCCTGTTTATGCCTCTCAATTTTGTAGACCTCTATCACGTCTCCCCTCAGCCTCTGCCTTTCCATGAAAACAATCCTCATTCATTCAACAAAGGGCTTTGACAAAGGGACAAATAGAACATAGAACATAGAACAATACAGCACAGAACAGGCCCTTCGGCCCTCGATGTTGTGCCGACCAAAATAAAAAGCAAGGCCCCTCCTAACTAAACCATTCCCTTCTCATCCATATACTTATCAACTAACCTCTTAAACGCCACCAAACTTGGCGCATCCACAACAGCTGCAGGCAGGGCATTCCACTCCCTAATCACTCTTTGAGTAAAGAACCTACCTCTGATATACGTCCTATAACTCATACCCCTTAATTTAAAGCTGTGTCCCCTCGTGCTAGCTTTCTCCATCCTAGGAAAAAGGCTATCACTGTCCACCCTATCTAAACCTCTAATCATCTTATATGCTTCAATAAGATCCCCTCTTAGCCGCCTCCTTTCTAACGAAAACAACCTCAAATCCTTCAACGTCTCTTCATAGGACCTGCCCTCCATACCAGGCAACATCCTGGTAAACCTCCTCTGTACCCTCTCCAATGCCTCCACATCTTTCTTATAATGTGGCGACCAGAACTGCACACAATACTCCAAGTGCGGCCGCACTAGAGTTTTGTACAGCTGCAACATGATGCTGCGGCTCCTAAAATCAATCCCCCTACCAATAAAAGCTAAGACTCCATAAGCCTTCTTAACAACTTTATCCACTTGACTGCCTACTTTCAGGGATCTATTGACACATACACCAAGATCCTTCTGTCCCTCAACACTATTAAGAGCCCTACCATTAGCCCTATACTCTACACATTTATTGTTCCTGCAAAAGTGCATTACCTCACACTTTTCCACATTAAACTCCATTTGCCACCTCTCGGCCCAGCTCTGCAACTTGTCCACGTCACTCTGTAAACTAAAACCCCCCTCTTCACTATCTACCACACCACCAACTTTAGTATCATCTGCAAATTTACTGATCCATCCCTCAATACCCTCATCCAGATCATTTATAAAAATTACAAACAGCAGGGGCCCCAAAACAGACCCCAGAGGCACACCACTCGTCACCGAACTCCACGATGAATATCTCCCATCAACCACCACCCTCTGTCTTCTAACTGCCAGCCAATTCCTAATCCAATTAGCTAAATCACCCTCTATTCCACACATCTGCATTTTCTGTAGAAGTCTTCCATGGGCCCCCTTATCAAAAGCCTTACTAAAGTCCATATATACTACATCAACCGCCTTACCCCCATCCACCTCTCTGGTCACTTTCTCAAAAAACTCAATGAGGTTAGTAAGGCATGACCTACCCTTCACGAAACCAGCTCTTTTCTCTCTTTATAGATGTTGCCAAACCTGCTGACATTTTCCAGCATTTTTTCTTCTCATTTATCCAATAGCAACACCCTCGAGAGCAGGCACCATCTTGGTGAACCTCCTTTGCACTCTCCCCAAAACTTCCATGTCCTTTTGATAGTATGACGACCAGAACCGCATGCAATACTTTAAATGTGGCCTAAACCTAATATAGCTGCAATATGATTTCACAACTCTTATACTCAGTGCTCCTGGCTGATGAAGGCAAGCATGCCAAATGCCTTTTTAATTACCTTTGCCACCTGTGTGGCCACTTTTAGGGAACTGTGGATCTGTATGCGCAGATCCCTCTGAATATTAATATTCCAAAGACTTCTGCCATTTACAGTATAATTCACATCTAAATTTGATCCTCCAAAATGCATTATCTCACATTTGTCCAGATTAAACTCCATCTGTCATTTCTGTGCCCAAGTCTCCAATCAATCTATATTCTGTTGCATCCTCTGACAATCCCTGGCACTATCAGCAACTTCTCCAGTCTTCATGTCATTGCAAACTTACTCACCAGACCACCACATTTTCCTCCAGATTATTTATATATACTACAAACCACAGAGGTCCCAGCACTGATCCCAGTGGAACACCATTAGCTACAGATCTCCATTCTGAAGAACATCTTTCCACCGCTACTCTCTGTCTCGTATAACCAAGCCAGTTCTATATCCATCTAGCGAGCCCACCCCAAATCCCATGTGATCTTAGTTTCTGTACCAGGCTGCCATGTGGAACTTTGTCAAACGCTTTAGTAAAGTCCATATAAAACATCCACAGCCTGACCCTCATCAATTATCTTTTTCAGCTCTTCAAAAAACACGATCAAGTTAGTGAGACATGACCTTCCCTGCCCAAAACCATGCAGCCTGTCACTGACTAAAACGTGCATATATCCTGTCCCTCAACATCTTCTCCAAAAGCTTCCCCACTGCTGACATCAGGCTCACCGTCTTATAATTTCCAGGATTATTCCTTCCCTTAGAATCCCAAAATATGTAGGTTAGGGGGATTAACGGGGTAAATGTTTGAGCTTTGGTAAGATGCTCTGTTGGAGAGTCGGTACAGACTCGATGGGCCAAGTGGCTTGCTTCTGCACTTCTACAATTCTATGAGTATTAAGATCAGAGATGGAGAAACAAAATACAACTGCAACTGTGCTCAACCGTTGTATAGTTGCGTTAGTAGGCCTCTTGCCTCTGAGAGTTTGTAGGTTCAAGTTCAAGTCCAGAGTCAGATACCCAGTCTGTCTTCTCAAACAGATGTAAACTAACCTATTTTGAAGAAGGGCGGGGGAGTTACTCCAGGTCTCCTGGCCAATATTTATCCTTCAGTCAACGTCACAAAGAAGGTCATTATCACATGGGAGATTTTTGCATGCGATTGGCTGCCACAATTTCGACATTACACTTCAGAACGCAGTTCAGTTAAATGGCCCAGATTTACGTTCATTAAACTTTCTTCATCATTCATCAAAATGTCTGTATCACAAATTGGAAGGTGCTGTCTAAGGAACCTTGGTGAGTTCCCACAGTGCCTCAGGTAGCTGGTACACACTGCTGTCACGGTGCATCAGTGGTGGAGGGAGTGGGTTCTGCGCCTACAGAAATCTTTAGAGGACATAACTAAATTAGCAGACAGCGCCCAGTGCCTTGCCTTTCTTTTTAAGAAGTTGTTGGATAAAGATTCAGCTTTCAGGCTTATAGAGCAGATTAAGAAACAAAGAGAGAATTAGCCAGCCTTGCTTTATAATTGGCCTGGCAACAAAGCTGGAAGGTGGAGCTGGGAGGCCCCCAGTGAGTGGTTTTCTCCCAGGACCTATTACATAGAACATAGAACACTACCACAAACAAGCTATTCGGCCCACATGTTGTGCCGATCATATCTATACCTACCAGGCCATAGAACTATCTGTAACTCCCAATCCCATTAAATCCCATGTACTATTCTGGCATTCTCTGATGTTATAGTATTTACCAACTAGAATCATAGACTAGAATCCCAGCAGTGCAGAAGGAAGCCATTCAGCTTCCTGAGTCTGCACCAACAACAATCCCATCCTTTCTCCATAGCTCCATGTACTTACCTTGCTGATCTTCCTAACACTAAGGGCTAATTCAGCATGGTTAATCAACTTAAACCACACATCTTTGGGGTGTGGGAAGGAACCGGAGCATCCGGAGGAAACCTATGCAGACACAGGGAGAATGCACAAACTCCACACAGTGACACGAGCCAGTATTGAACCTGGGTCCCTGGCGTGTGAGGCAGCAGTGCTAGCAACTGTATCCTCATACCCTTTAATAAGCTTACTCCCAAAACTGCCTATCTCAGCCTTGAGCACACTCAGTGACTGGGCATGCACAGCTCACTGAGATAGAGAATTCCAATGTTTCAAAATCTTCTGAATGGAGAAATTTCTCCTCATCTCAAGCCTAAATGGCCGGCACTTTATATTGAGACTTGGTTCCACGTTCTCGATTCTTGAACCGGCAAAGGGATAACTCTAACATCTATCGTGTCAAACTTTTCAAGAACTCAATTGGTGTGATTTTCTATGTAGTGGAGGTGGCCCAACATTGACCAACATTGAGAGTGTTTGGGCATGTCATTATCAACAGGGTTGCCCATTTTATCTACCCCCCGCCCCTCGCTGTATGGAAAACTCTCTGGGAGTTCTCCTGAGGACAGGAGCAGAAGATCCCACCACTTGGAACAGCCTGGATAATTCCCGCTTATAGAACAAAGAACAAAGAACAAAACAGCATGGGAAACAGGCCCTTCGGCCCAACGAGCCCGTGCCACCACCCCGATGTTCCCACCTCTACCCGTGGTCCCTGTCTATGTTTATAGATCTGTGGATTAAAAGCCAAATTTGAGACAATTTAGGGAGAATTTGTTTTGCCAATTAGCCTAAGAGCACATTTTTGGGATGTGGGAGGAAACTGGAGTGCCTGGAGAAAACACATGCAAACACGGGGAGAATGCGCAAACTCCCACAGACACAGGCCCAAATCCATGTATCTGCACAGCACGGCGATAGTCACTGAGCTGTTGTGTTGCCCATCAAATGGTCCAGGTCAAGCGTACACTAATGACGTGAAGCACTAGGATACTCTCGAAAAAAATCCAAGAGCAGCCCTCTCACGACCCATCGCGTGTATGCCCCTCGTTAGACAACAAGGCAAACCAAAGCACCTGTAGGATAAAAACATCTTATATGTTTCCATTAAGTCACTTCTCATTCTTGGAAACTAAAGGAAGATTCCTGCTGTCCTTACCTAGTCTGGCCAATAACCTGCAGACTCCAGGCCCAAAATAATATGGTTGAATTCTAAATGGTGTTTGATGTGACCTTACAATGGCAGCGGATCTAACCATCACTTCAAGAGGGAAGGCCCTCCACCATTTTTGTCAGGGCAGTAATGATCACAATGCAGTTTATGGAATCTTGCTCTGCACATAATGGCTGCTACATTTCCTACATTCCAATACTTTCAAAAAAACTTCTTTGGTTGTAGAGTGCTTTGGTCCACCCCAGGTTGTGACAAACACCACAAAAATGTGAATCCTGTTTGCCCTTGTAGGGGATAGATGCTGACATAGGCTGGTAAGGCTAGATGGTTCTTTTTGGGTGTTGCAAGTTCTATGGCACAATTGGTTGCGTCCCTATCTCTGAGCCAGAAGTTCCAGGTTTAAATTCCACTCCACGAAAAGGGTGCTCATAATGTGGTCAAACAGATTGAGGATCAATTTGTAACTCCTCCTACACCTATGGCAGGGTGTAAGAGCAGGAGAGATTCCTGGTCAGTCTAAATGATGAGAAGGTCTACCATCACTACCCATAGATCCAGACTATAACACATATGTGTTATACCAGCCTCCCATCCATTGACACTATCTACACTTACCACTGCGTCAGAAAAGCAGCCAGGAGAATTAAAGATTCCTTGCATCCTGGGCATTTTCTCTTCTACCTTCTTCCATTGGGAGAAAGAACAAAAGTCCAAGGTCACATACCACCTGACTCAAGAACAGCTTCTTCCCTGCTGCTGTAAGCCTTTTGAATGGACCTATCCCCCTCGTATTAAGTTAATTTTTCTCTACACCCTAGTTATGACTGTAACGCCACATTTTGCACTCTCTCATTTCCTTCTCTGTGAACGGTATCCTTTGTCTGTACAGTGCGCAAGAAACAATACTTTTCACTATAATAATACATGTGACGATAATAAATCAAATCAAATAAAACATGCTGTCAGATCAACTTGGGAGTTCATACCACTACCAAATTCTACTGTGTTTCAGACATAAAGGATGTGGTAATGTGGAAAATACTAAAAAAAAGGAAGAGTTTTGGATTTAATCTATTGTTTTTACCCATTTCAAAAAAAGCATTAAGCAGAGTGACAGCTTATTGTGTAGCATGCAATCAATGTGAGAAATGTGGCTGATAACAAATGCAGTTAGAATAGGGAAGGAAAGATAAGCAGGTGGGAGCAAGAACGTGTTCCGACCAGATCCCTTTCATACACACTCAACTTGACGCACCTTATCTAGATGAAACACTGGGCATGTCTGTGCAAAGAGAGAAATATTAACTAAATTGAATCACGCTTACAATTCTTGTTATCAGACACAGAAGAATAATTTACAGAATTAATCTGTTTAAGTGCACACCTGCTGCCCTGGTGCATGCTTCAGTCTCCCGTAACTGCAAAACAAAAAGGCACCTTATTTAAACATCCATCTCAATTACAGGCAGGTTAAATGCACCGTGTTATGAGCAAATCCAGCCAAAGGACAACCCAAGTCAGCGAGCGGATCTGTCAAATGTTGCAGATTTCCCTCTTTACGATGCCCGGTGCAGTACAGTTCAGATTGTGTACTTTCGGTAGTTAAGAAGTGGTTTCAGCCTCACAGCAGCATCAAATCTACACTTTTAACTTGACCGCGCTTCCATGGGATGTAGTATTTTAGTGCAAATCCACTTGGAGATAATAGAGGTTGCTTTGGTTTGGATTCACGTTGGCTATCGTGCTAATTGACAGATAGAAATATAGAAAGGTGGGCCTGGATTTTCGCAATGACAGCAAGCTTCTCCATTGCTGCGAAAATAGTGGAATAATCTGAAATCTGGAAGTGACACCACCCCCCCCCCACCTTCACCTCCCCAAACACAGCACTTACCATTTTCTCTAGCCCATAGTGGGGCTGGGTTAGGATTGGCCTATTAGGTTTCGCCAGGGTAGCCACCCATGTCAATCAGCAACCACCTCCACTCATGTTTAATTTTGGTGACCCAAAGATGTGTGGATTGGCCATGCTAAATTGCCCTTTAGTGTCGGAGAGGGGGGGCTAGCTAGAGTAAATGCATAGGGTGATGGGGATAGTGGCTGAGTGGGACTATGGTTGATGCAGACTCGATGGGCTGAATGGCCTCCTGCACCGTAGGATTCTACGATTATAAAATTTTGCTTGACATGAATTTGGAGGCAGGTTTCCTGGAATTCAACTCAAAATACTACTGCAAAATGCAAAATGTAACATAAAAAATGAACTGATAAAGGCAACACGACAGCTCAGTGACTATCGCTGTGCTGTGCAGATACATGGATTTGGACCTGTGTCTGTGGCATTCTCCCCGTGCTTGCGTGGGTTTTCTCCGGGCGCTCCGGTTTCCTCCCACATCCCAAAAATGTGCTCTTAGGCTAATTGGCAAAACAAATTCTCCCTAAATTGTCTCAAATTTGATTTTTAATCCATAGATTTATAAACATGGACAGGGATCGCGGGTAGAGGTGGGGACATCGGGGTGGCGGCGCGGGCTCGTTGGGCCGAAGAGCCTGTTTCCCGTGCTGTTTTGTTCTTTGTTCTTTGATTGTTCAGCCTAAAGTGAAGTAGAGAGTTACAGAATCAGTGTCAAGAGTGGGATTTTGTAACAGAGGCTGGAGTTAGTGGCTTCAGTTTCGCCAATATTTCACACAAGGAAACTGTCACTTGTCCATGATTGGATATCGGGCTGACTGAAAGCAGAACGGCAGTGGATGGATCATGTGAAATGTGATAAGTTCTTGGATGGACGGCACAGTGCCATCGTGATTAGCACTGCTGCCCGACAGCTCCAGAGACTCGAGTTCAATTCCCAGCTTGGATTAATGTGAGTGTGGAGTTTGAATGTTCTCCCTGTGCCTGCATGGGTTTCCTCCAGGTTCTCCCATTTCTTCCCACAATCCTAAAGACACGCTGGTTAGATGCATTGGCTGTGCTCAATTCTCCCTCAGTGTACCTGAACAGGGACCAGAATGTGGCAGCTAGGAGATTTTCACAGTAACTTCATAGCAGTGTTAATGTGAAATGAATAAACTACTTTAAAACAGTAGGTCAGCATGTAGCTGAGGAAAACAAACGGGCCAAACAGAGATTCTTGCAGGGGTAATGTTAGATATGGGGAAGGGGTGAAATTAATTGAATCAAACCAGGGCAATCCCACTGTGCTGGACAATAGAGGGAAGACATTATGGGATGGTGTTCTTTACTGTGGCAAAGGCTGCAAAAGTGGTTCAGGAGGATGAGGAGAGATAAGCCACCATTGTCACAGTCACGGGAATGTCATTTGTGATGTGGAGATGCCGGCGTTAGACTGGGGTAAACACAGTAAGAAGTCTCACAACACCAAGTTAAAGTCCAACAGGTTTATTTGGTAGTAAAACCCACCAGCTTTCAGAATGCTGTTCCTTCGTCAGGCGACTGGAGAGTTCTCAAGCTGGGAATTGAACCCAAGTCCCTGACACTATGAGGCAACAGTGCTAACCCATTGTGCCACCATGCCATCTCAGATTGAAAGGTAATACTGAGAAAGATTGGCCTGGGCTATCTAACTCATCGGGCTGTGTATTTTTGGACAAACCTTTCTTGTCAAATTCTTTTGATGTGTCTTACGCACCCTTTCCAGATCTTTAAAACCAATGTTTCAATTGATTTTTGGGATGTGATTTTCTCTGGCAATTTATCGACTATCGCTGGTTGCCTTGCAAAGGTGATTGCAAAGTAATTTCTTGAATGGTTGCAGTCCATTTGATTTGATTTGATTTATTATTGTCACATGTATTAACATAGTGAAAAATATTGTTTCTTACATGCTATAGACAAAGCATACTGTTCATAGAGATGGAAATGGGAAAGTGCAGAATGTAGTGTTACAGTCATAGCTAGTGTGTAGAGAAAGATCAACTTAATGCGAGGTACATCCATTCAAACATATGACAGCAGCAGGGAAGAAGCTGTTCTTGAGTTTGCTGGTATGTGACCTTAGACTTTTGTATCTTTTTCCCATTAGAAGAAGGTGGAAGAGAGAGTATCTGGGGTGCATGGAGTCCTTAATTACGCTGGCTGCTTTGCTGAGGCCGTGGGAAATATAGACAGAGTCAATGGATGGGAGGCTGGTTTGCATGATGGATTGGGCTACATTCATGACTCTTTGTAGTTTTTCTGCAGTCTTGGACAGAGCAGGAGTCATACCAAGCTGTGATACAACCAGAAAGAATGCTTTCTATGCTGCATCTGTAAAATTAAAAGGGGACACTCTCTTCGTCCAGTATTGGCCCCAAAATGCAGCTTTTGGTAGGAATAGGTGCACAACTGCCCTCTGGGAGATGTTGAACTGAAAATGTATCTGGCACACTATTTATGTTGCTTCAAGTTCAATTCTGACATTAGTCAGGGTTGGATGTAAACTATGTCAATAAAATGGGATTCGAATCTCCGTACTGGGTTTCTTTTCACTTTTTTGTTCATGGTGCTTCTCGTTGGAAAATCATGATGCAGAGTTCTGTCTCTTCCACATGCAGAGATCTGGCTTGTGTTTGATCTCCTCGGGAAGGATTTGCAGGTCAGGCTCACTTACTGAAACAATGAGTTCTTTGCCTGGATGCTGTCTTTTTTCAGATGCCTATGTCAGATCCTCCAGTGGAAGATTGTCCTTTACATCCAAAAAGAGAGTAGATGGAACCTCAGTTTAACAGCTCATCCGATGGCATCTTCAACAGCGTAGAACATCCTTGGCATTATACTCAGGTTCCAGCCTATGCCACTGGAGTGAGACTTTAGCTCACCCTCTTTTTAAGAGACAAGAGAATGCTATCTGCTAAGCCAGGGCTGAAACCATACATCATGGAAAAGGCAGGTACTGAGTCCACCCCAAACAGAATGGGATATGGATGTTGTCCAGGGATTTCTAATATCCTGCAGACTCACTCAATCAGCATTTTGTATAATGGATTTTACTCAAACACCTGATTTGATTTTGATTTGAATTTGACATTATTGTCACACGTATTAACATACAGAGAAAAGTATTGTTTCTTGTGCGCTATACAGGCAAAGCATACTGTTTATAGAGAACGAAATGAGAGCAGCTGAATGTAGAGTTGCAGTCATAGCCGCAGAGAAAGATCAACTTAGTGCGAGGCAGGTCCATTCAAAAGTCTGATGGCAGGAGGGAAGAAGCTGTTCCTGAGTCTGTTGATACGTGACCTCAGACTCTTGTATCTTTTTACCAAAGGAAGAAGATGGAAGAGAGAATGTCTGGGGTGCGTAGAGTTCTTAATTGTGCTGGCTGCTTTTCCCAGGCAGCAGCAAGTGTAAACAGAGTCACTGATGGGAAACTGCACATATCAGGTAAAATTACTTCGCACATGAACTAATAGTAAATAACCAATTCACAACTTTATTCCAAGCAATAGAAGATTTAACTTTATATATAACTCCATAACTTTAACAATTTTCTCTCTAACTAATTGATCATTTAGAAACACTGAATCCTTGTGATCCCGTTAGTACGCTGAACTGTCAAATCTGTCTGTCTCTCTCTAGTCTGTAGGCAAGCTGCTTTTGTTGCTGCTGTGTCATAGAGTCATACAGCATGGAACAGGCCCTTCAACCCAACTTGTCCTTGTCGCCCCTTTTATTTAACCACTAAGCTCATCCAAATTGCCCGCATTTGGCCCATATCCCTCGATGCACATCTTATCCAATGTAACTATCTAAATGCTTTTTAAAAAACAAAATTGTACTCACCTCCACTCCGGCCTCTAACAGCTGGTTCCAGACACTCACCACTGTGTGAAAAAATTGCCTGTTTGGATCCTCTTGTATCTCTCCCTTCTCGCCTTAAACCTATGCTCTTTAGTTTTAGACTCCCCCGTGTGCTTCTGTGGGAAACTGGAGAGTTCGATACTCTCAGATGCTGCTACCATAGGTTTCTTATACCTGTCTGGCTACCTTCTGGAATCTTCCAAGGATTTGGTCTATCAGTGTTTAGGTCTGATTATATTACGGGCTTGGAGCTATAGATACTGATGGGAAAGGCTCCATCACATGGCTGACAAGGAGAATCTCTGGTTCTTACTGCATCCTCATCGGCATGTGAACATCTAAACCTGCCTGGCCTTCAAGACTTGGAGTGAGACTCAGACCCGGAGTTTCCAGCTTGGAGGTTTATCCACTGCACCACATGATCTGCTACTAATCAGATGCACAAGTATGCAGACAGTTTAACTTATTAACCCCATTAAACATCTCAGGTCTCACTTAAAGCAAACGTAAGTTTAATATAGAGATACTCCGAGGTTCCACGATCACCACCTTAAAGACTGTTGACAGCAGAGAACAATTCCCAATTGCTATTTTTATTATTTAAATACCTGATGGAACTGTTTTACAAGGTAGTGATATATGATATACAGTATTTATTCACTGTATGAAATGATCACTGGGCAAACATCACAAATATTAACCTTTATCATCACACACCATCAATCCAGGAAGAATTGGTCACTAACCATCACGGCAGTCGTTACAGAGAAAAACAGATCCAAGATTGAATGTGTGTGTACATTAGAAAAATAAACAAGATACAGAAAGAAAAGGCTCAATGTGAATTCACGATTACTAAACACAATATAGATATTGGACTTCCTTATGGAGAGCACAATAGATACTTGGAATAATTTGTCAGGGAGGGTAATGGAGTCTAAAAAATAATAGAGGTGTTATAAGTTCCAAGTACTCTGGTTTCCTCCCACAATCTGAAAGATGCACTGGTTAGATAAATTGACCTGAACAAGCGCCAGAATGTGGTGACTAGTGGAATTTCACAATAACTTCATTGCAATGTTAATGTAAGCCTTACTTGTAACTAATAAATAAACTTTATTTTAATCACTTCAAAATATGCCCATATAACCAAACCAATTTGAAGTGGGACGACTGGTGCAATGATTGCCGATCTGCACACAAGAAAATCCAGAAACTGGATGAAAGGTCAGTCAGTTTGATTGTTGAAGGATAAGTTTACTGCAGGGAAATCTCCTGCTCTTCCTCAAAAACAAGTGTCACAGGATCTTGAAGATCCAACTGAACCAATGGAACACACAAGAAAGCTCCGCTCATTGCTTCCTCTTATACAAAGCGTGATGTCCCGACAATGCTGCTCTCACTGGAGTGTTGGCCAGGGTCAGAGGTTCACATCCAGGGGTGGCTCTTGAACCTCTTGACCTAAGCACGGAGGGGTCTCAGGACACAAGAGGAGGGCCCAGTAATCTTTCAAAACCGTTGGATTATCTTAGAATGACCTCCAACAGCAGGGAAATGCCTTCATTCTGGAAAGGTTTCAGGATTGACTTCACTAAGAGGTAAACAATTGCTGGAAATTGACAGTTTATGATGACATCTAACCCTTTGGATGACACGACTGCTTTGGAATCACTGCTCAGGATCCACATCAATTTATACATAGAGCCCAAGTTGTGGTGCTTTGGGTCGAATAGACAGAATAACAGACACAAATCATAGATTAGAATCACAGGCTATATAACACAGAAGGGAGACCTTCGACCCATTGAATCTGGACCAACATTCTGCAAGAGCAATTTAACTTGTCCCATTCCCCCTGCACTGGCAATAAATTAGTCTAGATTTCATCAGACAATCCAGCTAATATCTAGCAAAATAATGTATCAGTGGTTTATGGGCTATTGTGTTAGGCATGTAATGACAGAGGTAAATCAATCAAAAGGGAGGTCTACACTTTGTGAAACATCAGTCCCCAATGCATTAAAGGGTTTGTGTTTTAAGAATGGCTTTGTAATGCTGGTGTACCTTTAAGATTTTTTTTAAAACATCATGATCTCTGCAGTTGTAAGCAGGCCTTTTGGTTTTTACAAGTTGTCTGCTACAAGTTCTTTTATTGGTGCTTCAATGGTTTAAATGGAGTTTTGTTTATTTTTACTTAAGTACTTTCTGGGATTTTACAATCTTATGAATTGTTTGGTAGAAGATTGATTGACAAGTTAAAGTCAGGTGGCTCCCCCCCAGAAGAATCCAAGGACTTGCTTTCAATTAAGAATTGAGCCTGGGTCCCTGGATTCAATTCTCTTTAGTGGAGAAATAAATAAAGTAATAAATTATAATCCAAGTGCACTTTATAAAACACTTCTGAGTTTTTGACCTGAATTATAACATTGTGGATATTTATTTTATAAAATTGCTCATGTGCATACCTGTGAATGAGGCCAGGGATACCAGGTTGGATGGCTGGTTTGTGATGCTGAGCAACACTGACTGTGGATTCAATTCCCATTCCAGTGCGATTATCCATGAAGGTCCCATTTTCTCAACCTTGCCCTTCACTGGAGGTGGGGCGATGGTCAGGTTAAATCACTACCAGTCCTTCGCAACATTTACATTTTAGTTCAACAAAAAAAGGCAGTAATTTAGTCGATGCAAAGTCAGAAGGATAATCCACTAATTTGTATCAAACATAACTGCTTCACTAAATTTGATTAAAATTTAATAAGTATAGATAAAATGCGATGGTGGATGGTGGGGCAGCACAGTGGCACAGTAGTTAGCACCACAGTGCCTGGGACTCAGGTTTGATTCTAGATTTGGGGCACTGTCTGTGTGGAGTCTGCATGTTCTCCTTGTGTCTGTGGTGGTTTCCTCTGGATGCTCTGGTTTCCTCCCACAGTCCAAAAGATGTACTAGTTAGAGTGCATTGGCCATGCTAAATTCTCCCTCAGTGTACCCGAACAGGCGTGGAGTGTGGCAATTAGAGGATTTTCACAGTAACTTCATTGCAGCATTAAATAAGTCCACATGTGACACTAATAAACATCTAATTTTCTTAAAAGGCATCATAAGCACTCACTGCAACAAATCATTCCTATTTTCTCTTCTCACTTGTTTAACGGCAATTATGAATTGATAACTCCTCGCCAACAATACCTCACCAAGAGGAAATAAACTTTTACAAGAAATAAAAACCCTTTGGCCAGAATTTTAGCACTCTGCCACCACAGGAATCAGAGCTGGTCAGGGGCGAAACATGGGAAGGTCTGTTAACCTTGGGCAGGATTTTACAGTTTTGGGATGAGCAAGGCCGTAAAATCCCAAGCATTCAACAGTATTAACAATTATATAAGAGTGTGTATCGATAAAATCCCAAAGCACTCTGCGGGCGTAGACAATTTAATACAGAATCAAGGGAAGGAGTTCACACACTATTAGGATTATCGATTAATGACTGGACGGCTTGCCCAAAGAGGCAAGGCAGGGAGAGAGGCAGAGAGAGTTAAAGAGGCAAATAGTGCAAATTAGAAAGACTGGGAGAGAGTGTGCAAGTTAGAGAGTTAGAGAGGCAGAGAGAGAGAGGCAGAGAGAGAGAGGGAGTTAGAGAGGCAGAGAGAGAGAGAGTTAGAGAGGCAGAGAGAGAGTTAGAGAAGCAGAGAGAGAGAGAGAGTTAAAGAAGCAGAGAGAGAGAGAGAGAGTTAGAGAAGCAGAGAGTGAGAGAGAGAGAGAGCTAAAGAGGCAGAGAGAAACGGAGAGTTAGAGAGGCAAAGAGAGAGTGCTAGAGAAGCAGAAAGAGAGTTAGAAAAGCAGAGAGAGTGAGAGATAGAGGCAGAGAAGCAGAGAGTTGGAGAGGCAGAGAAACAGAGAGAGAGGCAGGAAGATTTAGGGGGATAGAAGTTCACAGCCCAGACACCACATTAAAAAAACACATTAGTTTGAGTCCAGTCATGGATTTCCAATAAACAGGGATGGGGGTAAGATTAGAGTGCATTCTTGTATCAGAAATAGTACACTATGTAATACATTACAACACTTCATTTTACATAATTGTAAAATCCAGATAGAATAACCGCAGCAAACAAGCCTGACATACTTGAGACACATTCTGCCCATATTAGCTCATAGCATCCTTTGTAATTTGACTGGCAGATGCTCTTTGTAATTATAGCTCTGGGTCCACTCCAGTCAAAGTTTTGCGGCTTTCATTTCCTACTTCTTAACAATGGTACTAGCCAAACTTGTTCTATTAAAAAAATGGGAGAATGTCTCATTTTCTCTGTAATTAACAATCCATCCACAAAACTGTGGGAATGTGATTTCTGAAAATGCCATTAACAGCATTCTTCAATTTTACCGTTAGAGGACAGATTTTACTCTCCCCTGTGACACAAGATGCACAAATAAGGCTGGCAGATTGCATCTGCTGAATCATTTGCTGGTATATACTGCCACTTAGAGGTGGACTGATCTAACTGTGTCCAACATACCATTATCGCTTCTCAGAATCATAGAATCCCAACATTGCAGGAGGAGGCCATTTAGCCCTTCAAATCTGCATTGACTCTCCAACACAGCATCCCAACTAGGCCCTATCCCTGCATTCCACATATTTACCCTGCTAATCCTGCCTAACCTACTCATCTTGGGACACTAAGGGGCAATTTAGCATGGCCAATCCCTCTAACCTGCACATCTTTGGACTATGTAAGAGGTCTGACAACACCAATTTTAAATCCAACCGATTTATTTGATAGTAAACTTGCAAACTTTTGGCCTTTGTAGCCTTCGCCTGACGAAGGCTACAAAGGCTGAAAGCTTGCAAGTTTTCTATCAAATAAATTGGTTGGATTTAAAATTGGTGTTGTCAGACCTCTTACTGAGTTTACCCCAGTCCAACGCCGGCATCTCTACATCATGACATTTTTGGATTCTGGCAGGAAACCCATGCAGACACAGGGAGGATAAGCAAACTCCACACAGTCATCCACGGCCAGAATTGTAGCAGGGTCTCTGGCGCAGTGAGGCAGCAGTGCTAACCACTATGCTTCTCCCCAAAGTAAATTCCTTCATTTTTAAAAAGAAACTTCAGCCATCATCAATACCTCATTGAGGTTATATTTTCTGTTATGTGCTTTTGTGATACAGCTTTATTTTCAATACATGCTGATCCTCAAGGAGGTAGTTGTGTACTGACGTTGTCACTGGATTGTAATGATTGAGGACATGCCGATGTTGGACTCGGGTGAACACAGTAAGAAGTCTCACAACATCAGATTAAAGTCCAACAGATTTATTTGGTAGCCTAACCCTAACTCTAACTTTGACTGACCTCACGAAGGGGGAGAGCCCTGAAAGCTTGTGGTGTTTGCTACCAAATAAACCTGTTGGACTTTAACCTGATACTGTGAGACTTCTTACTGGATTGTAATCCAGAGACCCAGCATAATGCTCTGGGGACCTGAGTTCAAATTCCAACACAGCAGATGGTAAAATCTGAATTCAAAGATTATCACAGAGGAACAGGCCCTTTGGCCCTCCAAGCCTGCATCGACTATGCTGACTAACTAAATTAAAACCCCCTATCCTTCCAGAGAGCCATATCTCTCTATTTCCATCCTATTCATATATGTGTCAAGATGCCCCTTAAAAGTCAATACTGTGTCTACTTCTAATACCTCCCTCGGCAATGAGTTCCAGGAATCCACTACTCTCTGTGTAAAAATCTACCTCATATCTCCTTTAAACCTTTCCACTCGCAACTGAAACCTGTGACCCCTAGTAATTGACTCTTCCACCCTAGGAAAAAACTTCTGACTATCCTCTCTATCCATGTCCTTTATAACCCTGACTTCTGTCAGGTCACCCCTCAACCTTCATCATTCCAGTGAGAACAAACCATGTCTCTCCAACCTTTCCCCATAGCTAATGCGCCCCATACCAGGCAACATCCTAGTAAATCTTTTGTGTACCCTCTTCAAAACCTCCACATCCTTCTGGTAGTCTGGCAACCAGAATTGAACACTATATTCCAAGTGCAGCCTAACTAAGATTATATAAAGCCACAATATGACTTGCCAATTTTTAAACTCAATGCCCCTGGCCAACAAAGGTAAGCATGTCTTCTCCACCTGCATTGCCATTTTCAGTGACCTGTGTACCTGTACACCCAGCTCCCTTTGTCGATCAATACTCCTAACGGTTCTGCCATTTACTGTACATTTCCTATCTGTATTAGACGTTGGAAAATGCATTACCTTACATTTGTCCGGATTAAACTCCATCTGCCATCTCTCTGCCCAAGTCTCCAACTGATCTGTATCCTGCTGTGTCCTCTGATGGTCCTCATCGCTAAGCGCAAATCTATTAACTTTTGTGTCGTCCGCAAACTTACGAATCAAACCAGTTATATTTTCCACCAAATCATTTATATATATTACAAAAAGCAAAGGTCCCAGCACTGATCCCTGAGAAACGTCATTTGTCACAGCCCTCCATTCAGAAAAGCACCCTTTCCACTGCTACTCTGTCTTCTTTGACTGAGGTAGTTTTGTATCCATCTTGCCAGCTCACATCTGATCCCATGCGACTTCACCTTCTGCAGTCTGCCATGAGCGAACTTGTCAAAGACCTCAGTGAAGTCCATGTAGACAACATTTACTGCTCTATTCTCATCAATCATCTTTGTCACTTCCTCGAAAAACTCAATCATGTGGTTTTATCTCACAAACATTGCTTCTCACTAATACTTCCACTTATTTCCAAGTGGAATAAATCCTGTCTTGAAGAATCTTCTTCAATAATTTCCCTACTACTGATATAAGGCTCACCAATCTGTAATTACTTGGATTATTCTCATTAACCTTCTTAAACAAAGGAGCAACACTGGCTATTCTCTAATCCTCTGGGATCTCCCCTGTAGCCAGTGAGAATACAAAGATTTCTCTCAATAAACTTCTTGAATTATAATCTTACGATGATGAAACTATTGCCGATTGCTGCAAAAACCCATTTGGTGTGTTAATGTCCTTCAGGGAAGGAAATCTGCTGTCCTTACCTGGTCTGCACTACATGTGATTCCAGACCCACAGTAATGCTGTTGATTCTTAACTGTCCTCTGAAATGGCCTAGCAAGCAACTCAGTTCAAGAGCAATCAGGGACGGGGAACAAATGCCAGCCTTGTCAGCGATGTCCACGTCCCTTGGAAGAATACAGGAAGAAAAAGAGTACTTCGCCTGCGTGGCACTCTGGTCTCACACTTGCACAAACCCAGATTGGAAAAAATTACAGAAGCACGTGCCAAGTTTGGTCTCGAGCCCAAACGACACCCTTACATCATACAGCTCAAAACTTTACAAATGGAAGTTCACACTGATGCAAAGTTTGGGAAATCCCTGATGCAATCTGCCAAGTTTCAGAGCCAGTTACCTCCTAGCACATCCAGAATAATCACAGAAAACTCTGAAATGAAATCCAATAAGATACAGAATGAAAAGGCACTGATATAACCCTATTCCTTCTGTGGTTCTGGTCCTTAATACAGGTACGTAAATGATGAAATTCATAGATACTTCAATGTGTATAAGAGTGGTGCATTATTTGGCAATTTTAGATACATTTTTTTCCCATTCAACACTTCCATTATCCATGGGATTTTAGTTCTATTGCAAGTTTATAATCTGATTACTTAGATATTATGAATTTTGTGACACACTGCGATTCAGCCTTTGCTTTGTTAATTCATTTCTTCAACAATACCATAATTAGAGGCAGCACGGTGGCATAGTGGTTTATACTGTTGCCTCACAGTGCTGGGGACCCGGATTCAATCCCTGGCTTGGGTCACAGCCTGTGCGGAGCCTGCACGTTATCTGTGTATCTTCTATTCTGAAAGACATGCTGGTTGGGTGCATTGGCCGTGCTAAATTCTCCCTCAGTGTACCTGAACAGGTGCTGGAGTGTGGCGACTAGAGGATTTTCACAGTAATTCCATTACAGTGTTAATGTAAGTCTATTTGTGACAATAATAAATTTTACAACTAGTAGTAGCAAGGAATTGTTCAGCTATTTCACTTTTCTGCTGATTAACCCAAAGTTACAGCATGGTATGGACAGCAGTTCATCCTGAGGTAAGTCTGGCATTCACGATACTGGCACATTGGTGTGTGTGCAGCTGATCCACGTCATCTCCAAACTAGTTCATCTTCAGTTTGTACTGTATAGGAGATAGGATCAGTTTGAGGCAATACTATTGGAGGAATCCACTGTTCACTAGTCTAACTAGAAAAACTGCAGCACAAACAGGCCCACCAATAATATCCATACCTACTAGACTTACCTATAGCCCTCAATTCTAGAAGTCTCTTGAAAGACCCTATCAAATTTGCCTCCACCACCACCAACAGCAGCCGATTCCACTCACCCATCACCCTCTGATTGAAAAACTTACCCGATATCTCCTCTGTACCTACTCCCCAGCACCTTAAACCTATGTCCTCTCATAGCAACCATTCTAGCCCTGCACAGAAAAACTTGCTTGCTTTGTCAAAACAAACATCATTTGGAATTACCTTAAGATTGGCACCTGCAGTAAGAGTAGACCAAAGGTAATCCTCAATTTTCTCTTTAGTAGTATTAAAGCTGGGTAATGGTCGCATGTGCAATGTACAAACAAATGTGAGGTAATGCATTTTGGAAGTTTAATACAGCAAGGAAGTATACAGTGTATGGCAGAACCCTTAAGATTATTGATGGGCAGAGAGGTCTGGATGTACATGTCATGAAAGTGGCAAGACAGATGGAGAAGGTAAACAAGAAGGCATATGACATTCTTGCCTTTATCAGCCAGGGCTCTGAATTTAAAGATCGGCAAGGTATGTTGCAGTTTTATAGAACCTTAGGCCACGCTTGAAACATAAGGCTGAATTCCGGTCGCCACACTACCAAATGTAGAGGTACAGAAAAGATTCACCAGGATGTTGCCTGGTATTAAGCATGAGGAGGCGTTGGAGTAACTTAGTTGGTTCTTACTGGAATGATGGAGGTTGAGGGGCAACCTGACAGAAATCTACAGATTGAGGGGCATGATCAGAACAGTTAGTCAGAGGCATTTTCCCAGGCAGAAGAGTCAATTACTAGGGGCATACGTTTAAGGTGCAAGGGGCAAAGTTTAAAGATGTACGAGACAGGTCTTTTTACATAGAAGATGCCTGGAACTCATGCTATGGGAGATCATAGAAGCAGATATAATAGTGACTTTTAAGGGGCATCTTGACAAATACATGAATAGGATGAGATGAGAGATTCCCGGAAGGGTAGAGTTGTTTTAGCTCGGTCAGGCAGTATGGTTTAGTGCAGGCCGAAGGGCCTATTCCTGTGCTGTAATTTTCTTTGTTCTTTGATATTCAGCTATTTGGAATGTATAATGATCATCACAATCACAATATTCTTTTGTGGAACATGGACATCGCTGGCTAGGCCAGCATTTATCATCCATCCCTAGCTACCCTTGAAAAGATGATCGCAAGCTGCTTCCTTGAATCACTTGCATGAGTTGACCCATAATGCCATTAGATAGGGAATTCTAGGATTTTGACCCAGCGCGAGTGAAGGAATGGCAATATATTTCCAAATCAGGACAGTGAATGGTTTGGAAGTGAACTTGCATGTAATTATCGCCCCTGCACTTCTCGATGAAGTGGTCATTGGTTTGATAGGTGCTGTTTGAGGATCTTTGGTGCGCCTCAAATGGACTTGCAAAGTCGATATGCAAATATCGCCAATACATTTTAGGCCATTGCCACAGATGTAATGGTAACAGTGGTAATGCATTCCTTATCTGCACATACGACTGACAGTCATGCTTTTTCTTTGACCTAGATATCTAGTCTAGGCAATCAAAAATAACTTCCTTTCATTTGAACTATTCCAGGATATGCAATTGTTTCAGTACGCCTTGTTGCAGGTTTGGAGGAATTATTATCCTCATTCCCCACAAGCATCTACTCTGTAGTCAACTTGAGTTTCCTGGAAATACATGGTTTTCGTTCAGGATGTGTTCCTATCATCCTCCCATTCCCAATACTTTCCCCATCACGATCCTTTCTGGTATTCCATTGAACGAGATGTGCGCTGTGAAAAATAGGTTTTGGAAACACTACTGAGGTGGAACTTGACCACTAGGCAAAGGTAATTATTATATTGGCATGGTTCTCTAACTGACAGTACTTTAGTTCATAGGAATGTGCAGATATTAAATACTATTGTTGACATTTGCTTGCCACAAGCAATGTAATACTTTATGCAGTCTAAAATCAGTTGTCAATAGTGGTCTGTCAGCAATGAGAAGTGACAACTATGATAGATTGGTGAAATTTCTGTACTATGGAGATGCCCCACACAAGATGATCAGAGGATTAGACAGGGTGGACAGTGAGAGCCTTTTTCCTCTGATGGAGATGGCTAACACGAAGGGACATAGCTTTAAATTAAGGGGTGGTAATTATAGGATCGATGTCAAAGATAAGTTCTTTACTCAGAGGATAGTAAGGGCATGGAACACCCTGCCTGCAACAGTTGTGGACTTGCCAACCTTAAGAGCATTCAAATGGTCAGTGGATAGGCATATGGATAGGATAACAGTGAAATAGTTTAGGTTGGAGGGTCATTAGATTGGTTCCACTGGTCAGCACAACATCAAGGGCTGAACGGCCTGTACTGCGAACTTCTATGTTCTACATTCTCCAGTCAGGTGTAATTTCATCCCAGTACTTGTCAAAGTGTGAGATGCAAAAGTTATTAATCTTTCTTCACAATGGTACTATGTGTGACTCCACTCCAATTCCATCAGGCAACGCAAAAGCAAGTTGTGGCGGTAACTATGGGTTGAAAACCAACACTTCTAACTTCTTTAGCTGATGTCCATCATATTTGTTTTATGCACAACAAATTATACAATAATTCAAATAGGGTTGCTAGAATTGAAACTAATCTGCCACAGCAATTAACCCTAGGAACAATCTTAACTGTTATACTCATTGCTTGTGGCACTTCCAAGTTCTTTGGTGCCTTCTGCAAACCTTCTTTATCAACCACATGATCTACATACAGTATTGACGTTTGAAAGTTACACTGACCTTTCCTGATCACGCGTTTCAATGTGGCTTCTAGGCAACTCTGTACCTCCTGTAGGCTGCTTAAGATCTAATCATTGGACTGTTGGAATAAAGTGGGTGCTATTGATATCTCCAAAATTAATCTCAGTAGAATAGGCCTTTATGTCAATCTGCTTCACTGCAGGCACAACTGGGGTTGCCTAGTCATTGGTGCTGATAGATACTAGGACTCCTATATTTACAAGTCTTATTCATTCAAATTCTATCTTGGAGTGTACAGGGTAGAGTACTGTTTTGGCCTTGAGACTCAGGCTGTTTTGTTTGATCTTGTCATCTATACTCATTTCATGGACTCAACCCTCTCTTCAAATATACAGTTTTCTCAAAGATATCCCAGAGATCTGTGTTAGTTTTTTTTTATATCTGTTTTAGGTCTGTGTACCTATTCCCCAAGACACAAGTTTAAGGTGCTGGGGAGTAGGTACAGAAGAGATATCAGGGGTAAGTTTTTCCACTCTGAGAGTAGAGGGTGGAATTGGCTGCCATCGGTGGTGCTAGAGGCAAATTTGATAGGTTCTTTCAAGAGACTTCTGAATGAGTACATGGAACTTAATAGAATTGAGGGTTATAGGGAAGCCTAGTAGGTATGGATACCATCGGTGCAACTTGTGGGCCGAAGGGCCTGTTTGTGCTGTAGTTTTTCTATATTCTACATTCTATGTCCTAGAATCAACTAATACATTGACAGTACTCCAATTCAACTTTACATGAGCGGCACTGTAGCACAGTGATTAGCATTGCTGCTCAAAATGCCAGACACCAAGGTTCGATTCCCAGCTTGGGTCACCATATAGAGTCTGGATATTCTCCCCGTGCCTTTCAAGGATTTCTTCTGGGTGTTCTGGTTTTCTCCCATAGTCCGAAAGACATGATGGTTAGGTACACTGGCCGTGCTAAATTCTCCCTCAGTATACCCGAACAGGCACTGCAGTGTGGCTATTAAGGGATTTTCACAGTGACTTCATTGCAGTGTTAATTTAAAGCCTACTTGTGACACTAATAAATAAATTATTTTCTCTAGCCCTGAGCAGCAGGAGAGCTGGAAACCTTCCTCAGATCACATGGAGTGGTAGGTCTCCTGTTTGCCCATTCTCCTTAGACTATATGCCCTCTTAGAAACACGATTTCTTCGGTGTAGGATGACATCGGCTGGCTTTGACAGCGAACGATTCAATTTTTGATTATAGATGGTTTTGGGCATTACGGAGACGCAACCCCCATGTTGACCTCCAACCTGCTAGGTTGTTCATTTCATTTTTGAACTACCCAAAACTGATGTGATTCACCGTGAACTGAAAACACATTTAATTCATTACATTTATGCACTGTCTCTTCACTCATTTTTTTCCCTTCCACACTGTAAATTCTTTACACATGCTCGGTAATGGAGGTCGGAGCTGACAACAAGGGTTAAATACCTCATAGGCATAAAATAACTATCAAGCTATTCACAGTGACTTTTTATTCAACTTTTATTAGATTCTCCTGCCAGCCATTCACCATTCTGACTTGGAAATATATAATCTTTTCATCATTGTCACAGGGTCAAAATCCTGGAACTTTCACTCTAACAGCAGTGTGGGTGTACCTACACCACACAGACTGCAGTGGTTCCAGTAGGCAGTTCACCACCACCTTCTCAAGGGCAAAATGCTGGTCTAGCCAGTGATACCCAGATCCAATGAATGAATAAGAGAGAAAAAGATTACTCTTCATCTGTGCATCATTGTTGTTCCACATTTTTACTTGTATTTTTGTGCCTTTAAAGGTTTGAGTTATAAAGTTCACTGAAATGTCAGTAAGTTTACTCAGTATCTGAGTTAGGAACATAGGAACAAGAAGTAGGCCACTCAGCCCATCGAGCCTGTTCTAGCATTCAATACAATCTTGGCTGATCAAACCCTTCAAATCCTTTTTCACATACTATCCCCATTATCCTTTATTTTGCTGTAAATCAGAAGTCTATCAATCTCTGTTTTAAACATACTCAATGACCAAACTTCCACAGCCCCTTGAGGTAGAGAATTCCAAATTTTCACAGCCCTTTGAGTAAAGATATCGCTTCTCACCTCTGTCCCAAGTGGTTTGTCTTTATTTTACAATTCTGCCCCCGGTTCTAAGCTCCTTAACTAAGGATAACATCTTACCTTCATCTACCCTATCTATTTCTTTAAGAATTTTGTAGGTGATATTGATCAAGTGTTCCCAGTTGGAATCCCACCCTGTACTGAGTGATCAGGTTTTCAGACAAACTCATTAAAGAGGTGTCAATGTCTGGGAATCCAATACTGGTTGGAATCTGGCTTTGCCAACAGGGCAGTGAGTTTGTGTAGTATGATGCCTCCAGCAGCAGAACAACCATTATTAATCATTACATGGTACTCGAAGGCCATTGGTGGAACTTTTACCCAGCTGGGACATATTGCCTTCAGGTTAGGAAGGAGTGGAATGGGGAAGACCTCAGCGCGGAGAAATAAAACTGCAATGATTGTCCAGGGAAGCCCTGCAGTCACAGTCTCAATCTGTTGGATGAAGATATTACATAGTCTAGGAATAAAGATGAAAAGATAAGGAGGGTTCTGGGTCCAGCCCTTGCTCCATCAGCTCCTCTCGGCAGCAGCTTAAGCATTCTCACTGGGCATCAGGGCAACTAGGTTAGGGAGGGGAAGGCAGTCCACGATGTTTGCTTCTGATCACTTCCCAGGGTGCACGAGCAGACTGGATTGAGAATGACTGCAACACTCTCCATCATGAAACATTGATAATCACTGCTCGAGGCTCCTAAATATATATTATATCTGCACCATAAAACTGCTACCACCAAGAACCTTCAGAATAATGAGAAAAGTGTGTAAATACACTGTATTAAAATATATATAATTTCTCTCTCTCATATATACATTCTAGATCAAGACCAAACGCTCCCACCACATTCACGTTGCACAGTCTGTTGTCACTTTATGGCATCTGTTGTAAAAGTTCTTAACTTTCAATAACATTTTTTCAGTCAGGTCCCAGCTCTCATCCCATTTGTTTTTCTCTGAGCTTGTGTATGTCACCATATTTTCTGTGTATCGCAACAAAGACTTCAGAAACCTGCAAATGGAAATGTCCGATTTACTTAAGAAAATACACACAACAGGAATTTTTAAAATAATCATTAATTTGACAGCAAAGCACCGAGAAAGCTCATTAATTCTGCTCAGTGTTAGAGGTATCTTAGGGGAACCAAGGCTAATGTGGGACCTTCATTCATCACAGTAAGCCTCAAGATTGAAATCGGGCTTGTTTACGCATGACCCCATGAACAAGGTAAAATATATTTAATACATGCCAAATACAACAACTTCATTGCAGTGTTAATGTAAGCCTACTTACAACAATAATAAATAAACTTCAACTTAAATATTTCATAGCAAATTACATAATATTTATTCATTTAAAAATTAACAACTCAAATAATACAAGCAAAAGATATATTGACACTTTGGACACAGAGGGAGCATATGGTTCTCAGTCAACGTTGTGAGCAATCAGCACGCACTTCACTTCAACTTGTCCTTGCTTTATGTGCTGAGCAATTCAGTTGTTCCAGTCAGAAAAAAAAACTACGTAATTGGAAACCAGCAGGATGTGACAATCCAGCAAGCGGGCTGCAGTCAACAAAATATCTTGAGGGCCGCACATGGCTCCTGGGTTGCAGGTATACTATAGACATGTGCTTCCCAGAGTGTAGCCGCTCTGAATGATTTGTGTCACATCAGTATGGAGGGACAGAGGTATGTCAGAGAGCAGGTAAACAACAGATAGAACCATGGAATCCAAGGCAGAGACAGGCCCTTTGGCCCCAGCCAATCAAAAAGTCCATCTACCATTTAAGCTAACCCACATTTAAAAAAGGTCCAACACAGGTAGGAAAAATCATAAGAAAGGCAAGAAGTTTCATGCAGCAACACCAATGTGCATTTATGTAGCACCTTTATCATGGTAAAACATCCCAAAGTTACTTCACAGGAATAAAATTTGACAACAAAATACACAGGATATTAAGTGGGTGACCACAAGTTGGTCAAAAGAGGTAGGGTTTTAATCAGAGCCTTAAGAAGGGAAATTGGATAGGTGAAGGATTCAGGAAGGAAATTTCCAGAGTTTGGGGCCACTGTAGGCATGGCTGCCAATAGTGATTCCCTAATAACTGATTATAGGGGTGACTGGTGTTGTGGTTTACCAGTTTGGAGAGAGGTTACATGAGTATGTTCTCCTGCTGCAAGAGTCTTCGCTGGCTGTTATGCCTTGGAGAGTGGCACTTATTTAACATTAAGCGGGTGAATATAATTCCTTATTTTTCTCACCTCAGAATTGAGGTGGAGCAAGGCAAGATCACTAAAGAATATCAATGGTTCCCCCATCAATATCAAGTTAAAAGTTTATTTATTCGTCACAAGTAGGCTGACATTCACTGTAACTTCATTGCAGCGTTAAATTGTTTTAGCAATTCTCAGATTTCCCGACAAACTACATACCCCTTCACCTCCAACACAATGAAACAAATTGGATAGTGCTTTCAGACAGCTGGCACAGCCACGATGGGCTGAATGGCCTTTCTTTGTATCATTCTACTATCCAGGGATTTGTTATTATTGGGGCACAATCACAAGTGTTCAAAAGAGAAAGCCACTTTCTGAGCAAAGTGGGATACATATGATCATGAGAAACAGGAGCAGGAGTCAGTCACACAGATTCAACATTTAGAATCCCTATACTGCAGAAGGCAGCCATTCGGCCCATTGAGAGTGCACCTACCACAATCTTACCTAGGCTCCATCTCCACGCGTTTATCCTAGTTAGTCCTCCTGACACTAAGGGGCAATTAGTGTCCCTAATTGACACCAGGGGCACTAGCCAATCCAACTAACCTGCATATCTTTGGAGTGTGGGAGGAAACCCACACAGAGATGGAGAGAATGTGAAAACTCCACACAGTCATGCAAGGTGGAATCTAACCCAGGTCCCTGGTGCTGTGAGGCAGCAGTGCTGACCACTATGTCGCTGCCGCAGACAAAGTTTGGATGTGGTCCCAGAAAATATAGACCAAAAAAAAAAGAGACAAATCAATATATTTCAAAATCAGCTGTTTTGATTTCCCAACAATAATCTGTTGTACCCAATGTTTTAGGATGCAGCATGACCCCTTCCTTCTTCAGGTATCAAGCCTTGAAGGGCCATTGGTGAACATGGATTTCCACTGGATTGGTCCAGCATTGTGCTGAGCAAAGTACTGCAGCTTACCTGCACTGTGACAGTATCATTATTACCAGGCTGAAACCAACTTACGTGACATTGTGATGTAAGCTCAGAATTGAGGGGAACGTTTAAAAGTACAATACTAGCAATGAATCCAGAGCAACATTATTTTTGCATTAAATATTGGCATTACAAGTGATCCATAGGCTGTGGTACTTACTTCAAGTAGCAGTGACATTCAGAAGAATCTTTATCACTCATTGTCTGCACATTCAGCAGTTCCACAGTTATGAGGAGAATGAGTAGACTGAAAACGTGGTGCAAATACTGAACACTGTAAGAGACAATGGTTTCCAAACCTGACTGATTAAATCCATTTGGTACCTCAACACAATACATTCACACAGAACTTACCACGAAACCCTGATGGGCAACAAGGAAATACCGTCTACTTTCCTAAGTTCAAAGGTGCTCAGTTAGAATTACCTGTCAATTAGATTTATATAGAAATAAAAATACACAAAACCTCCACTGCCATTTCAGCAATGCTTTGATTTGTATTATTGGATAACTTTAAATTTTTTTAGTTGTTCTTTTTCGCTGAAGATTGCACACAAATATATATACATGTACAACTCACACACAAGCATGTGCAAACTTTCTGTGCATGGTTTGATTTATTATTGTCACGTGTATTAGTATACGCTAAAAAGTATTGTTTCTTGCGCGCTATGCAGACAAAACATACCATTCATAGAGAAGGTGTACACTTGCAATGCCAAAGTGCTAGAAAATAGGATTGGAATAGTTAGACGGTTGTTTTTGACTGGTGCAAATGCAACGGGCCGAAGGTGGAAGAGAGAATGTCCGGGTTGCGTGGAGTCCTTAATTATGCTGGCTACTTTTTCAAGGCAGCGGGAAGTGTAGACAGAGTCAATGGATGGGAGCATGGTTTGTGATGGATTGGGCTACGTTGATAAGCCTTTGTAGTTCCTTGTGGTCTTGGGCAGAGCATGAACCATATCAAGCTGTGATACAACCAGAATGGGTAATAGATTGTGCAGGTAGAGATTTGAGAAACATGATACAGGATATCAAACTGCACCAAATTATCCCCATATAGGTGAGCAGATTGACAGGACAGGTCTTTCTTGTTTGAGGTTCTCCGTAGCTAATTCTAGGGATTCTATTCTTGTGTCACAAATACTCAACTGCTCAGAGCTCCACTAGTCACTTTTGTATTTTTGAATTAAAAGATTGAACAGCAATAGGGCAGGGAGCTCGAGCATTGTCGAAACATAAAATATGTCACATCAAAACTTTACCTGTCCAACATCCGAAGATAGTTCTGCCTTTGCCGTGACCGCAGGGATTTATTCAGCCACTGCTGGTGACGAGATGCAGCACCACTCGTGATCTGCTCCGAAACAGTCAGGCACTGAGAGGTCATTTTCCTCAGTAATGACACCACCTCCAGAACAGCCCGTGGAGAATACAAGGTGCACATGTGGTTAGCCAGCAGTTCAGTTACCAGATGAAGCTGCCTGCAACAGGAAAAGGCAGCCTCAGATAGAACTGCAGAATTGTCAACGCTTCACACCAATGTGAACAGGTCAAAGAACACAACAACATTCATTTGTATAGCCTTTGTTGCGTTATGATACCTTAGGTTTATTTCTTGTATATGACACAAGGCACCACTTGCCCATAACGAATTGGGTAAACATGTGATGTGCTCATTTATTAAGACAAGGCACATGACAACAGTTATACTTGGGTATAAACCTTGAAAGTGTCAGAGCAGTGTGTGCGTGCTCTGCTCAAAGCAAAATAAAACCAAGAATGGGTCATATGACAGATTTCCCTTTTAGTAATATCATCCTGACATCCCCTAAAGGCATATTACAACCTTCACCATAATAAAATGTCCCAGAGCACATCACAGGTACTCTATCAAATAAAGTCCGACAGCAAACAAAGGAAGGAGGTATTAGAGAAGGTAACCGAAAACTTAATCATGGAGATTGATTTCGTTCCTCAAAACCTAGGTGATAAACAGGATTAAGATACTATCTGAATGCCAGAACGGTTTAGGAGGGGCTGAATGGCCGACTCTTGTTCCTATCTACACTAAATACTGACAGCAGCCATGCTCATTACAGTTCTAAGACTCCACAATGTTCACGTTGTTACCACCTCATGTTAAGAGCTGATCTCAATGCATCATAGGAAAAAAAAACGGTGAAATAGTCAAACAATTTCTGAAACATGATACTTACCTCTCAACTGATAAATACTGGGAGGGATTAAGCTCTCTGTCATAGACTACTTGCAGTCGGTTTATTAGGTTAGAAACAAGTTCCTTCAACAGACAATCTGTGAGATTGGAACGATCAGACCTATGGAATGTTGGCAAATACAAAACATTTTAAGCATCAATGACAGTTTCCTATTATTAATTTAATAGCAAATATACTTGTCTTGTTAAATTAAATTCACTATTTTCCTCATTAATACTACAATTCCTCCATTATTAAATTAATGATCAGTACATTTGCCCCATTGTCCACTTGTGCATGAGAATAAACATTTATTATATGCTTCCTATGATAATATATTTCCATTTGTGCATCCCAGTCTTATTTTCCTCTTTCTGTAGGGATACAGTGACTTGTATGGGAGTACAGTTCCACCAGCAGCACAAATCTTATCCAGCTTGCTCTCACACCAAGACGAGCACATGCCAGCAGACTCTGTAGTGAGTGTCTTCCAGGTCCAACCTCTATAGGTGGCATGTTCCAGCACGTAATTAGAAATTGTTATGTTACACCAGGATAAAAAAGACTTGAATTTATATAGCATCCTATCTGCAATGGTGATGCATTCCAGCGAGGCACAGTGCTACAGTGTTATCCTATAGAGCTCCCTCACAGCACCAGGGATCCGGGTTTGATCCAGGCTCGGTCATTGTCTGTCTGGAGTTTGCACGTTCTCCCTATGTCTGTGTGGGTTTCCTCCAGGTGCTCCAGTTTCTACCCACAGTCCAAAAGTCATACTGGTTAAGTGCATTGGGCATGCTAAATTGTCCCTTGTCATGGGATTAGCAGGATTACGGGAATAGGACCTGGGTGTGATTGTGGTCGGTGCAGATACGATGGGCTGAACAGCCTAGGGATTCTATCTTTCACAAATCTAGAACACTGCAAAACCCTTTGTAAACGAAGTACTTTTTGAAGTATAATCTCTGTTGCAACACAGGAAACACAGTAGCCAATGTGTGCACAGCAAGCTCTCACAGCTATATAATAATAGAAGTAACGCAGACAATCTGTTCTCTAATGCTGAGGGGATAAATCTTGACTACGACAGCTGAGAGAACTCTTCTGGTTCTTTTAAAGAGTCCAGTGGGATCTTTTACATCTACTCAAGGAACAGGTGAGCCCATGCCCAAATATCTCCCATAAGGTGGCACCCCTGATAGGAGAGCACTCCCTCAAGAGCACTGAGAGAGTCAGCCTGGAATTATGTGCTCAAGTCTCTGGAATGGAACTTGAGCTCACAACTTTCCAATTCAGATATGAAGAATCTACCATCTAGAGCCAGGTAAAAAGCAAAGTCAATTGCAAACAGCCCAAAGTTAAGAGAGGTTAATTTTGTGTAACACTAACCAGGACTCAATCCTGAAATTGTCCATGAATTAATAGGTCAAGAGATATCTTTTTTTTTTAAAAAAATACCATGATTAACAGGTATGATTTTACTGAATACCCTGCAGAGGAACAAAGATAACATAAGGAACAGCAAAATCTTGGAAGACTTACTCATCTAAGCTATGGTTATTGACGCCCCCCCAACAGTAGCACCCACACTGCTAACTCATACAACATCAGATAACTCTACACAGACTGCATTCCGCTACTCACTACCTTTTACCATTCCGGGCTATGAGTTAGATGTAACTTCATGTTTTTAAACAGCAGTATCTAATTGCCGGTAGTTTGGTTTTCCTACCCAGATCTCTTTGGTGTTTGTTCTAGGGTGGGTCTGGACATCTCACTCCACTTCTGGAGGCTTTCAGCACAGTGTCGAAGCTGCAAGAATAATAACCAGTTGTATTGAATATGCATTCTGAAACATCAATAATCAATAACAGGCTCTCACATTCTGTTCACTGAAAGGCCAACTTCGCACTGAAGAAAGGAGGAACTCTCGCTCGGAAATCAACTGGCAGCTTCTCCTCCCGACGTGAGGGCACATCAGTAGCTAATCCATACTGAATGGACTCAGTTTGGAACTACCATTTCAGCTCTGATAATGCAACCCCAAAACTTACAAATAAGGCAGCCAGTCAACCTACTTTATTGATTTTTTTTTTAAATCTACAATCATCTTCAATAAATTTAAAATTATATTTATGTCACCTCTTCAGGGTATACTGAAGTTCTTTACTGCCAACACAGTGCAGCTCCCAGGATGACATGATGGGAATAGCTGCGTTTTAGTGAGCATCCACGCTACTCATTTTTTATTCCTTTTATTTATCTGGAACACAGCCCATGGTTATCTAACTGGAGTGTATACTCCTTGCTATGTTCCTGAAAGATCTTGGTTACGCATAAGTGAAGGGGAGCTGAACAAAGTTAAGAGAACCCTCACTCGATCAGGATGATCAGAGGCAGCCGGGTTGGGACTTTATTCGCAGTGATGGTTATATTGTAGACATGGAGAGGATGGCTGGCATTGTGACTGAGGTTGTGGATGATGGTCTCAGTTCCCTGGACAAATCATTGGAGTTCACATTAACGAATGGCAAGATGGCCAAAAGAAAATGGATAAAGCAGAAGAGAGAATCCTGTTAGTGCTGGGACTTCTGTTTATATATTGCAAACAGCAATCTTGAAGAAAATATAGGTGGTCTGATTAGTATGTTTGCTAATGACAGAAAAAAACTTGCACATCGTTCTTCCCCTCACTACATTCTAAGCTGCATCATTTATATACATCACAAGCAATATGCGTCTTGGCACTGATTCCTGTGATATGTCTCTGGACACTGGCCTACAATCACACAAACAGCTTTCTATCACCACTCTGTCTTCTAGCACTGAGCCAGTTTTGGATCCAATTTGCCAAGTTATCCTGGATTCCATGTGCTCTTACCTTCTTTATCAGTCTCTCACGTAGGAACTTGTCTAAAGCTTTGTTAAAAATCAACATAAACTAGGTCAACAGCACTGCCCTCACCTTCATTTCTCTAACCGCCGCAAAATTCAATCAAATTTGTTTGGCATGGTCTCCCTCTGATAAAGCCTTGCTAAATGTCCCTGATTAAACCTTGCCTGTCCAAGTGGAGATTAATTCTCACCTTCGGAATTTTCTCCAATATAGTTTTCCTACTACTGATATGAGACTCACTGGTCTGCAATTCCCTGGTTTATCTCTAAAACCCTCTTGAAAAGTAGAACCACATTAGCTGCCCTACAATCCTCTGGCACCTCCCCTATAGCCGAAGAGTAATTAAAAAGTTGGGCCAGAGCCCCTATAATTAAATACCTCGCACTTCTATTCCACATTGCTTTATATGGATTTTTGCTTTCTCTGGATTTTGAGTGTTCTAATTCAACCCACAAAGTGTCTCATTTATAGCAATAAATGAGAGACAAGCAAAGGCAATTTATGACTTCATCACTATAAATGTTATGAATTTAACAAAGTATAATCTTACAGAAAAACAACAAACCATAACATGTTATAATCACTTTAGAGTTAGTGCAGGGTCGGTTAGCTTACTTGGCTGGATTTTGGTGCAAAATAATAGCAACAGCACAGATTTAATCTCTACAACAGCCAAGATCTTGCCTTATTCACTTACCCCATTGTGGAATCATTATGCTATAATTTCACTATCTCAGACGAGGATGCTGTAGGGAGAGAGCGTGCATACTGAAGTGCAGTCAACTCTAATGTAGGAAATGCAACAGCAAACTTACACGAACAGCAATGCTCTAACCAGATCATGTTTCAGTGAGCTGACTGAGGGATAACAACTTGCTCTTTGAAAGAGCCAGCACAGGCTCAGTGAACCAAATGGCCTCTTCCTTATGGCGATCCTATGTATGGCCTCCCTGCCCCTCCTGTAAATGCCATCTCTGTCACCAGGTTCAGCTGGGTACGTAGCATAACTGCAGAATCTTAGCGTGAATACTGTAAACCAGAAATTCTGCTGTTGTACAATCTACAATAAAATTAAACCCAGACCGGGGTGGAAGACAAGACTTCGTGCTGTTCGGACAGTGCAGCATTATACTGTACAGTAAGCAACAGTTAACATTCACCGAATATCTGCATTAAAATAGAAACAGAGATGCAAAACTCCGCGGACAATTTAAAGCAATGAAGTTCTGGGGGTACCTGCTGTTTAAGCCTTCCAATTGGGTGGAATCGAGAGCAGTACGAACGCATGGAACTGACAATCGTTCTCAGGCAGTTGTCTTCCTGGATAAGCAGACACCATACATTAGACCTATAAAGACACACACGCGACATTTACTTTAAGTAAATGGTGAATGTAAGAATGATCTAGTTACCGTAGCATCTCTAGTGTCCCCCCTGCAGCAGTGATGTAATAAAACGACAGCCAGTGCCACCACATGACTGGCCATTTCTCTGGGAAACGCTTTCAAATCCAGTTCGCCGTGACTCAGGTGGTCTCGGAGCCGAGGACCTTCCTGGTGGTTTAACAGGTCCCACAGAATTTCCTGCACAACAGATCCGATGAGAGATGAGAATTTAGCGAACCACTTATTCTGGAACTAATATTTCCTAGATGCAACCCTAGCACTAATGAAGGGGCCACGCTCCGAAAGCTCATGCTGCCAAATAAACCTTTTGGTCTTTAACCTGGTGTTGTGAGGCTATTTACAGTGTCTACTGCAGTCCAACACCAGCAACTCCACATCATGGCTCTAAATGACAATAGAAAAGTCAGGATTGGGAGCACTGAGATAAAAGCAGTGGACAAATCCACCTTGGCTCGATGATAATTACCTAAATTACATCCAAGAATAAAATCCAGATTAGATAGTGGCCAATGATATAAGCAGTGTCTGGAAATCCCAAAGCATCAGCATGAAGCTGAAACACTTGAGTGCAGACATTAATTCAGAGTGTTGCACACTATGGATGCGACAGCTGGTTTTTGAAGAAGGGCTTGAGGGGGAAGATGCTCAGAATCAGCTGGATGGATAGAAGGACAAACAAGTGGATTCGATCAAGAAGTTCCGGAATCAAGAGGGTTTCAAAGTACAACAAGAGGAAGAGAGCACAGCGTGAACATTGGAAACAAAGACTTAACGACCTTGACCTGGCAACAATCAACAGAGAAATTGAGTGTAATGCCAGTGAAGGAGGAAATAAAATTGGATAGATAGATAACACTGAAACATGGACCAAAAAACAAAAAAAGCAAAATGATGTCAATAGCTCCACTGCCCATCTTCCCAGTGTTCCCAGGTTCCAGGGCTGCTCACAAGGGAACATCACGGATCTGTTTTCAAAACCATCAATCTTATTCAATCAACACCAGGGAGAGATTTTTTTTCCAATTCTTTCACTTACTTACAAGGATGCCAATTTAGATGGTCCTAATTTTGTGTAAATAACTGAGAGTTTGTCCATTTCAGAGCACTCACATCGTATCACAAGCAAGGTCAGTCACATCATATGAGCCACAGTTCAAAAAATTATTAGATTCTTTGCTGGAACCTGAGCAAGTTGCACCCATAGCCAGCACACTGCCATACCCATTACATATGCATGATAGATGGTGTAAAACTATCACCTACTCTACAGCTTTGGGTTCTTTGTTAATAAAAACAAAGTACTAAGAATGCTGGAGAATTCCAAAGAATAGGAATATTGGGCTCAGAATGTTGTCTCTTTCTCTCTCCACAGGTGCTGTCAGATCTGCTGAGTTTATCCAATATTTAATATTTTTATTTCAGATCTTCAGCATCCACGGTATGTTGCTTTTATTTTTGGGGTCTTTGTTAATTTGTTACATCCACACTAGGCAGCTTTGTTTTTTTTTGCTGCAGTGTAACAATGGCTTCTTTGTAGCGTGCAACTCATGACAGTGATGGCATCAAAAGATAGCTAGTCTATTGGACTCATGGAGCATCATAAAGAAACTCTTCTCAACTCTGTCCCTGCACCATGTCATCTCCCAGGACAGGCAATTTACCAGAATGGTAAAATGTCAAAACTGTTTTTAACCTGCAGGCAAGTCTTCTTTGGTGGTTGCTCATAAGTACTCTACAAAGCTAGTCTCAACTGTAATATTTAGCTAATAACATAGCTTGTCTCTTTAAGGCACTTGCCATGCGTGTGATCTAACCCAGGTCATTATAGCAATTTATAAACCGCTGATTGCAATCAGAAGGAAACAACAACTGCTCACCCAGCCTGCAACTGACACGCCACCGAGACAGGGACCTGGGGAATATATGAGGCTCGATGAGTATTTGTAGAGGATGAAAGGCTGTTGCAAAAGAGCAAGGAAATGCTGGTGTTGTGTGCCAGAGTTTTCTTGTTCTTTTGTGTGAGTTGTTCACTTCATGCCCCATTTATAAATTTGAAGGATGTGATTGCTACAGGAGATTTCAACCCTACAACACTTAGTGCTTTATTCCCTCCCAAATAACTGCAACCAATCAATAACCAATCCAGGGGTTTACCATACATACCACTCCTGTTGTAGAATATTGGATAACATTTAGTAGACCTTAATGAGGTCTTTGTAGTCTTAAGCTGGTTAACTAGAAAAACCACGTACATATATACAGGGAAGGATTCAAGCTAGCAGCAGTCCCATTCCTTGCTTATGCACACAGCTCTGTTCAAATGACCTCGAGATGAGGGTCATGTGTTTGCTTACATTATTGCCTGGGTGGTACTGCATTCAGTTCTACACTAACCCTATGTGCCAGACCCTTATACTACAAATAATACAAGGGCCAGACTTGAGACTTACCATTATAGGATCTCCCAGAGCTAAAGGAAGCTGATTTTTAACACCATTGTCTAGATATTTTGCCAGCATCTGTAGGGAAAAGCAATCTACCATGAGTCACATGGCTTCAGAAAAAGGCTTACAAAACCAAACATCTTGATATTTTCTACTGCTTCTGCAGGAAACCAGAGAGCTCATGATAGTTGTGAACACTTTATGAAATACACTTTCACAGAACTGCCAAATTCGCATGCCGTCACTAATAACATTGCACTGTAAGAGAAAATATATCAATTCTGAATTATTTGTATGAATGCAGGTAATAACTAACATTTTACGTGCTGTACTCACCCGGATAGATGCAATCCTTCAAATGTATAACAAAACTGCTGGGATTCTATTCAGCTTCTTTTAGCAAGGAATTGTGTACCACCCCCCCCAGCTCCCCTAAAATCTAGAAATACCCCAAGAGGTAAAGAAAAAGAATTTGCATTTTTATAGCACCTTCCACAACTTCAGAAAATCCCAAAGTGCTTTCCGAGCAATACTGTTCTATTGAAGTGTCTATCTTCCCTACTACCATCAGACTTTTGAATGGCCCTATCTTGCACTAAGTTGTTCTTTCTCTACACTCTCGCTATGACATAACACTACAGTCTGACTCTCTCATTTCCTTCTCTATGCTCTGTCTGTATAGCATGCAAGAAACAATACTTTTCACTGTATATTAACAAATGTGACAGTAATAAATCAAAAAGTATAGTCATTGCTGTAACAAACAGGACAGCCAATATGCACATAGCGAAATATCACAAACTCAATCCATTCAATGTATTTTAGTGAATGTACCTTGCTTAAAGGTAAATACCTCTTCTTCAAAACGGTGCTCTGGAGTCTTTAACATCACTGTTATGTAATGTAAGATGTGGCAGACCAGAACACTGCATTTGCCTGACGAAGACGAAAAGTCGAAAGCTCAGATTTATTATCAAATAAATTGGTTGGATTTAAAATTGGTGTTGCCAGATTCTTACTGATGTAATGTAAGGACATAGCAGCCAAGCTGCACATAGCAAGATGCCACAAAGGAAGTGACCTGTAAGGTGAGGATTTAGTTGATCAGATCACCAGGGAGAAATCTCCAGCCCTTTACATAAATGTCTCTGATCTGTGCAAGTATTGACAGTATTTTTTTAAACAGGAACTTTACTTATGCTGCTAGTATCTGCTTTAGTTAACCTCACAATAAAATCACTTGCAGCATTAATGAGCCGCAATGCTGCTATTGTTCCAACCTGGACAGAACTGAGAAACAGGAGCAACTGTTTCCATTGACTGGATGGTTGGTAATCAGAGGACATAAGACTTAAAGCATTTGGCAAAAAAAAATCTGGGGACTTGGGTAGGAAAGATGAGTTCGGGAACACACTGCCTCAAAAGGTGATGAGCACAGATTCATTAGTAACTTTCAAAAGAAAACTTAAGAAAAATCTGCAGAGTTAAGGAGAAAGAAGGCCACTTTTACCATGACCTCTACCACCAAGAGGGACAAGGGCAGCAGATGCACAGGAACATCACCACTTGCAAGCTCCTCTTCAAGCCACTCACCATCCTGACTTGGAAACATATTGTCGTTCTTACACTATAGTTAGATCAAAATACTGGAAGTTCTGCACTGTGGATGTACCTACACTACATGGTCTGTAGCAGTTCACAAAGGCAGCTCACCATCACCTTCTCAAGGGCAATTCGGGATGGTCAATAAATGCTGATCCAGCTAACAAATGCCCAAATCCCATGAACAAATGAATAAAGAGTGACACGGAATGGAAAGATCTTTCAGAAAACAAGCACAATGGGCTGAATGATTTCCTTCTGTGCCACACAATTCTAATTCAATGATCCTCTCTTCCTGGGTATTCATTCGTGCTGTCCAAATAGAATTCAACTGTTAATTATATATTTAATTAGTAACAAGAACAATGAAAAAAACAGCAGTTACAAGTTACATTTTTAACCATCACAGAAATCAAACTCACCTCATCAAACGTGGTGTACAGTGTGGTGGACTGTAGGAAAAGAAAATAAAAATAATGATATTCGAAAAGGGGAATAAATCTTTCTGCTGACATGAATGTCAGAAATATTGCAACTGCACACCAATTAAAAAAACAGCTTCACTGGAGCGAAGTGGACGTGCATTCATGTTTTGAATTTTCCTTTTCTCCGATTCCCCTTTTTTAGATGCTCGCATAACCAAAATGGTGACAGGCCCAAGCCATGCTGCACTGAAGTGCTTCTGAGGTAGGAACAACAGTTTAGGTTTACTCTTTCCCCAGATCTTTCTTCTTCAAGACCACAATCGTACTGAAGAGAAGCTAAACCCAATAGTTGATAGTACAATGCCTAGGAGACCCGGATTTAAGCTTTTGGGTGAGAGGCTGGGGGGAGGATGTGAGAGGAATTTTGTTTTGCTAAAACGTGATTGGTAACCAACTGGAATTACAGAATCCCTGCAGTACAAAAGGAGGCTGTCCAGCACATTGAGCTTGCACTGGCAACATTCCTACCTAGACTGTATCTCCTTCACTCCAAGTATTTTACTCTACTAATCTTCCTGACACTAAAGAGTAATTTATCATGACCAATCCAACTAACCCGCATATCTTTGAATTGTGAAGGAAACCCACACAGACATGAGGAGAATGTGCAAACTTTGCACAGTTACTCACAGCCAGAATTGAACCCAGGCCTCTGGCGCTGTGAGGCAGCAGCACTAGATTTAGATTTAGAGTTTAGAGCAACACAGCACGGGAAACAGGCCCTTCGGCCCAACGAGCCTGCGCCGCCGTCACAACTATATAGTAAAAATTCCATTATCCTATTCTAATTTTAGGTTATTCCCAATATGGAAGAGTCTCAATGTAGGGACAATTTGTTTCCCAATCAGCCTAAGAGTGAATTTTTTGGGATGTGGGAGGAAACCGGAGCGCCCGGAGAAAACCCACGCAACCACGGGGAGAACGCGCAAACTCCCGCAGACACCGGCCCAATTCCAAGTGTCTGCACAGCTACAACGATAGTCACTGAGCTGTCATGGTGCCCTTCAGATGGTCCAGATAAAGCACTCATTTACGACATGAAGCACCAGGCAACCCACGAATCAACATCCAAGAGCTGTCCTCGCACCACCTGCCGAATGCATGCTCCTTGTTGGTCAAGTATGGACCGAATTACCTGTGGAAAGAAAAGCCACAGTTAAACTAATAATTGTGCCACCGTGCCTTGCCAGAACTTGCTGCTCACAAGAGTTTTGGAAGCAGAGATGGTGACTGATGTCAAAAGAAATCAATTGGGAACTTGAGATTTGCCAAAGGAGATGACAAATATTGAGGAGGAGAGTTGAATAATAGTGGGACAAAGTGTAATGAGTCTTGAGGGTGCAAGGGGCAAGAAGCTCATGTCTATCATTGGCACTATGCTTTTATCAGCAGAATTTTGCAAAAATTTAACATACTGTAAAAGGTCTGAACTCAGCATAATGTAGCCCTTATGCAGATTTCACTACCCTTGTGCCTATGGTGCATTGAGTAATAAAAACAGGTGGGAAAGATTCGGGGACACCGCCCCCCATGTCACGCTAAGGAAATAAAAGTTCATATTCTGAGGAATTCCCGTAGCATGCTGCATGCAATAAATTAGCCCTGTCATTCTCTCATTGTGTGGACACACAAGTTAGACTGTCTGAATGAAGGCAAGCAGATTACCCCCTCAGATACAAATGTATTTACCTCTGCGGTCAGCAGCCTGTTGGGACAGTTATTAACTGTTGTAAAATATTTGCGGAGTCCCATCTCCAGCTGAGGTAGTAGCAGTATTACACAGTCTGCATACCTGCAGATGCAAGATTCACATCACCTTCCAGTAGTGTAACATTTCAACAGTTAAAGTAAAGTCTTAATGAAATCTGGCAAATGACCCCCAAGGGTTGTTCAATGCTACAATTTTTGTAGTATATTCTGAGCTAATTTTCACCAGGTCTAAATCTGGAATTTTAGTGTTTCAAGTGTACTTAAAAATTATATAAGAGCAGGGAGGTTATGATCGAGCTGCATAATATGCTGATTCAGACACAGCTGGAGTAGTGTGCAGTTCTAGTTACCACACTATGGGAAGACTGCAATTGCATTAGAAAGGATGCAGGAGATTCACCAGAATGTTGTCTGGGCTGGATCATTTCAGCCATGACGAGGGGCTGGTTAGACTGGGTTTTGTTTTCCTCAGAGTAGAGAAGGTTGAGGAAGAGACCTGACTGAGGGACATAAGGGATATAGTCAAGAAGAAATCTTTCCTCTTAATAAAGGGGTCAATAATCAGGGAGCATAGATTTAAGATAATTATGGGATATTTAAAGAATTTGAGGAATAAAGTCTTCACCCAGCAGATGGTGGGAATCTAGGACTCACTGCCTGAAAGGATAGTAAAGGTGAGAACCTTCACAACATTTTAGTAGTATTTACATGAGCACCTAAAATGGTCTGTAGCCTTGTATGCTGTACCAAATGCTGAAAAACTGATTCAGATAGGGGAAGATTAATGTAGCGATGCAGTGCTAACCACCATAATGTATTAATTTGGCGCCTCACAATCTCACATTGCCGTCAAATGCCTGTAGCTAATGAACTACTTTTGAAGTGAGGGCCCATAAACACCATTCTGGTAAGGATCAGATCATCTGTTGGTTAAGGAATATTAGCCGAGAGGCCAGAGATAATTCCCCTGGTCTTCTCTGAAATAGCACCATGGGATATTTTACATTCTTTTCTGCGACATGAGCATTGCTGGCTGGCCAGCATTTGTTGCCCTTCCCTAGTTGCCCAAACGCAGTTGAGAGTCAAACACATTGTTTTGGCTCTGAAGTCACATATACGTCAAACTAAGTATGGACAGCAGATTTCCTTCCCTAAAGGACATTAGTGAACCAGATGGGTTTTTTGCCAAAAATTGACAATGGTTTCATGGTCATCAGTAGATTCTTAATTCCAGATATTTTTAAATGAATTCAAATTCCACATTTGCCATGGCAGGATTCAAACCCCAGAACCAAATCCCCTGGCTGAGTTTCTGGATTAATAATCCAGCGGTAATATCATTAGGCATTGCCTCCCCAAGAGGGACCCCAGTTTGACATCTTAACCAAAAGACGGATCTCCAACAGCGTAACATTGCCTCATAAATGAGAAACTCAAACTCCTCATGAGACACCATCCTCCTACTCGAACACGCCAAAATAGACTAAAATATTTTTATCTTACCGCTGATTTCTATAAGCTGCAAGTGCCTCTGTCCAGTAAGGCAGCATGATTTCCACTACAAAATCTGATTTCCTGATGAAATCCTCCGCCACAGCAATAGCCTCCTCATTAACGTCTATTTTAAAAAAAACATACTTAACGTTATACATGCAGGACCGGTATAATCTCGAGTGTAAAATCTGCCATTAGGACTCTAGATTTACAGCAGAGTTAACTGTCACTGTCATTTGATACCATGATGTTAAATAAGATATATAATTCCTGTCTTTCCAGTCTCAGGAAGAGAATAGGAACATTTGGTGAACATCAGTTTAACAAAGTTGTAGCAGAGTGCAAACAATGATTTTTTTTTTGAAAAACCTTATAGGTTGTTACCATCTGGAATGCACTGCCTTGAAAGGGAACGTGGAAACAGATGCAATTGTAGGCCTTAAAAGGAAATTATATATAAGCTTGAAAAATTAGTGCTTCACTGACAGCAACTGAAGAGCTCTATTAAAGAGCTGGTAGAGATATAATGGACTAAATGGCCTCCTATTGTGCTGCAAGATACAACAAAGAATCAATACCCACATGGCCATTAAGAAATTGGAAAATATTCCCCACTTGAAAGTGTTGATTGCTTCATTCTGTTCCTCAGGTACCTCATCTCCTTTAGCACTGCCACCAAGTGGCGATTTTCCAATCTGCAGTCATTGAGTAACAAAACAATCATGGTCCTCTTTTAAGAGGAAACCAAATAAAGAAACTCAAATTAAATTAGGACAAAGTAAAAGGAGTGCAGTTGATGTTATCTACCTGGACTTTAGCATGGCCTTTGACAAGGTACAACATGGTAGATTGTTGCATAAAGTTAAATCTCACAGGATCCAGTGCGAGGTCGCTAAATGGATACAAAATTGGCTTCTGTGTTGGTTGTGGAGTTGTTTCTCAAACTAGAGACCTACGACCAGCAGTGTGCCTCGCAGATCAGTGCTAGGCCCACTTTTACTTGTCATTTATATTAATGGTTTGGATGAGAATATAGGGGGCTAAGTTTGCAGATGACACCAAGATTGGTGGCAGAGTGGACAGTGAAGGAAGTTATCTCCAATTGCAACAGGATCTTGATTAATTGGGCCAGTGGGCTGACAAATGGCAGATAGAGTTTAATTTAGACAAATGCAGGGTGATGCATTTTGCTAGACTGAACCAGGGCAGGACTTACTGAGTTAATGGCAGGGCATTGGGGAGGGTTACAGAATAAAAAGAGATCAAGAAGTACATGTTCACAGCTCCTTGAAAGCGGAGTCACAGGTGGACAGAGAGGTGAAGATGGTATTCGGCATGTTGGTTTCATCAGTCAGAACACTGAATACAGGAGTTGGGATGTCTTATCGAAGGTGTGCAAGACATTGGCAAGGCCACACTTGGAATGCTGTGTGCAATTCTGGCCACCCTATTATAGAAAGGATATTATTAAAACTAGAAAGAGTGCAGAAAAGATTTACTAGAATGTGATGGGACTTGATGGATTGAGTTATAAGGAGAGGCTGAATAGACTGGGACTTTTTTTTGGCTGGAACATAGGAGGCTGAGGAGTGACCTTTTAGAGGTCTATAAAATAATGAGAGACGTAGACAAAGTCGATAGTCAATATCTTTTCCCAAGAGTAGGAGAATCTAAAACTAGAGGGCATTGGTTTAAGCTGAGAGAAGAGAAATACAGAAAGGCAATTTTTTCCATACAGAGGGTGGTGAGTGTCTGGAACAAGCTACCAGAGGTACTAGTAGAGACGGGTACAATTTTATCATTTAAAAAGCATTTAGAGATACGTGGGTCAGATGAGTATAGACGGATGTGGGCAATTGGTATTAGCTTAGGGGCTTTTTAAAGAAAAGTGCAGCATGGACAAGTTGGGCTGAAGAGCCTGTTTTATCTCTACGACTCCATAACACAGGTCAGTTGGGGACCACTCGGAGCTGCAATCTTACAGCTCAGATGCTCTTCTCCTGAGACAGTAAGAGTTTGACAATTAATTTCCAGCTTCATTTCACAAGACTCACCAGGGAAGACAGTCAGCTCCTCCAGCTGTGTCAATTTGAAATAAGGTCGATGGAGAAGTGTGAGATCTCTCTGAGGCAGGACGCCTTCCAGTATCTGCCCTAATCCAGCTGTTAGGAACAGCAGCATGGAGGTGTACCTGAAGATAATCACACAACAATGGAACAGACAGACAGTTTACTTTTAAATGAATGGATATCCCATTTCCACAAAACTCAGGAAACGAAAACCAAAAGTGCTGGGAATATAGAGCAGCTTTGTCAGCATTTAAAACAAGCCACAGAAACATCAGGCACAGAAAATGTTGGGAACACAGAGCAGGTCAAGCCACATCTGTAGAAAGAGATGATATTGAGATGCCAGCGTTGGACTGGGGTAAGAAGTCTCACAATAGCAGTTTAAAGTCCAACAGGTTTATTTGGAATCATGAGTTTTCAGAGTGCTGCTCCTTCATCAGGTGAGAAGACTGTATCAGTTTGAAACTGGAATTGCTGGCTGCATAGAGAGCCTTAATAGAGAAAAGTTTTTCAGCTGAATTACAATGCAGTGCTTTATGTACCCACAACAAGAGGCTGCGATGGAAGAATCAATCCAGACTGGTCTCTTAGATTCAAGCTGGTTTATTGAAGACACTTCTTCAGTACCCCCAAGAAATACTTCCAAAATATTCCAGCTGTCTCTATCCTTTGGACAATTAATGTCACATGTTCAACGAGCAACTCCCTTAACAAAATAGTTGTCAACATCTTCAGCAAGCTGAAGTGGAGAACACATCCATCTACATCAATGGAGATGAAGTAGAAATGGTCGAAAGCTTCAGGTTTTTAGGTGCCCAGAATACCAATAATCATCCTGATCCAGCCATGCTGACACTATAGTTAAGAAAATCTACCAACACCTCTACTTTCTCAGAAGACTAAGGAAATTTGGAACATCAGCTACAACTCTCATCAACTTTTACAGGTGCCCCATAGAAAGAATTCTTTTGCAGTTTGGTGTGGCTCCTGCTCTGCCCAAGATTGCAAGAAATGACAAAAGGTCATGAATGTAGCCCAATCCATCACACATTTCAGCCTCCCATCTATTGATTTGATCCATATTTCCCACTGCTTTTCAGCAAAACAGCCAGCATAATTAAGGACCTCACTCATTCTGGGCATTCTCTCTCCCACCTTCTTCCATCGGGAAAAATACACAAATTTCTGAGTTTACATATCAACCGATTCAAGAAAGCTTCTTCCCTGCTGCCATCAGACTTTTGAATGGATCAAAGTTGATCTTTCTCTGCACTCTAGCTATAACTGTAACACCATATTCTGCACCCTCTCCTTTCCTTCTCTATGAACAGTAAGTATACTTTGTATAGAATACAGGAAATAATACTTTTCACTGTATACTAATTCATGACAATAATAAATCAAATCAAACACTGACTAATAGTACACTGTCAGTTTACAGATGTGTTCCTTGCTGGCTAACTGACTCCTACCCTCATCAATAGATCACATTTAAAATCCTTGGTTGTCATTTACATCTTCCACCATGGTCTCGCCCTACTTCGTATCTGTAATTTCTTTTGCCCCCTCCTGACACATTCCACTCTACCAATTTCTGTGCACACACCTATCACTGATCTTCCATAATCCTTACAGACCTACTCTTTCGAATTTCAGTCCTGGAAGAACCTCCTCAAGGCCCACTTCTCTAGCCAAGCTTCCAATTAATCCTCCTCAACTATTATACTTTCTGGTTTGCCAATGTTTCTTTTCCTTGCACTTCTCCGCTTTTTTCCATCCTTGGGCGTTGTATGGAAACGAGTTGTCAACATTTCCTTTGCATGTTCAATAAATGAAAGGAGTGGTAAGTTGACTTTTTGGAACCAAACACTTACATGGAAGGGATTTCTGCAGGAGCCGCAAATCCGTGCCACAAGATGTTGCGGAGATTTAAGCTTTGTGGAGAACCCAAGAACACTCGCAGGACATTCATCTGCATTTGGGAAATGACACAACCAAAACTGATTTACAAGAACTTGAAACATATCTCAATCACACGGAACACCAGATACGAGGGCCCGAATGGTTGGATAAACCAGACACGTAACAAAAATATTAGTAGTGCTTTGTAACAGAAACACATTCAATAAACCAACAAGCTCACTAATTAATACAGAACTGAACAAAAACAAATTCTTACCACTCCCTGTCCAAACACAGTAGCGAGCTCTTGCGAGGCCAACAGATTTCTCAGAAGAAAAGGACATTCTTTGCCAATCATGAGGAAAACCTAATGTATAGGAAAATCATCTGGATATTATTATTCACAGTTAGAATGAAAACTCATCAGGAATTTACACAATGTTAAATTTCTTTATCTTTAAGTAAAGTTGACCCAAGCAGCAAGTGACCATGCTCATCATTATTCACTTCTAGAGCTCTAGCCCAAGCAATATTGTGCAACAACTGAAACATTGAGTCTTCAATTCTTACACTAACTTTGATGTTAGCAGCCAAGCAACAGCAGCATAGCATTAGTGACAGAGGAAGCATCCAGATTTTACAGACTAATGAAATTCCATGATGTCAGAAACAAAGAACAAAGAACAAAACAGCACAGGAAACAGGCCCTTCGGCCCAACGAGCCTGCGCCGCCACTCCGATGTCCCCACCTCTAACCACGATCCCTGTCCATGTTTATAGATCTATGGATTAAAAACCAAATTTGAGACAATTTAAGGAGAACTTGTTTTGCCAATTAGCCTAAGAGCACATCTTTTGGATGTGGGAGGAAACCGAAGCGCCCGGAGAAAACCCACGCAAGCACAGGGAGAATGCGCAAACTCCCACACACACAGTCCCAAATCCATGTATCTGCACAGCACAGAGATAGTCACTGAGCTGTCGTGTTGCCCATCAGATGGTCCAGGTCAAGCATACACTAACGACTTGAAGCAGTAGGATACTCTCGAAAAAGATCCAAGAGCAGTCCTCTCACGACCCATCGCGTGTATGCCCCTCGTTAAACAACAAGGAGAACCAAAGCACCTGTAGGATAAAAACATCAATATCATCATCTATTTACACACTTCCCAGGGACTCCCAAGGCTCATGATCCCTATTTTAAATCAGTTTTCTATACCCCTCCATTCCCATTCTGTTCACATACCCATCTAAGTATTTCTTAAATAACTCCAGGCTACCTGCCTCCACCACTTGGCAGCGCATTCCATACCCCCACCACCCTGTGTGAAAAAACTCCCTCTAGCATCCAAATTATACCTTACCCCTCTCACCCTAAGCCCATGACCCCTCGTGCTATTTGAGTCCATCCTAGGAAAAAGCTTAACCCTGTAGAATGAATGTAAAGTAGAATGCAGTTAAAAACGATTGATTTATTTTGAAGATGATTTAATCATAACTAACAGAAAGCAGGAACATTTGATTTGAGAAATGTATAATTATTGGTTTAAAGCATTGTAACTTTAGTTATATTGGAAAGCTCAGAGCCATCTCTTTCATAGAGCTATTTGATTGGGAGTGATAACACTGGGCATCGATCATTGGTTAATAAGGATACATCTTTAACTGGCATTCGCAAGCTTTTACATTAGTTGAAGTTTTGGCAATACCTGGACTCCACAGAACCCCGCAATAATTTCAAATTAGGATGGAGCGTAACGTGCAGATAGTGATGTCCCCATATATCTGCTGCACTTCTAGGTAGTAATGGTCACAGTTTGGAATGGTGCTACTGAAGAAATCTTGGTCAGTCGCTCAGGTGCATCTGTGCAGACGATATATTGTGCTACCATAGTGCACTGCTGGTAGACAGAACAACTATTGAAGGTGTAGATGGGGTGCCAATCAAGCGGGCTGCTTAGTTCAGAATGCTGGCAAGTTTCTTGAGCTTTGTTGTTGTATTCAACCAGGCAAGTGAAGTAACCTCCTAACTTGCTCCTTGGGCAGCACAGTGTTACCTCACAGCATCAGGAGCCTTGGTTCAATTCCTGGCTTGCGGAGTCTGCACTTTCTTCCCGTGTCTGCATGGGTTTCTTCCAGATGCTCTGGTTTCCTCAGTCTGAAGGATTGCTGATTAGATGCATTGGCCATGCTAGATTCTCCTATTGGAGTGTGGTGACTAGAGGATTTTCACAGTAACTTCATTGTAGTACTAATGTAAGCCTACTTCTGACATTAATAAATAAAACTTTTTTAAAAAACTTTATAAATAATGAAAAAGTTTTGGGGACTCAGGAGGGAAATCTTTTTGATAGATAAGGTATTGGAGATAAATTGGGACATAATGTTTGATTTTTGGAACCGCCACGATGGGCAGAGATGGTAATTCCAACTTGTATGCATTCCTACATGACTCAATAGAAGTTTGAGAACACATCATCAAATTTAATCACAGATTCAACTACCATGGATAATTATGGTGCCAGAGTTTACTTCACTATTTTGTAAAATTGGGAAGAAATACCTTAGCATAAATTCCTAAAAGGGATCATATTTTGTGCTTTGTGTTTTTGCTTTCCCAAGTAGTCAAATCTGCACCAGATTATACGTCTAGACCTTGGTAGGCCCAATATCTCTCTCTCTCACGTACTTGTTTTCAAACATTGCAGTATTTACTTCCACCAGCAATGTAAGCAGGACAGAAGAGCGACTAAAAAAAAAAAAGCTTTTGTTATTGTACTTACATCACCCAAAACTCTCTCCAGAGAAGCTGTTAGCTTCATTAGGCTCAGAGCTACGGCAGTCTCTTCTGAACTCTTGATGGCTTCAAATATTTCAACAAATAGCTAAAATCAAGCATAAAATACATGGAGTTGTCACTATTACGATCAGTAAGACATGTTTTTCCAATATCTGCTATGGTCACAACACTCGGTAAAACAAATGCAGCCAACTTTTCCATCCCACACAACTCCCCCAAAACAGTTTGAAACTCATTCTTATACTCTTACCCAACTGTAAAACAGCAGTTGGAGAATAATCAATGCACCAGAATTTGAGCTATATGATAATGATTATGCATTAAACGTATTGGAGTAAATGCCTTTCAAGGAGTAGAACCTAAAATAGGGCTACCTCACTTAGTTTTTTTTCTCCTTCAATCTAATTACAATGAATTTCTACCTTGCTGATCAAATTATAGCTCGCCCATGATGATTAATATTACACCAATATCATTACCATAGCCCATTACACAAATTTAACAAAAAACTGCAGTGTAAACTAGGCAGCGTGGAGGAGGGAAACAAGAAAAATCTCTCATCGTAGCCAAGATAGCAAGATGCAAAGGTGAAGACTTGCCTATAAATAAACATTGTGTGTCTAAGGGAAATTGGAAATGCCAGCACTCAAGAAAATAGTACACACCAGAAAACGTATTGTCTGAAAAAGGTACAGAGTTAATGTGCTGAATCGTACCTCTCTGTTGTTAGTCCATTCAAACCACAGTCCATACTGATCATCAAATTGCCTTGTGCTGAGCGACAGAAGATACAAATGGACAGTTTTACAAATGGGGCCCAAAAGCTTCACGCTTTCTATGTAGTCCAGGTCTTGCTCTTCTGCAAGTTTAGATAACATTATCACAACTTTCCCTACTTCTTTATATTGTGCCATCTTAAATTAATCTCTCAATCAATTTAGAAAAGGTAGCTTACCTGCACCTGAAGTACACAGATGAAATGTAATGGCCTCCCAGCAAACCTCTCCAGATTCAGTCACAATATGCTCAATGTCCGGGACATCGATATTTCCCAGTCCAAGATTGCAAACCATATGATGCACTTCTAAAGAAAGGCAGGTGCTTATTGGCTTAAAGTTTGCCATTTAAAGCCAAACTAATATTCTTCACACCCTAAAAAAAAAAGATAAATTTAAGTTGTACAGAGGGATCTGGGTGTCCTAGTACATGAGTCAGAAGTTACTATGCAAGTTCAACAAGTGATTACAAAGTCAAATGCATTGTTTATTGCAATGGTCATTACTCCGTGGAATTCTCTTTCTGAGTGGTGGAGACTGGGTCTTTGAATACTTTTAAGGGTGAGTTACATAGATTCTTGACTGACAAGGAAATCAAAGATCATCGGGGGCAGACTGGAGAATAGTGTTGAGTCTGGAATTAGATCATTCATGATGTTTTCAAATAGTGGAATAGGCTTGAGGGGCCAAATGGCCCATTCCTGCTCCTAATTTGTACACTTATTTATTTTAGAGGATTTATGTATTTACACTAGTTTACCCTTTAGACTGCACTGCTTTATAGCACAGGAGCAAGCCATTCAACTCAAAATACCTATCCGGTTGAAGTAATCAATATGGTGCAAAAAGAACCAGAAAATGCTGAAAAATCTCAGCAGATCAGGCAACATCTGTGGAGAAAGAATACAGCCAACTTTTCCATACTGGACCATCCTTCATCAGAGCTTCAAGGTAAATATGGTGAATTATTACTTAGAATCACAGGATACCTACAACAGAGGAGGGCGTCATTCAGCCCATCGAGCCTGCGTTGACAACAATCCCACCGAGGCCTACTCCCGTAACCCCACGTGTTTATCCTACTAATCCCCGACATTGGTGGTGTTGTGGATAGTCTGGAGAAATGTCACACATTGCAGCAAGACACAGATAGGATGCAAGACTGGGCGGAGAAGTGGCAGATGGACTTCAACACATATAAATGTGTAGTGGTCCATTTTGGCAGGTCCAATGGGATGAAGGAGTATAATATCAAGGGTAGGACTCTTAGTAGTGTAGAGGATCAGAAGGACCTTGGGGTCCAGGTCCATTGGACTCTTTAAATCGGCCTCACAAGTGGAGGACGTGGTCAAGAAGGTGTATGGTGTACTAGCCTTCAGTAATCGAGGGATTGAGTTTAGGAGTTAGGAGATAATGCTGCAGCTTTATAAGACCCTTGGAGTACTGGTCGCCTCACTACAGGAAGGACGTGAAAACTACTGAAAGGGTGCAGAGGAGATTTACAAGGATGTTCCCTCGATTGGGTCTCATGCCTTATGAGGCTAGGTTGAGGAAGCTTGGTCTTTTCTCCCTGGAGAGACAAAAGATGAGATGTGACCTGATAGAGGTTTATAAAATGTTGAGAGGTGTAGTTCGGGTGAATTCTTGGAGGCTATTTCCCAGGACTGAAATGGTCGCTACGAGAGGACACAGGTTTAAGGTGCTAGGAGGAGGTACAGAGGAGATGTCAGGGCTAAGTTTATCACTCAGAGGGTGGTGAGTGAGTGGAATTAGCTGCCGTCGGTGGTGGTGGAGGTGAACCCGTTGGGTCCTTTTAAGAGACTTCAGGATGAGTACATGGGATTTAATGGGATTGAGGGTTATAGATAGGCCTAGTAGGTAGGGATACGATCAGCAAAACTTGTGGGCCGAACGGCCTACTTGTGCTGCAGAGTTCTATCCCCAAACACTGAGGAACAATTTAGCATGGCCAATCAACCTAACCCGCATATCGTTAGAATGAGGGACGAAAACAGGAGCACCTGGAGGAAACCCATGCAAACATGGGGAAATGTGCAAACTCTACACAGACAGTGACCCAAGCCAGGAATCAGACCTGCCATCCACTTCAAATCAACACAGATCAGTTGGGCTGTAAATTCTATTTAACTTACAATTGGCCTACTTAGTTGTTTGACTGTTTCTAGAGCAGTTCAAATAGATGTTCCATCTCCAGTTTCCCAGAGGGGTGGAAGGTAAAGGTGAGTCTTCCCAGTGATGCCCACATCCAATGAATTAATGCTTAAAAAAATTAAATGCATGGGCAGTATTAAGGTGAGGCTGGTGGTTGTAGGCTTCACACAACTGTTGTTTTCCTCTTTGTGAATGTACTGATTCAGTGCAGTTCTGACAACAATTCCCTGGTACTTTGTTCAACAGTCCATCTCACTCCCGTCAGCAACCTGCTTTGACTGCTAAGCAGCAGCAGATGGTATTATGATCCATTATTGGAAAGGGATTAAGAACAGCATCTTCCCCTTACCAGTTTCAGGGTCATAAGTTAAATGAATGACAAACAGAAATTGAACATTTTTCCTATTAGAGCCTGTTATTACCTAGACCAGGTAATGCATGTGCTCATTGGGTCCTTAGGTGATCATCTTTTTGTCCATCTTGGCAGGCAACTTGGAAATCCAGCTAATCTATAGACAGTAGTCTATAGGCTAGTTCATGACTCCTTAGGAGCACCAATTATTTCTCCTTCAGTTTCCAGGCAAGTAAAGAAATATTTAACTTATTTAGCACTTTTCCCAACCGCAGAGAATCTCAAAAACGCTTCATATCCAATTAGCCACTTTTGCATTGGAGTCACTATTTTCAAGTGGGAAATAAGGCTACCGATTTGCATATTGCAATTTTTAAAAAAGTTTATTTTATAACATCCCTAGAAAGCACTTTGCAAAGTTTTGTTACAATGAGGTCGTTGATTGATAAATACTGGCTAGTGCACCAAGCAGAATTACCTCGCTCTCAAATATCATGGGACCAGCTGAAAGATATAATGATCTTTCATTTTAACCTCTCATTCAATGCAGCATCTGGAGCGACAGTCGAGATCTTTGTACTAAAACAGAAAATGACAGAAAAACTCAGCAGCTCTGACAGCACTAGAAAGAGTGCAGAAAAGATTTACAAGGATGCTACTCAGACTTGATGGATGAGGTACAAGGGGAGGCTGGATAGACTGGGACTTTTTTCTCTGGAGTGTAGGAGGCTGAGAGGTAATCTTATAGAAGTCTATAAAATAATGAAGGGTACAGGTCAGCTAGATAGTCAAAATCTTTTCCCGAAGGTAGGGGAGTCTAAAACTAGAGGGCATAGGTTTAAGTTTTGACAGGGGAAAAATACAAAAGTGTCCAGAAGGGCAATTTTTTCACACAGAGGGTGGTAAGTGTCAGAACACAGCCAATGTTTCAAGTCACGATGGCCCTTCAGAACTCACTTAAATTCTGGAACAGGATTTGAACTCTCAATCTTCTGAATCAGAAGGGAGAAAGCTGCTCACTAAGACACAGTTGACATAGTTGCCAGCAGTGAGGAACATAAGCTTTCTTTCACACATTTGCACTTATACACAATGGTGTCAGTTAACATCCTTCAGAAGCGAGAACACAACATGCTGGAAAACTTCAGCTGGTCTGCCAGTACCTACTGCACTGAGCCACCTATTGGCTAAAGCCTACAGCTACATAGTGACAAGTGCCTTCACAAAACTGAATGCTAGTATGTAATTTTTAATGTTGATACAAATCCACTACCAAAAAAATCACAACAGCAAGATTTGTGGCACAGTGTGCACATTTTAAAGCCTTTTGAGAAGCTTGCTTGGATGCTTGCTTGGTTGCTTGGATTCTAACTTGCATTATAAAATACATCAAATGCAAATACTATGAAGTAATTTATTCACGTACCCTATCAATATGTATGAAATAGACGGCACAAAGAAGCAAATCATGTCTGGTGCAATAATTTTATGCAAGAAATCTGAACTAAGAAACAATTCAAGGCCAGGGGGTTCCTATGAAGAGAATTGATAGAAACTGCTGGAGCGAACTGACTGAAGAGCAGTAAAGATCCCCAATGACTCAGATATTCATTTATAGATGCACCAAGCTACTTGCAACATTTTAGATGTAGCAACAAAGGTGCATCAGGAACTGTCCCTTGTCACAGATACCGGCATTGGACTGCGGTAAACACAGTAAGAAGTCTGACAACACTAGGTTTACTATCAAATAAATCGGTTGGATTTAAGCCTGGTGTTGTCAGGCTTCTTACCTTGTCACAGATACCAGGGTCAGTAATTTGAAGACTGGACTCCAGGCGTTAATTCTTTTTCTCTTTTATTAGTGTCACAAGCAGGCTTACATTAAAACTGCAATAAAGTTACTGTGAAAATCCTCCAGTCGCCACATTGCGACATCTGTTTGGGTACACTGAAGGAGAATTTAGCAGGCCCACTGCATGTTTTTTGAACTTTGGGAGGAAATCGGAGCACCCAAAAATATGCAGGCTCCACACAGACAGTGACCCAAACTGGGAATCAAACTTGGGCCCCTGGCACTATGAGGCAGCCACGCTAACTACTGTGCACAACAAAGATGCATCAGGAACACTTTTCCACTATCACAAGTTTAATCATGGCGTGAATCAATTCCCACCTTCCAGACTGTTTGGATCCACTAGTTTGCCTATCCCCTATTTATTTACCACAACTCAGCCTTCAACACCATTATTCTTACGAAACTCATCTCCAAACTCCGTGGGCTGGGGCTCGGCTCCTCCCTCTGTGACTAGATCCTGAGCTTCCTCACCCAAAGATTGCAATCAGCAAGGATAGGGAACAACACCCCTCCACGATCCTCCTCAGCACCATTATCTCACAAGGCTGTCTCCTCAGCCCCTTACTATACTCCTCAACACATATGACTGTGTGGCCAAATTCTCCTCCAACCCAACTGTCAAGTTTGCTGATGATACTACCACAGTATCACAAACAATGATAAGACACATCAAATGCAATGAGTACAGGAAAGAGATAGAAAATTTGGTGAACCAACGCAACAACAATAATCTTGCTCTCAATGTCAACAAAATGAAGGAGACAGTCAACGGGGATGAAATGGAAATAATCAAGAGCTTCAAGGTTCCAGGTGTCCAGGTCACCAACAATCTGTCTTGGTCCATCAACAGCAACACTTCAGTTAAGAAGTCCAATAACATCTCTTTCTCAGGAGGCTAAGGAAATTTGGCATGTCTGCTATTACTCTTCCCAGTAAAGTTTTACAACACCAATTTTAAATCCAACCAATTTATTTGATAGTAAATTCGCAAGCTTTCGACTTTATAGCCTTTGTCAGGCAAATGCAGTGTTCTGGTCTGCAATAGCACTCATGTCCACACAGACAGTTACAGATTGCTGATTAGAATGCGAATCCTTACATCTAACCTGCTATTCAAGCGTTAAAGTGGCTAACAATGTGTGTGAAATTCCCTTCACACGCATTGTTAGCCACTTTAACGCTTGAATAGCAGGTTAGATGTAAGGATTCGCATTCTAATCAGCAATCTGTAACTGTCTGTGTGGACATGAGTGCTATTGCAGACCAGAACACTGCATTTGCCTGACGAAGGCTATAAAGTTGAAAGCTCGCGAATTTACTATCAAATAAATTGGTTGGATTTAAAATTTTGGTGTTGTAAAACTTTACTGAGTTTACCCCAGTCCAACGCCGGCATCTCTAATCATGATTACTCTTCCCAACATAATCAAGGACCCCTTGCACCCCAGACACTCACTTCCACCTTCTTCCATCTGGAAAAAGATACAAATGTTTGAAGTCACATACCAGCTGATTCAGGAACAGACTTTTGAATGAACATACCTTATATTAAGTTGATTTTTCTCAATGCCTTAGCTATGAGCGTACAGTGCTGTACAGACACAGCATACCATACATAGAAGAAAGGGTGCAGAATGTCACACAACAGTCTGCACCCCTTCCTCTACGTACGGTATGCTTTGTCTCTATAACACACAAGAAACGAGTTTTTTCCACTGTATCCCAATAGATAAACCAAATCATTACAGATGCCTGGATCAGTAACTTGAAGATTGAACTCCAAAGGTTAACTCCGTTTCTCTCACCACAGACCTGCCGAGTTTTCCCAGCTCTTTATTTTCTGGGTCGCATTTCCATCATCCCCAATGTTTTTGCCGCGGTCCCTCTGAGCTCCCCCACACAATGCACAAGTTCCCTGTCTGCGTACCCCGCGCCTGCGCATTGAGCGCTGCGGACAAGGTCACTGACACTGTAACCAATTCCCTCCCCTTCCGCTCGCGGCGCATGCTCGCCCTTTGATGAGCAGCCAGTGGGCGGAGACGAAAGTTGGCACGTGACAGCAACAGCGCACGTGACCATTAAGTCTTAAACAATAAAACTAATTTTCCTGATCACTTCCCCAAATCGATAACCGTGGCGCGAAATTACATAATCACACTAAATAAAGCAAGAATTAAACAAAAATAGTAAATGTCGCGGTCACGTGATCATTCCTTTCCCGCCGATTGTTGAGCGCCAGCACGCGGCCCCGATTCAAATCAGTAACGGTCAGCGAGGCTGCGGAAGGGGGAGTCGGTGTGGCGGCGGCAGCAAGATGTTCGAAGAAGACGAAGATGAGATCCGCCGCATCAGGAGCGATGAAGGCGACGATACCTTAGATATGGATGAGATGAAGACGCAGGTCCCGCTGGGCCGTATGGGTTTGCCGATCCGCAAGAAGATCAGCCGCTCGACCGTAGACCCCAGGGATCGGAGAGGCGGCACGGGCCGAAAACGCAGGTCCAGCGTATTCGAGGAGAACGCGGTACACGACCATGAGGGGGGAAAGTGGGGTCATTTGGAGTTTGCAAACCCCGCTTGCCAACCATGGTAGACCGCATTCCGGGAGGGACGGACAGATGAGGAGCCGTCCTCGCCCTCTTTCCCGCCCTCCCCCCCCCCCCCCCCTCTTTCCCGCCCTCCCCCCCCCCCCCTCTTCCCCGCCCCCCCCCCCCCCCTCTTTCCCGCCTCCCCCCCCCCTCCCTCTTTCCCGCCCTCCCCCCCCCTCTTTCCCGTCCGCCCTCCCCCCCCCCTCCCCTCCCCCCCCCCCTCTTTCCCGCCCTCCCCCCCCCCTCTTTCCCGCCCTCCCCCCCCCCTCTTTCCCGCCCTCCCCCCCCCCTTTCCCGCCCTCCCCCCCCCTCTTTCCCGCCCTCCCCCCCCCCTCTCCCCCTCCCCCCCCCCCTTTCCCGCCCTCCCCCCCCCCCCCCCTCTTTCCCGCCCTCCCCCCCCCCCTCTTTCCGCCCTCCCCCCCCCCCTCTTTCCCGCCCTCCCCCCCCCCCTCTTTCCCCCCTCCCCCCCCCCCTCTTTCCCGCCCTCCCCCCCCCCCTCTTTCCCGCCCTCCCCCCCCCCCCTCTTTCCCGCCCTCCCCCCCCCCTCTTTCCCGCCCTTTTTCCCCCCCCCTCCCCCCCCCTCCCGCCCCGCCCTCCCCCCCTCCTCCCCCCCCTCCTCCCCCCTCCTCCCCCCTCTCCCCCCCCTCCTCCCCCCCCCTCCCCCCCCCCCCTCCCCCTCCCCTTTCCCCCCCGCCCTCCCCCCCCCCTCTTTCCCGCCCCGCCCTCCCCCCTCCCCTCTTTCCCGCCCCGCCCTCCCCCCTCCCTCCCCTCTTTCCCGCCCTCGCTCCCCTCCCTCCCCTCTTTCCCGCCCTCCGCTCCCCTCCCTCCCCCTCCCTCCCCCTTCCCTCCCCCCCTCCCTCCCCTCCCCTCCTTCCCCCTCCTCCCCTCCTTCCCGCCCCGCCCTCCCCTCCCCTCCTTCCCGCCCGCCCTCCCCTCCCCTCCTTCCCGCCCCGCCCTCCCCTCCCCTCCTTCCCGCCCCGCCCTCCCTCCTCCCCCCCTCCTTCCCGCCCCCCCTCCCCTCCCCTCCTTCCCGCCCCGCCCTCCCCCCCCTCCTTCCCGCCCCGCCCTCCCCTCCCCTCCTTCCCCCCCGCCCTCCCCTCCCCCTCCTTCCCGCCCCGCCCTCCCCTCCCCTCCTTCCCGCCCCGCCCCTCCCTCCCCTCCCCGCCCCGCCCTCCCGCCCGCCCGCCCGCCCCCCCTCCCCTCCTTCCCGCCCGCCCTCCCCTCCCTCCTTCCCGCCCCCCTCCCCCCTCCCTCCCCGCCCTCCCCTCCTTCCCGCCCCCGCCCTCCCCTCCCCTCCTTCCCGCCCCGCCCTCCCTCCCCTCCTTCCCGCCCCGCCCTCCCCTCCTTCCGCCCCGCCCTCCCCGCCCCTCCCCCTTCCCGCCCCTTCCGCCCCGCCCTCCCCTCCTTCCCGCCCCCGCCCCCCCCTCCCCCCACCGCCCTCCCCTCCCCTCCCCCTCCCGCCCCGCCCTCCCCCCCCCCCCCGCCCTCCCCTCCCCTCCCGCCCTCCCCTCCCCTCTTTCCCGCCCCGCCCTGCCTGCCCTCCCCTCCCCTCTTTCCCACCCTGCCCTCCCCCTCTTTCCCCCGCCCCGCCCTCCCCTCTTTCCCACCCCGCCCTGCCCTCCCCGCCCTGCCCTCCCCCTCCCCTCCCCTCTTTCCCGCCCCGCCCTCCCTCCCCTCCCCTCTTTCCCGCCCCGCCCTGCCCTGCCTTCCCCTCTTTCCCACCCCGCCCTCCCCTCCCCTCTTTCCCGCCCCGCCCTCCCCTCCCCTCTTTCCCGCCCCGCCCTCCCCTCCCCTCTTTCCCGCCCCGCCCTGCCCCTCCCCTCCCCTCTTTCCCGCCCCGCCCTGCCCTCCCCTCCCCTCTTTCCCACCCTGCCCTCCCCCCTCTTTCCCACCCCGCCCTGCCCTCCCCCCCTGCCCTCCCCTCCCCTCTTTCCCGCCCCGCCCTGCCCTCCCCTCCCCTCTTTCCCCGCCCCGCCCTGCCCTCCCCTCCCCTCTTTCCCGCCCCGCCCTGCCCTGCCTTCCCCTCTTTCCCACCCCGCCCTGCCCTCCCCTCTTTCCCTCCGCCCTGCCCTCCCCTCCCCTCTTTCCCCCGCCCCGCCTGCCCTGCCCTCCCCTCCCCTCTTTCCCCCCCGCCCTCCCCTCTTTCCTGCCCCGCCCTCCCCTCCCCTCCCCTCTTTCCCGCCCCGCCCTGCCCTGCCCTCCCCTCCCCTCTTTCCTGCCCCGCCCTGCCCTCCCCTCCCCTCTTTCCTGCCCTGCCCTGCCCCGCCCCTCTTTCCCTCCCCGCCCTCCCGCCCCTCTTTCCCTCCCCGCCCTCCCCTCTTTCCCGCCCTCCCCTCCCTCTCCCTTTCCCGCCCCGCCCTGCCCTGCCCTCCCCTCCCCTCTTTCCTGCCCCGCCCTGCCCTCCCCTCCCCTCTTTCCTGCCCCGCCCTGCCCCCCGCCCCGCCCTCCTCCCTCTTTCCTGCCCCCGCCCCGCCCTCCCCTCTTTCCCGCCCACCCCACCTCGCCTGGCCCCGCCTCCACTATCCTGTCATTGGCCACTCCACACATCCATAATTACAGAGCCTGCCCTCAGCTTCCTATTTCTGGTGCCACATGCTCATCATCAGAGCTCCGCCCCTTCATGTGGACGCTTTGGAAGAGGGTACAGAAAGGAATTACCAGGATGTTGCCTGGTATGGAGGGTATGAGCTCAGAGAAAAGTTTGGAGAAACTTGGTTTGTTCTCACTGAACGACGGGCATTGAGGGGCAACCTGATAGAAGTCTACAAGATTATGAGAGACATGGACAGAGTGGATAGTCAGAAGCTTTTTCCCAGGGTGGAAGAGTCAATTATCAGGAGGCATAGATTTAAGGTGTGAGGAGCAAGGTTTAAAAGAGATGTATGAGGCAGAATTTTTTAAAACAAGAGTGGTGGGTGCCTGGAACTCATTGCCAAGAGAAGTAGTGGAAGCAGATACAGTAGTGACTTTAAGGGGCATCTTGACAAGTACATGAATGAGATTGGAATAGAGGTATACGGTAGAGGGATTTAGTTAAGTTGGGCAGCATAGTCGGTGCAGGCTTGCAGAACCGAAGGCCTTGTTCCTGTGCTGTAATTTTCTTTGTTCGTCATCCTGCACGCTCATTGTCACAGCCGCTCCCTCACCATCCAACTCCAACTGAGAAAGCCAATAGACTTTTACAGGGTTGTTACAGTGCAGAATGAGACCATTTGGTCCATCATGACTGCACCAGCCCTCTATCCAAATGAGCACATTAGTGCCCATTATTTCTGTGCAAGTAATCAGGTGAACACAGGTTGCTGAGCATGATTGGACATATCTGGAGATATCATCATGTAACAACACTCCCCAACCCCACTTCAACTGTCAACTGCACCAAATCCACACTTTTGCTGTCTACTCACCCAACAAATTGGTAATACAAGAAGAAGAAATAGAAGTGGACCACATGGCCCATCAAACTTGCTCTACTGTTCAATGCGGTTATGCTTGACCTTGAGCTTCAACTCCATTGTCCTGCCTACATATCTTTTAATTCCCTGGAAAGCAAAGAATCTGTCTATCCCAGCCTTAAATATATTCTATGATGGAACATCTACAAGTCAAGAGTTCCAAAGATTCACAACCATTTATTATTATTTATTAGGCATAAATAAAGCTTATGTTAAAACTGCAATGAAATTATTTATAAAATTCTGCTCTGAATTCTGAGAAGTAATTTCTTCCAAATGATTGACCTCTTATCCTGAGCCTGTTCCCTTATGTTCTGGAGCCTCCAATCAACGGAAACGATCGCTCTGCACTTCAGCACACCCCTTACCAAGCCACTTCAGAATTTAGGTTTCAATGAGATTACCTTTCATTCTTCTAAACTCCAGAAATGAAAGATCCAATTTACTCAGTCTCTGACCTTAGTCTAATCCCCTGATTCCAGAGACCAGTTTAGTGAACTTTTGCAGTATCACCTTCACTGCAAGTAAATGTGGAGACCAAATGTGCACACAGTACCCCAGCTGCAGTCTCAGTAAATTTGTGTACAACATTATTTTTGTACTCCAATCTCCTTGTGTGATGGACATAGCAGCACAGTGACACAGTGATTAGCACTCTGCATCAGCGCCAGGGACCTGAGTTCAATTCCAGGCTTGGGTAACTACGTAGAATCTCCCTGTGATTGTGTGGGTTTCCTCTGGATGTTCTGGTTTCCTCTTATGGTTCAAAATTGTGTGGGTTAGGTTGATTAATTATGTTCAGTTGCCCCTTGGTATATTGAAGGAGATGGCTTAGTGGTTTTATCACTACATTATTAATCCAGAAACTCAGCTAATGTTTTGGGGACGGGGATTCAAATCCCATTATGACAGATAATGATATCTTGAAAAATATCTTGAATGAAGAATCTACTGATGACCATGAAACTACTATCGATTGTTGGAAAAATCCACCTAGTTCGCTAATGTCCTTTAGTGAAAGAAATCTTCTGGCCTACATGTGCCTCCAGATCCACACGGATGTGATTGATTCTTGACTGCCCTCAGGCAATTAGGGATGGGTAATAAATGCTGGCCAGTCGGTGACGCACATGTCCCATGAATAAATTAATTAAAAAAGGGAGAATTAGCAAGATAAATATGTGGAGTTATGGGGATAGGACCTGTTTGAAATTGTTGTCAGTGCAGGCTCAATAGGCCAGATGGCCTCTTTCTGACTTTAGGATGCTATGGTTCTCATCTATGATAAAGGCTAACATAGTATTTCTCTTCCTAATTGCTTGCTGAATCTGAATGCTAACTTTCTGCATTGTACAAGCATACCCAAATCACTTTAAACATTAACACTTACAATCTTTTCACTTTTTAAAAGATATTCTGTTTTCTCATTCTCGTGTCCAAAATGAATAACCTCACATTTCCATATTTTACACTCCATCGGCCATCTTGTTTCTCACTCGCCAAACTTGTCTATATCTCTTTGCAGCCTCTCTGTGTCCTCCTCACAGTTTACCTTTTCACCTAGCATAATATTAGCAAACTTAGGTGTATTACCCTCTGTCTCTTCACCCATATTATTACCATAAATTGCAAATAGCCAAGACCCCAACATTGTTCTCCGTGACAACTACTACTTTGAAAAAGCCCCATTATGCCCATTCTGTTTTCTATCCATTAACCAGCCCTTTATCCATGCTAATATATTATCCCCAACTTCATGAGCTGTGATTATACATATTAACGTTGGGTATGGCAGCTTATCTAATATATTTTGGAAGCCTAGACATTCTATATCTATTGCTTTCTCTTTATCTATTCAGTTAGTTACATCCTTAAAAAAACTTAATAAATTTGTAAAACATGATTTCCCTTCAGTAAAGGCATGTTGACTTGTTTGAATCATACTTTCCTTTTCTAAATTAAGTGTTAAGAATTCTATAACAATTGATTCCAGTAATTTTCCCACAACTGATGTTAATTGATCTCTCTCTTGTAAAATACTGTAACATTTGCCAATTTCAACTCGAATGGAACTGTTCCCAAATATAAGAAATTTTGAAAAATCGTAATCAGCATATCTAATATCTTTGCAACTACAATTCTTTGCATAACTGGAAAATGAGTGGATTCTTCATTATCCATCTGGGTAATTCTAATCTCTCAGTCACATTGCCTCTTGCATATATTTGTAAAACATTTTAAAAAAAGCCTCCGAAGATTCTGAACCTCTTAAAGCTGAGAAACATGCGACTGGCTAATAGTAACTAGCAGCTTTTCACTCAGATTTTAATTCCAAAATTCCATAGGATAGCTCTGGCACAAGACCTCTGAACTGCCACAAATTCAATTTGAGTATATTGTTCATTGTTTCGGAGCAGTTTGGCTAGTCTCTTATAGAAGATCAAAAGAACCTACCACAGAATTTCAGAACGTTCCTTTTTTTGCAAAATGGCCAAAAAGTAGGTATACATTGAATTTTAAAAAGTACATCCCCATAGACTTAGTTTTCCTTTAATCACTACACTTTCACCTGCAAGTCAAACTAGTAACTGCTCTGGTAAAAATACTTACAGCTGTCAGAAATGTTCTGTAAACTTTTTTTCTTCTAGACTATCTTTTTAAAATAAACTTTATCATGAATAGGCGCTGAACAAGTTGCTTATGACTTCATCTAATCATAATTGTTAATAACTTTATTTCTGATTAAAGTTTCATGAGATTTTAAAGGAAAGGCTACATGATACCATTCTTCAAGTTGTGCATGTCGACAAGAATGAACTGGAAGAAGAAGATGATGAAGTTTTTGAAGAACCTTTAACATGGAAACCTAGTCTGGTGAAACAAAAAATGGCTAATACATATAAATTGGGCCCAGATAAAGAATTTAACTTCACTGCAGTGAGCAAAAGAGTAGATGTGCTTTTAGAGGTAAAAATAATTTTATTTATAATTCCTTTATGGGATGTGGCTGTCATAACTCAATGTACCTTGAGAAGCTAATGGCAAGCCAGTGTGGTGGTCACAGTGAGACTTTGTCTTGGATATGAAGTTTTCAGAGTTTATGGAGTATGGGAGGGCAACCAGGAAAACATGGGCATGCTCAACCATTTAATAGCTGTAAACAGCCAATTGAAACTTAATATACTGCATATAGGCAACATATAATGGGTCTAAATAAGGACTGAGAATCAGCACAGGCTTGGTGGGCCAAAGGGCCGGTTGCTGTGCTGTTTTGTTCTTTGTAACTTGCATCATTGGATGCACCTAATGACAAAATCATTGCTTATAGAAAAAGACAATGGAGCTCAATCCATTACAGCCAGCTGAACCAAAAGTATAGTGAAAGCATACTAAATGCATAGTAAAAAGATCATTCACACAAGCTTGCTTGTCACCAGTGGTGTCAGTATGAAAATACACTGTAATTTTTTTGATTTCACTGTATTTTGTTTGCTAGCGTAAGGAGTAAAAGAAAACTTCTAATTTCTATTTGCTAGAAAATAAAATTGTGTAGAATTGATGAAATACAATAGCAAGTTGTCTTTCTTTCTTTAAAGAATAAACTAAAAGATAAGGATTTTGAAAATTGCAATATGAAGGCAATGACACTTACCCTTTCTGATGACGTAAAAGCAATAACAAAAGAATTGGCACCTGAACGGTTCAAATTAATTGCTAGAGTTTTCTGTGGAGAGTTGAAAAATCAAGGCATAGTGGTAAGTAAAACATTTCAAGGTGACAATACTTAAAATATCATTGTGCACATAATGCATATGAGAAGTCAGTGGTGCATTTTTTAAAATCTTTCTTTTAATCACTTGGTAGTTTGTCAATATTGTAGGTGCCATTCAACTACACCTTTAATACTAAAGACCATTGTGTTATGTGTTTGCCAATAAATGGTTTATTCTCCTGTCCTTGGCTAGTTAGATTGCCTCCCATTCCCCAAATATTTTTAATTTAAAATTCTCATTTTCATTTTTAGAATCATTTCATACTTCTAAAACTGTACCTTCCAATCATATAATCCCCCAAACACTCTGCTCTTCTATCAATGACCTTTTGTGAATTTCCTTTCACCGTATCATTTGCCAGCTAACTTTTAGCCATCTATACCCATATGCTCTGAAATGTTTACCCACAGCCTTCTGTCAACATTTCCTCTTTTAAAAATTTACTTTTTTGACCAAGTAGAATCTTCTAAGTCATGTTCAGTTTAATTGCTTGGCCCATTACACATCTGTGAAATCTTGCGGCACATTTTTCTACTCTAAAGATTGTGGTCAAAAATGATGCTATATAAATGCAAGCCTTTCCTCCGGGTGCCCTCGTTTCCTCCTACAGTCCAAAACTGTGCAGGTTAGGTTGATTGGTCATGCTAAATTGACCCCAATGTCAGGAGGATTAGCACAGTAAATATGTAGGCTTGTGGGAATGGGGTTTGGGTGGGATTGTGGTTGGTGCAGACTCGATGGGTTGGATGGCCTCCTTCTGCATTGTAGGGATTCTATTCTATGATTATTTATTTTTGTATAAATGCCAGTTGTTTATGACTCTACTCACAATAATTAATTAGCTGATCTCTATAATACTTTTCAGTTTGGAGTGAAACTCCTTTTTTTAATAATAATTGTAAAACCTAAGTAGATTTGTTAGTAAATTTACTTCAAAAACAACATGATTTATTGTTAAAATCTTGGCAACGTGTTTTAAATTAAGAACACATAGCATGTTTTTGACATGTCAATCTAAACAGATTTTGTTTTAATTATAGCTTGCCAGCAGATATCTCTGGGATCCAGAACATGACAGTTGGTGTGAAAGTCTATATCAAACTAATACATATTTTGTAGTGGTAACTGTATATGCTGTGTATTATGAGTAGCAGTACTGTCATCAAATCTTTACAATGCATTTGAAAATATAAAAAAACTGTTCAAAAAGGTGCACTGTATGTTGCTATAGAAACTAAATTTAAAATTAAATAGACTTGTAGGACAGCCAAAGAGGATTGTTTTAACTTAACGTGAAATGTCTACTGTTGAAAGGAGTTGTCTAATGTTGTAACTTAGCCATTTTGTGTTTTAGTAACTATTTTGCAGTGGAAATAAATTTTGTACTAAATAAAATTTTTAATCAATAGTAGCTAGGAATTGCATTACTTATGAAACGTACAAATTCATATACAATAAAATATTTTTTTTCAACACATGGCACCAATAGATAATATAGAACACTACAGCACAAACAGGCCCTTCGGCCCACAAGTTGCACCAATCATACCCATACTTACTAGGCCATAGAACTATCTGTAACTCCCAATCCCATTTAATCCCACGTACTCATCCAAAAGTCTTTTAAAAGACCCCAGCAAGTTCGCCTCCACCACTACCGACAGCAGCCGATTCCATTCACTCACCACCCTCTGAGTGAAAAACTTACCCCTAACATCTCCTCTGTACTTGCTGCCCAGCACCTTAAACCTGTGTCCTCTTGTAGTGACCGTTTCAGCTCTGGGAAATAGCCTCCGAGAATCCACCTTATCTATTCCTCTCAATTTTTTATAAACGTGTATCAGGTCACCTCTCAACCTTCGTCTCTCCAGAAAGAAGAGACCTAGCTCCCTCAACCTATCTTCATAGGGCATACTCCCAATCCAGGCAACATCCTTGTAAATCTCCTCTGCACCCTCTCAATAGCTTTCACATCCTTCCTGTAGTGAGGCAACCAGAACTGCACACAGTACTCCAAATGGGGTCTGACAAGGGTCTTATAAAGTTGCAGCATCACCTCCCGACTCCTAAACTCAATCCCTCGATTAATGAAAGCCAGTACACCATACACTTTCTTGACCACATCCTCCACCTGCGAGGCTGATTTAAGAGTGCTATGGACCCGGACCCCAAAATCGTTCTGCTCCTCAACACTGCTAAGACTCCTACCCTTGATATTGTACTCCTTCATCCCATTGGTCTTACCAAAATGGACCGCTACACAATTTAGGTGCGTTGAAATCCATCTGCCATTTTTCCACCCATTCTTGCATCCTATGTCTTGCTGCAATTTCTGACATCCCTCTAGACTATCCACAACACCGCCAACTTTTGTATCATCGGCGAACTACTAATCCATCCTTCCACTTCCTCATTCAGGTCATTTCTAAGCTTCTTATGTTAATTATTTTCCTTTTGCAGAATAAATGCAAATAACTTTTCTCTGAGATACATTCCTAGAATTGATGGAAGGTACTTGTTTCTGTTTTCAATGCTCTATCATAGAGTCATAGAACAGCACTGAAGGAGGCTAATTGGCCATTGAGTCTTTGGATTCTATCAAAGAGAAATCCAGCTAGTCCAATCTCCCACTCTTTTATTCACCATATCCTTGCAATGTTTTTCTTTTTCAACAATTTATCCAATTCCCTTTAGAAGCTACTGTTGAATTTGTCGTCACGACTGTTCCTCGATTAGAAGGTGGCATTCATAAAGTCACATATTTTTACCATGGGTGTTCATGTGAATGACCAAATCAATTCTTGATCTGTAGATCTTTGGCCACGTGGAGTAGGTCATGGATTCTGAAGTGAAAGATTTACTTTCTTTTCTTTCCTTCTCTGCTGCTCTGTCTTATTAAGAGATAGTGTGACTCAAAACATGATGCAGTTTGATGGACACATTGTCACCATCCTGATCAATTGCTAGCAAGCTCCTTCCAGTCATTAATATCAATGATGCTGCACTTCAAGGGGAGAATCATAAAGTCCACAGAGAAGAAAGCTATTTGGCTCATTGAATCTGCACCAAGCATCCTACCCAAGACCAACCCTGCTCTATCCCCGTAACCCCGTGTATTTGTCCTGCTAATTCCCCTAACCTACACATCTTTGGGCAATTTAGTTTCAAAGTGTTTTCTCTGTTGAATTTGTCCCTACCATTCTATCAGACAATATCTTCCATACCCTAACCACTAATTCCTTATCTCAAAACATATACCATATGTCAGTTAACAAGGCAGAATTACTAAATGCCAAAGAGTAAAATTCTGCAGCTCTTTCTACATCTTATACAATAACTTCTGATAGAAAAATTAACAGAAACTGAAAATATCTGATGGATGTGACATTGTTGCCCCTCTGGTGCCATGCAACAACCACCAGCTACAGGACAGAATCTAACCATCTACCTTGACATCCACTACCAAATGCCCCATCATCAACATGTTGGATATTATCATTGACTAGAAACTTAACTGGACCAACCATATAAATACTATAATTAGGAAAACAGGTTAGAAGCTGGGAAATCTGCACTGGTTAATTCATATGACCTCCAAAAATGCCTAGCCAGCATTTACAAGGCACAAGTCAGCAGTGCAATGAAATAATTCACACTTACCTGGATGACAATACTTGAGAAGCTCAATTATCATTGAGCACAAAGCAACCTGCCTAATTGACAGCCTACCAATCGTTAGGAAATAGCTATAGTTTTAAGTAACATATTTGTCTTTATGAATATTTCTTTTGTATTTCTGTATTTGTGTACTAAGATTGAAATTTCATTGAACATTGCACAGGCACTGCTGGTGTAGGCAGGACAATACTGTGAGACAGAAAGCAAGTCCCAAAAACTAAAAGAAATACAAACCAAGCAATGGGACAGAAGAGAGTTCCAGAAAATCTGTGAAGTCAAAGAAGTAAAAACAGGAATCTAAACAAGAGTTTGTTCACTGAAGTTAAAATAAAAAGCAGAGAGAGGCTCCCAGTTAAAGATATGGCTACATGGTGCAGACGTGGGATTGTCTGATGAGAAGCTTGATATCCAAGGCGATCAAAAAGTTGGAATCATGGAACCATGAAATAGCCATTCAGCCTATTATGTCTGCACCAACCCACTGATAAGAGTATCTTACCCAGGCCCATCCTTTGCCCCTTCCCTTAACTTCATACAATTACCCTACTAATGTCCCTAACTTACACATCTCAGGACACTGAGGGGCAATTTATCATGGTTATTTCACATAACCAGCACATTTTTGGACTGTGGGAATAAACCGAAGCACCCGGAGGAAACCCATGCAGACATGGGGGGAATGTGCAAAGTCCACATAGTCACCCAAAGCTAGAATTGAACTGAGGTTCCTGGTGCTATGAGGAAGTAGTACTAACCACCATGCAGCCTTTTACTGTTGGTGACACTTTAATACCTTAGTGACATCTGAAGTGCTGGTGACACATTAATACAGCCTATGAAGCAGTGTGTTCTGTTGGCATGATTGAGTACCTGAGTTAATGCACATAGAACCATACCATAGAACCATACAGCACAAACAGGCCCTTCGGCCCATGAGTTGCGCTGATCACATCTACCAATCCACAGACCTATCTATAACCCCCTATCCTATTCTTTTCCATATACTCATCCAGAAGTCTTTTAAAAGACTCCAGTGAGTTTGCCTCAACAACCTCCGACGGCAGTCGGTTCCATTCACTCACCACCCTCTGAGTGAAAAACCTACCCCTGACATCTCCTTTGTATTTGCTTCCCTGCACCTTAAATCTGTGTCCTCTCGTAGTGACCATTTCAGCTCGGGGAAATAGTCTCTGAGAGTCCACCCTATCTATTCCTGTCAACATTTTATAAACCTCTATCAGGTCGCCTCTCAACCTACGTCTCTCCAGTGAGAAGAGCCCCAGCTCCCTCAACCTATCTTCATAAGGCCTGCCTCCCAATCCAGGCAGCATCCTTGTAAATCTCCTCTGCACTCTCTCAATAGCCTCTACATCCTTCCTATAGTGAGGCGACCAGAACTGCGCACAATACTCCAAGTGGGGTCTGACAAGAATCTTATAAAGCTGCAGCATTACCTCCTGACTCCTAAACTCTATTCCTCAATTAATGAAGGCCAATACACCATACACCTTCTTGACCACTTCCTCCACCTGCGAGGCCAATTTAAGAGTCCTATGGACCCGGACCCCGAGATCCTTCTGCTCTACAACACAGCTAAGACTCCTACCCTTTATATTGTACTCCTTCATCCCATTATTCCTGCCAAAATGGACCACTACACATTTATCTGCGTTGAAGTCCATCTGCCACTTCTCCGCCCAGTCTTGCATCCTGTCTATGTCCCGCTGCAACTTTTGACATCCCTCCAGACCATCCACAACACCACCGACCTTTGTATCGTCAGCGAACTTACTAACCCATCCCTCCACTTCCTCATCCAGGTCATTTATGAAAATGACAAACAGCAGGGGTCCCAGAACAGATCCCTGGGGCATTCCACTGGTTACCGACCTCCATGCAGAACAAGGCCCATCCACAACCACCCTCTGCCTTCTGCCGGCAAGCCAGTTCTGGATCCACGAGGCCAAAGCCTCTTGGATCCCATGCCCTTTCACCTTCTCCAGAAGCCTTGCATGGGGGACCTTACATGGACCTTTGCTAAAGTCCATGTAAACTATGTCCACCGCTCTTCCTTCGTCAATGTGTTCAGTCACATTTTCGAAGAACTCAACTAGGCTCGTAAGGCATGACCTGCCCTTGACAAAACCATGCAGACTATTTCTAATCAGTCTAAACTTCTCCAAATGTTCATAAATCTTATCCCTCAGAAGTCTCTCCATCAGCTTACCAACCACTGAAGTCAGACTCACCAGTCAGTAATTTCCTGGACTATCCCTGTTCCCTTTCCTAAAGATAGGAACCACATCAGCAATCCTCCAATCCTCCGGAACCTCTCCCGTTTCCATGGATGACGCAAATGTCATCACCAGGGGCTCTGCAACCACCTCCCTCAACTCCCACCTCAACTCCCACCTCTGAGGTAAATCCCATCCGGTCCTGGCGACTTGTCTATCTTGATAGAATTTAACAGGTCTAATACATCCTCTTTCCTAACATCCACATACTCAATCTTTTCCGTTTGCCTCAAACCTGCAGTACAACCTCCCAGTTCACTTTCCACCGTGAATATCAAGGCAAAGTACTCATTAAGCACCTCTGCCATTTCTTCCGGATTCACACAGACTTTTCCCCTTTCATCTTTTATAGGTCCTATCCCTTCTCTTCTCATCCTTTTACTTTTCATACATTTGTAGAAGGCCTTAGGATTCTCCTTAATCTTACCTGCCAAGGCCTTCTCATGACCCCTTCTGGCTCTCCTAATTTCATTTTTAAGCTCCCTTCTACACACCTTATACTCCTCTAGATCCCTAACATCTCCTAGCTCTCTGAACCTTTTATACACCTTTCTTTTCTTCCTAACTAGGTTCACCACATCCTTCGTGCACCACGGTTCCCGCGTCCTACCAAAACCTCCTTGTCTCCTCGGAACGTTGTCTTAGAGCCCCAGACAAACATTCCTTGAATATCCGCCACTTTCCTTCTGTATTCTTCCCCAAGAACATCTCCTTCCAGTTTATACGTCCAATTACCTGCCTAATATTTTCATATTTCCCCTTACTTCAGACAAACACCTTCCTAGCCTGCCTGATCCTATCTCTTTCCATTGCTATCGTGAAAGAGATAGAATTATGATCTCCATTCCCAAGATGCTCACCTACCGTGAGATCCGACACCTGTCCTGGCTCATTAGCTAGCACCAGGTCAAGTACAGCCTCTCCTGTTGTAGGCTTTTCCACGTACTGTGTCAGGAAACCTTCCTGAACACACCTAACAAACTCCTCGCCATCCAAACCCCTTTCCCTTGGGATATTCCAGTTGATGTTCGGGAAATTGAAATCTCCCATTACAACAACCCTGTTATTTCTACATCTGTGTAAGATCTGTTTCCCTATCTGCACCTCAACTTCCCTGTGGCTATTGGGTGGCCTATAGAATACACCCAGCAAAGTTATCGACCCTTTGCTGTTCCTAACTTCCACCCACAGGGACTCTGTAGACATTCCCTCCACGTCTTCCACCTTCTCTGCAGCCATGACACTGTCCCTGATCAACAAGTGCCACACCACCTCCTCTTTTGCCCCCAACCCTGTCCCTCCTGAAGCATCTGAATCCCGGCACCTGAAGTACCCAGTCCTGTCCCTGAGACAACCAAGTCTCTGTAATGGCCACTGCATCACACTCCCAAGCAGCAATCCACGCCCTAAGCTCATCTACCTTATTTACTATACTCCTGGCATTAAAATAGACACACCTCAGCCCCAATGACAATTCGGGTTAGAGTAATGACAATTCGGGTTAGAGTAATACTGAAAGGAGAGATTGAAAGCCTGGAGATAGATCTTTGGTTCTGCTATCTGAGAGGAAGTGTTATTTGAGAGGAGATTCCAAGCTGTGTTCTTTGAGAGCAGAGTTTGGAACCCTCTGTGAAAGTCATCCGATTTCCAATGAGATCAGATGGCTCACTGTGACAAGCATCTGAGAGAATTGATATGAAATCCACCAATTTTCTTTTGGGTGGCATCTGTTACAATTTTGGAGTGTTGGATATTTGACCACATTTCACCTATTGGTTTACATAGACTGTGTTTACTGAGAACATTAAATGTTGTAATTTCTGTTACCCTTACAAATCTGTATATATCTGTAAGGGTACAGCCAGGATAAAAGAGCAATGATTTATAGTTAATCTTTTTTTAATAATTTTTTTTGTTAAAACTTCATCGACAATTCTGTGATTCTGTTCATCCAAGTATCTAACAAAAAATAAATGTTAGGGTCTATCAAGCCAGATTCCATCTTGGGATCTGACTGATCCAGTTATAACTTCAGCTGGAATCATAACATTGCCATCTTAAACATTCAACTCCTCCACCACTGGGGCACAGTGGCAGCAGTACCATTTAGAACTTGGACTACAGCAACTTGCCGAGTCTCTCTGAACAGCACCCTCCAAACCTGTAATCTCTATCAACAAAGTAGCAGATGCATGAAAACACTACCACTTACCTGCAAGTTGACTCTCAAGCAACACATGCATTTTGGCAAAAAGAATAGGACGAAGCAATATAGACTCAATGGCATTGTTCAAAAAGAGGGATCTGGGCGTTCATGTGCATAGACCTGTGGATAACACAGTAGCACAGTGGCATTACTGTCTCACAGCACCAGGGATTCAGGTTTGATTCCTAGCCTGGGACATTGTGTGGAGTTTGCACATTCTCCCTATGTCCGCATGGGTTTCCTCTGGGTGCTCCTGTTTCGTCCTACAGTTCAAAGATGTGTGAGTCAAGTTGATTGGCCATGCTAAATTCCCACTTAGTGTTTGGGGGGACTAACAAGGTAAATATGTGGGGCTATGGGGAAAGGGTGCGATTGTGCTTCGTGCAGATTCAATGGGCCAAATGGCCTCCTATGACATATAGTTAGCAAAGCAAATGGGATTTTGAGCTTTATAAGTGGAGGCTTTGAGTATGAAAGCAACAAAATTATGCTGAGTCTTCATGAAGCTCAGGTCAAGCCACAACTAAAAATATTGTGCGCAGTCAGTGCACCAGACTGTAGGATGGATATGAGGGTCCTTAAGAGTGTGCAGAGCAGATTTACCAGAATGGTTCCAGAGATGAGATTTTAGCTACAAGATTAGGTTGGTGAAGTGGGGATTTTTCTCTCAGGGTGAGGGAAGATTTGATAAAGTTGTACAAAATTATGACAAGATTGGATAAGACTGACAAGTGTTCTCAATAGCTGATGGCACAAGGACTTGGAGACTCATTTGAGGTTTTGAGTAAAAGATGAAGAAGAACTTTTAAATCAGCAAGTTGCAAAGATCTGGAAATCTCTGCAATTGAGGATAGTGCAGGCAGAGACCATCAATGACTTCAAAAGAAATTGCATAGGCACTTAAAAGAAATAAATATGCAAGCTTGGGAGAATAGAATAGCGGAAGGGACTGACTGAATTGTTTCATGGATTGATGGGCTGAATGGCCTCATCTGTGCCATATTTGATTACTAAGGACAGAATTTCACTGTTGCAGGTGGTGGGAAAAGAAAGAAGAATAAAAATTGAGAAATGATTGGTAAACTATTGCAATGAAAGGGAAACAAATCACCAAGACCAGATGGCACACAATTCTCCAGCTGTGGCCTAACCAGTGTTTCATACAGCTCCATCATAACCTCTCTGCTCTTATATTCATGCGTCGACTAATAAAGGCAAGTATCCCATGCGCCTTCTAAACTTTCTTATCTATCTGGTTTCAGAAATCTATGGGCATTCACACTAAGGACCTGCTAATCCTCAGTTCTTTCTAGAGACTGGCTATTCATTATTCCCCAAGAGAAATTACTTCACTCAAGGGTTGTCAACCTGTGAAATTCTCTATCCAGAGTGCAGTGAAAGCTGGAACACTAAGCAAATTTAAGATAAGATTGTTCTTTCATTAGTAGGGGGATGAAGGGTTATGGGGACCAGGTAGGGAAAGTGGAAATGAGATCAGCCATGATTGTATTGAATGATGGAGCAGGCTCAAGGAGCTGAATTGCCTAATTCTGCTTCTAGTTCTTAAATCTGAACTGGTTGAGTATCTCTTAAAAATGGAACTCCTGTTTGGACCACTTATAGTCATTTCTCAAATTTCACTATTTTTTCTCCTTCTGCATCTAGTTAGAAAGCTTGACCATACTAAATTGCCTCTTAGTGTCAAGGGGATTAGCAGAGTAAATATGTGGGATTACAGGAATAGGTGGAATCGTTAGTGCAGACTTGATGGCTGAATGGCCTCCTTCTGCACTGTAGCGATTCTATATTTTTATCCTTCTTGGTGGTAGAAGTTTTAAAGTGTATTTATTAGTATCATAAGTAGGCTTACATTAACACTGCAAGTAAGTTACTGTGAAAATACCCTAGTCAACACACTCCGGCGCCTGTTGGGGTATATTGTGAGAGAATCTAACATGGCCAGTGTAGCTAACCAGCACATCTTTCAGGTTGTGGGAGGAAACCACGCAGACACGGGGAGAACATGCGGCTTCCACACAGACAGCGACACAAGCCGAGATTCGAACTTGGGTCCCTGGTGCTGTGAAGCAGTGGTAATCACTGTGCCACCGCAAGTCACAACTTTGGAAGGTACTGTCAAGTGAATCTCGGTGAGTTGCTGCAATGCATCTTGTACATGATACAAGATCCCTGATTGGGGCTAATTTTATTATCTATTTTTACATATCTCATCCTTGGAAATAAAGACGCATGAAAATAAATGAGTTTGCAAATGGGCTGACTCGCTTTTCAAATTAAACCTTATGATAGCTTCCACAGACCAGAGGACAACTGGTAGCTGCAGGAGTCTTCCATGGGGAGGTTGGGCCGACTGTGGCGAGCCTGGAGTTAAAGCGCTGCCGAGTCGCTTTGCCGGGGGAAGGCTCATGGTCGGCCCAGCTGGCAGCGCAGTGCAGTGGAAATGGCCGCCGCGGTGTCATCGAGCCGCCTCTGCGACAGTAACCCAGCGACTCCGGGAGCGCAGTCCAGCAGGGTGAGCGCCCGGGGCGGCTAGGGGAATGATGCCTGAATCGCTGGCGTTTGGCTCGCCGGCCGCAGAAGGGACTTGGACATTCGTAGCTCTGGCTTTGACTTGTCTCCGGGCTAAACCGGAGACGGTGCTCATTGGGTTGCCGCACGCACGTTGTAAAAAAAAAGCGGGTTGTTTTTATGTTTACCGTTAGACATCCCACCTGATATGATGCGCGCAGTGAGATTTCTGTATAACCCATTCTCACCTGTTTGAAATAGAAAAGATTTAGATTCGTAGAATTCCTACTGTGCTAAAGGAGGCCATTTGGCCCATCGAACCTACACCGATAACAATCCCACCCAGTTATTTGCCCTTGCCATTCCTTGTGGCACATGGGTTAGCACTGCTGTCTCACAGCGCCAGGGATCTGGGTTCAATTCTGGCTTTGGGTCACTGTCTGTGTGGAGTCTGTCCATTGTCCCTATGTTTGCGTGTGTTTCCTTCAGGTGGCCTGGTTTCAGAACCTGAAAGACGCGTTGGTTAGGTACATTGACCGTGCTAAATTCTCCCTCAGTGTACCCAAACGGGGGCCAAAGTGTGGCGAAGAGGGGATTTTCACAGTAACTTCATTGCAGTGTTAATGTAAGCCTATTTGTGACACTAATAAATAAACTTAAATCTAAATTAAATAGTAACATTCTATGATGATTTGTTGCCTTGGAACACAATTCATGATTTGTGAGATTAGCCCCCCCACTATTGTTCCACTCTTTGTAACCCTACTGGAGTTACTCCAGTAAAAAAAAGAATAGCAAAACACTGCAAATGCTATAAGTCCGGAATACATACAGGGATACTTAGGTTGTCAGGCAGCATCTGTGGGAAAGAACAAAGAAAATTACAGACCAGGCTGTCTCACTGAACTAAAATCTCCTACCCTCTGGGAGTCATATCCTTTTATTCCCATTCTACTCAAGTATTTGTTCAGACACCCTTAAACTCACTATTGTATGTGCTTCCACTACCTCCCCCGGCAGTAAGTTCCAGGCACCCACCACTCTCTGTCTAAAAAAACACTTGTCTCATACACCATCTTTAAACCTTGTCCCTTGCATCTTAAGCCTATGCTTCGTAATTAACTCTTCCACCCTTGGGAAAAAGCTTCTAAGAACAACTTATTTAACACAGCTAAGAGAATAAAACATTCTGAGGTGCTTTACTGGAGTGTTGTAAAACAAACATTTGACAATCAGCCATGTCAGGTGACCCAAAGTTTGGTCAAAGAAGTATTTTTATTGTGTGTGTTGAAAGATCCAGCCAAACCATCTCTATTTCATTTTGAGTTTTCTACTATTTTGCTTTGGATCAGTTGTAGCACTGTTCCCTCTGTAGCTATGGACCAAGTGCTGGAAAAGTAGATTAGCGTAGATAGGTGCTTGATGGCCAGCACAGACACGATGGGTTGAATGACCTCTGTCTGTGTTTTATAACTCTGAATCACAAGATTCCAGGTTCAAGTCCTACTCCAGAACTTGAGCACCAAAGTCCAGGCTGATACTTCAGTGCAGTACTGAGGGAGTGCTACATTGTTAGACTTGCCATCTGTCGGATAGTTCTATGGCAATATAGACTCAATAGCACAATTCTAAGATAGTGGATGTACAAGATGGTACTATTTGAAGAAGAGCGCAGGAGTTATTCTTGATGTTTTATCTAATATTTATCCCTTAATTAACATCACAACAGATAATCTAGTTATCAATTACTCTTTGTGGGAGCTAACCATGTGCATATTTGCCAGCACATTTCCTACATTACAACAGTATTTCATTGGTTGTAAAGGGATTTGAGATGTCCAGTAGTCATACAAAGCTTTATACAAATGAAGTTTTTTTTGTTTATTCACTATTCTAGGAAGACACAGAGGAAACTTCAAACGATGATGCCACAAGCCAGCCTGCCAAGCGACGGCGTATGGGATCTGGGGATAGCTCTAAAAGCAGTGACACTACTCAGGACTTCAGGTATAACTTTAGTCTATATTAAAACTTCCAGATGCTTCCCCTTAATATGGATTAGTTGAATACTGTGGTAAAGTTGATGCAGAGGTAAAGTAACTACATCAATTATCCAAAAGAAATTGGGAATATAGTATGTTTCAGAGAATAGAATCATAGAATCCTTAAGTGCAGAAAGAGGCCATTTGCCCAAACAAACCCATCCCACCCAGGCCCTATCCCCGTAACACCACATATTTATCCAGCTAATCTCCCTGACGCTAAAGTGCAATTTAACCTGTCCAATTAACCTAACACACACATCTTTGGACAGTGGGAGGAAACCGCAGCACCTGGAAGAAACTCACACGGATACTGGGAGAATGTGCAGACTCCATATCTTGGGTCGGAATTAAACCTTGGTCCCTAGTGCTGTGAGGCAGTAATACTATTCACTATGCCACTTCAATATTTATCAGTGCTACCTCCTTATCAGCTTAGAATGGCTCCTGCTCTGTTCAAGTTCGCAAGAAACTACAAAGGGTTGTGAATGTAGCCCAGTCCATCATGCACACCTGCCTCCCATCCATTGACTCTACACTTCCCGCTGGAAAAGCAGCCAGCATAATTAAGGACCCCATGCACTCTGGACATACACTCTTCCAGCTTCTCCCGTCGGGGAAAAAGATGCAAAAGTCTGAGATCACATACCAACAGGTTCAAGAACAGCTTCTTCCCTGCTGTTGTCAGACTTTTAAACCATAGAACATTACAGCACAAAAACAGGCCTTTTGGTCTTCTTGATTATGCTGAACCAATTTTCTAGTCCCGCTGAACCAATTTTCTAGTCCCACTGACCTGCACTTGAACCATATCCCTTCACACACCTCTCATGCATGTACCTGTCCAAATTTTTCTTACGTGCTAAAAGTGAGCTCGCATTTACCATTTCATCTGGCAGCTCATTCCACATTCCTACCACTCTCTGTGTTTGAATGGACATACCTCATGTGAAATTGATCTTTCTCTACACCCTAGCTATGACTGTAACACTACATTCTGCACGCTCTCCTTTCCTTCTCTATGAACAGTATGTTTTGTCTGTATAGTGTGCAAGAAACAACACTTTTCACTGTATACTTATACATGTGACAATAATAAATCAAATCAGACCCAAATCGAAAGATATTACATTGTAAAATTGCAATACACTTGCACCTTTATCGACGTGCAAGTTTTATTGAACTAGGCTTGTTACAACTCTTGTTGATTAAACTATAAATGTTGATCAGTACTAAGGATTTTTAAAATAGTCTTCCTTCTTAGTTCCAGCTATTTTCCAGCAGAGATGTTGACAGAATACAAATGGCCAGCTGATGATACTGGGGAGTATTACATGCTTCAGGAACAAGTTAGTGAATATTTAGGTGTGACTTCATTCAAGCGTAAATATCCAGGTAGGGTTTTTGGGGTTTCAGTTTGAAATGTAAAACCTAGACATGTAAAGAAATTGTTCACAATAAGAAACAAAATAAGTTAGAAAAACTCAACAGGTCAGGCAGCAAGTGTGGAGAGAAACAGTGTGAATGTTTCAGATTGATGAACTGAAGTTAAAAATGCAAGAATTTTTAAATTGGTTTACATCCTGTTTCTTCCTTTATCCCTTCCTATTGCATTAGATGCTTTTTTATGTAGCTGTTCACATTGGATACAGTGAGAGGCCTCACAACACCAGGTTAAAGTCCAACATGTTTATTTGGAATCATGAGCTTTCGGAGCACTGCATCTTTGTCAGGTGACAATGCTGGCATCTCCATACCATGGCTACTATTTGGACACAACTTTTGTTTCTTTACTATATCCATTGGTAAGGCCACACTTGGAATAGTGTGTGCAATTCTAGTCACCCTATTACAGAACACAGTCCGGTCTATTGCTGCATTCTTCTATGTTAGTTAGAGCTTCATAATTCAGAAACCAACAACATCACTGATGCCCTCTGAATAAAATTCTTCCGTGCACAAATTCCCAGGAAGTGCATTTTTTTGCCACGGATCCTCTTTGTGATTCTCCGAAAGAGTGCAGAAAAAATTTACTAAATGCTACTGGGACTTGATGGTTTGAGTTATAAGGAGAGGCTGGACAGACCGGGACTTTGTTCTCTCAAGCATAGGAGGCTGATGGATGATCTTATAGAGGTCTATAAAATAATGAGGGGCATAGACAAGCTAGAAAATCAATATCTTTTCCCAAAGGTAGGGGAGTCTAAAACTAGAGGGCATATATTTAAGGTGCAAGCGGAGAGATACAAAAGTGTCCAGAAGGGCAATTTTTTCACACAGAGGGAGGTGAGTATCTGGAACAAGCTGCCAGAGGTAGTAGTAGAGGTGGGTATAATTTTATCTTTTAAAAAGCATTTAGATTGTTACATGGGTACAATGGATGTAGGGGGATATGGGCCAAATGCGGGCAATTGGGATTAGCTTAGGGATTTAAAAAAAAAAGTGTGGAGGGAATAGTTGGGCCAAAGGACCTGTTTCTCTGTTGTAAACCTCTGTAACTCCATGAATTATTGCAACCCCTTTGACTGTTGCACTATGAAATTTTTTGGTACTTAATATTACCTCTGCCCCCCCCTCACTCTCCCCAATTCTATCACATATCTTTCCTTTGTCCTTCCTGCTCCCCTCTCCAACTGTTCACTCCAGCTCCCTGCCATCCCCAACCTCCCTGACTTTCCGCTGGCTCAAACCCCATCACATTTCTCATCTTTCTTCAGTTGTGATGAAAGGTAATCAATCTGAAACATTATCTCTGTTTGTCTCCACAGAGGCTATCTAACCTGCTGAGTTTTTGCGGCTTTGATTGTTCCTTTTTCAAATTTCCATGTATCTGCAATATTTTGCCTTTGTATTCTTGTGTAGAAATTGTTTGATTTCTGTATTGATTTATGAACAGTCGTTATATGAACAGTCGTTAGGTTGTACTAAACTTGAATACTGTTGAAAAAAGAGATATGCTACCAAAGTTTTGCATCTTGCACTCTTCAGGTTAGCTCACAAGAAATTTTCAACAGTAACAGGGAAACAGCAATTTATATGGCAGTTAACTGCTCTGTGCTGCATTCCCCATTTTGTGACAACAACTCCAGCAATCAGAGTCCACTTGCCAACAATCAGCATTCTTCTTGTGACATATGAATTCTTGACCCCCATTACTGTTGGAAATTTCTTGTGATGAGCGAGTGCAAGAGAAAAACTTTGATAGGATATATATTTTTCGACAATTTTGAATAGTAACGTAGGGGTGTAAAGAAACCTGAGCACCTGGAGGAACCCCATGCAGATACAGGGAGAATGTGCAGACTTCACACAGACCTGATGCTGTTACCTGATGCTGGAATCGAACCTGGGTCCCTGGCACTGTGAGGCAGCAGTGCTAACCACTGTGCCACCGTGCTGCCCTAACCATTGTCAACAATCTGACTTCAGGTTGGACATGTGTGGAAAGTAATTTCACTTCAGTGTGAACCTGAGTCAGCTACTGTACATTATAGCCCAGAACTCTTAGGAGTCCTTTTTGGCTTTTCTATAGTCCTGATGAGCCACAAGGAGGATTACAGCAGCGTCTGATCCAACACAACCTGAGCTTGAGTTATCAGCTTTTCTAAAGTTGTTGAACTCCTTTTGTTGGATCTTTCTGTTTAATACATTTTCTATTTTTCATCCATCATTTCCCTCTACCCTAAAAAAAAATTACTGATTTGTAAGAGGCATTAGATAATTTATTTTTGTTTTTTGTTGAGTGCAGCTTATTCAGCTAAATTACTGAGAACGTGTTGGGGGGAGTGATGGCTTAACGGTATTATCGCCAGAAACTCAGCTGAAGTCCTGGAGACATAGAACGTGAGGACTATCCCAGATTCCTGCCACAGCAGCTGGTAGAATTTGGACTCAATAAAAAAATCTGAAATTAAGAATTTACTGGTGAAACCATTGTCTACTGTCAGAAAAACCCATTGGTTCACTAACGTCCTTTAGGGAAAGAAATCTGCTGTTTTAACCTGATCTGACCAATATGTGACACCAGAGCCATAGCAATGAGGTTGAGTCTCAACTGCTCTTGGGCAATTAGGGATGGGCAATAAATGCTGGCCAGCCAGTGACACCCATGTCCCACGAACAAATAAAAAGATATGTTTCTCTGTCATATGTATTGATTGTTTAATTTCTTAAAACAAATGAAACGTGTTCTTTGCCAGATCTGGAACGACGTGATCTATCTCACAAAGAGAAACTATATCTGAGGGAGATGAATGTTATCACGGAAACCCAATGCACTTTAGGTAAGCTGTCTCGGTGCATTAGGTCACCTCATTGACCTTATTGAATATTGTGTGGTTGATGTACTTATTTTAAATATATTCAAATAGTATTAAATTTTCTATTTTAATTTATGTATTAATGTAAATATTAAGTCAAATTATCAATATACCGAATGGGGTTTTCAAAAGAAACTCATTAACCAGACAGTGGTAAGCAGGACGAACTCTCTACCACAGGGTGTGGTTGAGGTGAATAGTATAGATGCGTTTAAGGGAAAACTTGGTAAGCGTATGAGGGAGAAAGGAATAGCTATTTGAGGAAAGATTATGGTGGCTTGAGTGGAGCAAAATGCTAGAACAACACAGAAGTACATGGAGATAGGAGCCTGCTTGGTCTTTGATAAGGTCATGGTTGACCTGGTTGTGGCCTCAACTCCTCCACTTTCCTCTCTACTTCCTCTACCCCCAGAACCCAACACCCCATCAATCAAAAATCTATCTGACTTGGCCTTGAATATATTCAGTGACTGAGCCTCCACTGTTTTCTGGGAGAAAGAATTCCACCAACTACTGACCTTGTAGAAGGAAAGAAGGTAAAATGGAAGTAGGCTCAAGTGAAGCATGAACATAAGCTTGGACAGGTTGAGGTGAATATGGCACTGGAGCACACCATATTTCACGTAATCCTCATATCTCCATGATCACTTGGAAGAAAGGAAGGTTTTCGTTCTCTGTCAGTAATACCTTGGAAGAATCAATCGTAAGCACAACTTAAGGTTCAGGATGATTTACCTCCTTAACTGTTATTTCGAGGGTGGGTTGTGGTGACAATGAAAGTGTGTCATTCATAGGATAATAGAGAGCAGAAGGGGATCATTCGGCCCATCGAGACTACATCGACCACAATCTGACCTAGACCCTATCACCATAGCCCTGTGTATTTACCCTAAATAGTCCCTCTGACACGATAGGCAATTCAGCATGGCCAATCAACCTAACATGCACATCTTTGGAGAATGGGACAATCCAGAGCACCTGGAGAAAACCCACGCAGACACGGAGAGAAAGTGCATACTCCACACAGATGGTCACCTAAGGCCGGAATTGAATCGAACCTGAGTCCCTAGTGCTGTGAGGCAGCTAACCACTATGCCACCAAGCCTTGCTCATTTTTTTGTCTGCAAGCAACTTGGTAAAAGATTATCAAAATGGATCTGAAAGGAATCTCATCCAAATGTGGGATCTGGAATACTAATATGATCTGGCTTTACAACAAAATCTAGCGTGTCCAGATTTGGCGCAGTGGTGGTCCATTACAATTTAATAGTAACACACTACAAATTTAAAACCAGCTGTGGTTTTTAAAAAATGCCATTCCCAGCTGAATGTGATATATATGTTATGGGGTTAAGTTAAACCTCCTTTAAACTGATTTTGAGCTGTAGGCTTAAGTGGAGAAAGCAAATTATTCGGATCAAATATGGTCTGTAAATAGTCAGCTAATGTTATTTTGGCATTTGTTTCAAGAGGATTGGAATTTGAGCATGAGGATGTGATGCTTCAACTGTATTGAGCTCATCTGGAGTACAAGTCTGGAGTTAACTGTGAGTTAACCACACCTCAGGAAAAATATGTTGGCCGTGGAGGGGGCTACAGCATCAATCCACCAGAATTATACAATGGTGTAAAGGGATTAAATTGAGGAAAGTTTGCATAAACTTGGGTTGCTTTCCTTTTCAGTTTAATAGAATTGAGGAGATTAAGATGTTTGAAGGATAGATATTTATTATTGTCACATGTATTGGGATACAGTGAAAAGTATTGTTTCTTGTACATACATAGACATTTAAAGTATATAGGCGACAAGGAAAGAAGAATGTTGTAGTTACAGGAAAAGAAAAATCAGCCTAATATATGGTAGGTCCATTGAAAAGTCTGATGGCAGCAGGGAAGAAGCTGTTCTTGAATTGGTTAGTACGTGTTTTCAGACTTTTGTAATTTTTCATGGTGGAAACAGGTGGAAGAGAGAATGTCCAGGGTGTTTGGAGTTTTGATGATGCTAGCTGCTTTTCTGAGGTGGTGGAAATTGTAGACGGAGTCAATGGATGGGAGGCTGGTTTGTGTAATGGACTGATAGATACTTAAAACAGGGTAGTACAATCCTGTGCCAATGTTATCTTGTGGGAATAGTGTAGAAAATCCAACGAGATGGTTACCGAATTCACGTTCTTGTTAGGAGGGGTCTTTAACTTGTCACCATAACTTTAGCCTTTCTTGGTAGGGAAGTTGAGACCAATCTTGCCACTTTGCTGGAATGTTTTAAATGAGAGTGCTAAGGCTGGCTTCTTCACAGAGTTTTGAGAACTGAACATAGAACATTACAGCGCAGAACAGGCCCTTCGGCCTTTGATGTTGCGCCAACCAATTAGGAAAAAGCAATGACCTTCTAACCTAAACCATTCCCTTTTCGTCCATGAACTTATCTACTATTAACATTCTTTCTGATGAAGGCTGATGAAGTTCACAGGATGGAGTACGCTGTGATTCCACTGCATTTTTTGAAATAATAATTGCTTTGTTTTAGGTTTAACTGCTCTGAGAAGTGATGAAGTTATTGATCTGATGATCAAAGAATACCCAACCAAATATGCTGAATACGCTGTGGTTCTACAGGACAGAGAGCGGCAACAGATCACCGATCGCTATAAGGAATACTCGGTCAGTACAGGCAAAGGCGGGGCGGGAGGATGGGGAAGTGACAGTTTAATAGAACCTAAATGATGCTCTTAATGTCTTAAACCTGCAACTTCTTTCACCATCTATAACCACCCCACAACTCCTGATAATTCAAAACTATGACATGGCAATTAGTTAAAGTTTAATTATTCGTGTCACAAGTAGGCTTATATTAACACTGCAATGAAATTACTGCGAAATCCTCCAGTTGCCACATTCCAACTCCTGTTCGGGTACGCGGAAGGAGAATTTAAACGATCAATGCACCTAACCAGCGTGTTTTTCGGACAGTGGGAGAAAATTGGAGTGCTCAGAGGAAACCCATGCAAAATTGGAGGAGAACATGCAAACTCCACATGGACATCACCCAAGCTGGGAATTGAATTTGGATCCCTGGCTGTGTGAGGCAGCAGTGTTAACCACTGTGCCACCGTTGTTTTGTGCAATACATATAAGCAAACATATACTGCTGACTTCCCTCTAGTCCCCACCTCCAGTCTGCAATGGCTGGAAACATTGCCTGTTTGATATATAGTATACAGTTTCAATACACCATGTTTTATTCAGGTAAACATCAAATACTACCTATTTCAATACGCTGAAGCATGCCATCCAAAAATTCCTAATCACAGCATCAAATGGTAGTTTATTCTATTTTTGAGTTCCCTTTCTTCAAGAATTCAGTAGAATTCAAAAAATGTACGAGAGACTGGGGATGGGATTTTCCTGTGAGGTGCATCTTGCCACAGTGGGAGGTGGCGTGTTGCACACTGGCAGCAGATTCTTATGATCCCATCGTTGTTAAGGAGGCTTTTCATTGAATGCACCCTTCACCACTGGGAAGCACACAGTGAGGGAACACCACTGGTGGGACCATAAGATCCCACAGGCATTTAAGGCAGCAGGATTTCCGAGTGGGGCACTTTCTGCCTGAAAATATATTAATAACGAAAACCATTCCTAACTGCTCACTGCCTATTTAAACTAGATTAGCAGGATATTCTAACCCTGTGCCAATGTTATCTTGTGGGAATAGTGTAGAAAATTCAAATTCCTGACCTTCTCGCTATAACTTTGGCCTGTGTTGGCCAGAAAGGTGAGACTAAACTTATCACTTAGCTGGAATGTTTTACAAAGAAAGTGCTAGTGTTCTTTTTTTTGCCGAGTTTTGAGTACTTAAAACAATGGCTCTCAGGAGGGAGTACATTGGGATCCTGCTATAACAGAGTCTCACCCAGAACAGTTCTGTCAAAATTTGCTTTGCTGTTAAGTAGGTGTAATGAGATCATTTAAAGTATTTTAAAAGTATAAAATTAAATTTGAGCTTTGTACAAAGAAGAACACTTTTGACTTTTTTTTGAAAGTACATTGTAAATAAGGAGATTAAGCCTTTAAAAAAATTATATCATATCATTTTTGTGCCTCGATGTGGAATTGAAGTACGTTGAACAATGCAGAAGGTATATCTTGGCACATAGGCTCATAACACATGGATATAGGCCATTCAGTTTTTCATGCCTGTGGACAAGGGTAGAGCTATCCAATTATCCCCACTCCTTTGCCTTTACCCCATAACTTGTAAATATTTCCTTTTCAAGTATAGATCAATTCCCTTTTGAAAGTTAACATGTTTTTCCAATTATGTATGCAATCCAAAACTATTTGGGAATTGCTTAATCTCACATTTCATTCTCGCCTGATCAAGCTCAAATGCCTAAATTTGTGTTCTTTGGATTTGACTTTGCTCTCCCCAGGTGAACAACATTACTGCTAGGGTAATGAAATATTATCGTTAGTCTCTTTCAGTGGGATTACCAGTTTATTAGTGAATTACAAACGGTTCTGTACTATGTCAAATTAGGTACTGAAACTGCCCAATCTCCCCTCACTTGGAACATTTGGACAATGCTTCCTTCACTCTTTCTCTGTATCTTACTTTAACCTCTTTGTTTCAAATATGAACTTTGCAGTAGTCTGAAAGTACTTAAAGTTGCAAGATTGTGACATTTGCTAATTATTAGTAATTAGTAAGTTTGCAGATGATATAGAAGTTGGAGGAGTAGTAGCAGATAGTGAGGATTGTCAGAGGATACAATAGGATATAAATTGGCTGGAGACTTGGGCCAAAAGATGGCAGGTGGAATTTAACCTGGACAAATGTGAGGTGATGTGACTTGGAATATCTACTAGAGAAGGAAAGTGTACAGCAAATGGTAGAGCCCTTAGAAAAATTAGCATACAGAGGAATCTAGACGTGCAGATCCACAGTTACCTGAAGGTGGCAACTCAAGTGGAAAGGTGGTCAAGAAGAGGTATGGCATGTTGGTCTTCATCGATCAGGGCATTGAGTATAGGAATTGGAAAATCATGTTGCAGCTGTATAAGACTTTGGTTAGGCTGCATTTGGAATATTGTGTACAATTCCGGTCAGCACACTACCGGAAGGATGTTGATGCATTGGAAAGGGTGCTGGGGAGATTTACCAGAATGCCTCCTTGTTTGGAGGATATGGGCTATGAAAAAAAGTTGAATGAAAAGTTGGATTGTTTTCATTGGAGCATCAGGGGATGAGGGTTGGAGGAGTTACATAGAACATAGAACATTACAGCACAGAACAGGCCCTTCGGCCTTCGATGTTGTGCCGACCAAAATAAAAAGCAATGCCCCTCCAAACTAAACCATTCCCTTCTCTTCCATATACTTATCAATTAACCTCTTAAACGCCACCAAACTTGGCGCATCTACAACAGCTGCAGGCAGGGCATTCCACTCCCTAATCACTCTTTGAGTAAAGAACCTACCTCTGATATCCGTCCTATAACTCATACCCCTTAATTTAAAGCTGTGTCCCCTCGTGCTAGCTTTCTCCATCCTAGGAAAAAGGCTATCACTGTCCAAAATACTGTTACCTGATAGAGGTTTACAAGATTATGACAGACTTGGATGGAGTGGATAGTCTATTACTAAGTCCAATTATTCAGGGGCATAGGTTGAGAGTGAGAGGGGGAACGTTTAAAAGAGATGAAAGGGGCAAGTTGCTTACACAGATGGTGGTGAATACTGGAATGCTCTGCTGGAGGAAATGGTGGAAGCAAATTCTATTACAATGTTGAAAAGGCATCTGGATAGATACATGGATAGCAGAGAATAGAGGGATATGGACCACGTACAGGCAAGAAAATATTAGCTTAGAGAGGCATCTGTGTCGGCACAGACTTGGTGGGCCAAAGGGTTTGTCCCATGCCGTACTGTTCTTTGTTCTGTTCTGCGATGATCCTCTGTAACATTGTCATTTTAGCATTTATATTTGAAACTAATTTTTGGATTTTTTTGTGTGCAGCAAATGCAGCTGCAGAACACTCAAAAGGTTGAGCCCAGTAAGGTTCCAGAGTACATCAAGAAAGCTGCAAAGAAAGCAGCAGAGTTCAATAGCAATTTTAACAGGGAACGGATGGAGGAAAGGCGAGCCTATTTTGACTTGCAGACACAGGTAAGGTGGATTCCATACTTTTTCCTGATCTGAGGTAGTTTCAAACATTAGGTGGAAGCCTGATGTATAAGATCAACCAACCAAATTTGCCATTTTTAAAAAGTGACTTTTACATGGGCAGAATTTCTAGCATTGTTTCTGTTTGGGGATTTTATTTGATATATAAACTGCCATTTATTTCCAAACCTGTGTAATATAGAGTAAGGAATCAGTATTTCTGCTTTGTTTAGATTTTGTTTTGTTTTTTTTTCCCCAATTCAGGTGATCCAGGTGCCACAGGGGAAATACAAAATTCTTCCGCCAGAGAGGACAAAAGTTGGGGCTTATCCAGTTGCTCTGATACCAGGCCAATTTCAGGAATATTACAAAAGGTGAACAATCTAAAATCCTATACAAAAAAGTATTACTTCTGGTTGCACAGTGTTTTGTTTTAAAGAAGTTTAACTTTTTTTAAAAAAACTTTCATCTTTATTCTTCATGCTTCCACAACTAAATCAAATTTTGTCTGCATTACACTCATAGAAATTTTATCATGTGTTGGGTGTTATAAATGCTACCTTTGACAAAATAACAGTTTGAAAGATAATGAAACAACTTATTTATATGGAGCACCTTCACATCTTCAGGACATCTCTAAGGAGTTTGCAGCCAGTGAATTGCTTCTGAAGGACAGTTGTTGTTAACATGTGGGCAGTGATGTAGTTAATTTGCATACAGCAAGGTCTCACATCATAAAACGAAGTGAATGACCAGTTAATCTATTTTGGTTGAAAAATAAATGTTGACCAAGAATAAATGCGTCCATCACCTACTTAAGTTGGGATACGTCCACAGGTTGGTATTTTTCTGGTGGTAGAGGCTCAGCCCCCATTGCTCAGCTAGGAACATCCCCTTATTGATTCCTAACAGGCCTGCTGCCATTTTATGCTCCAATGATTGGCACCACGTGGGACATCCATCCATCATGGAGGAAGTCCCACCTAGGAGAACTGCTGACCAAACAGAATGGTGTTTACCCTTTTCAATTTTCCTCTTCTCTAAGCTATTCCCCTTGCTGACTTGGAAATAAATATATTGCTGTTCCTTCATTGTTGCTGGGTCAAAATCCTGGAGCTTCTTCCCAAACAGCACTGTGGTTGTACCCTGCATTACATGGACTTGCAACGGTTCAAGAAGACAGCTCACCACCATCTCCTCAGGGGCAATTGGGATAGGGAAATAAATGTCAGCTTAGCTAGCAAAGTCCACATTCAATAGAATTTTTTAAAAATCTCTGCTTCTCTGTAATGTTATGATTCAGGCAAGAAACTTTAAAGCGTTTTATGAAGCCTGAGTCATAAGTTTTGCGTCTTGAATTTGGCTAAGATAAGCATGATATGTTCTCCTAGACAGTTTTATCAAACAAAGTTTAAGAGTATAGTTAACGTGCAGTAATAAACTTGGCAAGCACTTTTATCAATTACAAACGAAGCAACCACTGTAATGTATAACCCTTAGTCAATGTATATCAGATGTTCCAATTAAAACCAATATCCGAGAAACAAAACCGTTACACAGATTTATCACTGCACAGGCTAAAGCTCATTTGATACTGGAATCCAGTTCCCTGGTTGAAGGCTGATTTAAAATGATCTTGAAAACTCGAGTGATCAGATCAGCTCCCAAAAAGAAGCTTTATTGCAGCATGGCAACAAGCCTTTCTTTCAGCTAACTGATAACATTTTCTAAGTAAAACAGAAAAAGACTTCTCTTCCAGCTTGCTTCTAAGACTGCCTCTAACACTGTAGCCAAAACTAAACTGAATGTTGAAAAACCTCAGTTATCTGACTTGCTCACAGATTTTTTTCATCCTTCCAGCAATGACATCACCCAAGGCTGTGACTATGATTTTAAAAAAAACTTCTTGAAGGTACACTAACATCATAATATGTCTTTACTCCTGGGCAGGTCTACTGGAGGTAGAGCTTATCTAAAATTCTGAGCACTAATGTATACTGGATAAACTCCCCCAAAAGCAATATTGTAAAATTACATTCTGCACTGTCTTGTTTCCTTCTCTATGAAAAATATGCATTATCTGTATAGCATACAAGGAACAATACTTTTCACTATTTGTTAATACAAGTGACAATAATAAATCAAATCATAACATCAGTGTAGCAGTGGTGCCAAGGAGAAATGTGCAAATTGGATGTTGGGGTTAGAATTGAAAATTGACAGCAGGGAAAATGAGTAAGTGCTGAAGAATTGTTGTAACAATGTGTGAATAGAAACCTGTGCCAGAAAAAGCAAGATGTTTGATTTCCAGGTTTCTCAAAACTGTCCAAAAGATAAAGGAGAGGAGATCCTGTCTTGTGATTAATTTAGAAAGCAAGTAACAGAATTGTATGGATGCCGAGAAACAAATGAGAAGCTTTTCCAAGAGAGCTCTTTGGACAATTGGCCGTATTTGCAACATATTTTTATTCCAGTTGGATTTTTAACACAAATTTTAAAAAAAGAGGTTACACGACAGGAAAGTAAAAATGTTTATAAAATGGTGTGTTACAATGGTGTTTAATTATTTAACCAGATACTCTGCCAATGAGCTGCGTTATCTGCCTGTCAACACAGCCTTGTATGAGCCGCCTCTGGATCCAGAATTACCAGCACCGGACAGTGATGGAGATTCTGATGATGCCGAAGATGGACGTGGAGAAGATGAACGGAAGGAAGACAAAGGCTTATCGGTAAGAAGCCAGGCGAAGAAACTGGACTACGCTTATATCTTTATTTCTGTTAATCTTAAAAACAAAAAGTCCAGTCTGTTCTGCACTAATCTGTATTTTGTATAACTGGATTAACAAAACGTCCAAATCAAAAACAAATTCCTTCTAGTCCAATACAATCTGCTTCTGCTAAGTGTGTAGCAAATAAGCGTGTACTTTGGCTAAGTGTATAAAATAATGCTATTGCGACTGGTATCTTAAATATTAGGAATAATTTATATTATTACATCTGCACACAACTTCTAGCAGCCGGTGATGTGACGTCAGAACCTCGTACGGTAACGCTGCGAACGAGGTTCTTGCTACAGTTAATGGCAGCGGCCTCGTAAGTGGAAAACTTGACTTTTAAACCCATTCTTAATGTTCAGAATTAATTTTGTGCTAGTGCTCAGCTGGTAGAGGTGTTTTCTCATCTATTCAACATTCATTATTTGACGCTGTGCCTCCTCCCCCGTTTTGGAAAAAGGAATTATTCACTAGCTTTAAATCAACTTCAAAACTGCCTTTGTCTCATCAGACAGAGAGTTTCTATTAAAAATGGACTTGCTGTAACTAAGCTGAGTCAATTTATAATTTAAAAGGTAATGTCTCATTAATATCTCATTGATAAATCGTCTGAAAATTTTGATGTTTTTAATCAAAATCATAATCAGATCAGGCATTTCTATCTTTTGGGAAGTTGCCATACTGATATTCATCTATGTATCTGCCTATGATGCACATTTTAAATGCTTGATTCCGTTCTCTTCAACTTCCTATGAAAACCATAATTCTTTTTGAAAACAATCTTTCTGTCCTTGCCTTTATCAGCACTTCCTGGGCACACAAAATAATAATTTTCTTAGACTTTGAAATCTCTGGCCCCTCCACCAACATGCCGGAGTATCTGCCCACAAGACTTTAGGTAGTAATGTGAGCAGTGCTGATGAATGCAAACTTGCAATAGACTTTGGCCGACCAGACCAGCACTTTTGCTTCTCAAAATGCGTGTCAGAGTCTAGGAACTGCTACATTATGTCTCCATCTATAAATGCATTCAAAAGTGGCATCAATAAATACTTTTCTTTCCTAATTTTGATAGGGGACTAATTCTTAGCAAGTTCCATTTAAAATTGGCAGAATAGTAAATTCTAAGCTTTCATACCGACTTAACAAAGTTATTTAAGTGCACAATATCCATGTTGTGGTAGTGTAAATATTAATTGTTCTTTGTCAAGGGATTATGTTTTTAGAAGAATAATCACTGATTCCCTAGGAAAAATAGAATTGTCCATTCAGCCCATCAAGCCTATTCTGCTGGCATTCAATTAGATTACTGCTGATAAAAGCAAAAAATGGATGCTGACATCTGAAACAAAAACAGAAAATGTTGGAGGAACTCGGCAGGTCTGACAGCATCTGTGGAGAGCCAACGTTTCGAGTCTGGTTGGTGAAGCTTCTGACCAAGAGTCATCTAGATAGAAATGTTGGCTCTATTCTCTCTCCACAGATGCAGTCAGACCTGCTGAGTTTCTCCAGCATTTTCTGCAGATTACGGCTGATCTGTGTCTTTACCCAGTTTGTCCATTTGGTTCAGTAACCCCAATGCCGCAACAATCATCTATCAATCCCAGTTTTGAAATTTTCCATTAACCCCCAGCCTCAGCTATTTCGAGTTTGAAATCTCCACCAGAAATTTCTATGAGTAAAGGAGTGCTTCCTGACGTTAGCCCTGAATGGTCTAGCTCCATTTCAAGTTATGAACTTTAAGAAAAGCTCTGCCGTTTCTTGAGTTTTGTGGGGTTTTTCCATGCACGCTCCAGCAGTGAAACTGACTGAGTGAATTTCACGCCAATAGATTTCCAGTTTCTAAAGACATTTCCACACCTGTCTGTGTTTCTCTTAGCATATTGTATTGCTTTTGAATGATTTTTCCCAAATCACCTGTCAACTCATGGTGGCGTTTTTTTGTATTTCCGTCACTTTCAGTTCATTTGAGTATTCATGTGTGAATCCTTTCAAAAGTGCAGTGTCCAGCAAGTCAGCATTTCCTTTTTGTTTCAGGATACCTCTTCCGGGAGCACTACGGATGGTGAAAGCCCTATTGAACATCAAGACGATTCCTTACAGGGAAAGCAGACACCAAAAGAAAAAGGAACACGAGCGTGGAAAGAACCAAAACGCAGTGTGACACCCAAATCAGTAACTGGGTACAAGGTAGAAGATAAAAGCCCCTGAGACTTCCTTTCTGATGAACCTCTCTCCCTGATTTTTTTTGTTGTACTGGGTAGAATTGATCAGTCTGCACTAGCCCCAGTCCACTAATGCATCTCCTGCTGTTTTTTCACCTCTGCTTCCTTATCCTGTTTTATTTCACCTGAGACTTAATGGTGAAGCTACTTGAATTCTTTTTTTCCTATTTGGGACTGTGATAGGCTTGTATTTTGTCCCCTCTGGGGCTTGCTATTCTTGCTCTGCTGAAGCTACCGCTCCCTTAGTACACATCGGTACTACATGTCACATTTAATTACTAACTTTATTGTTATTAGATTCTAATGATTCTATTGCTAAAGAGCATATTTTATATAAAAAGTCAAAATTGTATTTTTGAATTGCATTTGTTTTTAACTTTATATTTTCATGCAGCCAGTATTGTATGTTCTTTTTCTCCCCACTGGTTTCAATATTTGCCCTCAGAAGCTTTAGGTCAGTGTTTCAGAAGCTTCAGGTCAGTGTTGCATTTTATGCAGGTAAAGGTTTATTTAGAATAATTAGCTTCAGTGTGTTCATGGATGATTGGGTTGGATTGGATCTCCAGATTTTAAGGATTCAGTTTGACTGGTACTGGAAATAATTTGGCTTATGTATAGTTATGGATTTTCCTGCCCCTCTGTTTGGGCAGCACGGTGGTACAGTGGTTAACACTTCTGCCTCACAGAGCCAGGAGCCTGGGTTCGATTCCCGGTTTGGGTCACTGTCTGTGTGGAGTTGGAACATTCTCTACATGTTTGTATGGGTTTCCTCTGAGTGCTCCAGTTTCCTCCCACACTCGAAAGATGTGAAGGTTAGATTGATTGCTCTAGATAAATTGACCCTAGCGTTAGGGGGATTAGCAGGGTAAGTATGTGGGGTTACAGGAATAGGGCCTGGAGAGGATTGTGGTCAGTGCAGACACATTAGGCTGAATGGCCTCCTTCTGCACTGGAGGGATTCTATGGAAAACTATAATTTGCTTACTAAAACAGTCCAGTGGCCATTAACTCAAATTGTATATGTGCCTAAACAATGATTTTAGCACCCAATTTTGCCTTTTAGTTGAAAAGAAATTGTGTTCTGTTAAACTATATTTTTTGAACCATGACTGCCCAGTTATGACATGATTTGGAGGGAGAGAGGTACATTATAATTGTTCTTTGTAGCTGGAGATTACTGCTAAGGTTGTAACTGCTTGTTGTCTGAGGTTAGTTTTAGTTTAGGGCTTGAGAGTAAATCTCATTCAATTGTTCATTTTTCCCACTTTCAGACCATGCTTTAAATGAAAAGTGGGGTAAAGTATGTGTGAGCCTTATTGAAGGTTGGACTTCAGGTTGTTCTGTATTAGGAGAGATAGGGAGAAGGAGCAAATCAAATCTGTGTAGAGTCCTTATTCCTTAGGCCTTGAAATGGTGTTAATATGAAGTAATTTACAGAAGACTCTGTATCTTTAAGTATTAGTATTTAAGGCTGCTTCAGTGCATTTTGTTCCACTTCCATGCACATTTTACGATGGTCAAAGGTTTAAAATAAAATGAGCAAAAATGAATGGATGTCAGGAAGCAATTAGTGGGTAATAACCTCACTGCAGAATGCTGTTATAGTTTACAATCATCATCTGCAGCCCAGGGTGAGATTACTCCCTGGATATATTCTCCTTGTAGTTTTATTATTTGGTAATGTCAAGGTGGGTGTCAGTGATTTGTTGTGGAAGATGAACGACCTTTAATACAATCGCTGGAGGTGTGCTGTGTGATAATTGGCAGTGAATTTTCAAGAAAGGATATATATTGCAACACGTTCTGGTAACGTGACTATCTTTTAGACAGAAAAGATATTTAACCTGATGATGCTTACTCATGCTAGTTCAAATACTCTTTCCCCCATATCTTAGCTGACTGCCTGAGTGATACAGACCATCCAGAAGGCTCCAAGTTGGATCACTTGTCAATGTTGAGCTAGTTTACCTCGACAGGGCCCAGAGTTGGGTGTTGGGATTTGCCTCTGCAGCGTAAGCTAGGAAGGGGAATGTCAGTCAGCGATCCCCTCTTTTGATCTTTGTGAAATGGAGTCCTCTCTGTCTCAGGCAATTAGCCTAAGCACGCAGAACCCACTCTACATTTTCAGGTACAGCGATATGAAAAGACATTTTACTGCATTTGTGCCAAAATCCAAACAAAAACTATATTGTCTGTCGTAAAAATTGAGCAGTGTGCTTGCCATACCTTTGAAAAAGCAGTAAATATAAGTTATTCCATTTCTGCTAATTTTGATCATTGTGCATTTGGGGAATTTCTTTTCACTAATAGTTAAGATGACCTCATTTATTAAGCCTATGAATGTTTCCTGTTACGTTCACTGTGAAATAGTGTTTTGTCTAGATCCTTTTTTTAAGTTTAATGTAAAAAAAACTTAACTAGATGCTTTTATTTATTTGCTGTGTGTCTTCTATTTTTTTAAAATATATCTGTTCCATGCTGAGATGCTTGGAGGTAGACAATAGGAGTAAAGTTGGTCAAAAAGCAACTTTTTTCTCCCTGACATGCTGAAAGGTTGTTTATGATTCTGATTCTTAGATGAATCAAATGAACAATTAGCTTGGTGACAGATGAATACGTTGCGTTATTTTTAAGCTCAAAATGATGCTTTATCTCCTGGGCCATATGTAGAAAATTGCTTTGCATCACCTCTGATTCAAGAGGAAATCTGATAACCTTCAAGTAGCAAATTGCCTTGGAGTTGGAATTTGTTGAATCAGACTGTGACAAAACGACAGCTGCATTAAAACAACACTGTTCAGTATTAGTAACGAATGAGTAGCAGTCATTTGAACAGGTCATGACAGCAGTTTTGCACCAATTGTTCATTTACTTTCATCACTAATGCTGCACAACGCAACTTCAAGCCAACAAGGATAGTGTTGGCATATCTCTCAGTCTGACATGAACATTTTATCTTAAACCAGAGTCCAATATTGAAATTACTTCTGAATTTTACTTTCTAGTTTTCCCACATATGCTGCATTTAAACCTTAAGTGCCCCTGGAGGATGGGATATTTGAAATGCCAGTTAGGTTCGGTGATGTTTGAAAGATCTGAAATTTCATTCTCCAGATAGAAAAATGATTGTTTGGGGCAGGAATATTTTTTTAAAAAGCCTGAACTATGATTTCTTTGGCCAAGGAATGACGAAGGACTAACGTGATATCATAATGGCATGGTGGCACGATGATTTAGCACTGCTAGTTCAGCGCCAGAAGCCCCAATTTCTAACTTGGGTCACTGTCTGTATGGAGTTCGCATTTTCTCCCTGTGTCTGCATGGGTTTCCTCTGGGTGCTCTGATTTCCACCTACACTCCAAAGATGTCCAGGTTCGGTTGATTGGCTTTGTTAAATTGCCCCTTCGTGTCAGGGGGACTAGCTGTGGTAAGTGCATGGGGTTGTGGGGATAGCGCTTGGGTGGGATTGTAGTTGGTGTGGGCTGAATGGCCGCCTTCTGCACTGTAGGGATTCTGTGATGATGACTGTATGACAGTGTAAGCCATAATTTGAAGTACAGTAGCTATTTTTTACTTCCCCAGTTTTGTTGGTTCCTGTGAAACGCAATCCAAATGATTGTTTGCCTCTAGTCATTTCAATTTAATGTAGAGTTTTGGTGTGGAGCTTTTCATTCCTACACTCCAGGTTATGATTGGTGTTTTTGAGCACTGTGCTAGAACCAAAGAAAACTGTTTGATTTCCAATCATATCTCTCTTCACGACTCCAGAAAGACAGTTGCAAATTCAGGGGAGATTGTGTTACAGATGCAATCTGAAGTGTGAACATCAGTGGTTATCATGGGCTTTTGCTTTGCAAGATGGAAACTTCTTCCTCCTAATAGCAGTACCATGGCCTGCTGTTTCAATCTCAATTATTTGTTGAGAAGAGGAGGCTATAATTTCTTTTGAAACATTTGATGAATGTTAAAGCCATCGATCTGCCTACAGCAAATGAGGAATTTAATCCTTGGGCTGAATGGATTCAGCCATACTATGGAAAAGAACAGAGGGTGAATTAGCTTTTCTTTTCGGAATCAGCATAGGCATGATGGGCCACATGGCTTCCATCACACTGCATGATTTTTCTCTACTTGGCATTTAAATATTCATTTTAAAAGGTAGACTTGTGTCGATTAACATGTTATCTAGTTATTTCCCATGGAGTTGTCCAACACAGTAACAACATGGGATGTCATGATGTGGAAATGCTGGTGTTGGTCTGCGGTAGGCACAGTAAGAAATCTCACAACACCAGATTAAAGTCCAATAGGTTTATTTGGAACCACGAGTTTTCAGAGTGCTGCTCCTTCATCAGGAATCTCATCCTTCAGATGAAGGAGCAGCACTCTGAAAGCTCGTGGTACCATAGAATCTGTTGGACTTTAACCTGGTGTTGTGAGACTTCTTAACATGGGACGTGAGAGGGTCGGGGCGGGTGAGTAGCGAGTATGTGAAGAAACAGCAACTTGAAGTAGGGAGGAGAATGGAACATGAGCAGTAGCTGGCAAGGCAGTGACAATGGAACTCAGGTGTTCAGAGAGCTAGACTTGCACTGCAAAGGAGCTTGGACAACCACAACTACTGCTGGTACATTTGTAAGTGCAAGTTCTGAGCAGAGGGCAAACAAACAAATTCTACTGACCTTATTTGTTGAGGTTTGACAAAAGGGGCTTGAAAACATCACCAATCCCCAGTGTAAAATAAAGCACATCTAACTTGTACAAAATTAATATTTAGTTCTTGGTCATTGTAACCGCAATATTATTAAGCTGCTGATGTGGCAAGGACAGGACATTAGCTTTTCTTTTATATATTTATATATAGACACTAACTAAGGTTCAAACATTATTCATGATCATCCGTCAAGCTGCACTTTTTTAACATGCTAAATAACCAACATAGATACAGTTTACCTTAATATCTTGTATCCTTTGCATATAAGCACTTTTTCTACATATGTAGCTGTTTGTGGTTGTGTTGATGGTTGTAGAATGATCGTAATTTATTGAGTGAATGGTGCATAGTTTCTGCTGGAGAGCAGAACTTGTGGAGAACCAGTAAAACAGAAGAAGGTTGTAACCAATCTGAACCTGAACTGTATTTTGAATTTTGCTGAGGGCTGGCACTCTAGGTATTAGCACAGTGAATCTTACAATGTTTTGATGTTCAAAAATATAGTTTTCCGTTAGTTTTCTGTCTTTTTTTTAAAATGTAGAATAATCTCAGAACTGTAAAAATAGCAAGTTGTTTCATTGTTTGAATAGTTCATAAACTGTAGAGCTTATTTTATAGTATGATATTTAAGAGGCGCTGTCTTTCAATTCTGCCGCCTCAGTTTAAAAAGTACTCAAATACTTGTTAACCAAATTTTTGATGTAAACTTTTAACACCTGAACAACTTTTTAATAAAACATTGAGCCGATTTTAAGAGTGCCTCTGTCATCTTTTAGAAAGTGAATAAATAGTATTTCAGTGTGGCTGCGCAGAATGTTCAACAGCCCAGAATCCATTCCTTCAAGCATTAAACGCTGAGTTGTCAGGAGCACCGTCACAAATGGTGAACTAGTTAACATTGAATTTATTCAATGCAAAATCTGTGATTTAATTGGGGATATTTTGTGGAATTAGGTTTCTCTGTTTTATGTACCTTTTTAATATACTTTGGATCTTTATTTAAATTAAAAATAAATAGAAGTTTCTTAATTGGCTTTCAAAACCAGCCAAATGAACCAGGCTTCAACCTTCTGAATTTTAAAATCAATGAAGGTGGATTTATTTTAACAAAACATTACTATGCCAGTGTTTCTGCTATGCAGAAATTGAAATATGTGCAGTTTGATTTTATTTCAACTGAGGGAGGGCAGAATAAACCTGATTTAAATTCTAATGGCTCTTTAATGGTAATGCTCACGATATGTTAGATGGTACACTGTTTTATAACAGGAGCATTTTGCTACTTAATCTTAACTGAAGGGCAGCAAGGTGGCACAGTGGTTAGCACTGCTACCTCACAGCGCCAGGGACCCGAGTTTGATTCTGGCCTTGGCTAACTGACTGTTCAGAGTTTGCACTTTCTCCCTCTTCCTGTGTCGGTTTCCTCTCAGAGTCCAAAGATGTGCAGTTAGGTGGATTGGCTGTGCTAAATTGCCCCTTAATGTCCGAAGATATGTAGGTTAGGTGGGTTAGTGCAGTAAATGCATGGGGTTATGGGTTTAGGGCTGGGAGCTGAACTTAGGTAAAGTACTCTTTCAGAATCATTGCAGACATGATGGGCTGAATGTGACTTCCTGCATTGTAGGGATTCTATGGTTTTGCTAAAGGGATTATGTTTAACGTTGGCTGTTCGCTGCCTCACTATTTTAAGACCAGAAGACAAATCTGCTGTAAAGAAGTACAACTTGAAGTCAGTTGCATTAGCAATCGATGGGTGCTTGCAAACCTTTCCCCTTTTTTTCTCTAGTACTTCTGATGCTGTTAAATGAGCTGAAAATGAGCTCGGTGTAAGATTTTTTTTTCCCTATGTACGTGTGTGTGTGTGTGTGTTTGCATGTATATATAGATACTAAGGGCCTTAGAAAATGGTAGTTTGGGAAAGAAATGATGCAAAGTATATGACTGTAGTTTTAATTGCTTACTCAGTTCACTGAAGTTTCAGTGCTTATTTGCATATATTTTATTTTCGAGGTACCTTTCACTGTTTTTTAAATTAATATTGGCCTGCTTTCAAAGCTCATTCTGTGCAGTCTTCAATCTTTTTTTTGGTCGTGGTTGTCTGTCTGTTTTCTGCTTTTTACGCCATATATGCATGCTCTAAAGTCGAGCCCCCATGTGTGTTTTAAATACTTTATTAGTGTGTGTCTTCTGTTTAGTGTAATTATAAAATTATTTAAGGTCAATCCACTGGTTTTAATCTAAACAGCTGGTTTGTCTTTTTGCACCCACAAGCAAGAAAATCTTTTTAAACAAGGAATCTCTTTGCTCCTGCTGAGCTCTTACTCTGTATTCTGGACTGCTAGGTTCCACGGATATGATTTTTACAGTGCTGTTCTAACTATTGCCCTTCCAGCCTAAGATCATTCCAAATGCAATATGTGGGATTTGTCTAAAGGGTAGAGAATCCAACAAGAAAAACAAACCTGAGGCACTCATACACTGCTCCCAGTGCGACAACAGTGGTGAGTAGGTCTAAATTAACTGGTGAAAACTATTCAGCCTTGTGCGCAATGTTTCATGTAATTTGTTCTGCTCTGAAAATGATGGTGAACGGGTAAACACTATAAGATACCAAATAACACAGAAAATAGACACTTCAAATTGTTCAGTTATGAAATCTTAACTGTAAAGAACATTTGGGTGAATTCTATGAGAATTAACAACTTGCTAAGAATTAAACCACAAGTACTTTGTTCCATGTGGAAAATTGCATGTACTAAAGATGTAATACACCCCATGTCTCACGTAAAATAAATTAGACTGAACTATACAGGGTTCTGATTGTCATCCACACTACCAGAAAGATGTGAATACTTTGATGAGGGTACCAAAGAGGTTTACCAAGATGTTGCCAGGTCTGGAGGGTATTAGCTATGAGGAGAGGTTGGATAAATTCATTTTGTTCTCACTAGAATGATGGAGGTTGAGGGGTGACCTGATAGAGGTTTACAAGATTATGAGTGGCATGGACAGAGTGGATAGTCAGATGCTCGTTCCTAGGGTAGAAATGTCAAGTACTTGGACACATAAGTTTAAGGTGCAGGGGGAAGTGTTTTGAGGAAATGTGCGAGACAAGTATTTTACACAGAGGATGTTGAATGTCTGGAATGCTCTGCCCAGGGAGGTGTTGGGAGCAGGTACGATAGCGGCATTTAAGGGGCAACTAGACGAATACATGAATGGGACGGGAATGGAAGGATACGGACTCCGTAAGTGCATACGGTTTTAGTTTAGGCAGACATGATGACCAGCCAGGCTTGGAGGGCCGAAGGGCCTGTTCCTGTGCTGCACTGCACTTTGTTCTTTGAGCACAGCAGAAAATACAAAAAAAAGATTTTGCAAGAATGGTACCAGAACTGAGAGGATATAACTATTGAGAAAGACTAAACGGCCTTGAGACCGTTTTCTCCAGGAAAGAGGACACTCGGAGGTGACCTGATAGGAGTTTTCAATATCTTGAAAGGATGTCATAGGGCAGATATGGTGCAGATGTTTCCAGTTACTAATTTAAAAAATAATTCTGAAGAAGCTTTTCTTCTCAAGAGTGGTTAGAATATAGAACCTGCTATCACGTGAGGTAGCTGAGAATAATAATGGGATGCATTTAAGGAGAAACTAGGCAGGGACGTTTGGAGGAAAGTAGTAGAAGTTACGTTGTTGATGGGGTGATGTAATATAGGATGGGAGGAGCCTCGTGGAACATGAACACCACCATCATATTGACCCAAAAACAAAATACTGCAGATGTGAAAAATTTGAAATATAAAAATACAAAGTATGCTGAGATGCAATCTGACCTCAGCAGGTCAGATTGCATCAATGGACAGAAGGAGGACGTCTCAGGCTGATGACCTTCTGTCAGAACTTGTGTCATTAAGTGTCCATTGCATTCTGACAAAACAGCATTGATCTGAAATGTTCATTTTCTTTCTCTTCGTAAATGCTGCCTGACCTGCTGAATATTTGCAGCATCTTGTCTTTGTCACCAGCAGGGACCTTTTGGTCTGTTTTTCTGACTTCAATTCTATTTTAATCAATGGCAGGTGGAGAGAAATAGCTTGGGGATTTTCACAGTAACTTCACTGCAGTCTTAATGTAAGCCTGCTTGTGACACTAATAAACAAACAAAAACTAAAAGAACTTGCTAGTCATGACCGATACAAATATGATTGCTTTGGTTCTGCAGAAGCGTCCGAATTGATGACTGGAATTGGAAGCAACTTGGTGACTGGTTCTGTAAAAAGAGCATATTTTTGAGTGTGTAACTTGCCAATGCTTTCCGTAGGTCATCCATCCTGCTTGGACATGTTGTCGGAGTTGGTGGCTGTAATAAAAACCTACCCATGGCAGTGTATGGAATGCAAGACCTGCATCGTGTGTGGCCAGCCGCATCACGAGGAAGAAATGATGTTCTGTGACCAGTGTGACCGAGGCTATCACACCTTCTGTGTCGGAGTCGCCTCCATTCCTTCAGGTAAGATTCATTTATGTTTCAAGGCACAGTGTGCAATACTTACTGCAGAAATTTTACTGCCAGCTATTGAGAGCCATCTGGTAGGTGGGATTATTAACCTGAAGGGTTGAATTTGCCTCAAATTACCTTTACATTGCTGGATCTCATTGTAGTGAGTTATAAGATAATTTACTTAGAACAGCAGTGTATGGCTGTATTGTGAAATACACAGAATTAATTATATATAGTCTCATTCTAGCAATTATTATTTTGTGCACTTCAGAAAATTTGAATTAGAAACAGAAAAAAGGCACTTGGCACTCAAACTTGTTTTGCCACCATTCAGTGAGATTATCACTAATCCGTGACCTAGCTCTGTTTCCCTGACTTTGCCCATCGTCCTTAACACCCTAGCTATGACTGTAACGTGACAATCTGCACCCTCTCCTTTCAGTATGCTTTGTCTGTGTAGCATGCAAGAAACAACACTTTTCACTGTGTACTAATACATGTGACAATAATAAATCAAATGACCCAAGCCTTTCATTAACAAAAAAACTTTATCAATATAAAAGTAAATGACCACGGTTGCTGGAATCTGAAACAAAAACAGAAAATGCTGGAAAATCTCAGCAGATCTGATAGCATTTGTGAAGAGAGAATAGAGCCAACATTTCAAGTCTGGATGACCCTTCATCAGAGCTATTAATCTTTGATTTAAGATTTATAATGAGCTTAACATCAATTGTCAGATTGAAGAATGTTCCAAATTCTATCACATTTTGTGTGCAGAAATATTTTCTAACTTCACTCCTGCAAGATCTGTTTGACTGTAATTTTTTAGACTTTCTCCTTAGTCCAATTAAAAAAAATGCAAGAACTACTCAGCAGGTCTGGCAGCATCTGTAGAGCGTAAAGCAGAATTCATTTTACCATATGATGACCTTTCACCAGAACTCCTAATTTTAGATTTCCCAAGCAGTGAAAATAGTTTCTCTCTATCCCAACTGTTTGTTTGAAATCTTGAGAACATCAATTAAATTATCTCTCAACCTCTAAATTCTAGGGACTACAAGTCTAATTGTGGAGTTTCTTTGCATTTTAACACTTCAAGTTCATTCTGGTACGGCTTCGCTGCGTCTCCTCCATGACTATCTTGTTCCAAACATAAAAACCAGCAGGAGGCTATTCAGCCCTTCAAGTTTGCTCTGCCATTGATTTTGATCATGGTTTGTCAACGAATTCAATATCCTGATCCTCCCCTTCCTCCCATATCTCTTGATCCCTTTAGCCCCAAGTGCTATATCTAATTTCTTCTTCAAATCAGACAACATTTTAGCTTCAACTGCATTTTGTGGTGGTGAATAGGAGCAGAGTTTGGCCACTTGGATCCTTGAGTCTGCTCTGTTATTCAATCATGGCTGATAGTAAGCTCTGGGTGAAGAAATTTCTCCTCACTTCAGTTCTAAAAGGTTTATTCCTTACCTCAAATCTTACCCAGAGTTCTGGATTCCCTCAGCAACGGGAACATTCTTTCTGAATCTATCCTGTATAACTCTGTGACAATTTTCTAAATTTCTGTGAGATTCCCTCTCACTCTTCTAAACTCCAATGAGTATAATTCTAACTGACTTAGTCTCTCCTCATATGAGACCAGTCATACGAGAGACTAGTCTCTCCTCGTATTTACCAGGAATCAGCCTGGTAAACTTCTGCTATACTCCCTCTATAGCATAGATATTCTTCCTCACATAAGGACACCCAACTGCATACAGTACTCCAGGTGTGGCCACACCAATGCCCAGTACAACTGCAGCAAAACATCTCTATCCTCAAATCCTCTCGTTATGAAGCCAACATACCAGTTGCCATCTTTACTGCCTGCTGTACCTGCATGCTTGCCTGCAGCAACTGATGCACGAGGATTCCAAGGTCTCGTTGAGTGTACACCTCCCTCAAGTTACACCCATGCAGATAATAATCTGTCTTCCTATTATTGCTATCAAATAGGATAACCTCACAGACGTGGTATCTGGAACTGTTCACGTTACTCTGTAGCTGAATGAACCAAATTGCAAAGTGGGATTTTTGTGTGTGTAAACTCAATTGTGACTTACTTTGAATAAAGAGCCTGCGTTGAACTTCAGCCATATAGTGGTGAATCTGTGGAACTCATTGCCACAGAAGACTATGGAGCCAAGTCATTGAGTGGCTTTAAGACAGGGACAGGTTCTTGATTGGTAAGGGGATCAAAAGTTATAAGGAAAAGATGGAAGAATGGGTTGAAAATCACATGATCGAATGGTGAAGCAGATTCGATGGACTGAAAGGCATAATTCTACTCCTATATTTCATGGTCTTATGGGCAGTATGATGTTAGCATATAGCCTCACAGCACCAGGGACCCAGACTTGTTTTGCAGCTTGAGTTACTGTCTGTGCGGAGTTTGCACTTTCTCACAGTGTCTGCATGGGTTCCCTCTGAGTGCTGCAGTTCCCTCCCACAATCTGAAGGACATGCTGGTTAGGTGCATTGGTCATGCTAAAAATTCTCCCACAGTGTCCCCGAACAGGTGCCGGAATGTGGCGACTAGCGAATTTTCACAGTAACTTCATTGCAGTGTTAATGTAAGCCTACTTGTGACACTAATCAATAAATAAACTTTAAAAGCAAGTTGCTGTATGAAAATCAAGCAGCAATGTGAGATTCACATTTTCACAGAGCAATGGAGAGAGAAACGCAAGACAAATGTAACAAACAAATGAAAAACAGAGAAGAAAATCCTGCAAAATGTATCTATAAATCAATGAGACAAAATTGGATCTGATTTCATACATGCAGATTGAACGATCAGAATAATGTGTCACTGAATACTAACTGGTCACCTCAGTATTTGAATATTTCTCATGTGATTTTCTGGAGCCATGTGAGTGAGTTCCTTCTGGCAGAATGATTTGGATTGATTCACCACATCTTGTTTACACCAGGCCCTCCAGAGCCCAATTCAGTAAGAGTTTTGATTTTATTTATTATTGTCACATGTATTAACACATAGTGAAAAGTATTGTTTCTTGTGCGCTATACAGACATAGTATACTGTTCATAGAGAAGAAAAAAGGAGAGTGCAGAATGTAGTGTAACAGGCGGAGCTAGGGCGTAGAGAAAGATCAACTTAATGCAAGGTAAGTCCATTCAAACGTCTGCTGGCAGCAAGGAAGAAGCTGTTCTTAAGTTGGTTGTTATGTGACCTCAGACTTCTGTATCTTTTTCCCGAAGGAAGAAGGTGGAAGCGAAAATGTCTTGGGAGTGTGGGGTCCTTAACTATGCTGGCTACTTTGCCAAGGCAGCAGGAAGTGTAGACAGAGTCAATGGATGAGAGGCTGGTTTGCATGATGGATTGGGCTACATTCACGATCTTTTGTAGTTTCTTGCGATCTTGGACAGAGCAGGAGCCAAACAAATCTGTGATATAACCAGAAAGAATGCTTTCTATGGTGCATCTGTAAAAGTTGGTGAGAGTCGTAGTGATATGCCAAATTTCTTCAGTCGTCTGAGAAATTAGAGGTGCTGGTTGGCTTTCTTAACTATAGTACAGGATTGGGGGGGTGGAACCAGGACAGGTTGTTGGTGATCTGGACACCTAAAAACTTGAAGCTTTCGCTTGAGTGTTTCTGCGTCAGTGTATCATGGTTTCAGTCTACACACAATACAGTGTAACACTCTTCTGAACTGTTTCAGGTCGTTGGATTTGTGAGTGCTGTGCCAGTGTTCCTCCCACAACCAAGAAAGGAACACGGAGAGGAAAGAGTAATAAAGAGGGGTAAAGCCACCACATCAGAATCAATCAAGAAATCTGTGGCCAGATTAAAGTTCCTGTTGAAGCTTTGGTCGACTAGGAACAGCAGGTGCTTTTGTGATCTCAGTGTGTTTTATAAATGTCCTTTACATTATTTGTATGGAAAAATTATTTTGAATCAAATAAAATGACAGATTGAAACAACGCCAAGTGGTTATATGCGTTTATTTGGGGTGACATTGAATTGTCTGAATTTTTCCAAACTGCAGCAGAATTTGTTGATAACCCAATTTTTTAGTTGCTTCAGTAGGGACATGAGAACAGGAGCAGGCTATTCAACCCCTTTGGCCTGTCCTGCGACCAATCGATCAATTCGTGGCTAGTCTGTACCTCAACTCCATGCCACAGAACCTACAGTACAGAAGGAGGCCATTCGATCCATCGAGTCTGCACTGACCACAATCCCATTCCTATAATCCCTTATATTTACTCTGCTAAACCCCTAATACTAGCATTAGTTTAGCATGGCCGGTCTACCTAACCCACACATCTTTGGCGTATGGGAGGAAATCAGAGCATCCGGAGGAAACCTACACAGACTTGGAGAGAACGTGCAAACTCTGTACTGACAGTGACCTGAGGCTGGAATTGAACTAGGGTCCCTTGTGCTATGAAGCAGCAGTGCTAACTACTGTGCCACTATATTATTCCAATTCTGGAACATTCTTCTTGAATCTATTATCTGTCTTCTCAATGTCTCCTTCTCCAGTCACTTTGCTGATATCAACCTGCTCGTCAACTGTTCATGAAATGTAGTTTTTCTCCTTTCATGGCATGACGTAAATAAGTTGAAATTAAATGAACAGTTATTAAAGCAGTTGTTTGCTTGGTGAATGAACCCTAAATTGGGATATCAGGATGCCTTGCACATATTAAATAGGAAGATTGAATTTATTGGAGGGAATGCTTCTCTCGAGATTTTCTGCCTGCCCCATTTTTCTCGGTCCCAGTATATTATGCCTGCAAGCTTGTTGCTGGGTGCGTGGATGATACCCATCCAATCCCAAACAAACAAATGTGGAGCACACCACTGTTGCCAGAACACGGCATTGCTGTAGTACCACGTGGCCCACGACTGCTCTTAGACTTTCTTGAAGATCCAGCTATATGTCCCACTGGAGACTTTGGCCAACATCATAAAAACAGAAAACCGCTGGCAAAACTCGAGTCTAGTAGCAACATGGAGCGAGAGGAAGAGACACCATTGAAGGCCAATGATCTTATGTCAGACATTCTGGGTTTTTAGAAGGGGAAGAACAGGAATGATCTATGCTGGAATGAAAGAGATTAAATGACAAACTGGATAATGGTAATTGTCACAGACATCCTCTTTCTTTCTTTCCCTCCTTCCATACTCTCCCTTCTTCTGATCTTTTTGTTATCTTAAAATACATTAACCTTCTAAACTTAATTCTGGAACTTCACTCAACTTCAGATGCTCAAAGCAAAGGATAAATATGTTTGCAGCTGGATCCTGTCAAATTCCTGCCTCCCTATACATAGAACAGATGTCAGTGGCCATCCTTCTAACATATAGCTTTCACCTCAATGGTTTGATTTTAAGCACAGAATAGTTAAAGCTTATGAATTCTGACAAAGGTACTCTAGCCTTGAAACGTTGGCTCTACATTCTCTGTACAAATGTTGTCAGAGCTGCTGAGGTTTTGCAGCTTTTTTCTGTTTTTGTTTCAGGTTCCAGCATCTGCAGTATTTTGTGTTCGTATGAATTCTGTCTTGCTTTATGAATGGTTTATGAATTTTGTAATTGTTGGGTGAGGAACTTAGCTCAGCGCTGGCATTGATTCCAGATCTCCCTTGAAATTTCAGCATTCCTAAAATCCCAACTTGTTACAAATCCTCAGTTTCCATTGCTCCACCATTGGTGACCGTGCCTTCAGTTGTCTGAGGCTTAAGTTCAGGACCTACCTCTCTAAACTTCATCACCTCTCTACCAGTCATTTTAAGCTGCTCCATAAAACCTACTAACTGCCCTACTGTCTGTGTAGTGCAGCAATGTTGTTCATGTTTGATGTTTTTTTTTATTTAATTTATTACTGTCACATATATCGGGATATATTGAAAAGTATTGTTTCTTGCACGCTATACAGACAAAGCATACTGCACATAGAGGAGGAAAGGAGAGAGTGCAAAATGTAGTGTTACAATCATAGCTAAGGTGTAGAGAAAGATCAACGTAATGCGAGGTAGGTCCATTCAAAAGTCTGACAGCAGCAGGGAAGAAGCTGTTCTTGAGTCAGTTGGTACGCGACTCAGACTTTTTCTAAAATCCTTTTCCCAATGGAAGAAGGTGGAAGACACTATGTCCAAGGTGAATAGGTTTTTAATTATGCTGACTGCTTCGCCAAGGCTGTGGGAAGTGTCAATGGATGGGGAGGCTGGTTTGCGTGATGGATTGGGTTACATTCACAACTTTTTGTAGCTTCTTGCAGATTTGGGCAGAGCAGGTGCCAGGTGTTGTGGTACAACTAGAAAATCACTTTGAAATACTCTGGATGTTTTATTGTATTAGAGATGCTATATAAAGCAAGTTTTTGTTGCACTCTTGCCTTTGGGTCAACATCATAAAATCAGAAAACTGCTGACAAAACTCGAGTCTGGTAGCAACACGGAGCGAGAGGAAGAGACACCATTGAAGGCCAATGACCTTATGTCAGACATTCTGGGTTTTAGGAGGGGAAGAACAGGAATGATCTTTGCTGGAATGGAAGAGATTAAATGACAAACTAGATGAATCTCATGAATTCAAGTTTTTCTTTGGGATTTGAATGTAATTTAATTTGAGAGATTGAAGGTTTTGTGTTTTTCCAAAACGTAATGAGGGCCTTTGAATTTTTCCTAAAAAAAAATCAAGCTAACGCATATTTCCTGTGAACCTCATAGTTTTAAAATTGGAACTGCGTCACTAATTCCAAGTCATCCGATGTTAATCCTGTATTTTAATGAGCCCTGAAAATATTTCAACCACAGCTTTCCACAATTCTCTAATTTCCTGAAGTATTTCTGCATGTTTTCCATCTGTTTTTGATGAATGTTTAATTACTGTAGTTCATGTATCCTATAAAGAGCCATTTTGTTACTGATCTGTTTTCTTTGTGACTTGATGATTGCTTTATCTATCCAAATACCTGGAACAGCTCAACATGATTTAACTTGTGGAAATTTCCTTTATTCTTATACCATAAATATGTTTCTCTGCTCAGTTAATTTAGAACCTTCTTGGTAAAGGTATCTCACTTGTTATTAATACATATTTCATATTTGCATGTAGCCAGCGTGTTCTCACATCAAGTTCCATTACTCACTAATGCTCATTGACCCACATTGGCTTCTGGTCTGGCTATATCTTGACTTTTGAAATTCTATTTTTTTTCCAAATCTCTCCATGGCTTTGTTTCCATCTATCTCTAACTTCTTCCAGTCTTGCATTCCTTTGTAATTTCTGCAGACCCCTCTCCCTTCAAATCCTAGCCTCTTGCACAGTTTATTTATTAATGACAAACAGGCTTACATTATCACTGCAATGAAGTCACTGTGAAAATCCCCTAGTCGCCACACTCTGGTGCCTGTTTGGTTTCACTGAGGGAGAATTTAGCATAGTCAACACACCTGACCAGCACGTCTTTTGGACTTTGGGAGGAAACCATAGCATCTGGAGGAAACCCACATAGACATAGGGAGACCATGCAGACTCTGCACAGACAGTGACTCAAGCTGGGAATCAAACTTGGGTGCTTGATGCTGTGAAATAGCAGTGCTAACCACTGTGCCACTATGTTGATGTACCATTGGAGTCTGTGCTTTCGGCTGTCTGTACATCAAGCTCATTTTGTAAACCCCTCTACCTTTTAAGACACTTTTAAGTCTTAACTCTTTGACAGTACTTGTAATTACCTATCCTAATAATGGGGAAGTCTTGTTCTGGGCCAGAAGCTCAGGGTTCAAGTCCCATTTCAGGAGTTGGTGGCCATGGAAAGTGTATGCATAACATGGCCATACAGTCTCTAACTCTTTCCAATACATCTGATGGCAGGCAATAAAGAGCAGAAGAGTTTCCTGGTCAGCCTCACTGCAGATAGCAATGACAAATCACTATAACACTTTGCCAAAGCATAACCATGTATCAGTTCTATAATAGTCCATGATGACCAACACTCTCTTAGTATGTGGCACCTGAAAGAGGATCGTATGGGCTTGAGGCTAAATGTTGTTTGATAATGTTTTTATGACTCCTATTGTAAGTTTTATTACATTAAAAGGACTACAGAATTGAGAGTCCTTGCTTATGGAGGTTTGATATATCCATTATACCTCATTCATCAAACAAAATGTACATGTTTTTTTTAATGTAAGGACATTTCAACATACTTTCAGAAAGAAGGTATATTTGGAGGAGTTGTTCATGCATTAGAGAAAGGATGAAATGTGTACATTTTGTTTGATGAGTGAGGTATGGTAGTCATATTTCCATATGTTGACCCTGATGCATTTGGTGGAGTTAACAATCTGCTGCCTCTCGTGCTCTTCCTAATCTTGATCCAATTCAGTTCACTTTATTATCCGTGCCAAAATTAATATCAAATGCATTGCTTGTTAAAAAATACATATAAACAAAGGCTAACACAAAAGTTGCTCTGAAACAAAAATCTAACTTCAAATAAAATATGTAGTAAGACTATTCCAATATATTTTGATTTGATTTATTATTGTCACATGTATTAATATACAGTGAAAAGTATTGTTTCTCGTGCACTATGCAGACAAAGCATACAATTCACAGAAAAGGGAAGAAGAGTGTACAGAATTTAGTGTTACAGTCATAGCTAGGGTGTAGAGAAATGCAAGGTAGGTCCATGTCCAACTTCAATCCCTGACCCTTCAGGGTAGGGCCGAGCACACACAAGGAAGATGTATTCCACTCAATCTCTGTTCCAGCCTCTTTCATCACATCTCTTTAGTCCCCATATGGGCTGTCACAGAGTGTAGTTGAGGCCAAAATGTGTGATTTCAAGAAAGAATTTGATATAGCTTTTGGAGTTAAAGGGATGTGGGGAGAAGGGGGGATCAAGATATTGTATTTGATGATCAGCCGTGATAAAATGAATGGCAGAGTAGGCTTGAAGGGCCGAATGGTCTACTCTTACTTCTAGCTTTTATGTTTTGGCTTTTAATACCATGGAACCAGTCAAAATGAAAAAAAAGTTGATGTCACTCCTACTCTTTCATTTTGGATTAGTGATTTCTTCACAATAGGTCCATTTACGCAAGGTAGACCAATTCAAAAGTTTGATGCAGCAGGGAAGAAGCTGTTCTTGAGCAAATCCTGTTAAAAGTCCCTGTTTAGAAGGACACAAATGAGTTCAGGGACTGTTGCTTTTCTCTGAAGGCGTCCCAGCAGTAATACTGAGACAATGGATAATTCTTGTTCATATTCTTCCATCTTTGAGAGCAGACTTTGAGGCAACTTAAAATGCCATTGCATTTTTGTAATGACCATTTTGAAATGTCCATAATGTTTTATGGAATGTATTGAAGCATCTCAGTGTACAACATGGTCTGTGAAGAAAACTTAAATATTGAGTTTGTCATGGTTATTTTGAAATGTTTGTAATGTTTTTTCAAATAAAGTATATTTTTGCAAAAAATATCAATTGCCCTTCCTGCCTGATTCAGTAATTCTGAACCCTTAGAGTCTGCTTTCCAAAGACAATAGATGAACCCATCCAAAAAGGATCTATTGTAAACTACATCTGTAAAGAAGTTTTATAATTGCAGGATCTACTCTCAAAGATTTGACTTTTTGGAGGTAGTGACCACCACATCTGTGCACAGTTCCCTTCAATTCAACCTATCATCACATTAACAGCAAGATATTTGTAGTTAGCAACTAGTTGATATCCACATCATGTATCTTCTATTATGAAGTACGGGTGGAATTTTCCTGTTTCACCCACCAAGGGAATTGTAATGGGTGGGACATGGACCATGCAACGCTCCATTGACCTCTGGTAGGGTGTTCTGGTCTTGGGGTAAGCGCAATCAGAAAATCTCACCCCGTATCTAGATCTTTTGTCCTTTTGTTTAAGAGAATTGTCAGCACAACCATGTTATGAACTTCACCGAGTCCCTCTCGTTTCCTGTTATTCCTTACGAGATCCAGAAGTACCTAATCAACTGCAAACTTCAGGATGAATATACATTCATACACTCTGGTTGACAATCAGCCATAAAAAGCATAGTATACAGTCCTAAGGAGATCCAGTATTCATTAACATGGCCAGGATAGGTTGAACAATTAGGCCAGTTGCCCAGTGGAGAACTCAACTTGTGTGGGCGGGATGGAAAATGTCTGTAACATGTATTTATGGGCAACAGCCTCTGGGTTGGCTAAAATATGCTATAGTTTAAATGCTTTAGTTAATGCAATTGGTTCATCTGCTGGTGCTATTCTTAAGGGGCCAGTGTAACTTCAGCTACAAATCCCACTCTTGACTTTTTTGAGTGTAGCAGTGTTCCTGATGTCATTGTTGAGACCTAAACATTTTGTACACTATTAATTGTTATGTCACAAACCATGCTGATGTTATCTGTGAGAGCATCTCAACACAAGACACCAATTCATGGTAGTGTATATTATTTTTATTTTAAATGGTGTGAGGAGTCATATGAAATCACCCATGAGAATGAGCAGCCCAGTCGTTGTGTAACAAGTATTAATGGCTGTTTATTAAATGAATGAAAAAAATTAAATATGCACAAATAAAACTATAATTCTATAAGACACATAAACGCCAGACTAATACACATAAACATAGTTTTATCCAGAAATTACCCCTGCTTCCAAACTATATCCCCAATACTGGAACTCAGTAAGATGTCCCTGTTTCCGCAAACAACATCCAGCTGAAACAAATTAATGTTAAGTCCAGCTTATAGTTACCATGCAATACCAGGAGGATGAACCAGTCAAAGAAGCGGAGATAGATAAACTGCCATTACAAGGATGTCTGCATTAACTTAGCTGTAAGACTTTACAAAGAACTACCACTTTTAGTTGCTTTGACGTTAGATATTACCCTGATCTTCTTGTGAGATGGTAAACTGGCCTGTCTGCTTCTGCAGGAACTGACAATTATATCCCTGGCTCTCTTTGATTCTGCTCACTGTAAACTGGGCCATCTATTTCTCCTACATTTCTGATTCTCAAAAATTCATATCTGTATGCCTCTCCTGATCTCTCAGTCAGCTCAGTAAACTGCTTCCTGATGATAAGGCCATTTACATCTGATATCATTTAGATGTCTGCTAATCTTGTTACTGGGAAAATGAAGCATTTCATTAGCCCTTTGAATGTTGGTACTGCCTTGTTGCTAAGAAGATTACATCCCATCATACGCTTTGTTAATTCTGGATCTTGCTACCAGGTAAATCCATGACAGTTGATAGAAAGTTTTGTATTTCGATAATGTTGTTCATGACTTGGGATGATCCAAAGCTCTCTGCTTCCAATAAAATACTTGTGTAGCTTACATATACTTAGAATTCCAGGGCTGGTATGTTGGGATAGTGGTTAACACTGCAGCCTCACAGCACCAGGAATCTGGGCTCGATTCCCGGCTTGGGTGCATGTTCTCTCCCTGTCTGCATGGGTTTCCTCTGGATGCTCTAGGTTCCTCCTACAGTCCAAAAGACATTCCGGTTAGGTGTATTGGCCATGCTAAATTCTCCTTCAGTGTACCCAAACTGAAGTCAGTGTGGTGACTAGGCGATTTTCACAGTAACTTCATTGCAGTGTTAATGTAAACCTACTTGTGACATTAATAAATATACTTAAAAATAATTGAAAACAGCTAAAATGATGGCACTTACCTACCCCGGTCATCTTTTTGCTGCTTGATTTTCTAGGACAAAAATACTCACTGGAACACATAACATCATAGCAAGCTTGACTAATTTCCAGACTTCTAATAACTAAGTAAGAAGTCTCACAACACCAGATTGAAGTCCATCTGGATTATTTGGTAGCATGAGCTTTCAGAGCACTGCCAATTCATCAGGTGAGTGACCACTCCAAAAGCTTGTGATTCCAAATAAACCTGTTGGTCTTTAACCTGGTGCTGTGAGATTTCTCATTGTGCTCAACCCAGTCCAATGATGGCATCTCCTCATCGTGGCTACCTTTAATAACTAGGGTTGGGGTTGAATCAAGAGAACTTAAATCAGTGATTGATTTTCACTTTATTTAATTCAAGTTTATTTACTAATTCTGTGGTCAAAATCGAAAGTGTATCTGTCCCAGCATTTCGTCAACTTTGATATAATCCAACCGACCAGAAGAGGGCCCTCTTGTATAGTTATTGAGAACAGTGGTAATTAAGACTGACAGGAAGCAATGAAAGTTGGGAAAAGGTTAAAAATATAATTCAAAACAAATGTTTTGGCAATCAACCTTACGAAAGGCTACTGGTACTGGATTTAATTTTCCTAGTTTCTTGACCTAAATCTATTACACATAGATCCATGAAATCCAGTGCAATGTCACTTTGTTCACTTTAAATATTCAGAGTTTAATACCCTGCACAAATATAAAAGCTAATTTAATATAATGTTTTTTATAAGGTGGCTGACCACATCAAAACATTTCAAATAGATTCGTTCCCTCAGTATTGACCCTTCGACAGTGCAGCACTCCTTCAGCACTGATATAGACTTTTTGGAGTTGGGGATCAAGTATGGTGAGTCCAGCTTCGCAGATGACACTAAGATGAATGGTAGAACAAAGTGTGCAGAGGACACTGAAAGTTTGCAAAGGTAGCTTGAATGGTCAAGGGTCTGACAGAGGAAATACAATGTTGGTAGATGTGAGACCATACATTTTGGTAGGAATAACCGCAAAATAGACTATTATTTAAATGGTACAAAATTGCAGCATGCTGCTGTGCAGAGGAACTTGGGTGTCCTTGTGCATAATTTGCATAAAGTTGGTTTTGCAAGTGCAGCAGATAATTAAGAAAGCAAATGGAATTTTGTCCTTCATTGCTAGAAAGGTGGAGTTAAAAAGAGGGAGGCTATGTTGCAGCTGTATAAAATGCTGGTCAGGCCACACAGCACTGTGTACAGTTTTGGTCTCCTTACTTGAGAAGGAATGCACTGGCACTGGAAGGGGGTACAGAGGAGATTCACTAGATTGATTCCAGAATTGAGAGGATTGGTTTCTGTAGAAAGACTAAGTAGACTGGGACTACACTCGTTGAAATTCAGAAGAATGAGGGGTGGAATCTTACAAAACATATAAGATTATTAAGGAAATAAATAAATGGAAGCAGGGAGGTTCTTTCCACTGGCAGATAAAACTAGAACTAGGGGGCATAGCCTCAAAATAAGGGGGAGCAGATTTAGGACTGAGTTGAAGAGGAATTTATTTATTCAAATGGCTGTGAATCCGTGGGATTCCCTGCCCAGTGAAGCAGTTGAAACTATCTCTTTGAATGTTTTTAAGGCACAGGTAGATAGATTTTTGAATAGTAAAGGAATTAAGGGTTATGGTGAGTGGATGGGTAAGTGGAGCTGAGTCCACAAAAAGATCAGCTATGGTCTTATTGAATGGCAGAGCAGGTTTGAGACGCCAAATAGCCTACTCCTGCTTTTAGTTCTTATGTACTTAATTGTCAGCAGTGGTTTAATTGGTGGGCTGAATGGCCTCCTTCTGCACTGTAGGGATTCTATGATTTTCACTTTTGGGTTGGAAGGTTGTGGATTCACAGTTCCACTCCAGGGCTTGAGCACAAATATTTAAAATAACCACTGCAGTCTTGAAGCAGTGCCGCATTGTTAGAGGTGACATTTTTCAGATGAGACATTAAACCAAGCTCTGTCTGCCAATCATTAGTGGAAGTAAAGAATCCCATGGTATTATTTTACAGAGCAGGAAGGCTGCCCCTGGTGCTCTAACAAATATCTACCCCTGACCCAACATCACTAAATCAAATTAATTGGTCATGATTGCATTGTTATTTGTGGGAGCTTGCTATGGGAATTTTGTTTTTGATTTCTTCATAGAATGTGGGCATTTATTGGCAAGATGAGTCTTATTATCCATGCCTAACTGCCCTTGAAAAGTTCCTGATGGACCACCTTCTTGAACTGCTGAGGTCCATATGCTGTAGGTTTTCTCATAGTGCTGCTAGGTGTTAAGGTTCTAGAATTTTGACCCCTGTTTCCCACACTTTAAAAGTATGTAACCAGCTCCCAAATATTATTATTGGACTTTGAGGCTAACTAGCCATTTTAAAAGGGTCCCCGGAGTCGCTAAAATGATAGTCCAAATAGATCAACTTACTCAGACTTAACTGTGGGCCTCAGCAAGAGATGAAATTTGGCACCACAGTGAAACAGGGGCTGTGTTGTCCTTAAAGGGACAATGATGTGAAAATTGCCCCTTTAAGGGCAACACAGCAGAGTAAGGGTCGCACCACAGGAGCCAAGAAGATATTTAGTTCTTGACTTGAGGTCTCTCTGTTAACGTGTGTTATTGGATTAATGCTTGGTTTTATGAGTGAACAAATTTTGGGCCTTTCAATTAGTCCTAAGCTGAATCACACAGCAAAAATGGGATTACTGAATGCAAAGATCAATTCAAAATGCATTTTTATTAACAAGTAGAGACAACGATGTACAGATGTACCAAGTAAAGCCTGAAAGTACTCATTTGTTGAAAGTTTTCCAGGGCTCCTATAACAATCTTATTCTGATCCAGTTGTGGTTTCCCAGGTGCACTGAGACTGATAATATTTTGCACACTTTGAAATCGAATGAATGTATGTCAGAACTTTGATGTAAATTATGAATAAATTTCGGAGTCCTCCAAAGTCTCCCACTTCAACTCAGATTTCAAGACTTTTTGGAGGATCTCAAGAAGCTGGGTAATTACCTATTGGAAGTTTGAGTTGATTTGATTATATTGTCACACGTATCAGCATACAATGAAAAGTATTGTTTCTTGCGTGCTATATGAAGCATAGCCAACAGTATGCTTGAGAAGGAAATGAGAGAAGGCAGAATGTAGTATTACACTCATAGCTAGAGTGTAGAGAAAGATCAGTTTAATGCAAAGTTCAAAAGTCTGATGGCAGCAGGGAAGAAGCTGTTCTTGAGTCGGTTGGTACATGACTTCGGATTTTTGTATCTTTTTCCTGACGGAAGAAAGTAGAAGAGAGAATGTCTGGGGTTCTTGGAGTCCTTAATTATGCTGGTTGCTTTTCTGAGGTGGCAGGAAGCGTTGATAGAGTCACCAGTGGGAGGTTGGTTTGCGTGATGGACTGGGCTACGTTCACAACCCTTTGTAATTTCTTGCGATATTTTGCTTTTGTTTGAACGTTCTGTATGAACGATCAAAATGGAAAGCAGTGTGTGTGTTTTTGATCAGTATGAGTGCTTTACTTGTTTGATTATTGCAGATTGCTCAATGTTTGATGAATGTATAAGGTGAAATGCATTTACCTTTACAGTATGTATTTGAAAGGCTTTTTCTGCTAAAATCAGTGCATATGGCTACTATGGTCTTTAGCTTAGTTATACCTGTAGCTAGTCTGTGATTTCTATTGGATAACACTGTTATAAGATTGATCCTCTGTGAGCAGAGAACTAGATGACATGAAACCATCATCTCTTTGGTTCAACAGGTCTCCGTGACTTGGTCAGCTGTTGTGATCAATGGTGCAGAACTTATTCTTGTATTGTGAGATAACATATTCAAGAGGTGAGATTTCCTATCTCTTTACAATCCCATTCTAGTTCTAGTCTCTTCCTGTGAAGCAAGTTTGTGTCTTTGAGCACTCTTAGCTAGAACATCCAGATCTCAGACTTGCCCATACATGGTTGCTGCAAAGCACTCATGAGGAATTGACAGAACTTACACTTGTGATAAATGGTGAGAGATAATACTAATTATTTTCCTTTCCAAAGTAGAGTACTCCAAGTCATAAATGTGTGCTAACAGGCTTCACAAGAATCCAAAACTTGCCAAGTCATAGATTTAGGAGACAGATAAATCTTGGAAATATAACTATTGGATGAAAAACTGATTACCACACTCATTGTTAACCCATCGTGTCTCCTGTAATACAACAGATTCACAGTCAAATATCTCAACATGGCAAAATTTAACTGTCAGTTGTCTACCCATTCTGCCAGATTGTGATTGTTTGTAGAAGGGGATTCACTGTTTTTTTTCTGGTCATGTTGCCCCAGAAGAAGCATCTTAACTGGCAGTCAGCAACTTCGCTGTAAGATTTAGAATTTGGCATCTTTATTGCTTACTTTACTATCATGCATGTGCATTTAAATTGACCTAATTTAAACATAAAAAGAGCTGCTAATGCACCAGATGAAAAAAACTGTTGGAATTTGTATGCTAATTAAAAGTTAATCACATCAAGAGGTCATCATCAGTTAAGGAGGTGCTATTTGTACTTACATTGGGAAAAACAGAACTGTGAAACAGATTGATGTTGTTACCTATGCAGAGAGTTTAAACCCTTAAAGTACATGTTTATATGTATTCAGTGAATGATACATGGATGGGAGATTTGAATCACATATCTCTTCATGCACACGTGTTACATTATAGATGTTTAAAGTTTATTTTTATTAGTGTTGCAAGTTGGCTTACATTAACACTGCAATGAAGTTACTGAGAAAATCTCCTAGTCATCTGCTTGGGTATACTGACGGTGAATTTATGCGGCCAATGCACCTAACCAGCATGACTTTCGGACTGTAGGAGGAAATTGGAGCACCTAGAGGAAATCCAGGGAGAACATGCAGACTCCACACAGACCCAAGCCAGGAATTGAACTCAGGTCCCTGGTGCTGTGTGGCAGCAGTGCTAATCAGTGTGCCGCCATGCCGTGTACTCTTTTAGATTGTGTTGCAAATGTAATAACTGAATTCTGTATTTAATCCATCAGTTTGAATAGATTGTAATGAGGATATTAAATATATTATCTGCCAAACTTGGAGACATTATAAGTAATATTCAGTGTTGACATTTAAAAAATATTTAATCTTATTGCACCATTTCAAATGTGGAAATTTTAAGCGCAGAAATATGCCTTTGTCTGCTGAAGCGTGCAATCATCATTAACTATTACCCTCAATGTGCAAAATTAATTGAGTGTTATGCAACTGATTCCAAAAGACAATAAATAACAAGTTTTTACCCAATGTTTAACTCATGATATACTGTTAATATTCTTTGGAAAAGTCAATACATTTTTATCCTAATTACGCTTTGGAAACTCTACTAAATATAGTCAGAAACAATTACTAGTGATTATCCTGAACATACTTTAGCAGAAAGAGGCACTGCTCCTAATGTTGATTTAAACTGAACTTATATTTTTTGTCAGTTTTTAAGGTGTCATATTCCTTTTGACATCATTCTCTGAAACGCTATTCAAGATGGAAGGATTCCTGATTAAGTGTTGAAAATGGTTGACATCTGTTTTCTGAATAAATGCTTCAGCCTTCCTTGCATCATGCTGCAATACAATATTCCAAATCATACTGAGAAATTACAGCAATGTATAAGGCACTATAACAACATTTGAATTCTGCATTTCCTATAATTAGCAACTTATTAACTAAGCAATATTACAGGACTTTATTGGGAGGGGGGAAATTTTTTTTTGTTTACTATGAAATTTTGCAGTTAGAATAAGATTTCCAGACACAAAGTCACAGGAATAGATGCTGATTTTGTGTAATATGTTGTAAAACATGTGATGGTGAGTCAGTATCCTGTTCTGCAGCTCTCTTCATTTTTATTTCCATTGTAGTTAATCGCTGTCACCTGTTTTATATTATTACACAAAATCAAATTCTACCCCATGGGGTTTCTAGATTTCACAGTTCCTCATGCATTTAATAAAATCAAAAAACAAAAGCTGAAAATATACAGCAAGGCAATCAGAACCTGCAAAGAAAAAGATGATGTTTTGATATTTCAACTGTGTACCCTTTGGCAGATCACACACTACTGGTTCTTGTTTGGTTGTCATAGAATTCTTACGGTGCAGAAGGAGGCCATTGAGGCCATTCAGCCTGCATTGACAGCAATCCTACCTCATGCATTTATCCTGCTAGTCCCTTGGCACGAAGTGGCAATTTGGCATGGCCAATCTATCTATTCTGCGCATCTTTGAACTGTGAGAGGAAAACAGAGCACCCAGAGGACAGCCATGCAGACACAGTGAGAACGTGCAAACTCCTCACAGACAGTCATCTGAGGCTGGAGTTGAACATTAAACCCTAGCACTGTGAAGCAGTAAAGCTAACTACTGTGCCACCATACCAAGTAATATTGATACTTATCAGCTGAAACCTGGATATTGTTCAACTTGTTGTGCATTTGGACATGGATGCTTTGGAATCAGAGGGGTCATGAATGATGTTGAACGTTGCAAAATCATCAGCAAACATCCACATCTCTGATGTTATCTTGGAAGGAAGGTCATTGATGAAGCATTTAAAGATGATTGGATGTAGGATATTATCCTGAGGAACTCCTATAGTGAAATCCTAGAATTGAGATAACAGACCTTCAACAACCAGCCATCTTTCTTTGTGCCAAACTGCACTGATTCTAAATCTACAGTAATGTGGTTGACTCTTAAGTGTCCTCTGAAATTGTCTAGCAAACCACTCAGTCCAACAGCAATTAGGGATGGACAACAAATCCTGGACTTGCTAGTGACATCCATATCCCATGAAAGAAAATATTTTTTAAAAATACCTTCCTCCAGTTTCCAGGCACATTTTCTTGATATCTAAAAGATTTTCGACAAAGCTCTTGAGATTTTCTACCTCGTTTCCCCTAAAGGTTTTCAACTGCACCTTACTTTCTTCTGAGATTTACTTTTTTAAATGATGCATAGGTAATCAGGTACAATGTTAGTCATGTGTGAACAAGTGTTACTCACCTATGCAAAACCCTCTAGTTCCCTTTCTAGATTAAGTGAAATGCCTATCTCTTCCATAATAAAACCTGAGGCATAAAGGTACTTAATATTTCTGCAGCATATCTAAAGTATTCATGAATTCTTTGATCCCACTTTTAATACCTCTACTCCATCCCTTTCCTCTGAATGTAATCAACACTTTTTCTATTATCTTTCACATCTCTTGCCACATTCAAATCAAATTTTTATATGTCATTTTGCTGCCTTTATTACAATTGAGCCATGCTTTTTTGTATTGAATCAATTGTAATTCTAACCAATTTTACTTTATGACTTTGTTTTTGCTTTTATAGGTTGCATTAGTCTCAGTGGCGGGCAAGATGCCATTTTCACAGTTGCTGTTCTGGATAGCGTTGAGCTTCTTGAGTGTTGTTAAGTTTGTACCTGTCTAATGAGTAGTGACTATTCCATCACCACTCTGATGAGACCTTGTAGGTGAAGAGGCATTGAGGTATCGGGAGTGAGACATTCAGCAGAGTACTCAGCTTTTATCCTGCTCTCTTAGGCATTGTATTGATATAGACAATCTAGTTAGGCTTCTAGATCCATTTAAGGGTTTGGCATATTTTCAGTATTTGCAGTTTTCTGTTATATTTTATGCTGTTTAACTTATATCTTGTTGAGGTTTAAACTTGTTTGATCATTTTGAAAAATTGAAAAACTTGGAACCTGATGTCTAATGTTACATGTTATTCTGTGATTGGGTAGCATTTGCTGAACAACTCAAGTAAGTTAAGAATTACACTAACAACCAAGTTAGTGTAATTGTTTCAACCCTTGCTAGAAACTACATATGCTCTTAAGCAGGGAGCTGTACTCTGCAGGCAAAAGGAATTGGTTTTGACATTGCATCTTTTTTAATTAAACAAAAGTATTGTGAACAATATTTCCTGATGCAGTCACTCTGGCAATGTCTGGACCAATCGAAGTCTGCTTGCAACCAATAGTACCTTTTTCTCAGGTCATATAAATTGTTGTTCCCTTTCATATTATTCTTGCTTCTGCCCTGATGAATGCAAGTTGAAAAGCTTTGACAGCATGTCTCTTTTTTCAGCAATACTAAAAACTGAAATCTGGTCTTTCCTAATCCTGAGATCATAAATATATTATGCAGGTGTCAAAAGAATTCATTCACTCTGACAGTACTCAGAATATTAATGATCCTCAAAAACTTGGCATAGAATCTATTAGAAATTTTCAGAAAAGTTGCAGTGTTTTTTAAATCACATGGAATGAAAAATGAGTTAGTGACTAATTGTGTTCTTGGCAGCTTGAAGAGATTCATGGTAATCTCAAAGTGTTCCTTTTAAATGGCATGCTGTGCATTCCTACTTCAGAAACCAAAGCAGGTTTGCTTTGTTTTGCACCATATAATACCCACTCATTCCCTTACGCACGCAAATTGATTAACGTGCACAGTGTCTGATAGAAGATATCATTTCCAAATACATATTTTCCCATTTAAGGAAATTAAATTCACTTTACTGGGGGAAAACAGGTTTACTTAAGCATGCCTGTATTAGGAGACAGAGAGAGATTGGTTGCCTTATTTTTGCTCATTTTGTTCTGACCAATTAGTGTCATTGTTGATTCAGTGGAAGCATTCATGTTTGGACACAAGGTGGTTAGCATTGCTGCCTCACAGCGCCAAGAGCCCGTGTTCAATTCTGGCCTCGGGTGACTGTGTGAAGTTTGCATATTCTCCCAGTGTCTGTGTGGGTTTCCTCCCACATCTAAAGATAGGCAGGTTAGATGGATTAGCTAATGGTAAATGTGTGAAGTAACAAGAATAGGAAACAGGAGAGGGGTTGGGTAAGATACTCTATCAGAGGGTCGATGCAGACACGATGGGCTGAATGGTTTCCTTCTGCATTGTTGGAATTCTATAATTCTGAATAGATAATTTGTATAATTAATTGTACCATATATATATATGTGAATTAAAAATAAAAGACAAAGGATCCTTGAATATTTTTAAGGTAGAGAGAGAGATAGCTTCTTCATTAACAGGGAATTTGATTTGATTTATTATTGTCACATACATACAGTGAAAAGGAGTGTTCTTTGTGCACTAAACAGACAAAGCATACCATACATAAGGAAGGAAAGGAGAGGGTGCAGAATGTAGTGTTACAGTCATAGATAGGTTGTAGAGAAAGAGCAATTCAATATATTATAGAAATCAGGGTCGCAAGGATAATAGGATTGAAACTACAATCAGATTAGCCATTATGTTATTGAATAGTTGAGCAGGCTCAGGAGGCAAGTGGCTTACTCCTTCTCCTAGGGTAAAATTCTCTTACCTGTCCAAGTTGGCTGCTTTCCAGCGGCAGAGGCGGTCTCTGTTGAGACCTTCTGGTCCCGGTGAAGTTGATGCCGTTTTACATTTCTCACCCATGCTGCCATTGGGGAATCTGAGGCAGGAATTGACCTTGGTGGGAATGGAAGATTCTGCCTATTGAAAGAGCTGGAGAATTCCACCCTTAATTCGCATGAAGACTGAAGTTCACATGTACAAACTCCATTTGAGTACCTAAACTTACCTGATACTTGCTGCCGGAGTTGCCGTTTGTCACACTGGACATCAGACTAAGATCTTGTCTGCTATCTCAGATCCTATTTCACTTTGGTAGAAATCTATCCTTCAAGAAAAAAAAATTAACTTACCATTCCTCTCGTGTCTGACCTTTTTATGTGCCAATCAGCTATAACTTCAGGAACAAATAATTTACCGTGACATGCTTTTTGACTTTCTGGAAGAGCAAAAGGAAGTTCTTTCTTGAAATTGTTTCCAAACAGAAACTAGTACTGTAGGATTTATTTATGACATTTGTTCTGTGAGTTATAATGGAATGATATATTGCCCATTATTCGTTTAATACAGCTAATGATAAATGCTCACTAGTAATAGATGAAAAACACTAATATAGTCAGTTACTAAGGGATGGATCCAACTAATTTAAACGGAGGCTTGAAATAGTTATTTCATTTCATCCATAGAACATAGAACATTACAGCGCAGTACAGGCCCTTCGGCCCTCGATGTTGCGCCGGTCAGTGGACCCTCTAACCTAAACTATTCCAATATCATCCATATGCTATCCACCGACCATTTGAATGCCCCCAAAGTAGGCGAGTCCACAACTGCTGCAGGCAGGGCATTCCACGCCCTCACCACCCTCTGTGTAAAGAACCTGCCTCTGACATCCGTCCTATAACTACCACATCTTAATTTAAAGTTATGTCCCCTCGTGTTGGTCATCACCATCCGAGGAAAAAGGCTCTCACTATCCACCCTATCCAGTCCTTTGATCATCTTATACACCTCAATTAGGTCACCGCGTAACCTTCTTCTCTCTAATGAAAATAACCTCAGGTCCCTCAGCCTTTCCTCATAAGGCCTTCCCACCATACCAGGCAACATCCTGGTAAACCTCCTCTGCACCCTTTCCAATGCTTCCACATCTTTCTTATAATGCAGCGACCAGAACTGTACGCAATACTCCAAGTGCGGCCGCACCAGAGTTTTGTACAGTTGTAACATAACCTCACGGCTCCTAAATTCAATCCCTCTACCAATAAAAGCTAACACACCGTACGCCTTCTTAACAACTTTATCAACCTGGGTGCCAACTTTCAAAGAGCTATGTACTTGTACCCCAAGATCCCTCTGCTCGACAACACTATTAAGGGTCCTTCCATTAGCCCTATATTTCATATGCCTGTTATTCCTACCAAAGTGAATCACCTCACACTTATCCGTATTGAATTCCATTTGCCACCTCACGGCCCAGCTCTGCAACCTATCTATGTCCCTCTGCAAACTGTAACATCCATCCTCGCTGTCTACAACTCCCCCCACTTTGGTATCGTCAGCAAATTTACTAATCCAACCACCTCATCTAGGTCATTTATAAAAATGACAAACAGCAGTGGCCCTAAAACAGATCCTTGAGGTACACCACTTGTAACTGCACTCCAGGTTGAATATTTCCCATCAACCACCACCCTCTGTCTTCTATCAGCTAGCCAATTCCTAATCCAAACTGCTAAATCACCTTCAATCCCATGCATCTGCACTTTCTGCAGTAGCCTACCATGGGGAACCTTATCAAACGCTTTGCTAAAATCCATATACACTACATCAACTGCCTTACCCTTATCTACCTCTTTGGTCACCTCCTCAAAAAAACTCAATAAGGTTTGTGAGGCACGACCTACCCTTCACAAAACCGTGCTGACTATCCCTAATCAATTTATTTCTCTCTAGATGCTTATAAATCCTATCCCTTATAATTCTTTCCAAGACTTTGCCCACAACAGAAGTCAGGCTCACCGGTCTATAATTTCCAGGATGGTCCCTACTCCCCTTTTTGAACAAAGGGACAACATTTGCCATCCTCCAGTCTTCCGGCACTATACCTGTAGCTAACGACGACATGAAGATCAAAGCCAAAGGCTCTGCAATCTCCTCTCTAGCCTCCCAGAGAATCCTAGGGTAAATCCCATCTGGCCCAGGGGACTTATCAATTTTCATACCCTCAAGATTTGCTAATCCCTCCTCCTTATGAACCTCAATCCTGCCCAGTCTACAACCTGGTATCGCAGTATTCTCCCCGCCAACATTGTCTTTCTCCTGTGTGAATACTGACAAAAAATACTCATTCAGTGTCTCTCCTATCTCCTCAGGCTCCATGCACAACTTCCCACTGCTATCTCTGACTGACCCTAATCTTGCCCTAACCAATCTTTTATTATTTATATACCTGTAAAAAGCTTTAGGATTCTCCTTAATCCTATCCGCCAAAGTCTTCTCGTGTCCTCTTCTAGCTCTTCTCAACTCCCTCTTTAGCTCCTTCCTGGCTGATTTATAGCTCTCTATTGCCCTAACTGAGCCTTCACGTCTCATCATTATATAAGCCTCCTTCTTCCTCTTCACCAGAGATTCAACTTCCCTAGTACACCATGGTTCCCTCACTCGACCACTTCCTCCCTGCCTGGCAGGTACATATTTATTACGGACATGCAGAAGCTGTTCCTTAAATATGCTCCACATTTCAGATGTCCCCAGTCCCTGCAATATCCTGCTCCACCCTGTGCATCCTAAATCTCTCCTAATAGCCTCATATTTCCCCCACTATAACTACTGTTATCCGGTATGTGCCCATCCCTTTCCATCACTAAAGTAAACGTAACCGAATTGTGGTCACTATCACCAAAGTGCTCACCCACCTCCAAGTCTAACACCTGGTCTGGTTCATTACACAGTACCAAATCCAATATAGCCTCACCTCTTGTTGGCCTATACTGAGTCATGAAACCTTCCTGCACACATTGAACAAAAACTGACCCCTCTAACGTACTTGAACTATAGCTTTTCCAATCGATATTAGAAAAGTTAAAGTCCCCCATTACAACTACCCTGTTACTTTCACACCTATCCAGGATCAACTTTGCAATCCCTTCCTCTACTTCTCTGGAACTTTTTGGAGGCCTATAAAAAACTCCCAACAGTGTGACCTCTCCTTTCTTGTTTCTAATCTCAGCCCACACTACCTCAGCAGACAAGTCCACATCAAACGTCTTTTCTGCCACCGTAATGCTGTCCTTAACTAACAATGCCACTCCTCCCCAACTTCTACCACCACCTCTGCTCTGACTGAAACATCTGAACCCCGGAACCTGCAACAACCATTCCTGCCCCTGATCTATCCACATCTCTGAAATGGCCACAACATCGAAGTCCTAAGCACCAATCCAGGCTGCAAGTTCATCCACCTTATTGCGTATGCTCCTCGCATTAAAGTATACACACTTTAAACCACCCTCCCGTTTGCCACTATACTGCTGCGACCTAGAAACCTTATCCGTGACCTCCCTATTCACATCCTCCTGTATACTGGCACAACAATTCAGGTTCCCATCCCCCCCCGAATCAGTTTAAACCCCCCCGAATAGCACTGGTAAATTTACCCCCCAAGATATTGGTACCTCTCCGGTTCAGGTGCAGACCATCCCTCTTGTAGAGGTCCCACCTTCCCCAGAATGAGCCCCAATTGTCCAAATACCTGAACCCTTCCCTCCTGCACCATCCTTTTAGCCACGAGTTCAAATGTTCTCTCTCCCTATTCTTTTCTATGCTATCCCGCGGCACAGGTAACAAACCAGAGATAACCACTCTGTTTGTTTTAGCCCTAAGTTTCCACCCTAACTCTCTGAATTTCTGCTTTATATCCCCATCCCTTTTCCTACCTATGTCATGTCCACTTACATCCCCAAAGTATTTCTGGTGTCTTCTAGGGTGTCTCTGAGTGGAGTAGTTGCTTTGGGATTCTGGTGATAGTCATACAAGCATCATATACTGCCCAGCAGAACTGGTTTTGAGTGACTAGCACCTTGATCTGGTCAGGTTGGCTCAGGAGAGGACACTGCCTTTGGACAATCTGATTTATTAGTGATCAGCACATGGATTGCCATGAATGTATTATATGATAAAAGATTCCAATTTTGGCTGGAAAAGTAAAATAAAAGTAAAACATAAAATTATTAGTCATAAGTAAGGCTTACATTAACACTGCAATGAAGTTATTTTGAAATTCCCCTAGTTGCCACACTCCAGTGCCTGTTCAGATCACTGCAGCTAACCAGCATCTCTTTCAGGTGGTGAGAGGAAACCCATGCAGACACAGGGAGGACGTGCAGATTCTGCACAGACAGTGACCCAAGCTGGGAATCGAACCTGGGTCCCTGGCACTGAGAGGCAATGGTGCTAACCACTGTGCTATCATGCCACATGTGGGAAGTTCTGTCCTGCCAAATGGCACTATCAGCACAGCAAGGATGGGCAGAGCAACCTTTGTCAGTGCTGCAGCAACTGTCACTTTCAGGATGGGCAGAGTGGCCTGTGTTTGGACTGCAGTGTATCACTGTTAGGATGGGTAGTGAGACCTGTGTGGAGGCTGCAATGTGTCACTGTCAAGACGGGAAGAGTGACCTGTGTTTGGGCTGCTGTGTCAGAATGGGAGAGTGGCCTGTGTCAGTGCTGCAGTGACTATCACTGTCAGGATGGGCAGAGTGGCCTGTGTCAGTCTCTGTGATTCGCAATGGTTTTGAATTTGTCGCTCGCACTCTCTGACCCGGGGAATGATCCGTCCCCGGGCGCCGTTTCCATGCCAACGGGGAGCGTGGCAGACGCTGCGCTGCAGACCTGCGGATCTCCAGGAATGTACGGCGACATTTTCCCCGTTACTGAGTAATCGCACTGGCGCTGAGAGGCGGCGGAGGCCTCGGGAGATCCGGGGCAGGAAGGCGGCGGGAAAACGGAGAGGATAGGCACAGGGCAGCGCAGAGGCGAGGGCACCTTCTCCGCCTCTTCCGCCCGCCCCGCTGGAGCAACTGCCGCACCAACCGTTAGCGCGCGAGCGCCACCGTGAGCCCGGCACGTGCGCACAAGTAGGCACGCGCGTGCGCACGCGGGGTCCGACACGTGCAGTAGCGCGCGCGTGTCATTCCCTACCGCCCAACTGCCTGCTCCCAACCTTTCAGTAAGATGTCTGACAACACCAGGTTAAAGTCCAACCAATTTATTTGATAGTAAACTCACAAACTTTAGGGGTTTGCCCCTTGGTCAGGTGAATGGAGAGTTTTGCCCTCAGACAGAGCATATCAAGCACGCACAGTTTACCGATTACTGATTAGAATGCCAGTCTTTACTACTAACCTTTACTACTATTCAAGTCTTAAAGAGGCTGACATTGTGAGTGGAAAGAGCATTAGGCGTGGATTAAACAGATGTGTATTGTCTCCAGACGTTACAGTATGTGAGGTTTTGCAAACCCAAGAAAGACATAGGGGTAACGGATAGTGTGACATGAACCCAAGATCCTTGTTGAGGCCGTCCTCGTGTGTGTCGAACTTGGCTATCAATCTCTGCTCAGCGACTCTGCGCTGTTGTAAGTCGTGAAGGCAGCCTTGGAGAACGCTTACCTGAAGACCTGAGGCCGAATGCTCGTGACCGCTGAAGTGTTCGCCAACAGGAAGGGAACAGTCTTGCCTGATGATTGTTGAGAGATGTTATTCATCCACTATCGTAGCGTCTGCATAGTCTCCCCAATGTACCATGCCTTGGGGCATCCTTTCCTGCAGTGTATTAGGTAGACAACATTGGCCGAGTTGCAAGTGTATGTGCTGTGTACCTGATGGACGGTGTTCTCACGTGTGATGATGTCATCCGTGTTGATGATCCGGCATGTCTTGCAGAGGTTGCTGTGGCAGGGTTGTGTGGTGTTGTGGGAGGGTCACTGTTCTCCTGAAGGCTGGGTAGTTTGCTGCGAACTATGATTTGTTTGAAATTGTGCGGTTGTTTGAATCAAGAAGTGGAGGTATGGGGATGGTCTTGGCGAGATGTTTGTCTTCATCACTGATATGTTGAAGACTCCGAAGAAGATATTGTAGCTTCTCTGCTCCGGGGAAGTACTGGACGACAAAGGGTACTCTGTCCACCATGTCCTGTGTTTGTCTTCTGAGGGGGTTGGTGTGGTTTTTCGCTGTGATGCATCGAAACTATCGATTGATGAGTCGAGTGCCATATCCTGCTCTTATGAGGGCATCTTTCAGCATCTGGAGATGTCTCTCACGATCCTCCTCATCCCCTGTATACGGAGGGCTTGCCCATAGTGGATGGCTTCTTTAACATGTTTAGGGTAGAAGCTGGAGAAATGGAGCATTGTGAGGTTGTCTGTACGCTTGCAGCACAGTGAGGTCTGAGGTAACCGTCGTTGATGGAAATCCGTGTATCCAAGAATGCAACCAATTCCAGAGAATAGTCCAGGGTGAGTCTGATGGTGGGGTGGAACTTGTTGATGTCATCATATAGTTGTTTCAGTGATTGTTCACCATGAGTCCAAAGGAAGAAAATGTCATCGATGTATTTAGTGTATAGCATCAATTGGAGGTCCTGTATGGTGAAGAAGTCCTGTTTGAACCTATGCACGAAGATGTTGGCATATTGAGGTGTGAGTTTGGTCCCCATGGCTTTTCAGTGTGTCTGGATAAAAAACTGGTTGTAGAAGATGAAGACATTGTGATCCAGGATGAAGTGGATGAGTTGTAAAATTGCATCTGGAAATTGGCAATTGTCTGCGTTGAGGCAGTTGCAGCAATGCCACGTCGTGGGGGATATTGGTGTAGAGCGCTGAGACCTCCATTGTAATGAGGAGGGTCCCTGTTTCAACTGCTCCATGTGTGCTGAGTTGGCATAGAAAGTCTGTAATGTCGCGACAAAAGCTGGGGGTTCTTTGTACAAGGATTTCATGATGTCCTTGACTTAGCCAGAGAGGTTCTTGCACAAAGTCCCATTGCCCGATACGATGGGATGGCCGGTGTGTTTGCCTTTTGTATCTTTGGGAGGCAGTAGAGATCTCCAATGCAGGGAATAGGTGGAATGAGAGCACAGAGCTGCTTTGGAGGTCCGGATCAAAGGTCTCGATCAGAGTGTGTTCTTTGGTCAGATTTGCAGGTAACTGTAGTGTTCCTCATTGTTTAGTTGCCAATGCACTTCTTTGCAGTAATTTGTTCAGTTCAGTATGCTGATGGCCCCTCCTTTGCTGGTTTGATGACAACGTTGCGGTTGGTCTTGAGAGCGTGGATGGCATTGCGATGTTTGGGGCTGTCTTGTGAGTGTGGCTGATGAATCTGGTGTTAACGCACCTCCTGATGGTTCTTTCATTGACAGTTTCCCTGTAATACTGACTTTGTAACGCTGTAACCTGAACAGGGACTCTTCCTGTAATACTATAACCTGTAACAGAGAGTTTCTGTAATATTGGAATCTGTAACAGGGATTCTCTCTGTAACACTGAAACTGTAACAGGGACTCTGTAATACTGATTCTATAATCCTGGAACCTGTAACAAGAACACCCTCCATAATACAGGAATCTGTAATAGGGACTTTCTCTAATACTGTAATAGAAATGCCCTCCATAATACTGTAATCTATAACAGGGACTCCAGTACTATAACCTGTAACAGGGTCTCTGTAATACTGTAGCTTGTAACAGGGACTCTCTGCAATACTGTAACATGTAACAGGGACTCTGTAATATTGTAACTGGAAATAAGGAATCCTGCTGTAACACTGTAATCTGTAACAGGGATTCTCTCTGTAACACTGGAACCTGCAACAGGGACTCTTTCTGTAATACTGTAACCTGTAACAGGGACTCTTTCTCTAGTACTGGAACGTGTAACAGGGACTCTGTAATACCTTAACCTGTAATAGGGACTTTCTTTGTAATACTGTGACCTGTAACAGGGACTGGTTTCTGTGTACTATAACCTGTAACAGGGATTCTCTCTGTAATACTGTAACCTGTAACAATGACTCTTCTGTAATACTGAAACCTGTAACAGGACTCTCTAAGTAATACTGCAACTTGTAACAGGGGCTCTCTCTCTAACAATATAATGTGTAACAGTGGCTCACTGTATAGTACTGTAACCTGTATCAGGAATTATGTGGAACTGAATCTAAAAGTGGGAGGAGGTTGTAATCTGCTTTTAGTCAGCAGCTTGCGTCTTTTCTGTTTGTTGAAACGATGGGAGTAAATTGCAGACTGGCATGCACATTAATGGGAATACCTGTCCACCTTTGCTACTCTGCAAGTGACATAGCATCCATTAAAAGATTTCATGAGATGATTGGAGAGGTCAGTGGGAGTTGAATAGAAACTTCCCTAGTAACTGTTAACCACTAGGGTCCACGAATGGAATGCTCGACAAAGTGAGTTTCCAATCTGTTACCCTGTCAGAGAAGTTCGTGAGCAATGGCTGTACTTCTCCCTGCAGGCAGGGAGAGAAAATCATAGCGAGGCATCCAGGCTTCCAGCTTCTAGTGGCTTATTTCAGAGTAATGTTAGCAGAGTCAGGTTATTGCATTAAAGTAGTGAGGATACCCAGACAGTGTCCCTTTGATAGGCAGAATGCTGCAGATACTGGAAGCTGAAACAAGCAGACAGTGCTGGAAAAACTCAGCAAGTCTGGCAGCATTTATAGAGGGAGGAAACAGTTATCGTTTCGAGTCCATCTGGCTCGTCACCAGAACTCATTACTTTGATACTTGTTTGCAAAGATCCTTCCAATTTTTGTAAGTATGATAATATTTTTCATTTTGTTTTTAGAATGTTGGCAAGTACCACCATCCATCAGAGTAAGGAAAATGGTTATTTGAAAGAAGTTATTACAGAAAAGCACTGTATTCAGTCCAGTACTCCACTGTCACACATTCAGCTAGCTTGTTGCTGGAAGTATTGTGCTTTTCCTCATGACAACCGAAATGTGTGTGTTTGGAATATCCACAATCCTATCCTGCAGGTAACACTTTTTTTCAAAGAGAGGTTGTGTGTTGTACTGTTTTGTGGACATTGGATTAAAATTGAGTTTTAAAAAGAAATCATTAACATTAGCAATAATGTAATTGTGAACATAGAATCCCTACAGTGCAGAAGTAGGCCATTTGGCCCACCGAGACTGCACCACATCTCTAACAGAGGATCCCACCCAGTCCCTATTCCTATAACCCCATATATTTACCCCACTAATTCCCCTAAACTACACATTTTGGGAAACTAAAGGACAATTTAACATGGCTAATCTACCTAACCTCCACATCTTTGGACTGTAGGAGGAAACCGGAGCATCAGAAGGAAACCCACACAGACATGGGGAGAATGTGCAAATTCCACACAGACAGTCACCCAAGGCTGAAACCGAACCCAGATCCCTGGTGCTGTGATGCAGCAGTGCTAACCACTGTGCTACATGTCTTGGATTTAAATGCAAAAGATCAGTTTTATACTGTAGCACAGTTGCAGCAATGCATCATTTTCAGACTGGCAGTGAGAGTGTTCTGGGTTGAAGACTGATGTCCCATTGCATACTTTGAATGCCAGCTTTGGCAGTTTATTCTGGTCTTCAATAATTGGGAATCTTTTGCCATGGCCGCTTTATCGTGATGCAAACCTCTGCTGCAATATTTATGTCCATTTCTAAGTATCAATACAAAGCACTTTTTGGAATGAAGGAATGACCAGCAGCACAAATTAATGCCAAATACTGGACAGTCTTTGTGTTGTGGACTTGAATCCACTGCAAACTGGATTGAGTGTTTCCTAATTTATTTCATACTGATCTTTCAGTTTATTTAAGTGCTGTCTCCAACTGGCAATGTGATTAGACATAATGTCTTGGCAGCACAATAAGGCCCCAAATAGTAAAGGCTTAATGGGTTTTCTTGGTTACTGAGGCATAGATTTTCAGCTTGTTGCTTGTGTGTAAAGCTGGTGTTCAGACTTATCATCCATTTGTAGAAATTAATTTCAATGGCTGTGAATCTTGAGCTGATTCAATAATGGGTGATTGACTCACGCAACTCCAGTGTTATAGCTAGGTATTGTGTTGAAAATCCAATGCTGTACCATAGTCACTCAGAAAAACTGCTGAATAAAATGATAAGTAGTTTCCAATTCAGGAAATATAAAGATCCTGATAGATTTTATAAGCAAGGCCATTCATCACACACAATCTCAGTTGTCCAGGAAATAAAACCAATCCTCCATCACTGAAAGAATAATTGCATGTGTTTTCCAGCCCACGTGTCAGCGCTCTTTGTATGAAGGAGAACTTCCTGAAATTGATCCAAAATTAATCTTTCTCTTGACTTAAACTGCCAGTCTGTTGAACTCAAAACTCTTAACTCAAAATGGTGGCCTGGATTTGTTTTCATAGCATTTATGTCAGTTCCTTTGAGCATGTTGCCGGGTCTACAATTTCCCATGAAGCTGGTTTCCCGCTGCAGTGCCACCAATACAATAGCATGTCGTTCATCATTCCTCTGGCACTTTGTTTCATACTGAACAGGGGCATACTCTTAGGAAAGGCCGTTTGTGAATGTATTTATTTTATTCATTCATGGGACATGGGCATTGCTGGTTGCCCAGCAGTTATTGCCCATCCCTCGTTGCCCAGGGAGGGCAGTTGAAAGTCAGCCACATTGCTGCTGTGGCCCTGGAGTCACCCATAAGCCAGACTGGATGAGGATGGCAGATTTCCTTCTCTAAAGGACATGAGTGAACCAGATCTGTTTTTCCGTCAATTGACAATGGTTTCATGGTCACCAGCAGATTCTTAATTCCAGATTTTTTTTATTCGATTCAAATTCCACCATCTGCTGTGGCGGGATTTGAACCTGGATCCCCAGAACAATAGACGAGTTTCTGGATTAATCGCCTTGCAATAATACCACTACGTTATCGCCTTCCTCCCAAAAGAGGTAACTAAAAGGATACCTAGGGAGGTATTTTAAGGTAGTCACTTAGATGAAATAGATAAATAAATGGCATTGATTCCTCTAAGTTTTGGCATAACTGCAGGATAGGAATAGCTGAAAAGAGAGGCGTATTGCCCAGATTTTACATCTTTCATTCATCAGGACAAAGGCAAGAATGTCAACTTTCAAACAATCACAATATTTTTTCATGATGGAGAAAAATGTGCTGATTAGTTGACTGATACCAGTACCCTTTTTTCTTGTGGTGTAAATTGCTGGTGTTGTTTAAAATGTGGGATTCTTGCATTGGTCCTGATGAATGCAACATGAAAAACTTCAGCAACATGTCTCTCTTTCCATCAAGATTTGACCTCTGCACTAGCAAGCGACGGTCGCTAAGAGTAGCATAACATTGTTTCCCTGTCAGAAATTCATTCTGAACTGATTTTACAACGAAACATTGAAATGTGCTAAATCTTCATAAGGTATGTCTGGAAAAGCCCTCTGCCAACTATTTACACAGCTTCACCTCCACAACAATGAACAGTTCAAGAAAATCATTTTTATTTATGGCAGGAAAGGACCGGCATAGATAGATAGGCCTAAAATCTTAATCACAGCACATACAATAGTCATTTAACATCTGAAATTCCAGAGTTTCTCCTGGATGCTTTTGAATTTTTCCTATGGAGACTTGAAAAATGTTTGGGATGTTCCCAAACCACTGCCATTGTGGGGGGAGGCAATGGCCTAGTGGTATTATCGCTAGCCTATTAATCCAGACATTCAGCTAATGTTCTGGTGACCCGGATTTGAATGCTACCACAGCAGCTGCTGGAATTTGAATTCAATAAATCACAGCAACATGGCTGGCTCTCAACTGCCCTCCAAGGGCAACTAGGTTTGAGTAATAACTGCTGGTGTCATTCAGCCAGTGACCCCCATGTCCCCCACGAATGAATAAAAAAGGAACGAACGGCTTCTGTGCCAATGTACAAAATTCCCACTGCCTTATTTACATATAAAAGCCAGGTATGTTCATTCGTTTTGTAAAAAAAGATGTGAATATGTATCTCCAGCAAAGTTATATACATTCATATAATCTTCAATTAAAACAGTAAATTGCAGTTTATGATACTATTGCGAAACAAGGCACTAACAAGATGCCAAGTCACCTTAATAAGTTGCAAATCTAGTTAGAATAACACCTTCTATTTGCACGTGCAATTAACACAGCAAATACTCAACAGCAATTAATAATCCAGAAACTTTCCACAATTATTAATTAATGCTATTTTAATCAGACACTATTCTGAATGAAATGGTTCAAGTCAGTATTCTTGCATAGGTCTAAAGTTATTGATGGGTCCATTCATTTATTTTATATAGTCTCTGCAATTAAAAGGCCACCATCAATCAATTACTGCACTATCATTCGGAAATCACCAAGAACCAACACTTCTGTGTTCTGCAGCTGAAGATTATGTCATTATATGGGATGTGGAAGCATGTCGAACGAGCAAAGAAGAAGGTAACAGTTTTCTAAGTATTATGCGGTGATTAAAAACTGGTCACGTTCCTTGATATATCCCATTTCTTGTCTGTTTTACTTTATGAAGTATTTCTGGGTTGATTAAAGTACCAAGGTTGAACAATTATTCTTTACGTATACAGTGAAAACGTACTTACTGTATCATAAAATCCAGATAATGAGAAAAGGGCGGATGGAGGGTGGGTTGATTGTGTAATGGTGCAAAATGGGTAATAGTGAATCAGCAGCCTGATTAACATCTCTTGATTTAATCTCCATTATGTCAATAATTCACAGAAAGTGTATTCATATCATGGCCAAACTGGTTGTTCATCAGGCTGCAAGTTCTTCAGGTTGTGTCTCTTGGCAGGTAGTAAAGAATGGGAGAATTTCTGGGTCAGTCATACTGCAGAAAGCAATGGAAAACTGCTGCAGTGCTTTGCCAAGCAGAACCGTGGACTAATCCAATGAAAATCCATGGTCACCAATGTCCTGTTTACCCATGATAACTGGAGGAAGAGGAGAAGCAGTACTTCGCTATTGCATGTGTTACATTAACACACAAAGACAAAATGACTCCTTATGTGCAGCAACATTATGAATAAATGAAGGGGGATTTCCTCTCACTGGTATTTCCAGTGAAACCAAAATCACTTATTTTTTAGTCACATTTAGAACAGAAGAAATCATCTGACGTTAAAATGTTTCAATACGCAGCGACTAAATTTAATGATATTAAATATCATCTGCCCTCATTTTGTCCACTCCACCATCTATCAACATCATATTGCAGCTTGCAATGGTTCTCAAAATAATTTACTATGTTTCCTGTTTAAACATGCCATATCCTCGCTTCTTAGATCCAAACCATTGATTTACACAATTGTAAAAGGCGACCAGAACAGAACCAAGTGGAACAGTGTTATTCATTTCCAACTGCTCCTAGGAAATTTTCTCAATCTTTATATCCTGTTGCCCCCCTTCATCCCCTAACAGATCCATTCTGCTAACCTGTTCCTTAATCTTTTTGAAGATTGTTTTTCCTGTGTGGCACTTTGTCAGATACCTCCTGCTCATTGTGTTCAGAAAGAAATACTGGTCTGTATGAATAACCTGGATTTATGTTTGGATATTTTGGGTGAAATTCTCTTAGTGGTGGGCAAGTGCAGTGAATCCAGCAGGAGGCAAAAAGTCAGAAACATGTTTGCATAAAATCCCATCTCCCTGTGACAGGTGAATGGCAGGTTGCTCTTCCCATTGTCAGGTGATGCAAAGTCTATTTGCATTAATTTACATTTCATGAAAGCTTATTAAAACAGGGCCATGAGGCCTTTCAATATTGAGTCACAAATTGCTTTGGGCTGAAATCTGATTGAAGCCTGACATGCACAAGATGACTCTCAGTTCTCCAGAGACTTTGAGGTGAGTGCAACATGCAAGGCTTACCTAACATTGCACTTCTCCTTACATGCTGGACAGCAGCCTGTTGGGCCAGACTGGTTCCTGCCCTTCATCTCCATCACTGTGCTGCTGACCCATGGACCCTCCTCTGCTACCGACTCAGGTCAGTTCTGAGCCTGGGGTTGGAAAGTACAGCGGTCTCCTTGCCCCTGGATCCATACATCAGTGTCTATTTGGATAGCACAGTGCTGCATGCCCTGTGTAGCCATTGAAGCAAAAGGCCAAAGTTTGACTTGGGTTAGGAGATGAGTTGGGTGGTAGGAATGGGCAGGCAAAGACAAGGGAGGACAATTGAATTTAGGTCCATAGGGCCTATTCTTGTGCTGTTCTGTGGTCCAGGCAGCTTTTCTATGATTCCCCATTTGAGGCAGGTGGTGAATGGGAGAAAGACACCTGCATGCGCAGACCTATGAAATGGCGATGTTGTGAAAGTCTTGTTGCGAGTGTAAGTGTTGATATGTGTCCCCTGGTATGCATGAGATCCATGAAGAGAGTAGTAGCTTGAATACTTGATGCCATGCTGAGAGTTTAATACTGGATGGAGCTAAGAAAGAACATTCTCTGGTGAGTGGATCACTATTCGCTTCCTGCACTGGGCAGGCAACAGTTGCACTGACTTTCTGGGCAACAACCACCCAGGGCAGAGAGGTAAAGCTGGTATGCTTGTTTGAGCCTATCCTGGCTACAGCACATTCCAGTGGGCCTGCACTCCCCAAATAAGAGTCTCAAGGACTCTGGCACTGAAAGCTGGTGCTGTCTTCTTCTTGAGGTGTGAGTTCCTTGCCTCTGGGTTCCAATCCTCTTGGAAGGTCTGGTGAAGAAAGGTGGGCTGGAGAGAGTGAAATGTGTGGGCTGGACTGGTGTTTAAATATGGCACCACGACCTTTGAACCTATTGGCTGAGAGTGAGTAGATGAATCAGCTATTGGCCCACCAGGAGAGTTGAAGGGGAATGTGCATGTGCATAATTAATGAGGTTCCAAACGCTGAATCCAATGCAGGATCCTGCTATTCTGGTCAGTGGGACTGGCCATCACCAGAACAACCTGCCACCATTCTGTCTCAAAATAGAGGAATTCTACCCTTTGTGAGGATGTGGTTGTAATTTGTAACTTGCAACTTGCAGGCTTTGTCCCGAGAGGCACAGTTGTGGGAACTCTGCTGGGGAAGGTGTTATATTTATGCTTCAGTCCAGATGACCAAACACTGGTGGCTTGTGCAGATGACAAAATCTATGTATTAAACTGTAAGGTAAGTTCCAAAACAATATAATAATCCTTCAGCTAATTTTAGAGGTTCATGATGCTGAATTATTGGAGTCCATTTTAACTCTTAGAAAGATCCAGGGTGGGAAGGCTTGTTCACAGACCTGTATTTAAAACCAGGGATATTTTAAATGCTGGGCCTCATCTGCATGTTGCTGGTCTGCTGCTTCCCGAAAACAAATGGTAAGTGGCAGCTGCCCACCTGGTGAGAGAAGTAGGTCTCAGACTACTGGCTGCCACCAGATTGGGGGCTTGCCAGCAAGCAGGTAGGTGTTTAGTAGTCAAAGTTGGGTGTGTGTATGAAAAGGTCTTGCAGGAGAGAAGGAATGATTAATGTGCAAAATGGAGAGAAGATGAATTTGAAGAACATTGCATCATCCATCCTTGCTTATTTTGTGCTTCAATTATACAATGGTTTCGGAATGAGGCTATTTTCTATCACGTCTTTACAAGACCAAGTCACCTAGTTCCACTCTCCCACTTTTTCCCTATAACCCTTCAAATTTTTTCTCTTCAGATGATTATCAAATTCTTCTTTGAAATCCACCATCAAACATGCCTCTCCACACTCTCATACAGTGCATTCCAGATCTTAACCAAAGTTTTCTTCAGATTGCCTTTGGTTCTTTTACCAATAACTTAAATCAGTGTCCCCTGGTTCTCGATCCTTCCACCAATGGGAACGGTTTCTCTCTATCTACCCTTCTAGTTCCCTTGCGATTTTGAAAACGTCTATCAAATCTCCTCCCAACCTTCTCTCTTCGAAGAAGACCATCGGCTTCTTCCAGCCATTTATGTTACTGAAGTCCCTCATCTCTGGACTCATTCTTATAAATATTTTCTACACCCTTCCTGAAACCTTCACATCCTTCCTAAAGCATGGTGTCAGATTTCCGCAATTGAGATGAAATGATTGTTTCACCAATGCTCACTATGACTCCCTTGGATTTGTACTCTATCCCTCATTCATAAAACTGAAGATTCCTTGTGTCCTATTATTGATTTGATTCAATTTATTATTGTCACATGTATTAACATAAAGTGAAAAGTATTGTTTCCTGCATGCTATGCAGACAGCATATCGTTCATAGAGAAGGAAAGGAGAGAGTGCAGAATGTAATATTACATCCTTGGCCAGGGTGTAGAGAAAGATCAACTTTATGCAAGGCAAGTCCATTCAAAAGTCTGACAGCAGCAAGGAAGAAACAGTTCTTGAGTTGGTTGGTATGTGACTCTAAACTTTTGTATCTTTTTTCCCCGAGGGAAGAAGGTAAAACAGAGAATGTCTGTGGTGAATGGTGTCCTTAATTATGCAGGCTACTTTGCCAAGGCAGCAGGAAGTGTAGAGTCAATGGTTAGGAGGCTGATTTGCATGATGGATTGGGCTACATTTATGACCTTTTGTAGTTCCTTGCAGACTTGGATAGAGCAGGAGCCATACCAAGCTATGATACAAGCAGAAAGAATGCTTTCTATGGTCCACTTTTTCAGCCTATCCTGCCCTGTTCCTGCACGCCTCTCTGAATTGTATCCTTTTATTCTATGTTGCCTCTTCTCACTTCTCTCCGCAAAGCCTGCCTATGTCAGTTTTTTTTAACTGCTGCTAAAGTAATAGTGGAAAGTTTATCTATTTGCCTTAAGCATACTAAAGTTAAGTTTACCTTTCTAATGTAAATAATCAAGTAACAGACCAATAAAAAGAGAATTTCACACTTGTATAAAACTGACCTGCTTATAAAGGTGTTTAATTCTCTATTAGCAGGAGGAGATTTTGGTTGTTTTAGAAGGTCACCTTGGTGTGGTAACGGCCGCAGAATTTTGCCCTTGGCAAGTGAATATTCTCGTATCAATTTCTGAAGATCGGACTTTTAAGGTATGAAGATTGCAATTTTTAAAATTTTTTGTAACTTTGTTACTTTGGTTCTAAAATATTATCTCTAAGCACAATCCTTACAATCCTGATGACATTGAAGCAGAATTAGGCCATTTGGCCCATGGAATCTGCTCCGTCATTCAATCGTGGCTGATATGATTCTCATCCCCATTCTTCTGCCTTCTTCCCATAACTCTTGATCCCCTTATTGATCAAGAACCTATCTGGCTCTGTCTTGAAATCACTCAGTGAGTTAGTCCCCACAGCCCACTGTGGCAATGAGTCCCACAGATTCACCATTCTCTTTCTCAAGTAATTCCTCCTCAACTCAGTTTGAAGGAACTTCCCTTCGCTTTGTGACCTTGGGTTCTAGTCTCCCCCACTAGTGGAAACATCCTCCTGACATCCACTCTATCTAGGCCTCTCAGTATTCTGTAAGCTTCAATTAGATGCCACTCATCATTCTAAACTCCATTGGATATAGGCTCAGACTCCTTAACTGCTCCTCATACGACAAACCCTTAATTCCTGAATTCATTCTTGTGAACCTCCCCTGGACCCTCTCCAAATCCAGCACATTCTTCCTTAGGTATAGAGCCCAAAACTGCTCATTGTATTCCAAATGGAGTCTGACCAGAGCCTTATATAACCTCAGCAGTACATCCCTGCTCTTCTATTCTGTGTATCAGTTTTCTTCCCAAACCAATGATTGGCCATTTGTCCAGCACACAATTGTCACAATAATACGCTTTGTTGGAGTACATTTTTCAGCTTCTAAGAATGAATCAGACCCTTCACAGATTGACCTCTACACCTCTGTCTTCTTCTATTATTTCTGCTGCTTTATAACTAAATATAAAGCAGGACTCACATCTTGCCAATTGTCTCTTAATTGTCCCTGTTTACTTGAATTACACATCGTTTCCCTCTTTTTCATTTATTTCTTATTACCAGTTAACTTATGCTGTAATCTCTGCTTCATTAGCCTCTTCTGCTAAGGTATTGCAAGGATGGGATTTTTCAGCCCTGCTCAATAGGTCCCACCAAAGCTCACCTCCGTAACTGGATCCCTGGCAGTGGGATGGGTGAGCCATAGACCTCAGTAGTTCCCATCTCCGCAGCAGAAAACATGCTGCGCAAGGGTTGGGGTTGGAGGGGGGAATCAAGCAGATCTTAAGAACCCTTTGTGTGAGAAAATACATCTTTGCACTGAGATTGGGGGAGAAAATCAATCCTTGACCATGTGTTTAGCACCTGAAAAGTTTGTGACCTGGACTCAGAATTTATGTGATGGCCTCTCCTCTACTGTCCCATTGACAAACAAGGCCTGCCAAGTGCCACATTTAGGTAGGCTTGTAAATGAACATGCCATTTGTAGGACCCTGATGCAAAATTCAGATGCAGAAAAGTGAACTGTACCAACACCTCCCATTTGTACCAGAACCTGAGTTTCCTTGAAGGGACCACTAGAGGCCAGTCAGTAAGCCCTCTTTTAAAGGGGCTTTGATGGAGTAAATAGGGAGAAACTTCTTCCATTGACAGGTGGCTCAGCAACTAAGACAGATTTACTATTATCGGCAAAAATGCAATGAAGAAGATGAAACTTTTTTACAAAGCGAGTTGTTCTGATCTACTTGAAAGTGGAAACAGATTGCACTGTCTGAAAAGGCTGGTGAAAGGTTCAGTCTTAACTTTCAAAATAGAATTGTATAATTCCTTCCTAATGGCACTATGGGTATACCAATACCAGCTGGAAAACAGTGGTTCAAGAAGACAGCTCATCACACTTTTGCAAGGGCAGTTTGGGATGGGCAATAAATACTGGCCAGTGGTCAGCAATGCCCACATCCTGTGTAAGGAAAAAAATAAGAAATAATATTTACTTGGAAAGGAGAAATTTGCAAGTTTATGGGGAACGAGCAGAGGAATGGGATTAATTGGGTAATTCATTCAGGAAGCTGACACAGGCATCTCTACATAATATCTGCCTATGATTGTATGAAAGCTATGCAAGGAGCAGGAATTCTCTTCCTGTCTCACAGAAGAACTGCAGCTGGCAGCCTGAACTTCACTGGACTGATTCAGTGTCTGGGTCACACAAAGTTGTCAGGGCCACAACACAGTGAACTGCTTCAGGGCAATCTTTCAGCACTTATGGTTCACATAGTTCCAGATTATTAAGATCTCAGATCACATTTGCCTTGAGCGTGGAGAAACTGCACCTTGAGTATTGTTTATTTATTTATTTATTAGTGTCACAAGTAAGGCTGACATTAACGTTGCAATGAAGTTACTGAGAAATTCCCTTAGTATGCATTCTGACTTGGGTACAAGTTAAGTTTCTTCCCCTATGTCCATTCACCAACCATTGTATTACAATGTGCTTGAATCCTTTTGTTGAGTTGAAAACTGCAATGAGATTTCCTCCTTAATCTTCAGTGTCCAGTGAAAAAAAAATTTCAAATCCTTCCTGAGATCATTCCCCCTTTATGTGTTTCCATATTCTTCATATAATATAAGGTAAAGTTGCCATAGTCCCAGATGACCATAAGCTGCTCGATACCTGAGGGTCACCACACCTCAGGTGAGAGGGAAGGTTGAGAAGACGGGGCCATTCATGAAAAACCTCAACTAGTATGGGAATTGAACCCACACTTTTCGTGTCGCTCTGCATCACTAATCAGATATCCAGCTAACTAAGCTAACCGAGCCCCTTCTCATGTAGTAGGGTACTCAGTAGTATACTTAGTACTCTGTCATAGTCTTGAACAAGATTCAGCATCATTTCCTTGTATTTATACCAGAAAGATGGTTAGCTGCAACCTATTTATCTAATCAGCTCCACGATTAGTTACCAATGGCACACAGAATCAATTTAGAAGCAATTCTGAAGCACCAGTTCAAATCTTGAGTGTTTTAGAAATTGCTTGTGTTTACATAATGAACCCCAATGCAGCAGAACAGCACCAACTCCTCCAAGCTTGCCTAAGCAGTTCTTTGGGTAGTTTTAAGGCCATATTTTACCCCCAGAGCTGAGTAGGTACTTTGAATACAGTATGCTTCACTGGCCTCAAATGGTTCCAAACTTAGTTTCCCAGGGGCCAGAAAAGCTGCCTCCCATGAAAACCTGCTTTCTCTTCAAAGTGCAATTTGAAGCTGCTTTAGTGTTGCTCTTTGGAATTACTTTGGAGATTAACTTGCCAGTTTATAGTTGGTGTGAATCGACATCGGCAACACCACTGTGTCTCAACCAAACTGATGGTTTCATTCTGTCTGCTAATGTGCAGCAAAGTGCACTTTTCTGAAGAGGAGTTTACAAAACCTTTGAGAAATAGCAGCTCTGGCTGTAGTATGCAGTAGAATCCTAAGTGCACCCAAAAAGATTCCAGAAATGGGGGTATTTGTCTTATGAAGAGAAATTAAGCAGTTTAAGTCTATTCTGTAGAGTTTAGAAGAATAGAGGAGATCTAATTGAGGTGTACAAGATGATAAAAGATAATGACAAAGTAGACTTGGAGATGATGCTTCCCCTTGTGGGCAATCTAGAATAAGAGATCATAGTTTCAGGATAAGGGGTAGCAGATTTAAAACAAAGATTAGGAGAAATTACTTTTCTCAAAGGGTGGTGAGTCTGTTGAATTTACTATCCCAAAGCACGGTGGATGCCAGGGCTTTGAGTAAATTTAAGAAGCAAATAGATAGATTTTTAATTATGTTTAATTAATGATGCTGAAAGGTTATGGAGAATGAACAGGAAAGTGGAGTTGAGGCTGAACTGAGATCAGCCATGATTGCATTGACAGCGGAGCAGGCCTGAGAGGCTGAATGGTCTACTCCTGCTCCTAGTTTTTATGTTATATTCTTAAATGAAGACCATGACCAGGATTTTGCAGGCCTGTGAGCTCCAACCTGGAACCCTGATGGCCTGTTGAATTGGCGAGAGGACAAAATCAGAATTCTTGCTAGGTATCAATCCTATTCCCAGTTTCCTGGCCCTGTAGGTACCAAAATACCAGGTTCTCAGCCAGAGAGACTGATAACCCGACATCAATTGTTTAAAATATATTTAAATGTCATTAGCAGGTTAAAAACCTTATTCAACACCTCCCAAGATGCTCCAATCTCCCCCAGAATTGACAGAAGTTCTGCAGGTGCTAAATAGCACAGGCCCTGACAAGCACCGTGAACTCTAGGATGGGGTAGGGGGAGGGAGAGGTTGGAGTGGGCTAAAAAGGTAAGTACAGCCTTCAAGAGTGCCAGGCTATGGTTGAATGGGTGTTGCTCAAGAGACCTGGGGGAGATTAGAGGGAGGTTGAGGGAAGGATTTGACCTCGGGGGTCTCACTTGCAATGATGGTTTTATTACTGGTCTTGTTGCCCTGGAACACCTGATGATCATACTCAGGTTAGTGATTTCACACACCATTTTAAAACAAGGAACAAAGAACAGTACAGGACGGGAAACAGGCGCTTCGGTCCTCCAAGCCTGTGCCGCGCATTGGTACAACTAAACCAATTTTGTTAAATATCTTCATTATTATCTGTGTTCTGTAAAACCTTCGAAATGCCCTGGTCACATTAAAATCTATGGTCCCTCAACACCTGGAAGCCTTCACAATCACAGCAGCACTCCATTCTACAGAAGGGATTGCCCTCAGTTGATTTCAGAAACCTTGAGACCAGACACCCTTGAATGACTGATTGACGTGAGATGTCAGTTTTACTAGGGAAAATTCCCTTGCTTTCTTACAGAAGCCACCCTGTGATCAGACTATTTTTAAGTACTATGATTGATAGGAGATGTCAATTTCACGAGGGCATTCTTCTCTGTAGCTTGAATGAGCCACAGGTTTTATAACATAACCGATGATAACATTGGACCTGTCATAATGTAACCAATGGTAATATACTATGAGGGTCAGCTGACCCAGTAGACAATGTAATCAATGGCAAAATGATGTGGTGGTCAGCTGACAAGCTGACCCAGTACAAATAAGGAGCAGATGGGAATTGCGGGAGCTTGTTTGGCCCAGGGTGTGGCTTCAAGCATTGGAGTAATGAAGTTTCTTTATTAAACCTTTTTCTTTGATTTACTTTCCAAAGTTAGTTCTTTTATTGCTTGCAACTGATGTATCCCTTCTGCCAGATGAAAAACAAGTGTTGTCTGACCAGTTTGAAAAGGTTTGATTGACAGCTCCAGAGCAGAATAAATAGTTCATTGTTGATAGAATCTGTTCATGCTCCAAGAGGCCTCAAGTACTTTTTCTATTCACCACATCTATTCAGTCTGACCCTATTCTCTTAATACTGTTGTTTCTTTCCAAGTCTCTGGCCATTATGAGAACACTAAATGTTTTGAAATGCTTTGTTTACATACAATTTCACCCTTCAGTATCTTTAACCAGCCTCCTGATTGATAGGTCCACATTATTTCACAGTAGACAATGGCTTTCTAGTTTTTGTTTCTCATCACAGTCAGTTAAATCTGAAGTGTTTTCTCTTTTTTAACTGTGCCTTTTTTAAACATCTTTCTCTTTGATCTCAGGTGTCTATTTGTGTTAGCAGCTGCTGTTTCTAACTGCAGTTTTTTAACAAACAGACTTGTTTTTTGTTCTGAATACCTTGGCTGACTTTTCTTTTCACAGTGAAGCCTGATGTCACTCCTCTGCAATGTCCCCTGCCACTCTTGCACTGACATCCTGGTATTGATAGTGTCAAGGGATGGGCCTCTGGGACAGAGTTTAAAAGGGGCATGAAGGACACAGATTTTGGTGAGCCATATCGGAGTGTCGGTCTTGTAAGGGTGGTGAATTGGGAGTGAAGCCTTTGACTATTGCAAGGGGAAGGTGCTTTGGGTCACTTTCATGTCTGTATGATATGAGTGCGCTGTTACCTTTATAGGTGGGAGGGAGTAGATGAAAGTTTGGGGGTTCTCCCTTGGTCCACTGGGTATTGCCCTTTCTGTGGGAGGGTGATAGGTTGTCACTTAACTCTGAGATCAGGATGCTGTTTTAAAGATGGCCCCAAGCTCTGAGAAGCCAAGCTTGCCAGCATGCCCCCTGTTGGGGATCTTTTATCCCACAATGGTGGTTGAATCTCACCTGGCAAATGCGGCCAACTGCAAGGAAACACTCCTATTTTCCTGCTGGCAGCAACAATAAACCACTACAGCACCTTGCCAAATGTAACCATGAACCAATTCAATGGACAACTATAGTCACCAATGCTATTTTAGGGCCTGAAACCTAAAAGGTGAGGTGCATAATCAAAGACCTTTGGAAGTTTGTAATAAGACATATATCATTTAAAAAAACTCCATGACTTTGAAATTTATAATACATTGACGAAATGACAAACTTTATTCTACAGCAATGAATTCCTCTTTTTTTTAATATAAGGTTTGGGATCTCACCAGTAATGCATTATTGTATCAGTCAGCAGTTTTATCAGGTAAGTTTGCATGAGTCGTAATAAATCTCCCATCAATGAAAGTGCTGCAATCATTTCTAAGCTGTATGTTTGATGGTAGAAATCCTGACATAAAGTCTGTATTTCATTTTTATTTAGGTTCTTCTCTGTTAAGCTTATGCATGGACAATGGAGTGAATCAGTTTATCACTGGATCTGCTAATGGACAGGTAGAGCAGGAGTTAAAAAAGTTAAAGTGTCACAAGTAGACTTACATTAACACTGCAATGAAGTTACCGTGAAAATCTCCAGTCACTACACTTCGGCGCTTGTTCGGGTACATTGAGGGAACATTTAGCACGGCCAATGCACCTAACCAGCACGTTTTTTGGACTGTGGGCGGAAACTGGAGCACCCAACGGAAACCAACGCAGACATGGGGAGAACATGCAAACTCCACAAGTGACTCAAGTTGGGAATCAAACCCAGGTCTCTGTAGCTGTGAGGTAGCAGTGCTAACCACTGTGCCACCCAATATCTTTGTGCAAAATTCCTAAACGATTGTGTGAGGTTATCCACTTTGGTAGGAATAATGGTAGGAAGGATTACTACTTAAATGGCGAAAAGCTGCAGCATGCGACGGTGCAGAGGGACCTGGAGGTCCTTGAGCACGAATCGCAAAAACACAGTTTGCAGGTGCAGCAGGTGATCAAGGAGGCGAATGCAATGTTGGCCTTTATAGCTAGGGGGAAAGAATATAAAAGTCGGAAGTACTTTTGCAGCTGTATAGGGTACTGGTGAGGCCGCAGCTGGAGTACTGTGTGCAGTTTTGGTCGCTGCATTCGAGGAAGGATATATTGGCCCTGGAGGCGGTGCAGAGGAGGTTCACTTAGGCTGATACTGGAGATGAGGGCGTTGGATTACGAGGAGAGACTAAATAGGCTAGGTTTGTACTCGTTGGAGTTTAGAAGGCTGAGAGGGGATCTTACAGAGACGTATAAGAAAATGAGGGGGATGGACAGGATAGAGGTTGAGAGACTCTTCCCGCTTAACAAAGATAGCAGGATAGAGGGCACAGCCTCAAGATTGGGGGGGGGGGCAGGCACGGTTCAGATCAGAGTTGAGGAGGAATTTCTTCATGCAAAGGCTGGTGAATCTTTGGAATTCTCTGCCTGATGAAGTGGTGGAGGCTTCCTCGTTGAATGTATTTCAGTCAAGAGCGGATAGGTTTTTGATTGACAAGGGAATTAAAGGTTATGGGGAGAAAGTGGGAAAATGGTACTGAACCACTGCAGATCAGCCATGATCTTATTGAATGGCGGGGTAGGCTCAAGGGGCTGGATGGCCAACTCCTACTCCTATTTTTTATGTTCTTATTATGTTCTTATGTTCTTTTGTTCTTATGTAGAAAAGATAGCAAAAGATTTCAGCTTTGAATTGGTGGAGCGATGCTAATTCAATTAAGAAAAGGTTCTGCTATCAGATGCATTTGTATGTGCATAATTGATAAAGATCAAATTAGTTTTTGATCTTTAATTTCACCTGGAACTTTGTTGCATTCCTGTATTTATCTGCCTATTTTTATGTCTATCCAATAATCCTAGCTGTTCCTGTTACATTGCGTGTCATGGTGGCACAGTAGTTAGCATTGTTGCCTCACAGTGTCAGGGATCTGGATTCAGTTCCAGCCTCGGGCCTCTGTCAGTGTGGGTTTCTTTGTGCTGCTCTGGTTTTCTCCCACAGTGTGAAAGATGTGTGGGTTAAGTTGATTAGCCATTCTGAATCGGTCTTAATGTCAAGGGGATTAGCAGGGTAACTAAGGGTTACAGGAAAAGGACCTGGATAGGACTGCGGTCAGTATGGACTCAATGGGTCAAATGGCCTCCTCCTATATTGTAGGGATTCTATAATTTTGTGATTTCAAAATCGCACCTCAGGCACCACACCTTATATGTCAAATGCATATTATTTTTGTTACTAATTCAGCTCAAATTTCATATTTAAACTGTAACAAATCTCAATGGAACAGGTAGGGAGTGTGCCAATCAGAGAGGCAAGATATTTAAATAAATTCCCAATGAAAAGCTGTAGGACTGCATGAAAATAATCAGTCGTCAGAAAATGAAAGAATTGATAGACTTGACCCAGAAACCAACTTGGATTCTGACTGTACGAGAAAATGTATAACTGGAAAACAAATCATGACATTATAAATTCATGAATACACACAATGGGCAGGATTTTACCACTTAGCTATCCCCATTAGTCACCTTGGCGAATTGGGAAAATAGAGTGCAATGCTAAAAATCCAATTTGCTCTGGTGCAGTCTGTTTTCCTATCTTCTCTGGCCCCTTTTTAATGGTGCGAACGACTTCATGCCCAAAATGATTGCGAAGCTTATTAACATGAACATAGATTTCAATATCATTAATGAGTTTGGAATACAATTGTTCCCCCCCTAACCTCCTGAATGCTTCCCATCTCTCCAGCAAGACATCATGCTGGCGCCAATTAGTACTGCACCTTAAAAGTGTGGTCTGGTGCAGCAGTAATGCTTGGGAGCTCGGAGGTGAGTACTGCTGAGCACCAACCTCGGAGGTGGGGGAGTGATCTCAGCCATCTTCATAGGTTAAAGGGCTTTTCTGGATGTAAGGGCTTGGGAGGAACTCTTGCTGGTGTGAGGGTCCCCAGGTCGGGGATCAAGCAATGAAAATTTGACTTTTCATCATGAAATTATTTAATCTTTCCATTTTGTAAATTGTACTAAATGTTGCTCTGATTGGTTACAGTTTTTTTCCCTTAAGGATTTCTTAAAGTGATGGTTATCTCTTGTAATTTTTCCAGTCAGTTTGTTTATGAACAATATACGGAGCAGACACTTATTTGTGTAATAACTACAGCTAAAGGTTGTCAATCTGTTCATTTTTGTTCATAATTTATGTTCTGTTAATTAATCCTAAATTGCTTCTTGCAGTTAGATGTTTTCACTCTATTGGATAACCAGCAATGTCGTCGTGTTCTGCACATTGATCTGCAGAAAGAACAGCAGAAATACTACAGCAAAATCCAGCAGAAAGTCAGGTTATTGGAGAATTCAGGTACTGAACTAGATTCAATTATTTTAACCTCACTCATTTCAGTATTATTGCTTTGTTTCATCTCTTTATGGAGGGCCTGGTTAGCTCAGTTGGCTAGACAGCTAGTGAGTGATTCAGAATAATGCCAACAGTATGGGGTTCGATTACCATTTCAACTGTGTTAGACTTGGGGCCTGCCTCTTCGCCCTTCCCTGTAGTGAAATCATGGTATAAGATAAGATTCAGTGACCCTGGAATAATCGAGAATGCTACCTGAACAAGAAGAATACCGTTGTCAATGATTTGAACTGTGTCACAAGCAAATGCTACTGAATTAGTGAGGGTATCATGCCCAGGACAATTTGCACGTGTTTGGAAATTATGCAAAAAGGTGGCAGATTGAATTCATTTAAGGCAAGTGCTTCATTTGTGGATAATATAAGGTCTCTATTCTGGCAGCTATTGCTTAAATGAGTCACTTAAATGATCTGCTCAGAAAATGAACAGGATAGAGGGTTTTTGATTGTTTTGATACCTTCAGCTGTAGCGAAAAAAAAATAATAAATGGTGTCCTGTGTGACTGCAACTGGTTAATTATTCCTCATTGACCTCTCTGGGTTCTTTAACATGATTCAACATTAGCCAACACTTTTTTGTATTGTCCAGCTGAGTGGAGCTACCATCATCTAGTTCCACTTTGTATTATCTGATTTTATCCAGAATATCTCCAACAGTCACTTAACATCCTATACCATTATCTCTAGAGTCTCCACAGATCTATTTTTGGTTTTCTCATCCATGTGTATCCCCTTGATGGCATCATCCAAAAAGCCACAAATACTCCCAGCTGTACCTATCCGTCACCTCTGTTGTCCTCTCCACTGCCTCTTGCAAGTCTATTTGTCAGCCATCCAATCCTCAGTTGAGTTTCCAAGCCACATTTCTGGTCCAATTGCCACAACTGTTATCTATATTTTTGTCAGCTGTAGACTTCACCATTCCAATGTGTTCTCCCATCCTTGACCCTACATAACTGAAGCTCATTTGAAACTCTGGTGCCAATATTCTGCTGCAGGACCCCTTCATCTATTACGCCGGTCTACCTAGTACCCCAACATTACAAATTTACAATTCTCATCCTCATTTTTAAATCCCTTTAGTTCTTTTCCTGTTCGTATCTTAGTAGCTTCCTTAATTCCTATAACTGCTCCTGAAGTCTCTATACCACTGACTTGTGCGTTTCTCTTTGATTATTCTACCATTACTGGCTGTGCTTGCGGTTGATCAGCCATGTATTCTGGATTTCACTCCCTTTAATCTACTGCCTTTCAACCTCTGTCTCTTTATCTTTTGTCCCACCTCTTGACTTGATTTTTGGGAACCCCTCCTAATAATTCCAAAACAGGCTGTGTACATTTTTTTGACTATATCTCTGTTATCCAACTTTTATAATTCACATTTTATGCCTTTTGTTGATGTATTGTTGATCATTTTTCCGTTTACAGATGCTAATTGTAAAAACAGTCTGGGTAATAATAAGAATCTGCACTATTCTTCATCCTATCTCAATGGGAATGCTTTGGAAGGTGGATCACGCACATGCATTGAGCTTCCAATCCTCAGAATGTCTCATTGTGGATATTTATTAAGTAGTTTACTGAAAACGGATTCAAGGTATGTATGTATCTTTTCTCATTAAAATTGCAAATGGATGCAGGTTTGAATAAGGAAGTATTGCCTTAATACCTTTACACTTCATCCTTATCCATACTCAGAGACCAATGAAGGGAGGCCTCTTTGCAGTGCCAAGTTAAGGCAGGGCAGTGAGTCAGTGGCAAAATGAGACTGTGGAACAAGTGAGAGTGTGTGGAGCGTGACAAATAAGAGAAGTTTTTCACAGAATGGAAATTTAAAAATTTAGGAAAAAGAGGTTAGTGAAAGATAAGGTTATGAGTCTTGGGGTAAAAGTCCAAGTGGGAAAGTTACTTAGAGATAGGTTTGGACTTTTGTTTGCCCCTTTGTCTATTTTTGGTAGGTTATCAATCTGCAACTGTTGTAACAGCTGGAGAGTAGCTAATATCTGATTAATTGTTTTTCTATAAAAGCAACATGAATGAATGAATGAGAAATAAAACTATTTATTTTTATTGATTTATAACTGGTTATTTAATCTTTTAGATGCTCAGTCAATCAGATAACTAGGGCACGAACTTAATCTCAAAGAATCATGGGCAGGATTTTTTTAAAAAGTTTATTTAATAGTGTTATTTTATGCTGCAATTGTACAGAATCTTAGTGAGATCACATTTGGAATATTGTGTGCCATTCTGGTCATTTCACTATAAGAAGGATGTAAAAGCGTTGGAGAGAGTGCAGAGAAGATTTACCAGGGGGCTGGCTGTTTAGAGGGTAGATCTTAAGAGGAAAGGTTGAGGGAACTGGGGCTTTTTAGAGCAGAGGAGGATGAGAGGCGACTTAATAGAGGTTTATAAGATGATGAGGGGGATAGATAGAGTCAATGTGAAGAGACTATTTCCTTGGGTGGATGTAGTTATTACTCGGGGACATAACTAAGGTTCATGGTGGGAGATAAAGGAGGGATGTCTGAGGTAAATTCTTTACTCAGAGAGTGGTTGGGGTGTGGAATGCACTGCCTGCTGTGATGGTGGAGTAGGACAGTAGGAACTTTCATGTGATTATTGGATAGGCACGTGGAGCACACCAGAGTGATAGGGAGTGGGATAGCTTGATCTTGGGTTCAGACATAGTTCAGCACAACTTTGAGGGCTGAAGGGCCTCTACTGTGTTATGTTCTATGTTCTATGTCCTATGTCACCAGTATGCTTATGTTAACACTGCAATGAAGTTACTGTGAAAATCCCCCAGTCGCCACATTCCAGCACACTGAGGGAGAATATAACATGGGCAATGCACCTAAGAGCATGTCTTTCAGATTTTGAGGTAATAATGATGGCAAAACCATCAGCTTCTCTGAAATGGATAGCACCTTTTTGAGCTGCAAATGTGCTGTTAAATAAGAAAATGTAGACTTTGTTGTCAGTGACTGTACACTCTGTGTCTGTGCAGTTGTGATGCCCTACCAGAAAGGTATCAATTAGAAGTCATTGAGTGAGCAAGAACTTACATTGTTGCACCATGGGCCTTGTCGAAAGAACTCTTGATAAGTCATACCTTATTGATTGGTGTGTATCTGGATTTACACCAATGTACTAATTTCTAATTGATGTTAAACATGTTCACCTGCTCTGAAAGAATAATTTTATATTTGTTGAATGTAAAATGTATTCATATGATGAGAAATTCCATCGTTTTAATAATTGTTTTTAGAGTTTGGTATTACATTCTAGCTTGTACCCTAACCAGCTACCATAATCATATGTATATGTTTCCACTATTTAATTAAAAAAAGTGAAGAGATTCAGTGTTTATTTTTCATTCTGGTTTGCTACCCGAGAGAATACTTCAGTATGATTGGCTGTTTAAACTATTTGATAATCACACGGTGGCTGCATGCCTGGAGATTCTTCTAACTGTGTGCCAAGTTGAAACTGGAAAAGAGCGAATCCGCTTCAAAAAGACTGCAACATCTTTGTGGGCAGTTTTTTGTGTCAGCGGTAAGTCACTTTACCACTGACCTATCTACTATCAGACAGTCACCACAAACTCAAAATATTTTGGTACAGGGATGATCACTTACAAATAATCGAGAATATTGTTGACCACTGCTTTATCATTAATCAAGTCTATGATTTATGCTGTTATGTTTATTTGGATATGTTTGTTTGTTTATGTTTTTGTATGCTTTCTGTTTCAGTATTACTCCAGAAGGCTGTAGCAGCCTGTTGGTAGGGACAATAAATGGCCTATTCAATATTAATCTGGCCACTGGCGAAATCGATGCTACTGTACAATTTGAAGGTAATTCTTACATCATGTTTGCATTTTATTTATGCACATTGTCCATTCAAATCTTAGTCTTTGTGATTCTATCTTAATCATTTAATTCCTGTTAGTTTAGTTAATTTAAAATACTTAACCACTTGCAGTTTTACTGAAATAATTTGTCCTATTTCATATTACATTGTTTGCATAAAGATACCTAAAAATCTCATTTGTTAACCAAAAATATATTTTTTCAGATCATCTTGGGTTAAGCATTAAGACAGCTGGATCTTGTGCAATAGGAAATAGAAGCACTAACAAGGCAAGGCAAAATGACTAAATGCCTCTTCAACAGGAAATGAACAAAATATACTGGCAGGTATTCGACAACCTCGCCCGTGGCTGGAATTTCCTGGTCCCGTGTTGTGAATGGAGATTTGGCTAAGTGCCAAATTCTTCCTTCTCTCTGGCAGGGGGCATGCAACATTGGAGAATTCTGGCCACTATTTTTAAGGTTGTGTGTATTCTAACTGCTTTTTAATCCAGCTATATATGCACAGGATTTTTATTGTAATCCCAGTGAAGATAAAAAATATGTCACTGCAGCAATGCTGTTGGTTGGAATTTGGAAAGTGATCCTGTGAAGTGATGGAACCTGATTTTCTCTAGGTGACCCTCTGTCCGACTCCATTATAAGGGTAACAACTTGCAGTGATATATCTCTGTTAACATAATTAAAATATCCCAAAGCATTCACAGGAGAATAATCATTGACAATAATTGAACAACATTGGGAGATATCAAGACGGATGATCAAATGTTTTGTCAAAAGCATAGTTTTTAAGGAGCATCTTAAGAAAGGAGAGAGAGACAGAGAGGATTGAGAAAGGAATTCCAATGCTAGGTTTAAGGAAGTTGATCGTATGGTCGCCAATCGTTGCCTGAAAGAGATCAAGAAAACCATTGTTGGGGAAATACAAAATTATTGGGGTGTTGTATGGTCAAAGAAGATTATAGAGATAGGGAGTGAAGGAGCTAATGGAAAATTAGGATGAAATTTTAAATGTGAAGTGTTACCAGACTGGGAGCTAGTGTAGAACAGTGACAGTGGTTGTTTTACAACAGGTGAAAGGCAAAACCTAGCTTAAAAAAACAGAGGGAGGACTTTAGTAAAAAATGCCCCGATACACACAGGCTTTGTTTCAGAGGTTTGGGCAGGGTTGATGGAGGCAGGGGTGGTTATGGAGTCAGGCCCATCCTGAAACAAAATGTTGTCGGCCATGGGGATGAGTGACCCGGTGGGGTTGAGGCATGGAGAAACAGGCCCGATTTCACAAATGATGTGAGGGTTAGGAAATGCTTATAGCTGCATTGCAGCCGGCCAAGTCAAGAATGTGCAGAGTCCTACCCACTTGCATATTTCACATTACCAAAGATTGGGAGTGCCAAGAATGGAGATAATGTGACAAGAATCCTGGAATTGTGTTCCACGCGTCATTTTTGAATGGCTCTTAAGTTGTTTTAACTCCACTAAATCCAAGCCTTGTATTCCTCACAAAGGAAAAGCAATATTTGTTGAATTATGCCAGCTAAAGGTCACATAAAGGCCCAAAAATGTACAAGAGACTACCATACAAAAAACAGTAACTGACCTGGTTATGTTGAAAATAAACGTTATAAAGCAGACCAGGAATAGTCCTCCATTCGTGGGCTACCAAGAGAACAAGTATTGCCTGTTCCGTATATTAGGAATAAGAGAGGATAATTTCTTGTATGACATTTAACAAGACCTGGGCAATATCCAGGCTTGGGCTGATATGTGGCAAGTAATATTCAAGCCACTCAAGTGCCAGGCAATAACCACCTACAACAAGAGACAACTTAACCATCAGTCCCCTTGCAGTCATTGGCATTATCATCACTGAATCCCCTACAATCAACATTCTAGGGGTTACCATTGACTTGAAACTGAACTGGACTAGCAATCTAAATACTATGGTTAGAAGAACAGATCAGAGGCTGGGAATATAATGGAGAGTGACTCATTTCCTCACTCTCCAAAGACTGTCCCCCATCTACAAGGCACAATTCAGGAGCAAGATGGATTTTAAAAAGATTTGTTCATGGGATACAAGCATCGTTAGCTAGGCCAGTATTTATTGCCCGTCCCCAGTTGCCCTTGAGATGATAGTGGAATACTGCCTTTTCGAACCACTGCAGCTCCTGTGTTGTAGGTGCTGTCAGTAAGGGAGTTCTTGGTCTTTGATCCGGACTTTCCTGTTGTCTGAATAAATGCATTTCAACAACACTGAAGAAACCCGATACAATGCAAGACAAAGCAACCCATTTGATTGGCACCCAATCCAGTACCTTGAGCATTCGCTGCTGCCACCATGACTGCACCATGGCAGCTGTGTGTGCCATCTACAAAATGTACTGTAGCAACTCACTAAGGCTTCTCCGACAACACCCACAACCTCTAGCACATAGAAAGATAAGGGCAACAGAAACATGGGAACACCACCACCTGCAAATGCCCATCCAAGCCACTCACCATCCTAACTTGGAAAATATTATCATCCCTTCACTGTTATTGTGTCAAAATTCTAACACCTTCCCCCCCCCCCCCCCCCCCCCCCCCCACCCCCTCCATCTCCCTACCTCATTATCAGCAGACTCCCTGCAAGCTGAGTCCCTGCATGCTCTGGATGATGGATTTGGGGACTCAAAATAAACTTTCTATAAGATTCTGTATTCATGATGTTTCAAAACTTGACTAACAATGTTACAGATTCAAAAATGCAGGTATGAAAATACAATTCATTGATTATCATTGATTAATTTCACACAAGCTTAGAAGTTTTTCAAGAATAAGTTATTTGAAACTCACTTCATTGTTCCATGTTGAATCACTGTTTTCAAAGTAGTGAGATAGATTTTCTCTGTAATTACGTTTGGGGGGAAAAAAGGGGCAACATAACCTCTGACCCATTTCCTAGCTTTAGCACCATAATATCATCAGATACCAGGATGTCTGTTAATCCCAGACATCCAGCCTTGCTGTGACAGCATTTTTCAGTCTGTGAAGCCTTTGCAATAAATTGCCCTGCATTTACCACTACGGGAACATGAAAATGCCCTTGCATCTCCTAGCCTGATGGACCAAAACACTGGGTAGACTCCCAGGTGAGCCTGGGGGCTGTCAGATGTATAGCGTTGATTCTAAGGCTGTAAGACTGGCCACAGTTAGAGGTATATCTTTGAGGTGGGTGGAAATTGCCCTGATCTGCAAAATCTAGGCCAGTATCTTTATGCAAGTGTTTGAGTTTCAAGTGTAACCAATGTCTTTGCACAATTCTTACAAGAATTTTTCTAGTAAGAAAGATTTTTACAAAAGATAAAATGTACTTTGGGAGGGTAACATTTCACTGCAATTTTTGAACATGTACTTCTTATTGGAATTCAATTAATTTTACTCCTACAGATTTTCTGTCTCATCTCTTCCATGTTTGGAAAGCATATTGCTCTGCTGGAAATTCATATGAATGAACTTGCAAAGATATGTCTGCAGTATAGCAATGAGGAGGAATCACTCAGTATCATTGCCAGGTAAAACAGTTGCTCACTAGATATTTTCAAAAAAGATGTTAAAATCTTAAAATAATACGACTTTCACCTCTGAGGCCAACGGATGTATACTGTATGTATGTATCAGCTTACTGTAAACCTATTTGTGATACAAATAAATAATCTTTGTCCTTTTCACAGTGCAATATGATAAATTATGCAGCTTAATAACAGGAAATAACAGTGTACAGCCAAAAAAAAGTAGCAATATCAGCGAACTACACACTTAATATGTGTTTATACCATTCTAATTTATGACTAAGACACCTAAATAAGGGCAGAAAGGGTTTCTTATTTTCTGCCTGTCAGTCTTTTTAGAAATTCCAGACCAGGAGGTGCTCTGAAAAGATGGCTTGCCTCTAAATCAATGAAAACAGTTGTTTTGCAGCAATTTTGAAGGCAGGATGATGTTTTAATCAGATCAGCTGCAGAAAGTTATGAACTCTATTCTCCCAGAATGTTAATGGAACCTAGGAAAAATCAGCCCTTAAAATTGAACAACTGAAATAAATGGCAAAGAACTTTCAGATTAAAGGAAGGAAACGAATTCAAAGTGCCAATTATTTGTGTTATTCCTGTCACTTCAATCAGGTTACTTGCCATTTGTCTAACTGTAATACATTGTCCATCCAGCTATTATTTAATTAACTTTATTCCTTGTAGTGGTTTCCCTCATTTTTATACAGCTTAACTGTGATTTTCACTATTTGACATATCCATTGAATTATTCTTTATTTAAACCTTTATTAATATGAAGTTTGAAAGTTAATTTATTAGTATCACAAGCAGGCTTACATTAACACTGCAATGAAGTTACTGTGAAAATCGTTCAGTCGCCACACTCTGGCACCTGTTTGGGTACACTGAAGGAGAATTTAACATGGCCAATGCACCCTAACCAGCATGTCTTTCGGACGTGCTGCAGGAGTCACTTGATTGGCAATCAGTACTGAGCAGTCCACCTTTTCTTTCAGATCACCTTTGCTGACCACTTCCCCTTTAAACTGTGATCTGCAGCAGAAAGTGAAAAGTAAGTCAGCTGGGCACACAAAGACAGGTAAGTGCTATTCCTCTGCTTTTGCAGAATGCAGATAGGAGTACAATGACTTTTTTTGCAGCCAGATTTATGGCTGCACATTGAATATACAGTACTTAGTTGGCATTCATTTTAATCCTTGTATTGTTTTCAAAAACAATCTGAAACTAATGTTGCCATTTATTATGGGGGGGGGATTTCAAATTGTGCAGTTTGTCATGAGCAGTTCATGCTGTGCCATTCAGTATTTGTATCCTGTTTTTCTCCTATCTTCTTGTTCTCCCACTATGACAGAATCTGCCCCAGTTTTATTCCCGTGAATTCATTTTCATGGATCTTAGTGATATTTCAGTGCTTAGAAAAGTGTCCAAACTGCATACCACTCGGTGGCTGGAACTGATTCTTGCCACTGTAAAGTTTTGTTTGTTGATCTTACCGGTCTAGATTTTAAATCGATTAACCTCCTTCTCCACATGTTCTTAATATTACAATTAACTTCTTCTGGTGAAATTGATTTATTTCTGAATTCAATCCAGACACAAACTGGAGGTGATTTTGAAGTAATTTCTTTTTCAGTTGTGTATTTTAGACATGCACATTTTTCCATTTTCATATCGTTGATTAATTTTTTGGCAACTTTTTGACACTTTCAATTGTCCTTAGATTCTACTAAAAGGAATATTATGCTGCAGAAATGCAATGGAATACATGACAGATTGATGTGGTGAAAGATTGCAATCATAGATTGTGCAGTGTAACGGCTGAGGCCATGTGTTGAAAGGACCTGTGCGTGCAAGTTTGTTGGAAATGCATTATGCTGGACATCAAAGACTACAAGAAGCAAAAGCAACATAAAAGTTTTTAATGGAGACTGAAATAGTTTTATGGTAGCTGGGTGTCTGACAGAGTGCCACGTTTGTGTAGCGGAGGCCCTCTGTAGCAGAGCTCGAGTGTTCGCTGTCAGAAGCTGCACATTATTCCATTTATCATATTTCAGACATTGCTATTTTTGCTCTTGTCCGCTCCGATAGTTTGTTTTGTGTTTGAAAATGTTGCTGTTGGCATGCGCAGGTAAGAAAATCCACTTTATAAGGAGAAAAAGCATGGTCCAAAGAAAATTCTCATTTCAACAATATCATCAGATTCAAAATGATCTTGCCCAGGTTTTCAGGTCAAGACATACAGATATTGTATATCTGAATCTACAGTGGGATTGCACCATGAATATTCACTGGTGTTCTTTTTTACTTTCACTTTACTGCTGAACTAAGTCCTTTATATAGTATCATAGAATTCCCATAGTGCAGAAGGAGGCCATTTGACCCATCGAGTCTGCACCAACTTTCCGACAAGGCATCTTACCCAGGTCCTATCCTCATAACCCCAAATATTTTCCTTGCTAATTCCCGTAACCTGCACATCTTTGGACATTAAGGGGCAATTTAGCATGGCCAATTCACCTAACCTGCCCATTTTTGGTCTGTGGGAGGAAACTGGAGCACTCAGAGAAAAGCCATGCAGACATGGGGAGAATGTGCAAACTCCACACAGTCATGCAAGGCTGGAACTGAACCCCGGTCCCTGGGACTGTGAAGCAGCAGTGCTAACCACTGTAGTACTGTGCCACCCTTATATATTTGTGGCATATGTATTTACCTATTATTAATCTTTTTGTGAGTTACAGGTGAGTTACAAAAACACACGAAGATAAACTGCATCAAATAATTGATTCTTGAACTTTATATCATGGAGATTTCATTTGCCATTTCATAAGAGGATATTTCAGAATGCTCCCCATTTTTTGATATTACCATTACGAAAGAGAAAAGTATAGTTTATAGAATTTAATTTTAGTTGACAGTATCTTGTCAGTGGAAGGAAACACTTCCACCACTGTAACTGGTTTAGGAAACTACATGCTACAAATCATGGTGTGTGCTGGCAACCTCCAAAAAACATTGCAAATCAAGATCCTGATGGGTAGATAAGTAATGTGTAGCTTACCATGCAGAGCCTTGCACAGATTGACTGTGGTGGTAGTGGTTAGCACTGTTGCTTCACAGTGCCTGGGACCTGGGTTTGGTTCCTGGCTGGAGTCACTGTCTGTGTGAAGTTTGCACGTTCTCCCTATGTCTGCGTAGGTTTCCTTCGGGGGTTCTGGTTTCTGCCCACAGTCCAAAGATGTGCGGGTTAGATGACTTGGCCATGTTAAATTGCCCTTTAGTGTCAGGGGGACTAGATTCGATAAATGCACGGGATTACTGGGATAGGGCCTGGATGGGAATCTGGTCGGTGCAGACTTGATGGGCCGAATGGCTTCTTTCTTCACTATAGGATTCTATAATTCTACGGAAGTCTTTTGCTGGTTAAACTCTGATAGTCAGGGTGGGGAGATGAATCACGTGAGGTAAGCATGTGATTGGCTACGTTTCTGTGAGCTCTGGCTTTACTCATTTTTTTAATCCATTTTTTATCCTCGTGCACAACCCATAACTATCTGTTCCTGATGTGTGTAATCTGTGCTGTGATTCTGGAAGATCCAGGCTGAAGTTTGGCAAAGAGAAGCCGGACTTAAGTCAAGAAGACCCTTGTTTGATCAAGGTGGTTGGAGACGGCCAGAGTGGGGCCCAGTTCGCTATGGCACTTTCACTGACGAGTGAGCCGAAGTTTTAGTGAAGCAGTTAAGATGACAGCCGCTATTATGAGTGAAATGGTGGATGACAATCTTGGCTCCCGAGCACTGATTTTTGGTGCCCATATTGATGAACTGAAATATCCTAAATAGACTAGATGAAGCAAAGAAGAAAATCCTGTGAATAGAGAGGGCAGTTTCCTCTATGTGGTCACCATCAGTCCTTGGAAATCCTGCTAAATAGCATGTCATAACACGCTATTTGATTCGAGGAGAAGGGGGCGAAGAAGGAGTAATCATCCTCGATCACCTGAGGGGTGCTGGGGATGAATTCCTGGCTGAATTTGAGAACAGGCTGCTGTGCTTTCACAATTTTGATTTGAGGGTTGAGTGTGTGGAGTTCGATGAAACACATTGTATTCGGTCTTCAAGGCCTGGGCTCTGTCGAAGACTCCAACTGTTCTCGGTGTTTGTTGAGGAGGGTTGGAGGCAGCTGGATGCCACCCACTGGGGCCAAACTGTTAAATTATCCAGGCCTCAGGACGATGACATGGTAGAAATGCAAAGGCTTCAGTTAAACTCTAAATGGATCCTGGATTGCTTAATGATCCTGTCAAGGTTTTAGCCTTTTCAAGTTCCCTGGGTGATTATAATATCCTGCAGTTCATCATAAATCCTGAACTTTGTTTCTTTGTGATCACACTCCTCGTTCTGTCTTTTACCCTGACAAGGATACAAGCACAGAGGCTTTTGTTGCCTGTCATTCTGTCATACTGTGAAATCAGGATTGTCCATTTTTTTTTTGATAATATTCGTCCACTGATGTGCTGCGACAGCGGGACGAGGGAAGCTGTAGTCTTTGCGCATATAAGATCATATATCTGGAAAAAAACGGAGTGCTTTTTGTTTTGTCTCTGGTGTTGTGGAGTGGGGGAAGTATGCAGTGGTGCACACCTGGACATGGTTGGCTAATTCTTGGATATCTAGCCTTTCTTGGATTGGTTTTCTAATTTGATTAGATTGCATGGGTAAAGACAGTGGTTACCTGATTACTTGGATCATGGAATGTATAGTGGGTATATTATCCTATTGTTAAGGTTTCTCCGATGGGGCTTCTGGAATGCTCCTTCTTGAGATTTAGTTTCCCTGGGGATGTACTATCCGGTTGGCTGTAAGGCCTGAGTACAGATTTGGGGACATCAATTCAGTGTTGTCGGTGTGTTTCTTTGATTGGAGATTATGTTGGTTAGAGGAGCAAGTTGGCTCCTCCTCGTGATCTTGTAAGGAGATATCCAATCTGACAATTTCTTGGGCTTCTTGGGGGAGGGGGAGGCCATATCTGGTGTCTCTTTGATAATTCTGATGCTCTTCCCTCTTTAGGGTTTCCTTTCTTTATCCGGGTGGGTGGAGTGATATAAGCTTTGATTTGTGATAGTTAACCTTAGAAGATTTCTCTTATCTTATTGGCAGGTGGAGAGTTGTATTGACCTCAAGATATCCTTGTCTAAATGGTACTTTTTCTCTTTGTTGGCAGGATTTATTGGTGGGAAATAGATTAGGTTTTCCAGTGATGGGAGTCTCATCAGTGCCTCTGATATGGTTGGAGAGGAGGAGGGTTTATTGTGTTGTAAGTCTTGGCGAAGTTATGAATCCTTGGCTTACTGGTTCTTGTTTATGAGAATGTATGCTGCCTCACATGTCTTGTACCAATGGCAGTATCCTGGTGTTCCAGTTTCTTGGAGGTATGGCATGCTAAGTTAGGCCCCCAGTTGGTTGCATATTGTCCATAAGAGATTTGGTATATTGTATAGTTCTGTCACTCTTATCCCGTGAAGGAATGCGTGTTCCATGGAGCCACATGTGTTTTTTTTATTCATTCTGGAAATCGCTGGCTGGTTAGCATTTATTGCCTATCCTGAGTTACCCTTGAGAATATGCTCATGGCTTTATCCAGTTATCGTGAGATCCTGTACTGTTTCTGATATCCTTTCATTATCCATACGAGATGAGGCTACAACAAATGCTATGACTTATAATTTGAATTATTTGAATGAGTGTTTGCTAGTCTTTTCTGTATGTTTTTGTGGAGTACTGATTAATTTGTACTGTACTAGATTTTGGGAATTGTTCTGTTTCATGGTAAATTGGAAAATTTTCAGTGAAATTATTCTTTAAAAATAAACTCCAGTATTACCACTGTATGCTCTTGGTATTCCCAGAGATTGTGTGCAGTTTAGCAGCATAGCAATCTGCTTGTTGTCTCGATTGTTTCCAAATTGTGCCTACACTGTGAATGGTCCCAGACCAGAATCTCAAGTTACATTTAAGAAGCCAGACTAGACTCCAAAAAGATTTCCTTTTTTGCATTAATGTGAGGAAAGGATACTGCTTTCTAAGAATAATTCCGCTGACAAAGTAGAAATCCTTACAGTAAAACAGGCTTCAATTAATAACATAGTTTTTACAACTATGCAACTATAATAAATGAAGCAGCTTAACCACAGTTAAACAGTATTTAAAAATGAAAGGAAGCAACTTTACTTTCTATCTTTAACAACTATTTTTAGTTGATAAGTATATGGATGAGAAGGGAATGGTTTAGTTAGGAGGGGCATTGCTTTTTATTTTGGTCGGCACAACATCGAAGGCCGAAGGGCCTGTTCTGTGCTGTATTGTTCTATGTTCTATCTCATGACTGTTCCAGTCCAAATAAGCCCCATTCACGCACACATCAAAACAACTTTCACTAATATAGTTAGCAAACCCAGGCACACTTGTTACAAATTATGTTAACCATCTTGAAACTTTCAGGGAGAGATTTTATAGAGAAAGAATGAATTCTCAGGAACAGCCTGCGCATACTTCTGACATTAGCAGATCTGCAACTGCTTAGTTTTTTTGCCCCTGCTATGGACCTAGATATGGTATGCTAGCCTTTATAGAAAGGGGTATAGAGTACAAGAGCTGGCCTTCAATGTTGCAGTTGTATAAAACATTGGTTAGACCTCATTTGGAATACTGTGTCCAGTTCTGGTCGCCTTACTACCGGAAGGACGTGGAGACTCTGGAGAGAGTGCAGAGGAGGTTTATCAGGATGCTGCCTGGTATGGAAGGTCTGAGTTTCAAGGAGAGGTTAAGCAAATTGGGGCTGTTTTCCTTAGAAAGATGTAAACTTAGAGGAGATCTCAAAGAGGTGTACAAGATTATGTGGGGTATAGATAGAATAAACAGGGTTAAGTTTTTCCTAAGATGGACTCAGATAGCACGAGGGGTCACGGCTTAGGGTGAGGGGAGGTAAGGTATAATTTGGATGCTAGAGGGAATTTTTTCACACAGAGGGTGGTGGGGGTATGGAATGCGCTGCCAAGTAAAATGGTGGAGCAGGCACTCTGGAGTTATTTAAGAGATACTTAGATGAGCACATGAACAGAATGGGAACGGAGGGATATAGAAAACTGATTTAAAATAGGCATCATGAGCTGTGGGAGTTTCCTGGGAAGTGTGTAAATTGTTGATGATATTGATGTATTTGTTTTATCCTACAGTACTTCGGTCCGCCTTGTGTAACAAGGGGCATACACGCGATGGATCGTGAGAGGGCTGCTCTTGGATTTTTCAAGAGTATCCTAGTGCTTCACATCGTTAGTGTACGCTTGACCTGGACCATTTGATGGGCAACACGAAGCTCAGTGACTATCGCTGTGCTGTGCAGATACATGGATTTGGGCCTGTGTCTGTGGGAGTTTGTGCATTCTCCCCGTGCTTGCGTGGGTTTTCTCCGAGTGCTCCGGTTTCCTCCCACATCCCAAAGATGTGCTCTTAGGCTGATTGGCAGAACAAATTCTCCTTAAATTGTCTCAAATTTGGTTCTAATGCATAGATCTATAAACATAGACAGGGATGACAGGGATATGGGTAGAAGTGGCATCATCGAGGTGGCGGCACGGCCTTGTTGGGCCAAAGGGCCTGTTTCCGGTGCTGTTTTGTTCTTTGTTCCTTGTTCCTCGCATCACCACCTAGCATCTGATTGATAACTCATGACTTTTCAATCAACCTAATTGATATCCCCAGGAACTATCCTAAGAAAACACTACATGGCTAAAATAAGTAATTAACCTGCTCCTTCAAAATCAGAGCTACTTCCTTCCCAAACACACCGACTGCCTGTAGAACAGATGAATTTTAATAGATTGTCCTTAAACATAAAATATATCAATAGCACACTTTCTTGATAGCTGTGAGGATGTGGGTTAACTGGGCTCCTCTGGAGAAGACATGCAAGCAGAAATTGTGCATTTCTCAGTTTCTTGGCTTGCACATTTAAGTACAGCTGTGAGTTTCCATGTGCAACAAATATTTAACTGACCTAAATAAAGAAGTGTACAGTTGTAAAGAAAATATTACTGCAACTGTAATTGTAATTTATAGCACTGATATTTTAGTTAACACATATAAAAAAACAATATATTACTGTGTAATAACAGTAATACTGCATTATTATACTAATATACGTAGGCAGTATGCAGTAGCATGAATACAGTGCAGCACTATAGCGCTGTTAGTGTAATGGTACAGCAGAGGTACTCCTGTACTATAACATTTATATTATTAGTGCACCATAACTAGGTATATGGGAGCAGAAAAACATTAATATTTAGATGTACTAATATATAATATTTTAGTTTAACAGGAATACTTTTTAGAATGTTGCAGTATGATCCTATAACCAACTGCAATGCATTACTGTATTACAATACAATTACATTTCATTATATAGCATTGTGCTATAATTGTATTAGCTTAAGGCAATGAAATCTGATCAAATTAAAAACTAAAGATGAGAAGATTCCATAATATGCTATCAGAACATTGTTTATGCAATATAGCATCATCTTTTTAAGTTACAATTATTTTGCTTAAAGTTTATTTATTCATCACGAGTAAGCTTACATTAATGTTGCAATGAGGTTACAGTGAAAATACCTAGTCGCCACACTTCGGCGTCTGTTCGGGTACACTGAGGGAGAATTTAGCGTGGCCAGTGCACCTAACCAGCATGTCTCTGATCTTTGGACTGTGGAGGGAAACTGAAGCACCTGGAAGAAACCCACTCAGATACAGGGAAAATGTGTGGACTCCACGCAGACAGTGACCCAAGCTGCGAATTGAACCTGGGTCCCTGGCTCTGTGAGGCATTAGTGCTAACCAATGTGCCACCGTGCTGCCCATCCTGGGTTCTATAGATAGTTCTTTATTAAGTAACACTTGTATTACCAGCTATTGTATTTGTTTATTCATATTGCAAGTTACATTATTTCTTCAATCATTATTAATATAAAAGACAATTGTGGCTTAACACACTTGCAAACTATAACATTTTGTTTATATTTTGAATGTTTGGAACTAGCTGCCAGCAGTATTAAAGACAAGCCGGTTGTGTTTCATACCAAAGTGAAATCTTCTGGCTACGCTTCAGCACCTAGGTAAGAGTCACTGTGAGTGTAATCTGCATGTTTGAAGTAAGTTTTATAAGAACATAAAAATAGGAGCAGGAGTAGGCCATCTAGCCTTTCAAGCCTGCCCTGCTATTCAGTAAGACGATGGTTGATCTGCAGTGGATCAGTTCCACTTTCCCACCTTCCCCCCCATAACCCTTAATTCCCTTGTCTGTCAGAAATCTATCTACCTGTGACTTAAATATATTCAATGAGGTAGCCTCCACCCTTTCAATGGGCAGAGAATTCCAGAGATTCACCACCCTCAAGCACCTTCATATCAAGCATCTTGAGCTGAGATTTTCCATTGTTGCAGAACCCAGCTACACTTTGCTTATGGTTTAGAGGATCTTTCTAGTCCAATGACGTGCCCTAAACCCCAGAATGATTCATCTAGAACCAGTTGGAGAGTGATTATGGAAAGACTATCATCTACCAAAGTAGTGGACTGGGTATTATCTGAATGTTTTAAAGTTTTATTTTGAAAAAGCAGCAATATTTGTACTATATGCTGACAATATTCTGAAAATAGTACTGAAGATTTGTGTTCTAGAATTTGTTGTACCCTGGCCAATATGTTCCAGTGCAGCTGCACACTGACAAACAGACAGCAATATGAAAAATTGCCCAGGCACATCCTGTACGCAAAAAGCAGGACAAATTCAACCTGGCTAATTACCACCCCATCCATCTACTCTCAATCATCACTAAAGAGATCATCAACAGCGTTATGAAGTGGCACTTACTGAGCAACAACCTGCTCACTAATGCTCAGTTTGTGTCACTCAGCTCCTGAACTCATTACAGCCTTAGATCAAACATGGTCAAAGGAACTGGATGCCAGATTTTTACAGAATTTACTTGTTGTGGGGAGATTCAAACCAGAGCATTATCCTGGATCTCTGGATTACTGGTTCAATGTCAATGGCTGGTAATGTGCATAATACACTTGTCTATAAATGTTATAGATCCCCTAATGGTGGAAGATCCTGGAAATGGCAATGGGTTAGTGGAGGGAGAATGGACAGCCCAGTAATTTCTCCCGAAGATAGTGTTCCAGATTTTGCTGCTATAATGCTAGTGAATCTATCTGTCTTTGCTGATTTTACTCTAAAAATTATATCAGCTCTAGTGTGTTCATATAGAGTCATAGAGGTTTGCAGCAGGGAAACAGACCCTTCAGCCCAACTTATCCATGGAGCCTTTTTTTTAAACCTCTTAGTCCCAGTTTGACCCAAATCCCTCTATGCCCATCTTACCCATATAACTTTAAAAGACAAAATTGTACCTGCCTCTACTACTACCTCTGGCAGCTTGTTCCAGATGCTTACTACCCTCTGTGTGAAAAAATTGTCCTCTGGACCTTTTTGTATCTTTTCCCTCTCACCTTAAACCTCTAGTTTTAGATTCTCCTACCTTTGAGAAAGGATATTGACTGTCTAGCTGATATATGCCCCTCATTATTTTATAGACATCCATAAGATCATTTCTTGATCTTTCTGGGGTCTTTTAAAAGACTTCTGGATGAGTACATAGAATTAAATGGGATTGGGAGTTACAAATAGTTAGAACATAGAACATTATAGCGCAGTACAGGCCCTTCGGCCCTTGATATTGCGCCGACCAATGGAACCAATCTTATGACCCTCTAATCTAAACTACTCCACTGCTATCCATATGCTATCCACTGACCATTTGAACTCCCTTAAACTTGGCAAATCCACAACTACTGCAGACAGGGCATTCTACGCCCTTATTACTCTCTGAGTAAAGAACCCACCTCTAACATTCGTCCTATAACTACCACCCCTTAATTTAAAGGTATGTCCCCTCGTGTTATCCATCTCCATCCGAGGAAAAAGGCTGTCACTGTCCACCCTATCTAACCCTCTGATCATCTTATATGACTCAATTAGGTCATCTCTTAGCCTTCTCTCTAATGAAAATAACCTCAAGTCCTGTAGCCTTTCCTCATAAGACCTACCCACTATACCAGGCAACATCCTGGTAAACCTCTTCTGCACTCTTTCTAATGCCTCCACATTTTTCTTATAATGTAGCGACCAAAACTGTACGCAATACTCCAAGTGCGGCCGCACCAGAGTTTTGTACAGTTGCAACATGACGTCTCGATTCCGAAATTCAATCCCTCTACCAATAAAAGCTAACACACTGTACGCCTTCTTAACAACCTTATCAACTTGAGCACCAACTTTCAGGGATCTATGCACCTGTACACTGAGATCTCTCTGCTCATCTACACTACTAAGAGTCCTACCATTAGCCCTATATTCTGTACAATATTACTCTTACCAAAGTGAATCACCTCACACTTTTCCGCATTAAACTCCATTTGCCACCTCTCGGTCCAGCTCTGCAGCTTATCTATATCCCTCTGCAAACTGTAACAATCGCTGTGCTGTGCAGATACGTGGTCTTGGGCCTGTGTCTGTGGGAGTTTGTGCATTCTCCCCATGCTTGCGTGGGTTTTCTCTGGGTGCTCTGGTTTCTTCCCACATTCCAAAGATGTGCTCTTAGGCTGATTGGCAGAACAAGTTCTCCCTAAATTATCTCAAATTTGGTTTCAATCCATAAATCTATAAACATAGACAGGGATCACAGGTAGAAGTGAGAACATCGAGGTGGCGGCACGGGCTCGTTGGGCTGAAGGGCCTGTTTCCTGTGCTGTTTTGTTCTTTGTTCTTTATCCATTCTCACTGTCTACAGCTCCTCTGACTTTGGTGTCATCAGCAAATTTACTAACCCATCCCTTTACACCCTCATCCAGGTCATTTATAAAAATAACAAACAGCAGTGGCCCCAAAACAGATCCCTGAGGTACACCACTTGTAATTGAACTCCAGGTTGAGTATATTCCATCAACCACCGCCATCTGTCTTCTGTCAGCTAGCCAATTCCTAATCCAAATTGCTAAATCACACTCAATCCCATGCATCTGCATTTTCTGCAGTAGTCTTCCATGGGGAACCTTATCAAACGTTTTGCTAAAATCCATATACATCACGTCAACTGCCTTACCTTTATCCACCTTTTTGGTCACCTTTTCAAAAAACTCTAAGTTTTGTGAGGCATGACCTTCCCTTCACAAAACCATGTTGACTATCCCTAATCAATTCATTTCTCTCTAGTTGACTATAAATCCTATCCCCTATAATTCTTTCCAAAACTTTCCTCACAACAGAAGTAAGGCTCACCGGTCTATAATTCGCAGGATGGTCTCTACTCCCCTTCTTAAACAAGGGGACAACATTTGCCATCCTCCAGTCTTCCAGTACTGTACCTGTAGCCAACGACGACATGAAGATCAAAGCCAAAGGCTCTGCAATCTCCTCTCTAGCCTCCCAGAGAATCCTGGGATAAATCCCATCTGGCCCAGGGGATTTATCTATTTTTATACTCTTAAGAATAGCTAACATCTCCTCCTTATGTACCTCTATCCCGTCTAGTCTACAACCTTGTATCCCAGTATTCTCGACTACATTGACATTTTCCCGCCTGAAGACTGACGAAAAATATTCATTCAATGCCTCTTCGATCTCTTCAGACTCCATGCACAACTTCCTACTACTGTCTCTGACTGGCCCTAATCTTGCCCTAACCAATCTTTTATTCTTAACATATCTATTATAAAAAGCTTTAGGGTTCTCCTTAATCCTATCTGCCAAAGTCTTCTCGTGTCCTCTTGTAGCTCTTCTTAACTCACTCTTTAGCTCCCACTTGGCTAATTTATAACTCTCCAGTGCCCTAACCAAGCCTTCACATCTCATCTTTATATAAGCCTCCTTTTTCCTCTTCACCAAGGAACCAACTTCCTTAGTACACCATGGTTCCCTTGCTCTACCACTTCTTCCCTGCCTGATAGGTACATATTTATCAAGTTCTATGGCCTAGTAGGTATAGGTATGATTGGCACAACTTGTTGGCTGAATGGCCTGTTTATGCTGTAGTGTTCTATGTTCTGTCTTTTGTAAGAACATCTCTCAGCCTCCTACGCTCCAGAGAAAGAATTCCCAGTCTATCCAGCCTTTCCTTATAATTCAAACCATCAAGTTCCTAGTAAATCTTTTCTGCACTCTTCCTTTCTAAAATCCTTTCTATACTAGGATGACCAGAACTGTGCACTGTTGGTATGCACAGTTACATGATGGAAACCCATGTAATTGATTCCTCACTCCTCCACAGGGAATGCTATGGAAGTCCTTAAAAATGAAAATTAGAAAGCACTGATTTGATCTGAACTGCTACTTTTTACACTTCTACTCTTTCTGTCAACATCCCTGAAAAAGTTACATCTTATTGAATGAGGTGTAACTGGGTTTTTATTGACGTCTAAGTTGTAAGTACTGAACAATCTCTCTGGGCCTGAAAAAATAATTTCTCCATTCCATGCAAAAATCTCATAAAATTTAGTCTGTTTGCGATATTCGGCCTTTACCTTAATCCCACCTCTTTGTATTACGTTCTGTAAAATTTTAAGAAGTGGATGATAACGCTTTCTTGTTACTTCCTGGTTTTCTGTCTGGGAATTCTTCAATCTGATTGCCAACTTGGCCTGCCTGATGAGACCACTGTTACTTGGAACCAGAGATCAAAATTTTGTAAATATAAAATTTAAAGGTATACCTTTAAATGTAAAGGTATTTTGGCATCTTGTACTTTGCCAGCACTGAAATTGGCAGTGCTGGAATGCAGTGACTGTTGGAAAAGTAAAATCCACACTACAGAATGGCAAGATCTTTCTTCCATATCAGCTCACTACTACTGCTCTTAGAGTCTGAATGTTCTCCCATAGGTCTGCATGGGTTTCCTCTGAGTCATCCGGTTTCTTGCCACAATCCAAAAGACACGCTGGTTAGGTGCACTGGCGATGCTAAATTTTCCCTCAGTGTACACGAACAGATGCCTGAGTGTGGTGACTGGTAAATTCTCACAGTAATTTAATCGCAGTCTATATGTAAGCCTATCTGTGACACTGATAAATAAATTTTAAGCTTTTCTTTTGCATCAGTATCCTCGCTCCTGCTGGACAGAATTTCAACCCTGCCTCCCCCCAATAAAGCTTGAATAAACTTTTAGGCAAGGTCAGGATCTATGTTATTGAGATCAAACCATTTCTAGTGCTCCTGAGCCACATCAGTCACAGTCATGGCAGGAGCACATCAGCAAGGCTATGGAAGTTCAGCTCCAAATATTTGAACAAACTAGTTCAATAGCTGTTTCTACTGCTTCTTGTTCTTTTCAACTTTTGTTGGATGAATATCTAGTGCTAAGTGTACAATCCATCCACATCAGTTGCTGAATAATTAGTCCAAAACTTCAATTTCTAAACAATTTAAATGTTGATACATTGAAATAAGTAGTATTCAATTTGTGATATCAATTCAATAATATTAATGATTTTTTTGCAGAGTGAACATGTTCGCACCAAAGGTCAATCCCTCAAGATCTAACAACTCCATGAAGAAGGAAAAATATAGTAGTCTGAAGTAAGGAGACCATCAACAAGAGAGTCTTCTTAATTTTTGAAATCTGCATGTAAAAAGATTGAGATTGTTGTGCAGTTGTGAAGACTGGTATTGAATTCATTGCTGCTTGTTTGTAACCATCCCTCCCAATATTCCAGATCGAGCGTTTTAACATGGAATTACAAGCACAATGTACAAATTTTAGTGTTATGTTTTTGAATTTGTTATGCAAACTACGTGTTTTGAATGACAAATATAAAGCAACCTCTTTATCATTAGGAAACAGCATTTCAATAACTTCAGTTAAAAGGAGGATTTGATTTGATTTTGGAAGTTTCATGAGTGTCGGAGTTCTGAATTTTCTTCTGTTAGGGATCAGGTCACATTCAAATGAGTGATCCTGGACTTAAGTTCCCAATTTCCGTTACAGACAGAAAGCATATCGTTCATAGAGAAGGAGAGAAGAGAGTGCAGATCTGCAATGATTCAGTTCAGCTATATGGTGGTGACCAGTGCTGTTTTTGTATAATGCATTGGGGTGAAATTGATTGTGGATACAGTTGGAATTGCTTTCAACGACTTTCTATGGCACGTCCAATGATCATTCTGTGGAAGTTTAATTGTGAGGCATTGTGTCCCACCCAAAGTGGTGTTTGTGCCCAGTAACGATAAGAACAAGTTTAACCCATGGAAAATATTCTTGTATTTCCATTCAAAGCCCCGTTGCTAAGTCTCAGTGCTTTGATTTATTATAGGGGAGTTACCAAAGAATATCCTCTGGACAGCCTGGCACCAAGCAAACTTCATGTACGTGTTGCTGTTTCAAACCAACCAACACCCGTTTGCTGCATCCAATATTCAGGTACTGTGTGATTGGAGAACATAGAGAATGTTTTTCAAATTGAATTTGAATTAAAACGTTTGGAACTCTGAATCCAATTCCCTGTGGGGTTTGGTTCTTTCCACAAATCTTATAGCTATGGATAACTAACAATGGAAAATAGAAAAGTTGTTGCACTGACACAGTAAATAGCTTTTATCTCAGGTAGGGACTGAGTCACATTTTTGAGTGAGGTTACAGTTAAAGCTTTATTCTGCAAATGGCTTTGAACTAGGATTGCTTGATGCTGATATTGAGTATCAGGAATTGTTAGATTTCCATTCCCAGCACTAATACTCTTTGATAATGTGGTACAGGAATTCTCTTGCATATTCAGCAGAACTATTTTAAGTATAAGCGTGCATTGCATAACTGGAGAACAGTCTCGAGAAGTTGCTCCACTAACCAGGATGCACAAGTGTATCAGATTAACATTTTGATTCACTTTCCCATTCACTCAGCTAGATTAGTAAGTTATGTATTTCATCATACGTTAGTAATTCCACTAATATTAGATGCAAGAGTATCCCAAAACACAGAAGGGTAACTTGGAAAATTATACCAATTGCAAAATGCACATTTAAGAATTAATATGAGGAAAGATATGCGAACTAGTGAGGAAAAGTCTAGTTGTTGGCATTAAATAAAAGAATGTTTATTAACTTAAATGATAAGACAAAAGGAAGAAAATCACAATACCTAGATAAGGTACTTTTAATCGAGATAAAGGCTATACATTACCTTGTGGAATTGGGTTAAATCGCCACAAGTCAGCCTCCCCTTGAAAGGGGAAAGCAGCCTACGGTCATCTGGAATTATGGTGACTTTACCTTATTATCTCCCGGACTTTCTATCTCTATTTCTGAACTCTGAGAAAAGTCCTTTGCTCCAAATCAACATCCCATATATGAGGTAAATCCTGCAAATAGTTACCACTTGCAAATTGTCCCCAAGTTCAGCCAGTTTTTCATCTGTTCAATGTAGAGTTTCTATGAGGGTTTTAAACAGCCGATTGGAGCCTAGAATTCTGTGCTTTGGGAGAAATCAGCCTCCTAACTGGGTGTGGCTGTGATCCTGACTGTTTACCAGCTATTTTCCTCTCCTTCCCTGAAACTAACCCTGCACCTGATATACTGTCTTACTGTTTTGGTATTATTCATTGGACCAGACTGTTAGCATATAAAGATGTAAATTGCATTCTTACATCTCCACTTTGAACTGGCTTCTTCTATAGTTTTAACATCTAAAATTCTGTACTGCACTTTTTCCTCCAGTCATCTCCTGTTTCCCTGCTGCTGAATTATTTTGCATATCAAAACATATCAAAGACAACTGTTCCCTCATCAGTTCCTGTTTTGTTCCATTCTTCAAATTTTATTTTATCCAAGCTTCTTTAAACTTTATTGTATTGAGTCTTCATTTTCTTCAAAGATCTTGACATTATCAACAAGGTTTGTGCTGATTTAGCTAAACTAAAATGAGACTTCAGAAAGGGTGCCACTGTTAATCTTCTGCACCTAATGAAATCTCTCATGAAAAATAAGGGGCTAGGTTTTAAGTGGGCGGGGGAGTTGACGGATTGTTCAACCCCCCTCCACACACCTCACTCTCCCTCCCCCCACCCCCCAATTGGTCAGCACTAATGCATCAGAAAGGTGCTGCAAAGAAGCCCTAGTCTCTCAGTGAGGATACACTGCTGCTAGGTGAACCAAGGTGTGAGAGGGACTTATAGAACATTACAGCGCAGAACAGGCCCTTCGGCCTTCGATGTTGTGCCAACCAATTAGGAAAAAGCAATGACCCTCTAACCTAAACCATTCCCTTTTTGTCCATAAACTTATCTACTAACCTCTTAAATGCCACCAAACTTGTCCACCAGAGTCTGAGAAAGTCCAATCCTCAGGAGCTATCTGTAAATCTAATTAGCTGGCAGGTCCAGCAGTGCCAACAGTGCCAGAGCTCAGTTGTGAGCACTGCTGGGACTGCAAGTAGGCCTAAGAGGAAGGCAGCTATGATTGTCTAAACTTAGGTAAGTTGGGGGCCTTAGACAGGGAAAGATTGAGTAGCTCAGGAAAAGGGTGTTTTGGAACTCAGGAGGAACATACAGCAAGGAGATGCTCCTGATGTGAAAAAGGTATTCCATGAATGATGATTCACGAACCAGCCCTCCTCCCCCCTTCCTGCCTTTAATAAAACCTTCACTCCAGCTACTTGTCTGTGCCAACAGCATTGTGGCATAGGCAGCTTGTTATGTTGGTCTGAAATAGAAACTCCTGGAGAAGCTCAGCAGGTCTGGCAGCATTGCTGAGTTACATAGACTTGTATTTTAACTCTGTTTCTGTCTCCACAGACGCAACCAGACCAGTTGAGTTTTTCCAGCATTGTCTGTTTTTGTTGCAGATTCCAGCATTCGCAGCATTTTGTTTTTATTTTGAATGGGTCAATTGGTTTGTTAACAAGCTGAATTGACTTTTAATTATTTGTTTGAATATGGCAGGCAGACTGCTGATATAGACACCTGTTCACCTAGCATATCCATAGGTGGCAGGGTGGCATAGTGGTTAGCGTTGAAGCCTTATAATGCCAGGGACCCGGGTCCAATTCCTGACTTGGATCACTGTTTGCATGATTCTGCATGTTCTCCCCATGTCTGTGGGGGTTTCCTCCAGGTGCTCCGTTTTCCTCCCACAGTCTGAAAGATGTGCTGGTTAGGTGCATTGGCCGTGCTAAATTCTCACTCAATGTAACTGAACAAGTTGCTGGAGCATGGCGACTTGAGGATTTTCACAGTAACTTCACTGCAGTGTTAATGTAAATCTATTTGTGACTAATACATACATAAGCTTTAGAACTTGGTAGTGGGCAGGAAGATGCCACTGTTCGTATTTTACCTGTGGACATAAAGTGCAGCTCAATGTTACTGCAACAAGTTACCAGTATTTATAATTGCAATAATTTACATTTTGCCAACTCCTTGTCATTAAAATATACAGCAGACTACAGTGGAAATTATACTAATATGTTATGGCAGTATGTTCTTGTAAAATGAAGATGATGTGGGAGATATGGAGGAATTACAGGATAATTCTGTCACGGTCAAAAATCAAGTTGTTTCCTGTGACCATATCCAAAATACTAGGTTTGTTTTGTAAGTGCTGTCAGTTTCTGGATGGACTATATTCCACATTGGCTTCTTTCTTTCAATGCAAATATTCTGGAGTTGACTGATGTTTGACCCAGATGAGATGAACCCAGTTAGGATACAGAGAAGGGATACAGTAGTTAGCTTTCATGGGTTACTTTATATAGAAAGCACTCTTTCTGACTGTGTCACAGCTTGGTATGGCTCTTGCTCTGCTCAAGACTGCAAGGAACTGTAAAAGGTCGTGAATGTAACCCAATCCATCATGCAAATTAGCCTTCTATCCATTGACTCGCTACACTTTCTGCTGCCTCAGCAAAGCAGCCAGCATAATTAAGGACCCCACGCACCCTGGACATCCTCTCTTCCACCTTCTTCGATCGAGAAAATGTCTGAGATCACATACCAATTAACTCAAGAACAGCTTCTTTCTGCTGCCATCAGACTTTTGAATGGACTTACCTTGCATTAAGTTGATCTTTCTCTACACCCTAGCTATGACTGTAGCACTACATTCTATACTGTTCTGGTTCTTTCTCTATGAACATTTGCTTTGTCTGTATAGTGCGCAGGAAACAATACTCTTCACTGTATGTTAATACATGTGACAAAAATAATTCAAATCAAATCAAATTATAGTACTACTTGAGGAGAAAAAGCTTGAAATGCAAAGCACTGCTTTTCCGTTCTGTCTACATTTCATGGTCTAACCACCAACACATTGCATTCTGGTAATATCACCTGAGCAAGATAGCCTAACATTGCCTCAACTTAATACCAACTGTGTTTTAACTTCAAACAGTGGTGACATTTTGAGAAATCTCCCAAGATCTTTGATAACATTGTGCATTCGAACATTGATGGGATGAGTTTTGCTTGTGTACAAAAGCAGGTCAAGTATGTTTCCACTTGTTTCAGAAAGCGACATGGGTCAATGATGCTGTAACAATCACCCAGAACCTACAGCATGAATCAAATGGCAAGGATATATTTCAGACTTTAACACAAGACATCCATGAACTGGGCCACACCAGGAATACAATCAAAGTTTGCATCTATCACAGCGAATCTCTACCCAGGCCATGTGTAAAGTGCAAAATTTGCTGCCAGCATTGAAATCCGGAGAGTCAGTAATGCTGATAGTCAGCCCTTACAGAAGGAATTGGATCTATTAATTGCAACATTGTGCAGCTTTTCCTGTTTCTGTGCCACCTCTGTATTAATTCATTAGCTTGCTATTGTTGGCAACTGTGTCAGTGCTGTTGCCACTGACTGTAACCATAGTGCCTGTATAAACCCTATGTGCTGAAGCCTCTCACCACTCTGTGCTGACTGCCAGCCCCACACTGGAGACTGGCAGTTGGATTGGACTGGGAACTCAAGACTGGCAGATGGCAGTTGGTGATTGGCCATTGAATACTCATAGGTGAATGGGCATGAAATTAGACAGGTGAGTTGGCATGGACTGGTTAGGTGAGTGGGTGTGGACTATTGCAGGTGAGTGGACAGCAACTTGTGCAGATAACTGGCTTTTGACTAGCTTGTGCCAAGAAAAAGCTGTCTTTCATCTAGTATCTGTACAACACAGAACGAGGCCATCAAGTCTCCACTGACCACAATCCCTACTAGGTCCTATTCCTGTAACCCCACATATTTACCCTGCTAATCCCCTGACACTAGGATTAATTTAGTATGGCCAATCCATCTAACCCGCACATCCAGAGCATCCAGAGGAAACCCACGCAGACATGGAGAGAATGTGCAAACTCCACACAGTGACCCGAGGCCAGAATCGAACTCGGGTCTGTGGCGCTGTGAGGCAGCAGTGCTAACCACTGTGCCAGCATGTCGCCCTTAAACCGTTGTGCCACTGTCCTGCTGTAAACTAAATCAATTATACCTTTTGTTCAGTTTTTACAAATATTATTTTTGAGGATTATTCTTTGAAACTGTCTAATTTGCTGCATTTGCAAACATAAATCTAATCAAAAAGCTGTGCATGGAACACTACCCATTACGTGGACCACAGCTAGGTGAATCTACATTTAAGAAAGCATCTGCGTGAATCATGTGTGTAGGTTTGTTGGTCAAGTGTGTAGTATTCATATTATCTAGTCATCTGTAGGAAAACAGAAATGACTGTCTAATTTGCAATTGCTGTAACAGTAGTTGGAGACTACAATAACTTTTATCCAGCAGTAAATCTCTGACACTTTCTCAGCCTCTGATTTAATGATATCTTACAGGAGATGGAAAGTTGCTTGCTGTTGGATTGGCTGACAAATCCATGCTGGTTTATAATTCCTCACTGACCGGATCCCCGGCTGTCTTTAAAGGTAACAATTGTAAAAAGATTATGACTTAAAAGTTCTAAAATAGGTTTTGCAGATATTTTGTTATCTATTATTCTATTATTTAAAACCTTGTAAAATTGTCAGTATATTTCTGCTCTCTAGCTGACTTTTCTTGTGCCCAGATTTTATATGGGCATTTGATTTGTCTTCCCCAGCACCAGGGAGAAGCATTTAACTTCATAATGAGTGTTATCAGTTTCCCGACACTTAAACTGGTCATGACCAAGTTTTCACGTGTTGGAGATAGTCTAATATGTGGTAAGAAGTCTCACAACACCAGGTTAAAGTCTGACAAGTTTATTTGGGAGCAAAAACCACTACCTTTTGGAATGCTGCTTCTTCATCAGGTAAGTGGCTAACCTGATGAAGGAGCAGTGCTCTGAAAGCTAGTGCCTTTTGCTACCAAATATACCTGTTGGACTTTAATCTGATGTCGTGAGACTTCTTACGGTTGTCAGAAAAGAGACTAATGTGTTTATCTGAATTCCTTTCTCTCTTTCTCCCAGAATCTGAAACCATTTTTTTCAGATCAGTTAATGCCTCTGCTGAAGTGGCAAAGGTAGAAACTGCAGGGAAGCAAATTAAACATTTGTCCTTTATTTGAAGACCACTGATACAAATATTAGCTGCATTCACAAGATTATTTCCCAGAGCAAGATTTGTCATCTGTGTTCAAAATAAAATCTTTTAGAATTTCTGTCAGAACAGTATTCATTCTCTGAGAATGCCTGTCCAAGTTCAATAATGTTTTGGCAATTTTTAACCAAACTGCAAGGTTGAAAACCTGATACCTGCCCATTCCTATCTGAACTCTTTTTCATCAATCAGCCAAAAATTTTTTAACTCCCTCTACCATTTTCTCAGTATCTTCAATAATTTTATATGACTCCTCCCAGCCTGATGACCTCTAAGAAGGATTAGAACAACAATATCATGGGAACACCAGGGCTGCACGGTGGCAGAGTGATTAGCACTGCTACCTTGCAGCACCAGAGACTCAGGGTTCGATTCTGGCCTTGGTTACCGTCTGTGTGGAGCTTGCATCTTCTCCCTATGTCTGCATGGGTTTCCTCTGGATGGTTCAGTTTCCTCCCACAGGCCAAAGATGTGCAGGTTAGGTGGATTGGCCAAGCTAAGTTGTCCCTAAGCATCCAAAGATGGAGTGGAGATTAACAGGGTAACCACATGGGTAATGTTGCTGGGTCTGGGTGGGATGCTCCATCGGAGAGTCGATGGGCTGAATGGCCTGCTTCTGCACTGTAGGGTTTGTATGATTCTGTGATCTAAATGATACAGCATTGTAACTTGGACATGTCATTATTGCTTGGTCAGCATCCTACTGCTGACATCACGAGCACACATTATGTAGAGAGTGTTCCTATGATGCTTCTTAATAAAAACACAGCCACTCCCTAACATCTCCGTTTGAGGATCTGTTGCAAGCAGATGAGACAGTGCCTGCATATCCCATTATTAGCTTTGGAAAACGAGTTGATTGAATCAGCAAATTATTTCATAGAACGAATGGTAGATGGTACAAGCTCATTGTCAGTAATGGAAAGCAAAGCTCTTCAAATATCTAATCCTATTGTTTCTGCACACAAGAGGGCAGCACTGAAACTCTATAAAATTTACATCAGCAGTAGAAACCAAACTATTTTAATAATTAAATAAACACAGAGTAATGTAATCATAAACTCAATTTTTAAATGTGTATCTTTTAATGTGGGTATCGTCTTTCATTAATATTTTGTACAGTTTTGTTCAAAACTAAATTGCATTTGTTGGATTCGTGTTTTGCATTGTCCCTTTTCACAAAGTGCTAGAAAGCAGTTTGTAATAAGGGCTTGTGTGCCTTGCCTCTTCATAAACGGTTTGACCAAAGGTTTGCAAGACCTCTGTGAATAATAAATTAAAGAATGTAAGCGTGGGATTCAGAAACTCCGACAGCATTTTGGGGATGCTTCTCTGAAGTCTCGTTTTGCAAGAACAGAAGCATTATGCTCTTGGAGTAGAATGTTCCGATGCTCATTCTTTGAGTTGTATTGCAAAATTAGGCAGATGTAGTGCATTAGTACGATCCTGAAATGGTAGAGGCATCTCCAGTCATTTCTTTCAGAGAAGCCCCTGTGTTAAAGTTTTTTAAGAAGACGCTGCTAAGGATTAAGGAGAATCCAGGGAGGAAATAATTTTGGTCTAATCCACAATGACACTTAGTAATATTATCATTTTGCCTCCCGATATGCATTGTTATGCCTTTATAATTCAGCTACTTTTTTATACTGCGATCAACATTCATTCCTTCCGTGCGTTCATTCAGGTCAAGATGGAGCGGTGAATTGTGTTGGATGGACTCAGGATAATAAATGGCTCTTGACTGCATCAGAAGACCGGTCATTATGGATCTGGCCAGTTCATAGCTCAACACCTGCCCTGATGTTGGTAATTATATTTGTCTATATCAAGATGATGGTGACCCACACCTACTTCCTGCAGCATCTTGCATTATGCCTATTTCCATCACATTATTTCTGTTACTCCCCTGCTTTCAAGCTTTTCTATCGTTTCATGGAATCATAGAATTCCTACAGTGCAGAAGGAGGCCATTTGGCCCGTCGAGTCTGCTCTGACCACAATCTCACCCAGGCCATATCCTCATAACCCCATATATTTACCATAGCTAGTTCCCCTGACACTAGGGGGCAATTTAGTGCAGCCAATCCACTTAACCTGCACATCTTTGAAGTGTGGGAGGAAACCAGAGCATCGGGAGGAAATCCACACAGACACTTATTCACTTTATTCTGATTGTGATCTCCATGCTTGTGAGATCACTGCTGATGGCATATTTATAGAATTGCATAGTCAAAGGGAGGCCTTTAGCCCCATTGTTCATGTCAGCTTTTTGAGAAAACTTTCAGCTATTCCCATTTCCTACTCTTTGCCCATAGCCCTGCTGATTTCTTTCTCATATGTACATCGAATTCCCTTTTGCAAGTTATAGCTGAATTTGCTTTGACTACCTTTTTTTATTCATCTGTGGGACATGGGCAATGCTGGTCCGCTTGCACTTGGAAGGCAGTTGAGAGTCAACCACTGGAGTCAGAGGTAGGCTAGTTTGGGTAAGGGCAGCAGCTTTCCTTCCCTAAAGAATATTAATGAACTAGATGGGTTTTTCTGGCAATCAGCAATGGTTTCATAGTAATCAGTAGATTCATTATTCCAGATTTTTTTTATTGAATTCAAATTCCATCATCTGCCGGATACACAAATGCGCCTTAGTTTCCATTTCTGTCTTCATGAATGGTGGTGCTGTGGTACTGCAATCTATAGAATTACCCACATTGGAACTGCTGATCTGCTGCTATGTATCTTAGTGTGTCAAAATTCACAGATGATAGTAAGATGAGTGTAGAGCAAAGTGTGCAGAGGATGCTGAAAGCAAAGGGATATCGATTGTCTTAGTGAGAGGACAAGGATCTAGCAGATGGAGTACAATGTTGGTAAATGTGAGGTCATCCATTTTGGTAGGAATAACAGCAAAATGGACTATTTCCTTTATTGCTCGAGGGATGGAGTTTAAAAATAGTGAGGTTATGTTGCAGCTGTATAAAGTGCTGGTGATGCCACAGCTGGAGTACTGTGTACACTTTTGGTCTCCTTACTTGAAAAAGAATGTACTGGCACTGGAGGGGGTACAGAATAGATTCACTAGGCTGATTCCGGAGTTGAAAGGGTTGGCTTATGAGGAGACACTGAGTAGACTGGGGCTATACTCATTGGAATTCAGAAGAATGAGGGGAGATGTTATAGAAACATGTACAATTATGAAGAGAATGGATCAGATAAAAGCAGGGAGGTTGTTTCCACTGGCAGGTGAAATTAGAACTAGGGGGCATGGCCTCAAAGTAAGAGGAAACAGATTTAAGACTGAGTTGAGGAGGAATTTCTTCACAAAGGGCTATGAATCTGTAGAATTCCCTGCCCAGTGAGCAGTTGAGGCTACCCCATTGAATTTTTTAAGACAAGGATAGATAAATTTTTGAACAGTAAAGGAATTAAGGGTTATAATGAGCGGGCAAGAAAGTGGAGCTGAGTTCACGAAATCCAGATGGCCTATTCCTGCTCTTAGTTCTTATGCTCTTATGTTACCTCTTCCTTGCTGCTGGACCTTGAGCTGGATCCAGATCGGAATCATAATAAGAACATAAGAACATGAGAAATAGGAGCAGGAGTAGGCCATCCAACCCCTTGAGCCTGCCCTGCCATTCATTAAGATTATAGCTGATCTGTAGTGGTTCAATACCACTTTCCTGCTTTCTCCCCATAACCCTTAATTCCCTCGTCAATTAAAAACCTATCCACTCTTGACTTGAACATATTCAGCGAGGAAGCCTCCACCACCTCATCAGGCAGAGAATTCCAAAGATTCACTAGCCTTTGTGTGAAGAAACCCTTCCGTAACTCCGATCTTACCCCACCCCCCATTCTTGAGGCTGTGCCCTCTAGTCCTGCTATCTTTGCTAAGCGGGAAGAGTCTCTCAACCTCTATCCTATCCATTCCCTTCATTATCTTATACGTCTCTATAAGATCCCCTCTCAGCCTTCTAAACTCCAAGGAGTACAAACATAGTCTATTCAGTTCTCCTCATAATCCAACGCCCTCATCTCGGTATCAGCCTAGTAAACTATAATTTGGATGCTAGAGGGAGTTTTTTTTGCACAGAGGGTGGTGGGGGTATGGAATGTGCTGCTAAGTGGTGGAGGCAGGCACTCTGCAGTTATTTAAGAAATACTTAGATGGGCACATGAACAGAATGGGAATAGAGGGGTATAGAAAACTGATTTAAAATGGGGTCATGGGGTCATGAGCCTTGGGAATCCCTGGGAAGTGTGGAAATAGATGATGATATTGATGTACTTGTTTTTATCCTACAGGTGCTTTGGTCCACCTTGTTGTCTAACGAGGGGCATACACATGATGGGTCGTGAGAGGGCTGCTCTTGGATCTTTTTCGAGAGTATCCTAGTGCTTCACGTCGTTAGTGTACGCTTGACCTGGACCATTTGATGGGCAACACGACAGCTCAGTGACTATCGCTGTGCTGTGCAGATACATGGATTTGGGCCTGTGTCTGTGGAAGTTTGCGCATTCTCCCCGTGCTTGCATGGGTTTTCTCCAGGTACTCTGGTTTCCTCCCACATCCCAAAGATGTGCTCTTAGGCTAATTGGTAAAACAAATTCTCCCTAAATTGTCTCAAATTTGGTTTTTAATCCATAGCTCTATAAACATCTCACGGGATCACAGTTAGAGGTGGGAACATTGGGGTGGCGGCGCGGGCTCGTTGGGCCAAAGGGCCTGTTTCCTGTGCTGTTTTGTTCTTTGTTCTAAATCTTCTCTGCATCCCCTCCAAGGCCAATATATCCTTCCTCGAATGCGGCGACCAAAACTGCACACAGTACTCCAGCTGCGGCCTCACCAGCACCCTATACAGCTGCAACAGAACCTCCCTATTTTTATATTCTATCCCCCTAGTTATAAGAGCCAACATTTCATTCGCCTTCTTAATTACCTGCTGCACCTGCATACTGTGTTTTTGCGATTCGTGCACAAGGACTCCCAGGTCCCTCTGCATCGTCACATGCTGCAACTTTTCTCCATTTAAATAGTAGTCCTTCCTACCATTATTCTTACCAAAGTGGATAACCTCACATTTGCTAACATTATACTCCATCTGCCAGGTCCCCGCCCAATCACTCAACCTATCCAGATCCCTCTGCAGGCTTTCCACACCTTCCACGCAATTTGCTTTTCCACTCATCTTCGTGTCATCAGCAAATTTTGTCACCCTGCACTCCAGATCATCTATGTAAATGGTAAGTAATTGAGGCCCCAGCACCGAACCTTGGGGCACTCCACTAGTTACTAGCTGCCAATCAGAATAGCGCCCCTTATTACCTATCCTCTGCTTCCTATTAGACAACCAATCCTTTATCCAGTCTAACACCCTATCTCCGACTCCCTGCACCTTAACCTTCTGCAGCAATATTTTGTGAGGCACCTTATCAAACACTTTTTGGAAATCCAAAAACACTACATCCACCAGTTCCCCTCTATTTACCGCACTAATCACTTCCTCATAGAACTCCAATAAATTCGTCAAGCACAACTTCCCCTTAACAAATCTGTGCTGCGTCTGCCTGATCAAACCGTTTGTATCCAGGTGCCTTGTTATTTCTGCTTTGACTACAGATTCAAGCATTTTTCCTACTACAGGAATCATGGTCTGAAAGTCTCCTTCATTTGTTGTTGGAAGACTCCAAGATAATTTGGGCAACTTATGAACATTCAACATACAAATTTGAAACATGAGGAGGCCACTTGGCCTCTCAAGCCTGCTCCACCATTCAATAAGATCATGGATCATGGCTGATCTGATCAGAACCTCAACTCCACATTTCTACACCTGATAACCTTTCATCTTTTTGTTTGGTACTGTTAAATAACCGTCATTCAGAGAGAAGATTGTTTTTGGGAACATGGGAAGTGTGACACTGTTGCAGCTGAAGGTGGTGTTTACAGCTTCAGAAACAGAGGAAGTTGCTTTGTTTTCTTTGCAACAGTGTTAGATAGTGTTAGTTTATCGACAAAGCATCATGGCAGCAGGTGCTGAATTGTGATGATGAAAGTAATGAAAGAAGTAATCATAATTCATAATTAGTTATCGACAAATATGAATGTAAAAGCAAACTATAAAATTATAAAAGGATTGCATCATTATGAACATATCAGTATCTAAATAATTACAGTATGTTGCGAAACGCAGGTCTCTAATTTACATTCGAAGCTGATCTTGGAGTGCTTAATGCTAATAACTGGCTGTCTGAAATAGGGAACTGCTTCATTCGTCCAAAGATTTCTAATAGTTTTGCTTCATCTGTTTTGCTAATTTTTTTAAAGGATTGTCTAAAGAATAGCACGTCAACTTCACAGCATAGGGAGCGGTGTTTGATTCTGGCTTGGGTCACTGCCTTTGCAGAATGTGCACATTCTCCTTGTGTCTGTGTGGATGTCCTCTGGTGCTCTGGTTTCCTCCCATGGTCTGAAAGATGTGCTGGTTAGATGCATTGACCTTGCTAAATTCTCCCTCAGTGTACCCAAACAGGCCCCGGAGTGTGACGACTTTGCCATGCTAAATTGCTCCTTAGTGCCAGAGGGACTAGCTAGAATAAATGCATGAGGTTATAGGGATTGGGCCTGTGTGTGATTGTGATCGGTGCAGATATGATGTGCCAAATGAGCTCCTGCATTGCAGGGTTCTATGATTCTAACATCATTGCATTGTTAGTGTAAGCTTACTTGTGACACTAAAAGATAAACTTTAAAAAAAAACTAAATCCTATTTCTCTGAGTGATAATTTACTTGAATATGAAATCAAAAAATGATGAGTGAATTATTGCAACTTTCCTTTTGACAGCTGTGTGCATCCTTCTAGATATATTACAGTTCCATTACGTAACTTTGCTCCAATCCAGGGTGACCACTATGATAGTGAGGTAACTTTTTTAAAATTAACATGGTACATAGAATCAGCATCTGTGCACAATAATGTGACTCATGGGCCTCATAATCTGGAACCAGTGAATTACTCAGTGTAGCAAAATCCCAAATTGTTTTGCACAATTTCACATATATTTATGTTGAACCTGATGTTATTTTTCAATGACATAATGTGGAGTCGATCTGCATTAGTAAATCAAGCAAATAGCCATTAGATTTAAAAGGTAATACTGATCTGTCTGCTAACTAACTTGGTCCAGAACAATAGATGCAAACGCTGAATTAATGCTTTTTTTTAAAAAAAAAGCCTCATAATTGATCACGCAATGTGAGTGCTCAGTAAGAATCCAGGATACTATTGGCTCAACCTGGTGAGTATTTATTCGTAGCAGATGCCATATGTTTGCTGAAAGCCAGAATGATCGATTGGCTGGAATGGGAGAATTTTATAAATGTTTATTAATAAAAACTATTTTTGCTTACATTGATCGCCAAACCAAATAAAAATTAAAGCAGCTTTTCTAAAGGCATATGCAATTCATTATGGACATTTGTAAAGTTGGCTCCATACTAGCAACGCAATCTCTTAACTCACTCTAAGACAAAGATCTTGAGGTTAGGTAGTAGGATCTATGCATGTTTAATTGTGCGTAATCAGTATTTGATGGGCAGAAAGTCTAGTTACTGTTGAGAATTTTAATTTGGAGAAACCTAAGCATATTTACGAAAATGATATACTGAACAAGCCTATCCACAGTCTGTATTTTACTTGTGAAATTCTAGATTGTACGTAATTTATTTAACCTCCTGAGGGAGCTCACTGGCTACAGAGTAGAAGTCGCAAAGAGAGACTAGCCTCAAACTTCTCCTTCCCACTCTCAAGGTTGACTGAATTCCAGATTGTTAATGGACCATTAAGAGCCCACATTATTCAGTCACAATTCTGCACTCAGACAAAGTGATATTTTCATGATTTTTTGAGTGTAGAAACCATCATGTTTATGAGCTTGTCTTTGCTGTTCTTCTGTTATTCGATCCTACTCTTAAACAGACACTCTTCCACCTCTTTTTCTCCAGTTGTATAAAAATTCTACACCACAGCGGTAAAATGGTCAGATGTTAATCATTATAAAATATGAACCAAACTTGCAGACACAGTGTCATGTCCATTTACCATTTCAGCACTTCTGTTTCATTTATCAAGTTTAACTCTAATCTGACATGAGAACTGTGTAGTTGCAGAGCCTTGTAAATTGTGGTTTGATCCAGCCTTTTTTCAAAGGAGTTACTAGCCTTTGCCTGAATCTTTTCCACTTTTTTTTTAAAGCATTTTTCTGATGCACCATGTTCATGATACTGTGGGAGGCGGAATTTAATCCACGAGTGCAGTTTCTGAGAGTGAATTGGAAGTGGGCATCACTTACACTTGCGTCACAGGAGCTGCTGCCCATGTAATTCACATGAAAATTTTAAGGGTGATAGGCACATGAAACACGTATAATAATGTGGGCTTATGTTGGAGGACTCTGTTATCACATTGGACAGGGGCCTTGTCAAGCTCAGGAAGCTGCAGATACCATGAGAGCATGGATCATGAGAATTGACTGAGAAATGAAGCTATATGATTTTTCATTTGTTGTCGCAGATTGATCGAATATTTAGAGAGCAGAGCAACTTGTGGTTCACATTTGGAGCTGATTATTTCAAGGAGTTCTCATGGCAGCATGAATGAATTCAGTGACCTTTTTCAGTTTTGGGAAGTGAGCTATGGCCAAGAATCCCATTGCCCTGGCTGCCCGATTCTCCTGTGGTGAACCTGATAAACTTATTGGCATGATGTTCACAGGCATTGGGTACATGTCACCCTTGTAGTCCTGAAGGCAGATGGTGGTGAAAAAGTTGAGTGCCATGGATTTCATCCATGCTGCAGACGCACTGTCATGTCCATTTACCATTTCAGCCAACACTGACCTCCTCCCATTAGATGTGCACTCCTGACAATTATAAGCATGTTATTGACATGGCCTGGCCAGTTACTGAGTGCGACTGACCCTCAAATTGCAACATGTGACTCTGGCCTCCTGTCATCTTCTACTTTGGTTCTATCACCCTTGATACCTTCACTCTGCAACCTTTGAACCTACCCCTGTTCTCCAATCACCTTGGATTCTGCCATTGTGGAAGTTGACATGCCATCTCTCCCACCTGAGCCTACTCCCATCTCTGTCGTGAGTCTTCATCAGATCCTTGCACCCACCTCCTCCACCCAACATCTTCTTTAAAATCCCTGTTAGATCCTCTGATCCATCCTATCAGACCATCAGTATTCCTACCTCTGACTGGACCTCCCCTCATCTGAAAGAAACCACCCCCACCCGCATCCCGCAACCGCCCTTTGACTGTGAACGTTCCCTCTGCCAGCCACTATTCTGGTGTGACCCACAGGGCCCAATTTTGAACCCACACTTTAGACTCTTCATTCCATCTTTCGTCACTGACTGCTTCCATCCACCAGCTTGAAGCCATCCTACATTCCTGGGAAACCTGCAGAGAATTCTGGCCTAAACATGTGAATTCAGTTGGATTTTTACCCTGTTTACTAATGATACAGTTGAAATGTTCAAATCACGATATATATAACACAAACAACAGTACAGATTAAACTGCGCACTCTGCTGTTTTTTGTGTTTCTATCTTTGAGACAATTTTTCTTTGTCTCCATTTCTTACTAGGGAGGTGAGACATTTTCAAAGCCAGCACGATCGGCTCAATTCTATTATATGGACAAATTTATCTTGTTCTCATCTGGGTCAGAGTTTCAGCTACATCGATACAATTTGGATATAAGCAGGGATGATATAAAAAGGTTAGTGCTAGTTTATTTTGAAATAAATATCACTTGAGTGATATTATTTTGTTTGATGTGAAGATGCCAGTGTTGGACTGGGATGGGCAAAATAAGAAATCTCACTACACCAGTTAAAGTCCAACAGGTTTATTTGGAATCATAAGCTTTTGGAGTGCTGATCCTTCATCAGGTGAGTGGAGTGTCAATCTAAGAAAATACCTTTAACTGATCTAACGTGAATAGAACTAAGCTTATTACCCTAAAATCATTGTTCCAAATAATTGATGGCACGGTGGCACTGCTGCCTCACAGCACCAGGGACTCAGGTTCAGTTCACAGCATGTATCACTGTCTGTGTGGAGTTTGCATGTTATCCCTGTGTCTGTGTGCATTTCCTCTGGGTGCTCCAGTTTCCTCCCACACTTCAAAGGGTTACGTTGAATGGCCATGCTAAATTGTCCCTTAGTGTCCTGGGATGCATACGTTAAATGGATTAGTGGGGTAAATATAAGGGGTTATGGGGACAGGACATGAGTGGGATTGTTGTCGGTGCAAACTCGATGGGCCAAATGGCCTCCTTCTGCACTAAAGAGATTCTATGATTCTTCTCTGAAAACATTTTTTACTCTTGACACATTTCTGTCCTTTTGCTTTTTGCATTGAGATTTTAATCCATGCCATTGCTGTCCTTGTCTCTTTCCATTGCCCTCTTTCTTGGTATTGGGCATATCTCACCTCATCCTATGCCTACTATTTCACTCGGTTAAGTCACTCACCACTGGGTGTTACAATATCCAGCAGCACTGCAGCCTCAGTGGGTCTCACCAGATTCCTGTGATTTCACTAGGACAGCATTACAGAAAAGGGTAAGGGGATTTGTCAGGATTACAATCCTGATATTACTATTGGACAAGTCAGAACCAGAGCATAACCTAGCTTGATTAATCCTAACTTTTATTATTCATTTAGTGACATGGAGGACCGTTACTAAACAGAGTCACAGAGTCTACTGATTAAATTTTAATAAAAGAATAAAACATTTATTAAACAAAATGAACTATATTATACCAAACCTTCATCCCAACTATTTCATTACAGATACATACAGCTCTGTAAGGAAAACACAATTTATAAAATCTATCTTCTACTCAAATGTACACAGTCCTTGCAAACCATTAGGTGACCTGTGGTCAGATACAGCACACTGTGAAACCAAGTGGCAGATGCCATACAAACAATTCCACGACCATCCCCTGCCACTGAAAAGCTGCTTGTCACACTTTAAGCCAATTGGTCTTACTGGAACCCTGTCTTTCACCAAAGGATTTCTATTCTCAGTACTTGAAAAACATATCTTGGAGTCTTTTCCCAAATCACTCTTTCTCTTCTACGTCTTCACCATTGATCTACCCCCAAGGTTTCAACCTTTCCATCTGTTGTTCTTTTGGATCCAGTGTATATTCAGGCTTCACCTTCCAAACACTCTGTCTCAGGCACTTAGCCTTGCCAACTGAACAGACTGCTTTACAGACCGTAGTAAGGGGTCACCATCCTCTGGGAGCTTTGAGAGTCCACTTCATTTTATGTCTGCTTCCTGCTGCTTTGTCTTTAGAGTCTTTACCTCAAACTCTGAAATTTATTGACAAAAACTGTTTTCCAGATTCCTATTCCTTATTCCTCTGATTAAAATGTCTTCTTGGACCCTGCTCCTCGTTTTGAGACCTACTTTCTGCAGCCTCTTTTCATGCCCATTCCAGCAGATTCTGTGAAAAGCTATTTCCATCTTGGTTACGTTCTTTCACTGAACAAAGCCACCTCGGTTCCCTGTGGCCTCTTTGTTATTTATTTATCTCAGTTTTTTATTCCCTGAAAACCTCATTAAAATGCAGGCAACTGTTTCCTTAACATACAAATGCAGGAATGTAAATTAAGCTTAAACTTACAGCTATATCTTAGGTCCAATGCACATGATACAAATATAAATTACATTTTAAAAATTCATTTCCTAACAGTTGGTGGGGAAGATAGAGCAAAGATGAGGGGTTGATGGTGGTTATATGGAAGCCAGCAAATGAAAGAGAGTAGGGATCACAGTCCAGGAAGGGACAAAGACAACTATCACTCGTAAAAAGAAAGGAAATGAGAGCACAGGAGATCCAGGTTAGTGAAAAGAATGCTATAACAGAGTGAGAGCATTGCACAGGTCTCAGAATGACGAGAGTCATAAATAGGTTCTCTAGAATGAAAGAAGAAAATTTGGAAAGAAGAAGAATTGACCAAAGGCAGCTATCAAATGCACAAGGAAGAATGTGTGAAGCAGTTTTTCATGTTTTGAAGAACTCTGCTGGATTGTGGATGAGACTAAAATGTTAGATATTGCCTTCTTGGACTTTCTTAAAGGTTTCAATAAGGTGTACTTCTAAAGAGGTTTCTTTACAAAGTAAAAACTTATAAAGTTTATGGTAGTGTGCGGCACTTAGTTTAGAATTGTCTGATTGTCCCTTAGCAGAATGTTATTGCTGTCGGATGTGGATTTACTCGGAGAGTGGTCCCAACGATGCAATGGATAACATGTCTGACTGTGGATCAGAAGGTTCCAGATGACCGACTCAGAATTGCAGTTAGGTGACACAGTAGCTCAGTGGTTAGCACTGCTGACTCACAGCGCCAGGGAGGCTGGGTTCAATTCCAATTTCAATTTGGGTCACTATCTGTGTGGAGTCTGCACGCTTTCCCTGTGTCTTCATGGATTTCTTCCGGGTGGTCCAGTTTCCTCCCATGTCCAAAAGATGTGTGGTTCAGTGCATTGTCCATGCTCAATTCTCCCTCTGTACCCGAACAGGCAACTGAGTATGGCGACTTGAGGATTTTCACAGTAACTTCATTGCATTACTAATGTAAGCCTACTTGTGACACTAATAAATTTTAAAAGAGAGGTCAGTGTTAGGGCCTTTGCTATTTATAATGGAGATTTCTATTGTCAGACTCTCGCCAGTGACATTCTGTGATGGGCGAGGTGGTGGAGTTCTATCTCTGGTATTTAACTCATAAAAATGCAGTTTTACTGTAATCAGTTAGTCCAGTGCTAAATATAAATGCAATAAGTGCATCCTACGGGGAATAGAATTGAAGCCAGTGGTGAGAGAGAGGGAGACCTGGGTGTTACAGTAAACTGATCTCTAAAGATTCATGACTAATGTTGTGAGATTACAGCCAAAGCAAATGAAGTTCTTAGTTTTGTTCACAGGAAAAGACAAGATCTGTAAAAATTTCCAGAAATATTAAAGGATCCAGGGTCTAGTGAGAAGGAGGAATTGAAGGAAACTGGTATTGCTAGAAAAATAGTATTAGAGAAATTAGTGGGACTGAAAGCTGATAGATCCCCAGAGCCTGATAATCTACATCTCAGGACATTAAAAGAAATGGCTATGGAAATAGTGGATGTGTTGGTTATCACCTTCCAAAATTCTGTAGATTCTGGAACAATTCCACCAGATTGGAGGGTGACAAATGTAACCCCGCTATTTAAAAAAAGGAGGGAAGAAAACAGGAAAATACAGACCAGTTAACCTAACATCACTAAAGGTAAAAATGCTGAAGTCTGTTATAAAGGATTTGATGTCAGGGCATTTAGAAAATATCAATGGGATCAGAAGGTTCACCAGACTGATTGATTACTGGCAGGATTGTCATCCACCTAGGTCTAATCCCCGAAACCCCATGTTTTCACCCTGCTAATTTCCCTAGCCTACACATTTTGAGATAGTTGGGCAATTTAAAATGGCCAAGCAATCTAACCTGCATATCTTTGGACTATGGGAGGAAACTGGAGCATCCAAAGGAAACTCATTCAGACTTTGATTTGATTTTTATTGTCACGTGTATTAGTACACAGTGAAAAGTTTTGTTTCTTGCATACATTTCAGATAAAGCATACCATTCATACAGAAAAAAAAGACAGGGTACAGAATGTAGTGTTATAGTCATGCTAGGCTTAGAGAAAGATCAACTTAATATAAGGTAAGTCCATTCAAAAGCCCGTGGCAGTAGAGAAGAAACTGTTTTTGAGTTGGTTGGTACATGACCTCAGCCTCTTGCTTTACTTTCCCATTGGGAGAAGGCGCAAGAATGTTTGGGCGCTTAAAGTTCTCAATTATATTGGATGTTCCTTTGAGGCAGTGGGAAGTGTAGACGGAGTTGATGGATAGGAGGCTGGTTTGTGTGATAGACTGGGCTACATTCACAACCCTTTGTAATTTCTTGCAGTCTTGGACAGAGCAGGAGCCATACCAAATGGTAGTACAACCAAAAAGGACGCTTTCTCGTGCAAACTCCACACAGACGCTCAAGGTTGGAATTGAATCTGGGTCTTTGGTGCTGTGAGGCAGCAGTGCTAACCACAGTGTCACTGTATCTTCCCAATTAAAGTACAGAGAATTAAGGTAGAAGATTAGCCATAATCCTACTGAATGTTGGAGCAGGCCTAAGATGCCTATGGACTCCTCCTGCTCCTATTTTTCTGCTTTTATTGTCAGAATTCTTTAGTTATGGGTGAGACCGAAAAATTTGGAGTGCGGTCAAAGCTGCATTGAATTTTGGTCAGTAAAGTTTGACAACACCGATTTTAAATCCAACTGATTTATTTGATAGTAAATCCACGAGCTTTCGGCCTTTGTGGCCTTCGTCAGGCGAATGAGGTATTCTGGTCTCCAAAAGCACATATATCAGCACAGACAGTTTACAGATTGCAGATTAGAATGCGAATCCTTACACCTAACCTGCTATTCAAGTCTTAAAGTGGCTAACAGCAGAGGTTAGAGAAATGTGTATTGTCTCCAGACAGCACAGTAAGTGAGGTTTTTTGCTAACCCAGGCAAGTCATGGGGGTTACAGATGTTGTGACATGAAGCCAAGATCCCTGTTAAGACCGTCCTCACGTGTGTGGAACTTGGCTATCAGTCTCTGCTCAGCGACTCTGCGCTGTCGTGTGTCCCGAAGGCCTCCTTGAAGAACATTTACCTGAAGGTCGGAGGCCGAATGCTCGTGACTGCTGAAGTGTTCGCCCACAGGAAGGGAACTGTTTTGCCTGGTGATTGTTGAGCGATGCTCATTCATCCGCTGTTGTAGTGTCTGCATGGTCTCCCCAATGTACCATGCTTCGGGACATCCTTTCTTGCAACGTATTAGGTAGACAACGTTGGCCGAGTTGCAAGACTATGTACCATGTACCTGGTGAATGGTATTCCCACGTTTGATAATGTTGTCCATGTCTGTGATCCGGCATGTCTTGCAGAGGTTGCTGTGGCAGGGTTGTGTGGTATTGTGGTCACTGTTCTCCTGAAGGTTGGGTAGTTTGCTGCGAACAATGATCTATTTGAGGTTGTGCAGTTGTCTGAAAGCAAGAAGTGGAGGGGTGGGGATGGCCCTAGCGAGACGTTCATCGTCATCAATGATATGTTGAAAACTCCGGAGAAGATGTCGTAGCTTCTCCGCTCCGGGGAAGTACTGGACAACAAAGGGTACTTGTCCAGTTGTTGGCATGTTGTTGCCAGTGTAACATGTGGGAGGTCTTGGAGGCTCCTGGTCTCCCAGATGTCCATACCTGTGATTGCTGTGTGGAGCTGCAATCCCTACGGGACCAGGTAAAAGAACTGAAAATGCAGCTTGAGGACCTTCGACTCATTAGGGAGAATGAGGAGATTATTGATAGGAACTACAGACAAGTAGTCACACCAGGGCAAAGGGGAGAAGGCACATGGGTAACTATTAGGAAGGGGAAACCTCAGGTGATGGAAAGTACACCGGTGGATGTCCCCCTTCAAAATAAGTACTCTTGCCTGAGTACTACTGTGGGGACAGCTCATCCAAGGGAGGCAGCGGTGGCCAGCTCCCTGGAGCTGAACAAAAACAAAAACCTAAAAAACAGAGCAAAAAGGCAGTGCTTATAGGGGACTCCCTAGTGAGGGGGGCGGACAGGCGTTTTTGTGGACGCAGACGGGAGTCGCGGATGGTGGTATGTCTCCCTGGAGCTGGGATTCGGGATGTCTCTGGACGCGTCCCGGACATCCTGAAAGGGGAGGGTGAGGAACTGGAAGTTGTAGTACATGTAGGTACTACTGACATAGGCAGGAAGAGGGAAGTGGACATAAAAAGGGATTATAGGGAATGGGTAGGCAGCTGAGAGAGAGGAAAGCGAAGGTAGTAATCTCAGGATTGCTGCCTGCGCCTCGGGAGAGTGAGAGCAGGAATAGTATGAGGTGGAGGTTGAATACGTGGCTGAGGGACTGGAGCAGGGGGCAGGGATTCCGGTTCCTGGATCATTGGGACCTCTTTAGGGCAGGTGTGACCTGTACAGCAAAGACGGGTGGCACCTGAATCCCAGGGGGACTAATATCTTGGCGGGAAGACTGGCTAGGGCTACTGGGGGGACTTTAAACTAGAAAGGTTAGGGGGAGGGAATAGTGATGTGGAGACTGGGAGCAAGGAAGTTAGCTCCCAGGTAGGGAAGGACTCTAGGCAGGATGAGAGGCAGGTTAGACGAGTGGGGGAGAAGGGAAATGTCCAGTCTGAGGGACTGAGCTGTGTCTATTTTAATGCCAGGAGTGTAGTAAATAAGGTGGATGAACTTAGGGCGTGGATTGCTGCTTGGGATTGTGATGTGGTGGCCATTACAGAGACTTGGATGTCTCAGGGACAGGACTGGGTACTACAGGTCCCGGGATTCAGATCCTTCAGGAAGGACAGGGAGGGAGGCAAAAGAGGTAGTGGAGTGGCACTGTTGATCAGGGACAGTGTCATGGCTGCAGAGAAGGTGGATACCGAGGAGGGAATGTCTACGGAGTCTCTGTGGGTGGAATAGCAAAGGGTCGGTGACATTGCTGGGTGTATTCTATAGGCCGCCCAATAGTGACAGGGAAGTTGAGGTGCAGATAGGGAAACAGATACTGGAGAGATGTAGAAATAACAGAGTTGTTGTGATGGGAGACTTCAATTTCCCAAACATCGACTGGAATATCCCAAAGGTAAGGGGTTTGGATGGGGAGGAGTTTGTTAGTGTGTTCAGGAGGGTTTCCTGACACAGCACGTGGACAAGCCTACGAGGAGAGGCTGTACTGGACCTGGTACTAGCTAATGAACCAGGACAGGTGATGGATCTCTCGGTAGGAGAGCATCTTGGGGATGGAGATCATAATTCTATCTCCTTCACCCTTGCATTGGAAAAGGATAGGATCAGGCAGGCTAGGAAGGTGTTTGTCTGGAATAAGGGGAAATATGAAGACATCAGGCAGATGTTGGGGCGAATAAACTGGAAGGAGGTGTTCTTGGGGAAAAGCACAGAAGGAAGGTGGCAGATATTCAAGGAGTGCTTGTCTGGAGCTTTGCACGACAACGTTCTGGTGAGACAAGGAGGTTTTGGTAGGATGCGGGAACCGTGGTGCACGAAGGCTGTGGTGAACATAGTCAGGAAGAAAAGAAAGGTGTATAAAAGGTTCAAAGAGCTAGGAGATGTTGGGGATCTAGAGAAGTATAAGGCTTATAGAAGAGAGCTTAAAAAGGAAATTAGGAGAGCCAGAAGGGGTCATGAGAAGGCCTTGGCTGGTAGGATTAAGGAGAATCCCAAGGCCTTCTACAAATATGTGAAAAGTAAAAGGATGAGAAGAGAAGGGATAGGACCTATAAAAGGTGAAGGGGGGAAAAGTCTGTATGGAACCGGAAGAAATGGCAGAGGTGCTTAATGAGTACTTTGCCTCAGTATTCACGGTGGAAAGTGATCTGGGAGGATGCACTACAAGTTTGCGGCAGACTGAAAAGATTGAGTATGTAGATATTAAGGAAGCGGATGTGTTAGAACTTCTAAATGCTATCAAGATAGACAAGTCTCCGGGACCAGATGGGATGTACCCCAGGTTATGGTGGGAGGTGAGGGATGTCATTGCAGAGCCCCTGGCGATGATCTTTGTGTCGTCGATGGAGACGGGAGAGGTTCCGGAGGATTGGAGGATTGCGGATGTGGTCCCTATTTTCAAGAAAGGGAACAGGGATAGTCCTGGAAATTACCGACCGGTGAGTCTGACCTCAGTGGTTAGTAAGCTGATGGAGAGGCTTCTGAGGGACAAGATTTACGAGCATTTGGAGAAGTTTAGGTTGATTAGAAATAGTCAACATGGTTTTGTAAAAGGCAGGTCATGCCTTACAAGCTTAATTGAGTTCTTCAAAAATGTGACTGAACACATTGACGAAGGAAGAGCAGTGGACGTGTTGTACATGGACTTCAGCAAGGCATTTGACAAGGTCCCACATGCAAGATTTCTTGAGCAAGTGAGAGGCCATGGGATCCAAGGGGCTTTGGCCTTGTGGATCCAGAACTGGCTTGCCTGCAGAAGGCAGAGGGTGGTTGTGGATGGCTCTTTTTCTGCATGGAGGTCGGTCACCAGTGGAGTGCCCCAGGGATCTGTTCTAGGACCCTTGCTGTTTGTCATTTTCATAAATGACCTGGATGAGGAAGTGGAGGGATGGGTGAGTAAGTTCGCCGATGACACGAAGGTCGGTGGTGTTGTGGATGGTCTGGAGGGATGTCAGAAGTTGCAGCATGACATCGACAGGATGCAAGACTGGGCGGAGAAGTGGCAGATGGACTTCAACGCGGATAAATGTATTGTGGTCCATTTTGGCAGATCCAACGGGATGAATGAGTACACTATCAAAGGTAGGAGTCTTAGCTGTGTGGAAGAGCAGAGGGATCTTGGGGTCCGGGTCCATAAGACTCTCAAATCGGCCTCCCAGGTGGAGGATGTGGTTAAGAAAGCTTACGGTGTACTGGCCTTCATTCATCGAGGGATTGAGTTCAGGAGTCAGGAGGTAATGCTGCAGCTTTATAGGACCTTGTCAGACCACACTTGGAGTACTGTGCGCAGTTCTGGTCGCCTCACTATAGGAAGGACGTGGAAGCTATTGAAAGGGTGCAGAGGAGATTTACAAGGATGTTGCCTGGATTGGGAAGCATGCCTTATGAAGACAGGTTGAGGGAGCTGGGACTGTTCTCCCTGGAGACGAAGGTTGAGAGGCGACCTGATAGAAGTTTACAAGATGTTGAGAGGAATAGATAGTGGACTCTTAGAGACTATTTCCCAGGGCTGAAATGGTCGCTACGAGAGGGCACAGATTTAAGGTGCAGGGAAGCAAGTACAGAGGGGATGCTAGGGGAAAGTTTTTCACTCAGAGGGTGGTGAGTGAATGGAATCGGCTGCCGTCGGTGGTGGTCGAGGCGAACTCGCTGGGGTCTTTTAAAAGACTTCTGGATGAGTATATGGGATCCAATGGGATTGGGGGTTATAGATAGGTCTATGGCTGGGTAGGTTTTGATGTGTTCGGCACAACTTGTGGGCCGAAGGCCCTGTTTGTGCTGTAGTGTTGTATGTTCTATGTTCTATGTTTTATGTGCTTTTGGAGACCAGAACACCTCATTCGCCTGACGAAGGCCACAAAAGCCGAAAGCTCGTGGACTTACTATCAAATAAATCGGTTGGATTTAAAATCCGTGTTGTCAAACTTTACTGAGTTTACTCCAGTCCAACGCCGGCAGCTCTACATCTTGAATTTTGGTGGCAGCAGGACCAAAAAATACTGGACTACATTCTTACACCAAACCTGATAAGGTGGACTCAAAGACCCAAAGGTCTCATTGGATGAACTTGATCATAAAATTGGCTTCCTGCTGAATAGTCACACCGTCAAGGATCTTCAGGTTATCATTTGCCTCAGTTTATGCAGGCGGAGGCCACGAACAGGTATCTTTTAATGCCTGCAAGCATTCGTCATAAACTGTAAATCTTTGTGGAGTCCAGGGTTTTGAACCAAACTGGAACGAGTTCTTAAAGCATTCTGGGAACAATTCTCCCATCCTGCTGCGCTAATTTTTTAGTTGTGCCCGATCCCGAGCAATCGAGCTGGCCATCAGTTAGGAGGCCAGCAGACAGGGACCAGTGCACATTCTCCAATCTCGACACTGACAGATTGGCACATGTACTGTGGCCCGCTCAGTGCTATATTGCCGGCCTCTCCAGTAGAAATGGCCCACTGATTTCTAATGATGTTCATGCTGGTGCATTTAGGAATGCACAGAGTATAGGAGATTCTTTGCTAAACTCCCACTGAGAAAACACCAGTAATCACACAAATTTGACACTTAGAATTTTTTTGAACAAGTTCCACCCTACATGTCTCTAGATCACTGTGCATTGCTAAGTGGCAAATTGAGATGTTGTTTACAAACAGAAAGCCATTCTCAATTATTGTAATCACATTTCCAATTACGATTTTGCAACATGAGTTGTTGAAATCGCACTTAATGCTAATGGTTTGACAACAGCTGGAAGTGTTTTTTGATGCACACAATGTGGGCACTTTGCCTGTTTTGGCTGTCACACTGATGTGGCTGACTCTTTTGATCTTGGAGATAGTTCCAACCATCATTCAGAATTGCATGGCCAACACTGCCTTGAAGATTGAATCATTCTTCCTACTTAGAAACAGCCCTTCAAGGCTGTTGCTTGGTGAGTCAGCAAAAGAATGTTACTGTTGACATTCTGAGAAAACTGTTTTAGAAGCTACCCAGAATTTAATAATATTTTGTCATCTGCTATTTTACAGGGACATTGAGGTAGGAATAGGCCACTTGACACTTCAGTCTGCTACGCCACTCAGCAAAATTATGGCTGGTCTGGTTGTGGTCTCAGCTGCACTTTGTCATCTGTCCCCCATAACATTTCACTCCCTTGTCTATTAAAAATCTGTCTAACTCAGCCTTGAATAAATTCAAAGAACCAGCCTCCACTGCCTTCTGGGGAAGCAAGTTCCAGCGACCTTTGGGAGAAATATTGTCTCTTCCCTCTGTCTTAAAAGGGAGTCCATTTATTCTTAAACTATATCCCCTAGTTTAGGTCTCCCCTGCAGAGGAAATATCTATCAAATCCTGATGAAGGCTGATCCAGACACGAAACATTGGCACTATTCTTTCCCTGTAGATGCTATAAGACCTGCTGCGGCTTTCCAGCATTTTCTGCTTTTGTTTCAGATTCCAGCATCCGCAGTATTTTGCTTTTAAATATCAAACAAATAAACAAACAATAATAATGGAGGTGAGGAGATTGTTAGAATCTGAAATGCATGACTGCAAGGATGGTAGAAGAGCAGGATATGTTTCAGTTAGATCTCCTGACATTCCTAGAAACGCTATTGGTTATCGGCTGAACCATTTCATGCTTTCATCATAAGATGGATTTGTGTGGATACTCAAGATGTTTAGTGTTTAGCAGAATGCCAATTTGCCAGACTATTTTGGGGTGCTATATGATGAAGCCAGCATTCCTGTCTCTTCAGCCAAATTGAAAATTCCTTAATGAGCTCCTAATTTTGTGCCTTGACTTATTGGCTACAGTTCTAATGGGGATGGTTTGGGAGCATCAGTGGGCTCTTCCCTGTCTCACCTGCTGGCACGATTCACCAGTGCCACCATAATCAGTGGACAGGCTCGTTGGATTTACCACATCAGAGCTGGAAAATCCCAGCCCATATGTTTGAGAAAGACAGGGAGGGTAACCCAGGAATATTAAATTTAATTGAAAATTACCATTGACTTCCTGTACAAAAGCTTATGAAATTGAGAAACTGACTGGCTTCAGAAAGGCTGGAAACTGGAAAATATCACAAGTTGTGGTTGATGGGGATTGTTGGTGGAGTCGGACTAAGTGTATCATCATTTCCTTATTATTACCCTTCCCAATCTCAATTTGAAAATGTTTTTAAAGTCTAAAGATTATTTATTAGTGTCTTGACTAGGCTTACTTTAACAATACAGTGAAGTTACTGTGAAAATCCCCTAATCGCCACAACTCCGGTGTCTTTTCGGGTAACACTGAGGGAGAATTTAGCGTGACCAATGCACTTTACCAGCATGTCTTTCAGACTGTGGGAGGAAACTGGAGCATGCAGAGGAAACCCAAGCCGACACAGGGAGAATGTGCAGATTCCACACAGAGTCACTTAAGCTGAGAATCGAACCTGGGTCCCTGTGCTGTGAGGCAGCAGTGCTAATCACTTGACACTGTGTTTTTGAAACAGCTCAAAAAAATTGGACTCCAAATAACAACTTAATGAACTTCCCCCTCTCCCCCATCCATCTCACTGTCCAGATAATTGACATTGAAAACCTAATATATCACAGTCAGTGCTGAGTCCGATGAAAGAGTTGTAGATCTCCTACAAGTTAACCCAACGACACACAGACTAAAAATTACTGTTGGCAAAGTTACTGTGTGAGTGCTTCACGTGCATACACCAAATTTCGTACTCTGTGTTTTAACTGAGATCACACTTCTGTAAAAGCAGTGGCGAGACAGGATTTGGTAACACTGATAATACTTTCCAAGCCTATGAGAATGGATGAGGCTGAGGAGCGACGGGGTTAGTTGACAGGTCTAATTTGGTTATCAGCATCTGGATTTCCTAAAATTTCTTAAATAATGTATTGTGACTTGTATGTGACTACAAGAATTGAACATGTCATATATTTTTGGAATCGTCCTTCACCAGATGGTTGCCTCCAAGTTGTGTTTTAATGATTGTTTTTCTTTTCTAAATATGAGGTATAACCTGGACATAATCCAGAGAAAAGTTTGGGTAAACCAATGACTTTTCAGCAAAGCTATCCAAGGATTAGTATTTATTGCGTGAAATATGGTTCACGTTGCAATTATTTTCCAAATGAGCAGTTTAGTCATTATAAAAATGTTCTGTTTAAGGTCAAGTGGACATCTAGTAGAAATGCTCAAAATCATGAGAGGCTTTGTTATAATAAGTAAGGAGAACCCTGTTTCCACTGATAAGAAGGTTAGTTTTATTTATTCATTCATGGGACATGGACGTTGCTGGCTGGCTAGCCTTTATTGTCCATGTCTGGTAACCAGAGGGCACAGATTTAAGATAATAAGGGAGGTGAAGCGATTTTTAGAATCTGAAATACGTGACTGAAATGATGATGGAAGAGCAGGTACAATCATAACTTCCAAAAGGACAAATACGTGAAAAGGCAAGTTTTGCAGAGCTAGTTCTTTCAAAAGATTTGACACAGCCATGATGGATGAAAATGCTTGCTTTTCTATTCAATTCTGATATACTACCACAATCTTATGAGGAATCCATAATACCGTCATGCTGCTAAAATCACTTGAGTGTTTATTTCTCTGAAATGTGAAATAATGGTATCTTCACCCTTAGTCCTCAATGTGTAATAATTTGGAACTGAGAGCACAGTCCAGTTTCCTGGGATTTACTGCAACTTACTGACTTAGCCTTGGTACTGGTTAAGTATTTAATTAATAGTTATCCCCTTATACACACAGTAGTACATGAGTGCTTGTTGGCATTGCATTTTAATTTGTCTGCCAAAATCATTCTTCTGGGTATGAATTTGTTTTTGTAATTTCACTCGTTACTAAGAAATAATCAATTTAAAATTGAGTGATCTACAGAATGCAGCTGTTTGGAACTCTAAGAAATGCTTGTAGTCAAGCCTCTATCTTACCCTGTCTCTCTCTCAAAGGGGTTAATTGAAGATTATACCACGTCCATTACGGTGCCACAGTGGTTAACACTATTGCCTCACAGTGCCAGGGATTGGGGTTCAATTCCTGGCTTGTTTCACTGTCTGTGCAGAGTCTGCACGTTCCCCACCTGCCTGCATGAGTTTCTTCTAGGTGCTCCGATTTCCTCCCACAGTCCGAAAGATGTGCTGGTTAGGTGCATTGACCATGTTAAATTCTTCATCGATGTACCTGAACAGACGCCAGAGTGTGGCAGCTGGGGGTTTTTCACAATAAATTAATTGCAGTGTTAATGTAAGCCTACTTGTGAACTAATAAATAAAAAGAAATTCACAAACAGGTAAATTTTTTTCTCCAGTTTAACTGCATCCAGACCTACGAAAAATAGAGACCCCCACTCCCCCTACTCAGGCCTATGCTGGCCCCCTCTCATTTCTTTCCATCCCATTCATAACCTACTTAAGCTTCACTGTCGATGTGGTAGTTGCTCAAGTTGGTGATATACACAGCTGCTCTTGATGTTGGACCAGTGCCAGTAGCTCAGCAGCTATCAACCTCCAGCCTGAGCCCAGTTTCCAGCTTTTCATCTCCTACTTTTAGCCATGCTTGCTTTTAAGCCATTCATGTGTTAGAAAAAAAATTGCACATTTCCGGAATTTAAATACTGTGCACCCCAACATTGAAAATTTATAGGGAGGGACTGTTTCCCTCATTTTAATTCTTTCAAAAGTGAGTTGTTGTGCAGGTAGCAAATTCTATGTGTACAAATTGTTTGAAGCAGGATTACCAAGATAAAGCAGTAATTTGTTGGTAACAAATCTGATTTATCTAGTTACAAAAGAAAAAGCAAAAGCGGATTGGTTGGCAAATTCAGGATGGCTGACACCCAGGAGATCAATTGCCTGTCTGCAGTGAATGACTTCTACTCTTGTATCCTTTTGTTGGTCATATAAAGTTTACTTCCTTAATAGTTTTTGTGGTATTACTTGTTTCTGGGATGTTAGCATCGCTGGCAAGGATAGTGTTTATTGCCTATTCTTATTTGCCCTTGAGCAGTGGTGGTGAGCCACTTAGCTTGCTAATTCTATTTCAAAGTGCAGTGAATCAACCATCTTGCTATAGGCCTAGAGTCACATAATAGCCATTATGTAACTCTAGTAAGGGTGGCAGATTTCCTCCCCTAAAGGACATTCGTGAGTTTTTACAATAATTCGGTAGTGTAATGCGGATTATTAGTAAGATATTCTAGATTTATTAATTACCAGGATGGGATTTGAACTCTTGCCTCTGGAGCATTTTGATTTGATTTTATTGTCTCGTGCATTGGGATACAGTGTTATTTCGTGATGGCTATAGAGACAAAGCATACCATTCATAAAGTACAGAGGAGAAATGGAAAGGAGAGGGTGCAGAATGTAATCAAATTAAATCATAATTCTTGTGTTTGGAGCATTTGTTCGGACCTCTGGGTTACTGGTCTGTAACATTATCATGCTTCCACCAATCTGTGCATGGGAGAATATTCTTTAGGTATTTATATTATATATTAATGAGTTCTGAAATTAACTCCAGTGCACTAAACTAATTTAGCTTTTTTAATATATCTGTAAATATATAAATCATGTATATATATATATAAGTAATATTTGTACCCTCTGCAGTTCTCTATCAAGAGGGAAAGAATGAAAAGATGTCATGAATTATAGCTTTTGCCATTATTGCTTTGGCTGCCTTACATTTCTTCACAGATGCCAAGATAAATAACTTAATGCCATATTTTCTTTGCCTCAAGTCTAGTGCACACTCTGGGTGTTTGCTCTAGTTCAATCAATAGGGAAAACATATGTTTGGACCATCATCATTTTCCCTCAAAACAAACGTCATTGGGTTTATTTTCCTTAATTATTTTTAGCAAAAAATAGATTTGAGTGAAGCAGCACTGCTTTTCATTTGCATCTACTGTTTACTGAAACAGTGAATGTAGGAAAATAATCTGCAATGTCTGTTACCTCCGGCTTTGTCTCAGATCGGAAGCCTGGTTAGCCCAGCTTTCTCTAACGAAGGGAGTAGTTCCTTGCTCAGTTAACAACCCTCAAGCAATATGGCACAACAGTAGTCTTGCATTCTTTCTTTTAGATCAACATCTATCCAACATGCAAGTAAATAATACTTGCACTTGTCACACTATTATCAGGATGCTTCAGGAAATTAATTACTTTTGAAATTTAGAACATAAGTGACCAACTTTGAGCAAGGATGTGAGGTGAATGAGGAGTTATTCTGTATTTTGTAATGTTGTACAGGATACTATAGGAGAGCATGAATAAGCCAAAGAAGTAAACCTGGGATGAAGTACAGGGGGCATCACGATAGCACAGTAGTTAGCAGTGCTAGCTCTCAACACCAGGGACCCAGTCTCAAATCCTGGCTCGGATCACTGTCTGTGTGGAGTTTGCACATTCTCTCTGTGTCTGTGTGGGTTTTCTCCAGGTGCTCTGATTTCTGCCCACATTCTGAAAGAAGTGCTGGTAAGGTTGCATTGACCAGATTGTGATGACAAGGGGAATTTCACAGTAACTTCAGTGCAATGTTATTTATGACGAATAAATAAGTAAACTTTGAAGCAGCACCAATAAGACAAAACTTCTGTGACATGCCTAGAAATCTGTGAATGCGCCAGTAGCTGTAGGGTATTGGAGGGGGGGGGGGGGGGGGGGGGGAAAAAAAAATTCTTCTGTCCTCATCTATATCACACAATGTTGTAAAAAACCCCAAAACACTCACATCCTATGACATTTAATGGTAGCAGAACCAAGAATGAGTAAAAATGGGAAAAAAATTGCAAGCCTGGCAGTGGAGGCAATAAATCCAAGTATACAGAGTAAAGTTCAGAAAAGTTTAAGAATACAATGAAAGACAATTTTATCCAGTAAGTCAAACTGTACTATAACTTTAAGAAGTCTAGCTGAGCAGACCAGGTGTGTGGATTTATGGATTGATTTATGGATGTGATTTAACTAGAGTTATGATTTCTAATGTTGGACCCTTTTAATGTGTTTGCCAGGGTTGTACTTGCCTTTTAGCATGAACTTATTCTACTCCTGAAATCCTGCTGGGGAGGGAGCATTTGCAGAAGGGGGGCTGCAGTCACCCAATTTCAAAAAGTAGTTAGCAATGGAAGCATCCCATCCCCTACATGGGCTCAAGCAGGATAATGTGCCCCATCCTGGAATCCCTCTTCCAGGCATGGACAACATAGGTTGTGTAATCAATGGTTTGCAATCAATGGGTGCTATTCCGGTTGGCAGCTGGTGACTAATGAAGTGCTGCAGGGATCAGTGCTGGGGCCTCAACTGTTTACCATTTGTATAGACGATCTGGAGGAGGGGACTGAGTGTAGGGTAACAAAATTTGCTGATGAGACAAAGATGAGTGGAAAAACAAATTGTGTGGAAGGCACGGAAGATCTGAATAGGCTGAGTGAGTGGGTGAAGATCTTGCAGATGGAGTATAGTGTTAGCAAATGTGAGGTTATCCACTTTGGTAGAAATAATAGTAGGAGGGATTATTATTTAAAGAGCGAAAAGCTGCAGCATGTTATGGTGCAAAGGGACTTGGGGGTCCTTGTGCACGAATCGCAAAACCCAGTCTGAAGGTGCAGCAGGTGATCAGGAAGATGAATAGAATGTTGGTCTTTATCGTGAGGGGGATAGAATATAAAAGCAAGGAGATCTTGCTGCAACTGTACAGAGCACTGGTGAGGCCGCAACTGGAGTACTGTATGCCGTTTTGGTGGCTGCATTTGCGAAAGGATATATTGGCCTTGGAGGGAGTGCAGAGAAGGTTCACTAGGCTGATAACGGAGATGAGAGGGCTAGCCCATGAAGAGAGATTGAATAGACTGGGTCTGTACTTGTTGGAGTTTAGAAGGCTGAGGGAGGATCTTATGAAGACATATAAGATAATGAAGGGGCTAGATAGGGTAGAGGTAGAGAGATTCTTTCCACTTAGAAAGGAAAGCAGAACTAGAGGGCGTAGCCTCAAAATAAAGGCGGGGGGAGCAGTTTAGATCAGAGTTGAGGAGGGACTTCTTCACTGAAAGGGTGGTGAGTCACTGGAATTCTCTGCCCATTGAAGTGATGGAGGCTACCTCGTTGAATATATTTAAGTCACGGATAAATAGGTTTCTGATAGACAAGAGAATTAAGGGTTATGGGAAGAGAGCGGAAAAGTGGAACTGATCTACTTCAGATCAGCCATGATCTTGTTGAATGGTGGGGTAGGCTCGAAGATGGCCTATTCCTGCTCCTATTTTTATGTTCTTATGTAAAATGTAATTCCATAATGCGGGAAGTAGGTGACTGAAGACACAGCCACCAGTGGTGGAGCAAAGAAAAGGGCGATGCACAAGAGGTCAGAATCAGACGAATAAAATCTTCCAAGAGATTGTAGGTCTAGAGGAGGTTACAGGAACATGATGGGGGCAAACCATTTAAACACAAGGATGAGAATTTTAAACTGGACTCTTGCAGTGAAAATCTGCAAGAACCAAATGGGCGAAACTTAATGAGAGAGAGTCTGTTGACAACAGAAGTGTATAGTCTTTATGAAGAGGATCTAGGATCTGAAGCTCAGTTTATGCCAGATAGGACATTAAGATCGTAAACAATCCTGATCTATCCTGTGACAGAGACAATGGAGAGGAATGGACTCAATAAAAAGAGAATGGAAGTTGTGGTGGGACTGAAAGGAGATGGTTTCAGTTTCCCCATTGTTTGAAAGAAATGTTGACTCATCCAAGATCATTTTTTCCAGTGGCGGGGTTGTGCTCCCTGCTACTAGAGAATTGGATGGTGGATGTATCCCTGCTGATCATGTCTGCCCTGCAGCAACTTAATGCTCCAACAAGTGTTGATTGGCTGGAGATGAGACTTCTGCCTCTTACTTGGATAGATGTTCTGCTTCAGAAAACTGCTGGCCAATCTGATTGGCTGCAGCTCTGTAGTCACAGCACCATCAGAAGTGATGGCCACAGTTGGGACTACAAATAGTCCCTGAATCATGGTTCCGAAACCCTAAGACATGCAAAGATTTGAGATCTTGCAGCAATAAGTGGGATGGTTGAGGGTGAGAATCATGAAGAGCAGTTGGGAAGGAAACATTCATAGATGAGGGAGGCGGTCACCCAATTTCAAAAAGCAGTTAGTAATGGAAGCAGTATGTGGCTAGCCCGACTAGAGAAGGGGCTATATTGGATTTAGTTCTGAGTAATGAGCCAGGGCAGGTGGTTGATGTTGTAGTAGGGGAACATGTGGCTAACTGTGACCACAATTCTGTCTATTTTAGGATACAGATGGAAAAGGATGCTTGTTGCCCTAGGGGCAGGGTGCTGAATTGGGGGAAGGCTAACTACGGTCGGATTAGGCAGGAACTTAGGGAAACTGATTGGGAACGGTGTTTGAGGGTAAGTCCACGCTAGGCATGTGGGACTCTTTCAAGGGAATACTGAAAATGTTGCAAGATAAGTATGTGCCGGCCAAGAGGAAAGATGGGAAAGGTAGGATTAGAGAGCCGTGGATTACTAGGGACATTGAGGACTTGGTTAGGAAGAAAAGAGAAGCGTATGATAGGTCAAAGCAGCTGGGAAACGAGACAGTATTGAAGGAATATAGAGAGAGTAGGAGAGAGCTCAAACAAGGAGTTAGAAGGGCAGAAAGGGGGCATGAAATGATTTTGGTGGATAGGATTAAGGAAAACCCAAAGGCTTTTTACTCCTATGTTAGGAATAAAAGGGTGGTTAGAGGAAAAAATCGGACCTCTTAGGGACAGAGGAGGGGAACTGTGCTTAGAGCCCGAGGGAATGGCGGAGATCCTGAATGAATACTTTGCGTCGGTATTCACGAAGGAGAGGGGCTTGTTGACAGCTCCTGTCGCTGAGGGAGCTGTGGGCCAGTTGAGGGAAATATCCATACCGAGGGAGGAAGTGTTAGAGCTTCTAGGTAGCATTAAAACTGATAAATCTCCGGGGCCTGATGGCATTTATCCCAGGCTGCTTAGGGAGGTGCAAGGTGAAATTGCTGGGCCTCTGACGCAAATCTTTGTCTCTTCCTTGAACACAGGTGAGGTCCCAGAGGACTGGAGAATAGCTAATGTTGTACCGTTGTTTAAAAAGGGGAGTAGGGATAACCCTGGAAATTATAGGCCGGTGAGTTTGACGTCAGTGGTAGGGAAGCTGTTGGAGGGGATTCTTAGAGATAGGATGTATAGGCACTTAGAGTGTTGCGATCTGATTGGGGACACTCAGCATGGATTTGTTAAGGGGAGGTCGTGCCTTACAAATCTGGTAGAATCTTTTGAGGAGGTGACGAAAACGGTGGACGAAGGGCGAGCCGTTGATGTCGTCTGTATGGATTTTAGTAAGGTGTTTGACAAAGTCCCTCATGGGAGGTTAGTTGAGAAGGTCAAGGCTCATGGGATACAAGGACAGGTAGCTAGATGGATAAGTAACTGGCTTGGTAATAGGAGACAGAGAGTAATAGTGGAAGGGTGTTTCTCTAGCTGGAGGTCGGTCACGAGTGGTATGCTGCAGAGCTCGGTACTGGGACCTCTTCTATTTGTAATATATATAAATGACTTGGAAGAGGGAGTAAGTGGAGTGATCATCAGCAAGTTTGCAGATGATACAAAGATGGCTGGACTTGCGGATAGTGAGGAGCATTGTCAGGCGACGCAGCAGGACATAGATAGGGCTGGTAGCTTGGGCAGACAGATGGCAGATGGAATTCAATCCTGATAAATGTGAGGTGATGCATTTCGGGAGAAAGAATGTAGGGGGGAAGTATACGATAAAGGGTAGACCTATTAAGAGTATAGGAATGCAGAGGGACCTGGGGGTGCAGGTGAACAAGTCTCTGAAGGTGGCAGAGCAAGTGGAGAAGGTTGTGAAGAAAGCATATAGTATGTTAGCCTTTATAGGTATAGAGTACAAGAGCTGGCCTTTAATGTTGCAGTTGTATAAAACGCTGGTTAGACCTCATTTGGAATACTGCGTCCAGTTCTGGTCGCTTTACTACTGGAAGGATGTGGAGACTCTGGAGAGAGTGCAGAAGAGGTTTACCAGGATGCTGCCTGGTATGGAAGGTCTGAGTTACGAGGAGAGATTAGACAAATTGGGACTGTTTTCCTTAGAAAGATGTAGACTTAGAGGAGATCTGATAGAGGTGTACAAGATTATGAAGGGGATAGATAGAGTAAACACGTTTAAGCTTTTTCCTAGGATGGACTCAAATAGCACAAGTGGTCACGGGCTTAGGGTGAGGGGGGTAAGGTATAATTTGGATGCTAGAGGGAGTTTTTTTCACAGAGGGTGGTGGGGGTATGGAATGCACTGCCAAGTAAAGTGGTGGAGGCAGGTACTCTGGAGTTATTTAAGAAATACTAGATGGGCACATGAACAGAATGGGAATGGAGGGGTATAGAAAACTGATTTAAAATAGGGATCATGAGCCTTGGGAGTCCTGGGAAGTGTGTAAATAGATGATGATATTGATGTACTTGTTTTTATCCTACGGGTGCTTTGGTCCACCTTGTTGTCTAACGAGGGGCATACATGCGACGGGTTGTGAGAGGACTGCCCTTGGATCTTTTTCGAGAGTATCCTAGTGCTTCACGTCGTTAGTGTACGCTTGACTTGGACCATTTGACGGGCAACACGACAGCTCAGTGACTATCACTGTGCTGTGCAGATACATGGATTTGGGCTTGTGTCTGTGGGAATTTGCGCATTCTCCCTGTGCTTGCGTGGGTTTTCTCCAGGCGCTCCGGTTTCCTCCCACATCCCAAAGATATGCTCTTAGGCTAATTGGCAAAACAAATTCTCCCTAAATTGTCTCAAAATTGGTTTTTAATCCATAGATCTATAAACATAGACAGGAATCACGCGTAGAGGTGGGAACATTGGGGTGGCGGCGCGAGCACGTTGGGCCAAAGGGCCTGTTTCCCGTGCTGTTTTGTTCTTTGTTCTTTATCCCCTACTTAGGGCTCAAGCAGGATAATATGCCCCATTCTGGAATCCCTTTTCCAGGCATGGGGCAAGAGACAGCCCTTGGCAGCCGTTAATTGCTGACTGCCCTGGCCTCATCTATCTACTCCATGTAAGGCAGGCGGGAGAGTGGTAGGAAGGCCACCCAGGAAATTCATGGCCCCCACTACTTACAAATCCACCATTGGCCGCCTGTAAGATTTTACCTGGATGCTTGTCAAGCAGCAACACATTGGAGAGGATCTGACATCTGGGGGAGAAGTAAAGCTGTGTCTCAGCAGCATGTTTATAGAGATTGATCGGGCATTTCTTAATAATATCATAACATCATGACATCAGAATTTGATGATGGACAACATATGTCATTGAGGGATTTTGGAAATAATAGTGTGAAATGGGAAGAAAAGCCATTGGAAGAGATGTTCTTTCTATGATTAGTAACCAGACAGAATCTAAACATCTTCCCTTGACATTCAATGGATTTACCATCTCTGAATCTCCCAACATAATGTCCTTGGGGAAGGGGTGGAGTGTCATCATTTCAGTCCTTTGTTAACAATGCACGTTTCCCCATCCTCAATGATGGAGGAGCCCAGTACATCAGTGCAAAAGATAAGGTTGAAGTATTCGCAGCAATTTTCAGCGAGAAGAGCTGAGTGGATGAACCATTTTGGCCTCCTCCAGTGGTCCCTTGCAATTCAGATGCCAGTCTCCAGTTAATTCGATTCACTCCATGTGATATCAAGAAACGGCTGGAGGCCCTGGATACTACAAAGGCAATGGCCCTGATAACATTCTGGCGAAAGTACTGAAGACTTGTGCTCCAGAATTTGTTGCTCCCATTGCCCAGGTATGTCCTGCACACAAAAAACAGGACAAATCCAACCTGACCAATTACTGCCCAATCAATCTACTTTCGATCATCAGTAAAGTGACGGAAGGGGTCATCGATAATGCTATCAAGCAGCACTTGCTCAGCAATAACCTGCTCATTGACACTCACTTTGGGTTTCATTAGGGTTACTCAGCTCCTGAGCTCATTACAGCTTTGGTTCAAGCATGGACAAAAGAGCTGAATTCCAAAGGTGAGGTGAGAGTGGCAGCCCTTAACACCAAGGCTGCATTCGACCAAGTGTGGCATCAAGGACCCTAGCGAAACTGAAATCAGTGGCTATCGGACAAACTGTCCGCTGGTTGGAGTCATAGCTGGTATATAGGAAAATGATTGTGGTTGTGGAAGATCAGTTATCTCAGCTCCTGGACACCTCTGCAGGAGTCCCTCAGGATAGTGTCCTTGGCCCATCAATCTTCGGCTGCTCCATCATAAGGTCAGAAGTGGGGATATTTGCCGATGATTGCACAATGTTTAACACCATTCATGACTTCTGAGTTACTGAAGCAGTCCATGTTCAAATGCAACAAGATCTGGACAATATGCAGGCTTGGCTGTCAAGTGGCAAGTAACATTCATGCCACACAAATGCCAGGTAATGACCATCACCAATGAGAGAGAAACTCTAATCGCCATCCCTTAACATTCAATGGTGTAAACATTACTGAATCCCCCACTGTGAACATCCTTGGGCTTACCATAGATCAGGAACTCAATAGGATTCGGCCCATAAACACGTTGGCAACGAGAGTCGGTGAAAAACTAGGAATATTGTGGCAAGTAACTCACCTCTTGGCTCCCCAAAGCCTATTCACCATCTACAAGGCACAAGTCAGGAGTGTAATGGAATACTCCCCACTCACCTGAATGGGTGCAACTCCAACAACACTCAAGAAGCTTGATACAATTCAGGACAAAGCAGCCTGCTTGATTGACACCACATCTACAAACTTTTAATCCCTCCATCACCGACGCTCAATAGCAGCAGTGTGTACAATCTGCAAGATGCACTGCAGCAATTCACCAAAGATCCTTAGACGGCACTTCCAAACCCACTTCTGTCTAGAAGGATAAGTCAGCAGATAAATGGGAACACCAGAAATTCCCCTCCAAGCCGCTTACCATCCTGAATTGGAAATATGTCACTGTTCCTTCACAGTTGCTGGGTCAGAGTCTTGGAATTCCCTCCCTAATGGCATAATGGGTCAACCCACAAAACATGGACTGCAGCAATTCAGAAAGGTAGTTCACCACCACCTTCTCAAGGGCAACTAGAGATGAGCTGGCTGGTGACCAGCCAGTGACGCCCATGTCCCACGAATGAAAAAAAATGTTATATGAATCCAAGCAGCCTGTATTAACCTCCATTTTCCATTTGAGTATGGTGAACTCCTGGATTTATCTTCTTCCCCTCATTAACTCTGTCCCATCTCACTTTCATTTTCTTGCAAAGTGACTCGATGAGTGCAAGATAAAAAGCTTTTTTTACCATATCTTCTTTTTCAGCAATAATCTCTGGATTGTTATCTGAACCATGCACCATTTGGCATTGGATCATGCATGTCAGAAAAATAAAATCTAAAAGAGTGGTGTGGGAAGACGAGTTTCAATTCATGGGGCACTCGTATCAGTACTCTAGTAGAGTAAGCTATTCTGTTGGGATAAGTTTTCTTGAACTGGGCTAGGAGCAGTGCTCTGGCCACAATTGTACGATTAGGGTTCTGAATAGGGCTTTAAACTAAAATGTTGGATGTGCAAGGAGAAAGGATGTTGAGATGAAGGGCGATTTAGAAATCCAAAGAGAGAGAGATTGAGACATTGGACGATCAATGTGGGTAAAGGCAAGCAGAAAGGTACAGAGGGTTTAATAAAAAAATGTCCATTAACAAATGAGCTCATTGCAAGAAATAGAAGTTAAAAATTGAATTTATGAATTCTTTATCTGAATGCATTTGCAATAAGATGGATAAACTCTTGGCATAAATAGAGGTAAATGACTTAAATTGAATTGCCATTATAGAAACATGATTACAAGGTGATTCGGCTTGGGAAATAAATATTCCAAATAAATATTTTAGAAAGAGATGAAATGGCAAAGGAGGCGAGGTTGCTTTGATATTACAAGATGACATAGAAACTTTAGAGAGAAGGTTCCTGGCCTCAGGAGACAATGAAGTAGAATCAGTATGAGTAGGAAAAAGATATAGCAAGAGTGTGAAAACATGGGTGAGGGTATTTTAGGCCCCTTAATAGTAGTTGTCCTGTTGGACAGTGCATCAAACAGGAAATCATTGGAGCTTGTAATAACAGCAATGTCATAATTGTGGGGTACTTTTGTCTTCATATAGACTGGGACTAGTTAATTAATTGGCCTGAATTTTACCACCCCACCTGCCACAGGAATTGGAGTGGGTGAGGGGGGTGGACAGTGGGACGGTCTGTCGACCTTAGGCAGGACTTTATGATTTTGGGATGAACGAGACCGTCAAAATCCCGCCCATAATGTCTTAGTAGTATTTCCACTGGGAAATAGTGATCATAATACCATTGAATTCCAGATCAAATTTGAAAATGACATACTCCAATCAAAATCAAAAATCTTCAAGTTAAATCTTAATCTTAAACAGTGCTAATTACACAGGTACGAAGGGTGAACTGGTGAAGGTAAATTAAGTAAATAGCTGCAAATGAAGAGTAGAATACGTTTAAAGAAATAATTCAAAATGTCCAACAAAAATATATTCCGTGGAGAACAAAAACTCAGCAACAAAGACCCATCAGTGGCTCACTGAGAAATTTAGGGATTGTATTAGATTAAAAAAATTAATATTGCAGAAGAAGTTACACATCTGAGGATTGGGGTGTTTTAGAAACCAGTAAAGAGCTAAAACCAAAAATTTGATAAAGAGGAAAAAAATTAGAAAAGTGGGAATTTAAGAAGAAGTAGATAGGTCAAAATCTAGTTGCCAAACTAGATTGCCAAACGTTGAGTCCTGAGGGCTGCAATGTGCGTAACCAGAAGATGAGATGCTATTTATATAGCTTGCCCTGGGCTGCGCTGGGGCATTGCAACAAGACCAAGGATAGACATGTGGGCATGAGAGCAAGGTGCTGAGTTAAAATGTCACCCAACAGGAAGATTGAGGTCATGTTCGTGGTGAGCAAACGTGACCCCAACCTTCCTGTTGTGTGCCATTTTAAGCATTTTAATATTTCACATGTGTAATGCCTCAATGCAAAACTCCCTTCCCACAACCGGCCATCCGTTTTTTTGTTCTTAAGGTTGCTACTTTTTATTGCAGTTTTTATATTCTCGCTCCTTTCAGCTCTGATGAAGAATCTATTGCTGATAGATGCTGGCGAACCTGTAGAGTTTTTCCAGTAAACTTTGTTGTTGTTTCAGTTAGAAATCTCACGACACCAAATGTGTTACCAAATAAACTTGTTGGATTTTAACCTTGTGTTGTGAGACTTCTTAATGTGTTTACCCCAGTCCAACAACACTGGCATCTCCACACCTTGCTTCATTTCCCAGTTGCTGCAGTATTTTGCTTATTATTATAAGTAATATCATCTCTATATGTGAGAATAGCCGAAGTGGAACAACTTTCTTCTAATCTAGCAAGAGAGAAGTTAATTTTAGAGCTGATATGGTTAAACAGTTGTTAGAGATTTGGTAATGCATAGAAAAGTCTGTTTTCAATTTGCTATGATTCTTGTGTACTTTTGTGTACTTTTACTGTATTCTCATTAAATCAGCTTTTCTGAATGAGATCCAAAGCTATTCTTTATTATGGCAAAATTCTTGTGAGTTTCACTTACTTAGTTAAATTTGACGCCCACACGGTATAACTTTATTATTTCTGTCTGCCGTATCCACATTCCTGCTACCATGTTCCTCTTCTTATTGGGGTTCTGTTGATTGGATCTTTTTCAGTAAAATAACAATAGGAAGTGACAAAAAAGTTTTGCCAATCTATACATCATGTATTGCAGATAGTATCTATTAAAATTGTGCAGTTTTGGATTTCTGAACCCATCATATTATGATGTCAAAAGAGAAAATGCTGGAAAATCTCAACAATTCTGGCAGCATCTGTACATTTTGACTCTTTGCTCTTCTTACAGATGCTGCCAGACCTGCTGAGATTTTCCAGCATTTTCTCTTTGGTTTCAGATTCCAGCATCCAAAGTAATTTTCTTTTATACATTATGATGTCAGTTTTCTTAAGATGTTTTTGAATTCTCCCAAGTGCAATATATGTAAAATTACACAGACATTACAATGAAATGTATTGTCTGGTTAGGTTTAAACTAATTTGTAGGATGTTGAATCAAGCTAGTCGTAAGTCCAAAATGTCGGCATTTGGCAGTTTTGAATTTATTTTTGAATACTTGAATTTGGGTCAGGCTCATTCTCACATTGAACTTGGTTACACTTTTTGTCGTACAATTGGTTAAATGTGTAGTAGAGTGACCAAATTGCAATAACTTTGAAGGCAACTCATTGTGGTTTCAATTTATGAAAGATTTAGTATCGACAATAGTTATTTATGTACAAGCAATGATCTACAGAACTGCAATACACAACTACTCTCTCCTGTTCCCTGGCTCCATCTGAGGCTTCTCCCCAACCTGAGATACATGCTCTCACTCCCAATTGGTTCAATTTCCCATGCTGTCTCTCCAAAGGATGTGGCCCAATCACACGGTCTTCAGGGGTTGCCCCCTACAAAAAGTAGCAACCTTAAGAATGTTACCACACACCTCCGAGAGGTGGCAAATGGAGTTTAATGTGGAAAAGTGTGAGGTAATGCACTTTGGCAGGAACAATAAATGTGTAGAGTATATGGCTAATGGTAGGGCTCTTAATAGTGTTGAGGAACAGAAGGATCTTGGTGTATGTGTCAATAGATCCCTGAAAGTAGGCAGTCAAGTGGATAAAGTTGTTAAGAAGGCATATGGAGTCTTAGCTTTTATTGGTAGGGGGATTGAATTTAGGAGCCGCAGCATCATGTTGCAACTGTACAAAACTCTAGTGCGGCAGCACTTGGAGTATTGTGTGCAGTTCTGGTCCCCACATTATAAGAAAGATGTGGAGGCATTGGAGAGGTACAGAGGAGGTTTACCAGGATGTTGCCTGGTATGGAGGGCAGGTCTTATGAAGAGAGGCTGAGGGATTTGAGGTTGTTTTCGTTAGAAAGGAGGCGGCTAAGAGGGGACCTAATCGAAACATATAAGATGATTTAGAGGTTTAGATAGGGTGGACAGTGATAGCCTTTTTCCTAGGATGGAGAAAGCTAGCACGAGGGTACACAGCTTTAAATTAAGGGGTATGAGTTATAGGACGGATATCAGAGGTAGGTTCTTTACTCAAAGAGTGATTAGGGAGTGGAATGCCCTGCCTGCAGCTGTTGTAGATGCGCCAAGTTTGGTGGCGTTTAAGAGGTTAATTGATAAGTATATGGAAGAGAAGGGAATGGTTAGTTTGGAGGGGCATTGCTTTTTATTTTGGTCGGCACAACATCGAAGGCCGAAGGGCCTGTTCTGTGCTGTATTGTTCTATGTTCTATGTTCTAACTGCAGGCAGTATTTTACTATGAAATGTAATTACAATGCTGTTTCTGAAATTGGGAGATATTTGCGTTTGTGACCACCATTTCTTGGCATGGCAGTGTTGAAGTTTTGGCTAATCTGCTAGCAGAATGGACAGTGGAAATGAGGAACTTCACCTTAGAGAGCTAGGGAAGGTGGAGTGAAAGTCAAGTTTGCTTTTCCTATTTATCACCTTACAACTGGTGACTGAGGATAGTTAGCAGACATTTAATAATCGCTTGCTTTTGTTCTTGCCATAGAACAATGCACATTTGAAGATGAGAAAGAATTGGATTAGGATCATTGTATTTAAACATTTTAGATAATCTTTTTTGCAACAAACTTTTCATGCATAATCAACATTAAGATTTAGAATCACAGAATCCCTATTGTCGGAAGGAGGCCATCTGTCCCATCAAGTCTGCATTGGCTACAATCCCATGCAAGCCCGTTTCCCATTACTCTGCTCATTTACCCTACTAACCCCCAACACTAAGGGGCAATTTAGCATGGCCAGTCAACATAACCTGCACAACTTTGGAGTGCGGAAGGAAACCGGAGCACCCAGAAGAAACCCATGCAGACACAGGGAGAATATGCAAACTCCACACAGACAGTGACCCAAGCTGAGAATCAAATTCAGGTCCCTGGCGCTGTGAGGCAGCAATGCTAACTGTGCCACCATGCCGCCCACCATTTATAATTCATGTGGCTGAATGTCATGCTTTGCTTTATAATGCTGCTGTGAAGCATCTTGGGAAAGGTGCTATTCAAATGTAAATTGTTGTTGTTATAATTAGGTTTACTTTTGAGCTTTAACTTTGCCCCAAAAAGATTTTTTAAAGAAATTTTGTAACAGATCATTGTTTAATTAGTTACTTTAGAAAAATAGTGTTGTGTTTGTCAGGCTGGCATTTCCCAGTTCCCATGAGTTATCAATTTTTGTTCTACTGCTTTTAAGTCTGTTCTAGTTCTCCGGATAGTATATTTTTAACTATCTATAGGTCCATCCCATTCTATTTATGTCTGAAAAAGTTTAAATGGAGCAGAAAACCCCTCGTCTTTCTGGCATATCCTCATAGTAACTTCAGCAGGATAGAACAACTATAGCTTTAGCTGGTTTTCAGATCTCCCAGGCTGTGGCTTAACCTCGGGGTATTTGTCTTCACCTTTGGGGTCAGTGTCTCTGTCTTTCTGGTACAAAGAATAAAGTTATGAAAAGCTATTATATGGTCATGCATGAAATCTGAAATTTGACCTTGCCCTTTTGAAGAAATTGTACTCCGGCTGGAGATTTGTGTATCAGGAAATTGTACTTAACTGAGTTCGCTATGGGTGTGACATAACAATTTAGCCACCAACCAAATTAAGTGTTACTTGCTCATTTAGAAAAAAGTTTGAAATGTTAATAGCTAGAGTTTGACTGTGTCTTCTGCACTAAGATAGCACCAAAGTGTGTCGACTTCTTGTTAGCTGTGTTCCAGCATACCTTCTAGAGTCAGAGTCATAGAGATTTCTAATTCTGTCTTGTACTCTTGTTCTATCTCATCACATTCTACACTGTCTCCTTTGATTCTCTATGTACGTACAGTATGTTTTGTTGAGTAGTGTTCAAGAAACAGTACTTTTCACTATATTTTTACATGTAAAATAATACATTAATATATGTGACAATAATAAATCAAATCACAGCTTGCCATGTTTTCTTTTCTTAAGTTTGTACTTAATAAAATTGCAGTCTTGTTCCTCCCTCTTCCTTTCACAACTGTCTCCAAGGATGGTTTTGTGAACTTATCAGCTGAGAGAAACACTATTGGCAGAAGGCTCCGTCCCAGATTCCAATGGAGTTAGATGATCTCAGCCATTGTAATTATACAGTTGCTATGTTTAGCCTCAGCTCTCTAGAATTCCCCACAGGAGACCGTTGGACGTAATGAACCTATCTTTTGACCAAAAATCATGTGATGATGTGTGTGTACCTATCAAAAATGGGTTTGGTTTTGATATCTCCCACGGTCCTGTTATCATCATTGCCAAGGCCAAAACTTGAATAGCAGCCACCTGACAATTGGCATTACGCGGGAAATCAAATGCCTTCAGGAAAGGAGAAAAGCGAAGAATCATCAGAAATCTGTCTTCTTTGTTCAGATCAGTTCTACTGTATTAGGCACCTTAAAGTAATTTATCCCCATTCGGAACATTTTTGGAACAATTTAGCTGAAGTCAGCAAGTTTGCCTAGAATTAAATCTGAAGGCTGTGGGTTCTGCATGTGGGTGGTAGGGAAGAGTAAATTGCTTTTAGTTTTATATTGTTTATAGCTATTAATGTTTCTATGATACCATTCTGAACTGTTTACCTTAATGGAAAGAAATTGCAGATATTGTTCTGACAGCTGGCACAAACCGTGCTTTGGAAGTTTTTGATCTGAATGTTGGCCGAAGTGTAGTAACTGTTCCAGATGCTCATGCTAGACCTGTGCACCAGATTTGTCAGAATAATGTAGGTCATTGCTTTTACAACTTTTTCTCTATTTCTTTATTAAATACAGTGATTACTCACTTAACGTGTTGGAATATTTGACATAAGACATTATGTACAGCGCATCTTGACCCTTTCCCCTCTGTTTTATATTGCATATGGTCATAGCAAGACTCTATGGAGTTAAAACAAAACACTGCTCATTTTCCTTGACATAATTGATGATGTACTTCTAATGTATACCAGAATCCTTATTGAGGTTTATAAAATCATGAGGGGCCTAAATAAGATGAATAGTTAGGTCTTTTCCCCAGAGTGGGGGAGTCCAAAACTAGAGGGCATAGGTTTAAGATGAGCAGGGAAAGATTTAAAAGGGACCCGAGGGACAGTTTTTTCACACAGATGGTGGTGCATATGGAATGAACTGCCAGAGGGGGTGGTAGAGGCGGGTTTCAGTTACAATATTTAAAAGAGATTTGGACAGGTACTTGGATAGGAAAGGTTCAGAGGGCCAAACACAGTGAATGGGACTAGTTCAGTTTAGGAAACTTCGTCAGCTTGGATGAGTTGGACCAAAGGGCCTGTTTCTTGTAGTCCTCAATGTCTCTAATCAAGAGTTCCAGGATGCATCCAAAATTGATCTTCAGTGGCAGTTGAAATGAGTTGTTGGGCAATGGCTTTTAGACTCCTGTGTCTCAATTCAATTTGAGAAGTTGACCCTGCTGGGAATACATTTTACGGGCACGAAGTAATCCTTCAGACCATGCAAACAATCTTACGCATTTTGAACAGAGTTGATGGCTTTTGGCAAAGGCAGAAGGGGTTTTGTTCCTCTGCCCTTTGACTGGCCCCTCAGAAATTCCAGTGATCATCAAGTGTGGGCATTACACGATGTGAATTATTCGAATCACATTTTCTCTTTAAAAAGTTGAAACTCTTCAGCATTTCTGTTCAAGTGTTTTCATGTTACTTAAGCTTTTAGATTGCTCTCTGCAGTTTTTAGGAAGTAAAATTCAATAGTAGAAGTCAGTTGTGGCGAAAGAATTAAACATTATGTAGACACAAAATTCTGCAGATGCTGGAGATCTGAAACACAAACAGAAGACATTGAGGGAAAAAAATCAACAGTTCTGGCACACCTATGGAGTGAGAGAAACAAAGTTTCCACATTTCTTTGAAGCCCTGACCAAGAGTCATATTCGACTTGAAATCTCAAAGACTGAGGTGGTTCAAGGAGACAGCTCGCCGACGCCTTTTCAAGGGCAATTAAGGATGTGCAATGAATGCTGGCCAACAATGCCCACAATTACTTGAATCAATAAAAAAGACTTCTAATAATTGGTTAAATTGAATATGTTTTCAGATTGTGCAAAATAAATCGATTCACCAATAGTCATACATACACTCTACTAAAATCACTCCTAAAGTACTTTAAAAGGAGAGATTTTACAGTTTTTTTACAGCTGTGTTTCTCCAGACATCTTCATTTTTATATAAACATTTGCCAAAAACCTATATCCTCATTTGCAGGTTGGGATTATTCGGTGCCATTGAAAATGAATGGAATTTTGGTTGGAACAGCAAATTCCCTGCTCTAACTTGCAGTGGGACAGGCACAGACAAGACAGAATTCCACCACTGAGTGAGGGAACAACCTTAACAAACAAATTGGTATGGTCGGGTGGCACAGTAGCACAATGGTTAGCACTACAGCTTCACAGCTCCAGGGACCTGGGTTTGATTCCCGACTTGGGTCACTGTCTGTGTGGAGTTTGCACATTCTTCTTTCTTCCAGGTGCTCTGGTTTCTTACAAAGATGTGTGGATTAGGTTGATTGGCCATTCTAAAGAAAAATTGCCCTTAGTGCCCTGAGATCCGTAGGTTAGAGGGATTAATGAGTAAATATGTAGGGATATGAGGGTAGGGCCTGGATAAAATAGTGGTCGGTGCAGCTCCATGTGCCGAATGGCCTTTTTCTGTACTGTAGCGTTTCTGTGATTCTATGAAATTCTAAGTGTCAAACAAGCATGAAAACAGGAGAGTTTCAGAGTTATTTTTCGGTGAGAGAAAAATTCAAATCTAATCACGTTTAGGGCCCTATTTTACCAAAAATAATCATGGTAAATTTGGGCATCGGACCTTTAACATGATCTGTACCCAAATCAGTGACTTTACCGATACCAAATTTGGGCGCGGATCCGATCTGTGCCTGAATCGGGCGGCCCGATGATTTAAATGCATTAGCATGCATTTAAATCAATTTAATGAACTGCACGCCCAACTCTCCCACCAAATCCCATTTTACTTTCTTCTGGTCTGTTCTGGATCCATACTGTAAGTGACCTGCTAAATAAAAATCCAAAGCCAATTTTTATTTTGCAGGAGAAGCTCCAAAGCAGCTTCAGAGTCTGCAATGGCTCTCTGACCCAGATCATCCTCTGGACGAGTCGGAGCAGGGGTCAGAGCATCCTTGAGGGGGGGAGGGGGTGGGGACAGGAGGAGACATGTGAGATATATTTTTGGGGGGGATGATGGGGCTGAGAGGGCTGATCATTGGGGGGGATGTGGGGCTGAGAGAGCTGATCATTGTCTGGCTTTGGAGGGGTTGAGGGAATGGATCACTGGCTTGGGCGGGGGGGGGGGTGGTGCGCAGAGGTGTCTACTCGATCACTCCTTTCCACTGGAGAAACAAATCCCTCATCCTGGTTTCCTATTGCTTTAATATAGATAAGATATGAGAAATATACATTAGATGTCATTTAAAAATTGAATCACTGAATTTGCTCCTAAGTGTCAGAGCTTAGACTCATTGAAGCATGTGTTCATTTAGTTGGTGAGAATTGACACACTTTCACAATAGGGAGGAGGGATTTGTTTCCCTGGTGGGGAGGAGGGGTCACCTGCAGAATGGCCGAGGACACCCATGCCCACCTAATCGATCGTCTGCATAGTGGAAGCGGACACCCTTATCCCCCCCACCAGAGATCCAGTCAGTGAGCTATTGCCCACCCCCCGCCACCACCACCACTGACAGACAACAATCAGCCCTCTCGCCCACCCCGCAAGGTACATCCCATTCACCTCCTCCTCCTGGCGCCCGCCCCCCCCCCCCCCCCCCCACCCCCAGGATGATCTGTGTCAGAGAGCCATTCTCTCCTCTCTCCTCCCCCCGACCCCCGAGGATAATCTATTTCAGAGAATCGCTGTCTTTGCTTTTTTTTAATTTCTGACCTGGATGCGCTTTTTCAAATTTTTTTCAAACTGCGCACGTGCAGTTCAGAGCTCCGATCGTTCTGGCAGCGCTAGCCCCACCCCCACGTGAATCGGACCAGAGCTGGCAAAAAGCATATGGGTACATGATGAAGACAATTCTGGGCTTGGATCTGTATTACGCCCGAATCCAGCACTTAAACTCCAAATGGCAAAATGGGGCCCTAGAGTAAAATTGAGACAAAGTGAAATTCTCACCATTAAGACAGAGTTTATTTACAGCAGGAAGCCAGCTGATGATTGCCAAAGGGCGCTATTGTACATGTGCCTTATCTCCTATTGCACTGTATACAATAGTGCCATGGAAGATTGTCACTCCCTCATTCTCCTGGACAACCCCCTGATCTTCCCGTTCTGCCCGCCCCGATTCCCCCCCCCCACCCCGAATTTGAATTCGGATTTAAATATTAAAATATTAATCAGTGAGGCTGATTATGCTGGAAATCCAATGCTATCATCGCACGAGGTGAGAAACCAGGTGCAAACCTAGCTTTTTGTCTCACTTGTGATCTTACTGGCTTGCCATATTAATTGACCAACATGAGGAGTCAGTGAGATCGCTTCCATTATCTCTATTGTAAGATAATTTGAAATTATTGTGGCCCATTGTAATATGTAGAATGACACATAATGGGTGTGAACCTGCTTTACATGCATTTGAATAGATTTTAGTATAATTACTGTGCCCCCATATCAGATATTGAGCCTCTGCCACATATTAAAGTCACATCAGCAGGGTTTACAACATGTTCACCTGGATGTGAACTTGAACTTCACTGGAATGACGGAGGTTGAGGGGGTGACCTGATAGAAGCCTACAAAATTATGAGGTGCATGGACAGAGTGGATAGTCAGAAGCTTTTTCGCAGGGTGGAAGAGTCCATTACTAGGAGGCATAGGTTTAAAATGCGAGCAGCAAGGATTAAAGGAGATGTTTGAGAGAAGTTTTTTGCACAGAGGGTGGTGGGTGCCTGGAACTCACTGCCTGTGGGGTAGGACAAGCAGATGTCATAGTGAGTTTTAAGGGGCATCTGGACAAAGACATGAATAGGATGGGAATAAAGGGATATGGAAGGGTAAGGATTTTCGTTCAGTCAGGCAGTATGATCGGTGCAGGCTTGGAGGATTGAAGGGCCTGTTTCTGTGCTGTAATTTTCTTTGTTCTTTGACATGGAGGTCTCCCCGGGGATGCAAAGATAATTATAGCTCCCAGGGGAGAGAGTATTGGCTGGACAGTGGCCTGACAATCCTCCGGCACTGGTTGGCACTGCAAGGCTGGCAGTGTTTCAGGCTGGCAGAGAAACACATCGATTTCCTTATCAGAAACAATACTACCATTTTTTGGTAAGATTTTGCCTTGTGCCACTATCATTATCATATACTGTCATTAACTCTTCCAGTCTTGTGCCTTACACATTTTTGTTGCAGTTGCTCCTAGCTCCCATCTATGCTCCAGCTGATCTATCCCTATCGCACAGTATTTAATCCATCACATTTCTCCCTCTCTTTAGCTCTGAAGATGAGCCATACGAATTTGCAACATGAACTTGATTTTTCTCTCCATTAATGCTGGCAGACATGCTAATATTTTCCAGCACTTTCTATTTCAGATTTCCAGCATCTGCAGTATTTTGTTAATTGCCTTTTTGTTTAGTGATTGACAGCAAGGAAAAAGTAAAGATTTGCGACAGTAAGTGAAGTTTTATTAGTGTAAGGTTTCCAAATAAGGAGGGAAATTTAAAATATCAAAATTCCTATTGATGTGCTGCCTGATACATATTTATGCTGCTTAACGTTAACAGTTCAAAATCACCCACTTCCTTGAGAACTCAGTGAGTTTCTCTGGGGGGTGGTTAGATTGGACCTTGTGTAAGCTGCAGGCTTGATAGATACCAAATTCAGTCCGTGATCTGTTCTGAATTACCTGTTCTCTGCCAGAGTGACTTCAGGGCTGCTCTTGAGTTAAATAGGCGAAAATTGGACTTTCATTGCATGTATAGAGAAATGTCAAATCAGAGCAGGTGTGAGTTTGGCTTTTCAGCTGCTGGAAATGTTAAAACCTGTGAGTATTCAAGTTTGACAAGGGATCAGAAGGTGCATCACAAACAAAGAGAAAATTGGACAGATTGTCAAAAGGGCTGTAGGTTCACTGTTGCCAGTTTTCTCCAATTGCCAATGACTCTTTTCACCCAAGTATCTTTAGAATTTGAGCAACAGGTTTCCTAACAAAGAAAAGGAGACCAATGTACCTTTAAGAGACTTTTCAGCCAGCATCCTATTTTTCCACATTGCAATGAATTGTTGAAGCTTCATTCTTTGTTCTTTTTCATCCACTTGAAACAAGTACTCTGGTTTCAACACAGCAAAGAAGTCAACCAGGTACAATAACTCCCATAAATTTTGCTTTATTCAGATTTTTTTTATTGAGATTCGGAACAGTTCTGTAACCGTCCCAGGTTTGTTTCTGTTTTCAAATAATCATCTGCCCCAATTTATGAATAGGCAAGTCGAAGATTTTTGTTGTATCTTGCCGAAAGATGCTTTCATGGACTGTAAGTCTTTCAGAAGGTGACCAGGATTCAAAGACTTGAGAGATAGTCCTGTTGCTCCTCCAAGCTGAAGTGCAGTATTTGAACATTAAACACAAGCTACTCAGTGTAGGTGAAGATCGCAGTCAAAGTTAAAATCCAACAGAAACAAATAATTCCAAGGATAGATCAGCATTAGACCTCAATCCCACTTGTGTTTGTATTTATTGTTGCTCCAGTTTTATTTTATGGGGTGGAGTGAGTGATATTTCCAGAACCAAATACTTTAAAGAAAGCCAATTTTTAATGCCAAACAGAGAGAACACAGCAAGCCTCATTGATGGATATTTTATGCTAATCTTTGATGGGGCAGTCTGCTTGGAATCAACAAGTGCATTGCTGTCCAACTTTCATGCTGGGATGCCTAACCACTGAGAAAACAAATTACATTTGATCTCTGTGAGGGTAAGACCTGCCCTCCATTCCAGGCAACATCCTGGTAAACCTCCTCTGTACCCTCTCCAACACCTCCACATCTTATAATGCGGGGACCAGAACTGTACACAATACTCCAAGTGCGGCCGCACTAGAGTTTTGTACAGTTGCAACATGACGTTGCGGCTCCGAAATTCAATCCCCCTACCAATAAAAGCTAAGACTCCGTATGCCGCCTTAACAACCTTATCGACTTGATTGCCAACTTTCAGGGATCTATGCACATATACACCAAGATCCCTCTGTTCCAACTAGTATTTGGAACTTCTCACAAGCAACCAATGCAGTTAACAATGAAGTTTCCGGTTTCAGTCTCTGGTTGGCTGACCTTGGCCAACATGGAGGTGATGGTGCTGCACTTGGTTCTGCATCACTGAGCTAGTAAATAGAAACTCAGCCCAGGTATCTGCTCCTGCCATTTGTCCATTGGAAAGTATGTATATTTCAGGGTGAGGAAGGGATAGCCTGGACTTGAATGCCTTGTCTGGTGAATAATCTGCCAGCATTCACTTTTTGGGTTCATGTATGAAAAAGGACAGAAGGCAGGTTGTTGGAGGAATGCCGCTGTTCATGAATGCTTGAAGCATTAAACCAAGGCCCATTCTGCTGTCTGCAATGGGCACAAAAAATTCAGTTGTACTATTTTGGAGAGCAGGAGTGAATCCTCCTGGTGTCGTGGCCAGTGTTTATCCCTGAAATAACAATAAAAAAATCAAATTAGCTGGCCGTTATCACATTGCTCTTTGTGGAAGTTTGTTGTACCCCAGCTGGCTGCTACATTTCCTACATCAAAAAAGTGGCTACACTTCAAAAGTACTGAATTTGTTGTGAAGTGCCTTAGGGTGTCCTGAGGACATGAGAAGTACTGTTTGAACATAGAACATAGAACATTACAGCGCAGAACAGGCCCTCTGCCTTCGATGTTGCGCCGACCAATTAACAAAAAGCAATGACCCTCTAACCTAAACCATTCCCTTTTCATCCATAAACTTATCTACTAACCTCTTAAACGCCACCAAACTTGGCGCATCTACAACTGCAGCAGGCAGGGCATTCCATACCCTTACCACCCTCTGGGTAAAGAACCTACCTCTGACATCCGTCCTATAACTACCACCCCTTAATTTAAAGCTATGTCCCCTCGTGCTAGCTTTCTCCATCCTAGGAAAAAGGCTATCACTGTCCACCCTATCTAAACCTCTAATCATCTTATATGTTTCAATAAGGTCTCCTCTTAGCCGCCTTCTTTCTAACGAAAACAACCTCAAATCCCTCAGCCTCTCTTCATAAGACCTGCCCTCCATACCAGGCAACATCCTGGTAAACCTCCTCTGTACCCTCTCCAATGCCTCCACATCTTTCTTATAATGTGGGGACCAGAACTGCACACAATACTCCAAGTGCGGCCGCACTAGAGTTTTGTACAGTTGCAACATGACGTTGCGGCTCCGAAATTCAATCCCCCTACCAATAAAAGCTAAGACTCCATATGCCTTCTTAACAACCTTATCGACTTGATTGCCAACTTTCAGGGATCTATGCACACATACACCAAGATCCCTCTGTTCATCAACACTATTAAGAGTCCTACCATTAGCCCTATACTCTACACATTTGTTATTCCTGCCAAAGTGAGTTACCTCACACTTTTCCACATTAAACTCCATTTGCCACCTCTCGGCCCAGCTCTGCAACTTGTCCAAGTCTCTCTGCAAACTATAACACCCCTCTTCACTATCTACCACTCCACCGACTTTAGTGTCATCTGCAAATTTACTAATCCATCCTTCAATACCCTCATCCAGATCATTTATAAAAATTACAAACAGCAGGGGCCCCAAAACAGATCCCTGAGGTACACCACTTGTAACCGAACTCCATGATGAATAACTTCCATCAACCACCACCCTCTGTCTTCTATCTGCTAGCCAATTCCTAATCCAATTAGCTAAATCACCCTCAGTCCCATACATCTGCATTTTCTGCAGAAGCCTTCCATGGGGCACCTTATCGAACGCCTTACTAAAGTCCATATATACCACATCAACTGCCTTACCCCCATCCAGGAGTGTAGTGAATGAAGTGGATGAGCTTAGGGCCTGGATTGCTGCTCGGAAATGTGATGTGATGGCCGTTACAGAAACGTGGATGCCTCAGGGACAGGACTGGGTACTTCAGGTGCCAGGATTCAGATGCTTTAGGAAGGACAGGGAGGGAGGTAGAAGAGGTGGGGGAGTGGCATTGTTGATCAGGGACAGTGTCACAGGTATAGAGGAGGAGGATGCCGTGGAGGGACTGTCTACGGAGTCTCTGTGGGTAGAAGTTAGGAACAGCAAGGGGTTGAAAACTTTGCTGGGTGTTTTTTATAGGCCACCCAATAGTGACAGGGATGTTGAGGTGCAGATAGAGAAACAGATCCCAGAGAGATGTGGAAATAATAGAATTGTCGTGATGGGAGACTTTAATTTCCCAAACATCGACTGGAATGTCCCCGGGGTAAGGGGTTCGGATGGTGAGGAGTTTGTTAGGTGTGTTCAGGAGGGTTTCCTGACACAGCATGTGGATAAGCCTACGAAAGGAGAGGCTGTACTTGACCTGATGCTGGCTAATGAACCAGGACAGGTGTTGGATCTCTCGGTAGGAGAGCATCTCGGGAATGGTGATCATAATTCTATCTCCTTCATGATAGCATTGGAAAGAGATAGGATCAGGCAGGATAGGAAGGTGTTTATCTGGAATAGGGGGAAATATGAAATCATTAGGCAGGAAATTGGAAGAGTAAACTGGAAGGAGGTGTTCTTGGGGAAAAGTACTGAAGGAAGGTGGCAGATTTTCAAGGAATGTTGCCTGGAGCTCTGCATGACAACATTCTGGTGAGACAAGGAGGTTTTGGTAGGTCCAGAGAACCGTGGTGCACAAAGGTTGTGATGAACCTAGTTAGGAAGAAAAGAAAGTTGTACAATAGGTTCAGGGAGCAAGGGGACGTTAAGGATCTAGAGGCATATAAGACTTGTAGAAAGGAGCTTAGAAAGGAATTTAGAGGAGCTGGAAGGGGTCATGAGAAGGCTTTGGCGGGTAGGATCCCAAGGCATTCTACAAATATGTGAAGAGTAAAAGGATGAGAAGAGGAGGGATAGGACCTATAAAAGGTGAAGGGGGAAAAGTCTGTGTGGAAGCAGAAGAAATGGCAGAGGTGCTTAATAAGTACTTTGCCTCAGTATTCACAGTGGAGAGTGATCTGGGGAGTTGTACTACAGGATTGCGGCAAATTGAAAAGATTGAGTATGTGGATATTAAGAAAGAGGAGGTGTTGGAACTGTTAAATTCCCATCAAGGTAGATAAGTCGCTGGGTCTGGATGGGATGTACCTCAGGTTACTGTGGGAGGTGAGGGAAGTGATTGCAGAGTCCCTGGCGATGATCTTTGCATCGTCGATGGGGACGGGAGATGTTCCAGAAGATTGGAGGATTGCGGATGTGGTGCCTATTTTCAAGAAGGGGAACAGGGATAGTCTGGGTAATTATTGACCAGTGAGTATGTCCTCAGTGGTCAGTAAGTTGATAGAAAGGATTCTAAGAGATAAGATTTATGAGCATTTAGAGAAATTCAATATGATCAGAAATAGTCAACACGGCTTTGTTAAGGGCAGATTGTGCCTTACGAGCCTAATTGAGTTCTTCAAAAATGTGACTGAACACATTGACGAAGGAAGAGCAGTGGACGTGGTTTACATGGATTTCACAAGGCGTTTGATAAGGTCCCCCATGTAAGACTTCTTGAGAAGGTGAGAGGGCATGGGATCGAAGGGGCTTTGGCCTTGTGGATCCAGAACTGACTAGCCTGCAGAAGGCAGAGAGTAGTTGTAGATGGGTCTTCTTCTGCATGGAAGTCAGTCACCAGTGGAGTGCCCCAGGGATCTGTTCTAGGACCCTTGCTGTTTGTCATTTTCATAAATGACCTGGATGAGGAAGTGGAGGGATGGGTTAGTAAGTTCGCCGACAATACAAAGATTGGTGGTGGTGTGGATAGTCTGGAGGGATGTCTGAAGTTGCAGTGAGACATAAATAGGATACAAGATGGGCGGAGAAATGGCAGATGGACTTCAACGCGGATAAATGTGTGGTAGTCCATTTTGGCAGGACCAATGGGATGAAGGAGTATAATATCAAAGGTAGGAGTCTTGGCAGTATTGAGGAGCAGAAGGATCTTGGGGTCCGGGTCCACAGGACTCTTAAATCTGCCCCGCAAGTGGAGGATGTGATCAAGAAGGCATATGGTGTACTGGCCTTCATTAATAGAGGGATTGAGTTTAGGAGTTGGGAAGTAATGCTGCAACTTTATAAGACCCTTGTCAGACCCCACTTGGAGTACTGTGTGCAGTTCTGGTCGCTTCACTATAGGAAGGATGTGGAAGCTATTGAGAGGGTGCAGAGGAGATTTACAAGGATGTTGCCTGTAATGGGAGGCATGCCTTATGAAGATAGGTTGAGAGCTAGGTCTCTTCTCCCTGGAGCGACAAAGGTTAAGAGGCGACTTGATAGAGGTTTATAAGATGTTGAGAGGAATAGATAGTGTGGATTCTCGGAGGCTATTTCCCAGGGTTGAAATGATCGCTATGAGAGGACACAGGTTTAAGGTGCTGGGGGGCAAGTACAGAGGAGATGTTAGAGGTAAGTTTTTCACTCAGAGGGTGGTGAGTGAATGGAATCAGTTGCCGTCAGTGATGGTAGAGGAGAACTCGCTGGGGTCTTTTAAGAGACTTCTGGATGAGAACATTGGATTTAATGGGATTGGGAGTTACAGATAGTTCTATGGCCTGGTAGGTATAGATATGATCGGCACAACTTGTGGGCTGAAGGACCTGTTTGTGCTGTAGTGTTCTATGTTCTATGATTAAGGCTTTGGGAAATCTATTGATTCTAGTTTTTACCCCATTCTCCTAATTCTTATCTACTCCCAGTGGCCACCAAATTCAGACTGTACAGTTGTCCTCAGATGCACTCTGTTATGCAGCTTAATGTGGGACAGCACCACAACAAAATGACATACAGCTGTACATTGGTAAAAGGCAGCAGATGTATAGTTATGAAAATGATAGCTGAGTGTTTACCGAGCAACTTAAAAAAAAATATAGGCAGCCTGCTGCACAAAGGAGGAATATTTATTACATTCGGCATAACCAGTAGGCACATTGCCAGGGTGATGGTATGTGACTCATATTCTGCAGCAGTTGTGAGAAGTAATGGAATGAGTTCATGTAATAAACTAAGAATTGAATTTTAAGAAAACCAGCTTTGTCAAGTTGGATTAGATTACTAAGAACTTTATCCGGGCACATTCTCAAAATTTTGTAGTTAGCGTCTAGCAAAGACCCACCTGCCTTTAACTAAAATATCTAAAAGCTCTTTTTTTTTTCTGGCTTAGAAATGTTTGTAATTACTACGAATATATTTGACTCCAGAGTATCAGAATCCAAAATTTAAAATGCTTACGTCCCACATCCCAGTGGCCTTAGAGTTCCCAGCATAGACATTCATGTGTATGTAACCCGTGTTTGATGGCTTGTTTATTTAATGGTTGCATTAACGATTTCCTGTGCAGCAATTCATGTTATTCCTAGAAAACAAGTTAGATCAATTTGTATACTAATTGATTTATGCTGTGGCTGAAGACTGGCATCCAGACGAACATGTCTCAAAGAATATAGAAAGATAAATGGATGAGTTGATTGAGGTTTTTTATAGGAGGTTAGTAAACATTTCACATATGGCTTGTGTGCGTGTGGAACGCTTCCATAATAGCAGGAGGTACAAACTCAGTTAATAATTTGCCATTTGGGATTGATAGATTTTTGCTAAGGGATGCAGATCCATGATAGGTAAATGGGGCTAGGATGCAGACCAACCATGATCTAATAGAATAGCAAAACAGACTTGAAGGGCTGAACAGTGTACAACCTTTTCTGTGTTCCCTTTGTCTTTGCCAAATCATGAAAAGCTAATAATGGATTTAACAAAAGTTTTAGTCGCATTTTTAAAATTAATTTAACCAAGAACATACTTTGGTGCAGCAATACCTCCTTGAAAATATTGATATGGAAACAGAATATCATCTACTTTTTGCATTCAATGTCAGCATTAATACCAAGTCAGATTTATTATTCACTCTAACATTAAAGGGCTCTCAACTCTAACCTGAATTGTTTGGGTGGAGTAATGCCCAACTATAGGAGAGTGTTGTGAAATGGTGTGTGTATACATGTAAGGAGCAAATCTTTAACTGCTTTCAGTCACTTCCACCGTGACAAGATGTGATGTAGTAGTCTCATGACTTGTATTCAGTCTTAAGGCAGCAGAAATAGGAGTCAATTGTATAATACATGATCCCCCACTTCACTCTATTTGTGTTTACCCTATGTTCAAAAAGATCCCATATTATTGATTCACCATTCCTTTTGTGGATTGGTACGTTTACAAAAAGAATGCTGTTTTTTGCATCAGTCTTGCGTTTCCATTTTACACATCATCTTTAATGCATCTCAGAGGCAGTTTGCCAATCCATGTCAAATCGCTGGCAGATTTGTGCTGCAAACCAATGGCCAGTTGATTTGGGACTGCCCGAACATAAGCTTGCAGCTGGCAAAGAGGCAAGCCTTTTCATTCTGCCAGCCAGAGCTGCGATTATAAACAGTTTCCAGAGGTGAATCAGCTGTGCTACTCACTCGCTCAAAGCAACAGATTTAAATACTTCCACGCAACTGCGAAAGAAAGTGTAGGTTCTCAGATGTATCTCAAATAAGGAGGCCAATAGAGAAAGAAAAAGAAACAATAAATTCAGAAACAAAGTGAAACTAAACCTAAGTTCAGGAATAACAACAAAGAAAATCGATTCTTAATCAACACAGATGCAAAGAATTAAACATTACAGAAATTACAGCCTCAAAAAAAGCTTAAATTTTAGTTGAAGTTTCAGTACTAAACCTCTTGGAGTAAAGCTATGACTCCTGGATTGCAGCCTACTCCTCTGTGGAAAGACGAGTGGTTCAAACTTTACTTCAGACAGACCTAGTGAAAATAAGATCTATAAAATGAGTTGACCTCCAGATGTCTTGATCCCAAATGATGTTATAACTGGAAAGGAAGACACTTTCCTAGCCTAAAGGACTGTATGACTGTCACCAACTTTAATAGATACATCATAGATGGGTTAGGGGCATTGACCATGCTAAGTTCTTCTTCAGTGTACCCGAATAGATGCCAGATTGTGGCAACTAGGGGATTTTCACAGTAACTTCATTACAGCGTTAATGTAAGCCTATTTGTGACAATAATAAATAAATTTTAAACAACTTTTAAAACTTTCAATGATCACTTTTTTTTACTGTATGGGTCCTATATTTAAAAGTCACCTTACACTTAAGTTACACTTACACAATCTTTACCTATTTACAATCATCCAATGTGTATATGTTACCCTCTGTAATACAGCAGCCAACTTCAAGCCACTTTCTTCCATTGCCTTCTGTAAGTTTTAATTCAAATTCTTCTGGTTTTCTCAACTCATCGTCATATTCAGTTTCTTATTTATATGTGACCCTTTTTGTCCCTAATCCAATTCAACCAATCACACCCTCTCAAGTTTGTTTTCTCGTTTATGAGAATATGAGTGATATCACAAAATGAAAGGACATTCAAACTCTAATTTTCCTGATACACCCAAGAAGAGTAATCCCAAGAATGAAGAAAAGTCTGGCATTTAAAACTGCAGCTTTGAACTTAATTAATTCAAACTTTATTATTTTGCTACCATATTTTTATATAATATTTGACATCATACACATAGGGAGGTTTTTTTTGGTGTCTTTAACAAGAATGCAGGAAGCGGTAGCTTACTGGTTTGGCATTAGACTAGTAATCCAGGGACCCAGAGTAATGCTCTGAGGGCTCAGATTCTAATCCCGCCATTGCAACTGGTGGCATTTGAATTCCATTAAAAAAATCTGGGATTAAAAGTCTAATGATGACCATGAAAGTATTTTTGTAAAAACGTATCCAGTTCACTAATGTTGTTTTGGGAAGGAAATCATAGCATCCCTACAATACAGATGGAGGCCATTTGGCCCATCGAGCCTGCACTAACAACAATCCTACTCTATCTATGCAAATTCACATATTTACCCTGCTAATTCCCCTGAAACGAGGATCAATTTAGCATGGCCAATCACCCTAACCTACACATCTTTGGACTGTGGGAGGAACTCAGAGCACCTGGCAGAAACCACGAAGACACTGGGGGAGTATGCAAACTCTACACAGACGGTGACCCAAGCTGATAATCAAACCCTGGTCCTTGGCGCTGTGAGGCAGCAATGCTAACCACTGTGCCGTCTTTACCTGATTTGGACTACATGTGACTCCAGGTCCACAACAATGTGTTTGACTCTAAAGTCCCTCAAAAATGTGCCCATTCAGTTAAGGGCACATTGGGATGAGCAATAAATGGTGATCCAGCCAATGCTGCCCACATCTTATGAATGAATAAAAAAATTTGGATGATAGTTTAAAAGGAAGGCATTGCTAATTGCTTTGGTTGGGAAATTTTCCATTCCTTTTTATTATATTTCTCTAAGCTTGCTCACTAGGCCAGCCAAGTTTACATCAAAGTTGAATTCTTTTTCGTTCAGATGACATTTGTATTCCAGCGAAGATGCCAAACATTAATATGTTCTGGCAGTAACATATAACCTTGCCATATTCCTGTTAGTTGTAATAAAAAATAATTTCAATTAAAATCTCACAACTACTAGATCTGAAGCCCAGCCATAGAGTGAAAATCAAGATCTGTAACTCTTAGGCCCTGACTCATTGGAGTCAATATCTGCCAGAGCAAATATATGGCAACAAAACCCTCTCCTGGCATCTGTTAAAGATAAACAGAATCAGTTTCATCACAAAAACTGACTGCTACCCATCACACAGGCCCTCGAAAGTTTGGAAGAATTGCATTTTCTTTGATAATCTGGATATTTCATTACTTGCGTGTCAAAAACAAAAAGCAGTTAATGCTGAACCAGCTCTGACAAAAGGGCCATCCAGACTCGAAATGTTGGCTCCAGTCCCTCTCCATTGATGCTGTCAAACCTGCTGAGATTTTCCAGAATTTTCTGTTTTGTTTCAGATTCCAGTATCTACAATGTAAGAGTAGGTCATTTGGCCCCTCGAGCCTGCACGGCCATTCAGTAAGATCATGGTTGATCTTTTTGTGGACTGAGCTCCATTTACCCGCCTGCTCACCATAATCCTTAATTCCTTTACTGTTCAAAAATTTATCTGTCTTTGCCTTAAAAACATTCAATGAGGTAGTCTCAACTGCTTCACTGGATAGGGAATTCCATACTCTTTGTGTGAAGAAGTTCCTCCTCAACTCAGTCCTAAATCTGCTTCCCCTTATTTTGAGGCTATGCCTCCTAGTTCTAGTTTCACCTGCCAATGGAAACAACTCTATCTTATACATTCCCTTCATAATCTTATACGTTTCTATAAGATCTCCTCTCATTCTTCTAAATTCCAATGAGTATAGCCTCAGTCTACTCAGTCTGTCCTCATAAGCCAACCCTTTCAACCCCCGAATCAACCTAGTGAATCTCTTCTTTACCCCCTCCAGTGCCAGTATATTCTTTCTCAAGTAAGGAGACCAAAACTGTAGGTACTGCAGGTGTGGTCTCATCAGCACCTTATACACCTGCAACATAATCTCGCTGTTTTTAAATTCCATCCCTCTAACAATGAAGGACAAAATTCCATTTGCAATCTTAATTACCTGCTGCACCTGCAAACCAACTCCTTGAGATTCCTGCACAAGGACATCCAAGTCCCTCTGCACAGCAGCGGGTTGCGGTTTTTTACCATTTAATTAATGGTCCATTTTGCTGTTAATTCTACCAAAATGGATGACCTCACATTTACCAACATTGTGTCCATCTGTCAGACCCTCAGTCACTCATTTAGACTGTCTATATCCCTTTGCAGTCTTTGCAGACTTTCAGCATCCTCTGCACACTTTGCTCTTCCACCCATCTTAGTGTCATCTGCAAATTTTGATACACTACACTTGCCTCCAAATCACCTGTGTAAATCGTAAACAATTGCAGTCCCAACATTGATCCCTGAGGCACACCATTAGTCAGTGATCGCCAACCAGAAAAGCACCCATTTATCTCCACTCTTTGCTTTCTGTTCGTTAACCAATTCTCTATCCATGCTAATATATTAACCGTAACACTGTGCAACTTTATCTTTTGTAGCAATCTTTGGTGTGGCGCCTTGTCAAATGCCTTCTGGAAATCCAGATACACCACCCACAGGTTCTCCATTGTCCACTGCACATGTAATTTCTCAACAAATTCCACCAAATGGTCGAACATAACCTGTTCTTTATAAACCCATGCTGTGTCTTTCCAGTGGGATAATTCATATTCAGATGTCTCCCTATTTCATCCTTGATGATAGATTCAGGCATTTTCCCCACTATAGAAATTAGGCTAACTGGCCTATAGTTACCTGTCTTTTGTCTACCTCTTTTTTTTAAACAGTGGTGTCACATTTGCTATTTTCCAATCTGCTTGAACCATCCCAGAGTCCAACAATTTTTGGTAAATTACCACTAGTGCATTTTCTATTTCTCCCACCATCTCTTTTAATAGCAAAGGATGCATTCCATCAGGACTAGGAGGCTTATCTACCTTTAGCCCCATTAACTTACCCAACACTGTCTCTTCCTTGATAATGATTCTCATCTGCCATAGCCCTCCTGTCATCAATTTTTGGCATGTTATTTGTGTCTTCCATTGTGAAGACCGATACAAAATGTTTACTTTTGCCACTCCTTTTCGTAAAAGTGAACAATGTTTACTTCTGCCACTCTTTTTCGTTTTATGTATTGTAGAAACTTTTGCTATCTGTTTTTATATTCTGAGCTAGCTGTTCTCATAATCCATCTTATCTTTCTTTATAGCTTTCTTCGTGGCTTTCGGCTAATCTTTAAAGATTATCCAATCCTCTAGGTTCCCACTAATCTTTGCCACTTTGTATGCATTTTTTTCTTTATGAGAGCAGTTAGTGTTTGCTACTGAAACAAAAGCAAAATACTGTAGGTGCAGGAAATCTGAAATAAAATCAGATAATGCTGGAAATGCTCAGAATGTCTGGCAGCATCTATGGAGAAAGAAGTAGAGTCAGTGGGCAGGACTTTTCGGTAGTGCCCACCCTCAGACTAGAAATTTCCACACTGGGTCTGACAAATTGTCCATCCTACCCATTTCAATGAATGAACTTCCTGAAAATTAGTGTCTTCCAAAACAAACAAGGTGGATGGCAAGGCTGGCATGATAAAACCTGCCAAAAGATAAACAGAATTAGAGAATCTCTGGGAACAATTCACTACCACATCATTGCAGCCTTCCTTTTGAGATTGACTGTTAAGTCAGGGCCATAAATTGTTCAATTTACAGGGTTCTTTTGACTTGATTTATTATTGCCACATGTATTAGCATACAGTGAAGTGTTGATTCTTGCACACTGTACAGACGAACATACTGTTCAAAGAGAAAGAAAGAACAGAGTGCAGAATGTAGCTAGAGAAAGATCAATTTAATATGAGATAGGTCCGTTCAAAAGCCTATGGCAGCAGGGAAGAAACTGTTCTTGAGTTGGTTGGTACATGACCTCAGGCACTTATTTCTTTTTCCCAATGAAGAAATTGGAAGAGATAATATCTGGAGTGCATGGGGTCTTTAATTATGTTGGCTGCTTTGCTGAGGCAACGGAAAGTGTAGGCAGTCAATGAATAGGAGGCAGATTTGCATGATGAATTGGGCTTCATCCACAATCCTTTGTAGTTCCTTGCGGTCTTGGGTAGAGCAGGAGCCATATCAAGCTGTGATACAACCAGAAAGAATGCTTTCTATGGTGCACCTGTAAAAGTTAGTGAGAATCGTAGCTAACATGCTGAATTTTCTTTCTGTACTACACTAACTGTCAGACTGAAGTGAAAAGAAAAGTAGATATATTTTTTAATTTTTGATGAAGATATAGGCTGAGTGGCAATTTGCGGAGAATCAGGAATTCAAACTGTATCTCAGTTATTCCACATTAACTGCATTTTGTACAAATTAATAATGGCGAGCATCATTAATTCTGAAGACACAACTTCCAGGCAACGAATTGAGTCCAGAACATAAAACAAGTTCAAGCTAGGGCAATGATGTGGAGCCATAGAGACTGCTGAAAATTGCATGCGATATGTGTATTGAGCAGCTGAAGATACATAGTCAGTCCTAAAGCTCCCTGGAGCTGGAAGGTAGGTGATAGAAACTCTGCGCTTGGGTGGTCCATTGTTATGAAACTCTTCTGTTGAGTTGTAGAAGTTTGAACCTGAAGCAAATGAAATATGGTCGCATGGCATAGCTCCACATTTCTACATGTCAACAAGCTTGGTGATATTGTATAAACTAAAAGAGCTGGCCAAATTCCTGAAATTGCTGTATAACTGGGGCATGTTCCCAAGCTTGTAACTATTGACTCCTTATTGTTTCAGTGACTTCTGCTGAAAGTACGATGAAACTCAGAAGGATGGGTAGGGACAGGCCTGCACTTTACTGGACGCCGTGTTCCTCACACCCTCCCAACCAACTCAGAGTTGCTCAGGAGCCTGCCAAAAAAACAGCTGGCTGCACCCACGCACTGAGCATGCAGTGGGGTATTAATTGGCTCATTATGAAACTTCCATCTCCATCTGGGAAGGAAGTCCTGCCCTACAGAAGTGCTGGCCATTTGGATTGACTGGCAGCTCTGTAGTCTCAGCAACACCAAGTTCAAGTGGAGGCCACTGCTGGGATTACAACCAGTTCCTCAAAAAGAGGAGCCTATGGACCCTGAGCACAAATATGTCTGGGATATTGATGGGTCCAGCTGGCAGTCCTAAGCAAGAGGATTGGCGGTTGAACATTGGTGAATGTTAAATGGGGGAGGGGAGATTGTATGATCTAGAAGTACCTCCAATGGGCACTACAGGCCTTCAGAGAAGATCCCATCCCCTTCCTGACTCCGGCCCACATCACTAAAGAAACTGAGGCTTCCTATATGACCTCAGTCTCCTCTTATTGTGGAATAAATAATTTTGAGGTTGGGATGAGACAGTTAATTGAACGTATTGATTGAATAGGCCCAAGGGTGGGCAATCCTCTGGTGTTTTCACTGCCCCCATAAAATGGAAGACAGACTGGGAGCAAGTGGAAAAGTGGCATATAAACTGAATTTTATGAGACTCTGTCAGCCTTCAAATCCATTGGCGGGAGAGCGTAAAATCCAGTCAACAGAGATAGGCCAATTGTACTTTAATTTGTTTTGGTTATGTCATTCTAGATATCTCCAAACCCTAGGAACATTTGAGATGATAAACCCCTGTAGAATACATTCAGCTTAGTGAACTATTGTTTTCATCAGTAGATCTGGATGATGTAACAGATGTAACAACAGATCTGATGTAAATAAGTGTTTTCATGTGCTTTCACAATTTGTTATGAATGAGGGCATTAGAGTGGCACAGTGGTTAACACTGCTGCCTCATAGTGTGGGACCTGGGTTCAATTCACTTCGTGGGTGACTGTCTATGTGGAGTTTGCACATCCCCATGTCTGCATTGGTTTCCTCCGGGTGCTCCAGTTTCCTCCCACAGTCCAAAGATGTGCAGATTCGGTGGATTGGCCGTGCTAAATTGCGACTTAGGGCAGAATTTTACCAGCACGTCCACCCAAGATTTGTACAATCCTCTGGAGGCCAACAAAGAGTGCCGTTCTCCAAGCCTCACCTGGCTCTGGAATCAAATGGACGTGCCAGTAAAATTTTGGCCTTGTGTGAAAAAGTGTGTAGGTTTGTTGGATTAGCCATGGGCAATACATGAGGTTACCCGAATGGGGGGAGGGCCAAGGTAAGAGAGTTGGTATAGACCCAGTGGGCTGAATGGCCTTTTCTGTGCTGTCGGGATTGTATGAATTCTATTCTATGAACAAGGCTGGAGTCTGATAATAGAATGGACTAGTGTGAAGGGGTGTCTGGGCAATTCCCAGCCTCCTGATAGCTGTCAGGCATCAATTTCTCAGATACACTGGCCAGGTAGGACCAATGACGCTTCTGCAGTGAGACATTTAGTGCTCCTCACTTGATGCTGGGGATTTTTGCCATGTCAATGTTGGAGGGCATTGGTGTCAAAATCTTGCTATTGCTGCTGAGATCACAAATCAAAGATTTTTCATAGCTAATCCCACTGGAAAATTAAAATTTTGCAATGCATTTAGGCAATTAACCATAGTCCATGAGGGACTGTGGCATCTCATTAGATTAGAGAGAGATAATTAATTATAGGGTTTGAGAGGCACTGCACTACACCAAGCATTTGGCAAGGCAAAGGGGCCAAACCTCCTCAAAGTACTGGAGCTAATACAGGGATTGAAATCATGCTGGAATTGCAAGAATGCAGGATCAGAACGTAGACACAAGTTGTGCAATAGCACATTTCAGAACATAAAATGAACAAGAATATTATTTAATGGTAAATTGTCAGGGAGTTGTATTAAAACTCTGTTGCTATAAAAGTAAAGAAGAGAATGCAGAATGTAGCGTTACAGTTACAGCTAGGGTATAGAGAAAGATCAACTTAATGCAAGGTAAGTCCGTTCAAAAGTTTGATGTCTTCAGGCAAGAAGCTGTTCTTGGGCTGGTTGGTAAATGACTTCAGACTTTTGTATCTTTTTCCTGATGGAAGAAGGTGAAAGAGAAAATGTCCTGGAATGCATGGAGCCCTTAATTATGTCGCCTGCTTTGCCGAGACAGCAAGAAGCATAAACAGAGTCAATGGATGGGAGGCTGGTTTGCATGATGGATTGGGCTACATACATGACCTTTTGTAGTTCCTTGCAGTCTTAGGCAGAGCTGGAGCCATGCCAAGCTGTGACACAACTAGAAAGAATGCTCTGTATGGTGCATCTGCAAAAGTTGGTGAGTGGTGTAGTTGACATGACAAATTTCCTTTGTCTTCTGAGAAAATAGAGATGTTGATGGGCTTTCTTAACTGTCGTGTTGGCAAGGAGAGACCAGACAGGTTGGTGATCTGGATACTTAAAAACTTCAAGCTCTCGACCTTTTCTACTTCATATGTTTTGTCTGTCTAATGCGCAAGAAACAATACCTTTCACTGTATGTTAAAACATGTGACAATAACAAATCAAATCTCATAGAATTTATATTTATACATTTAATTTATTTTATTTATAGCAGTGTAGAAAAAAGACTGACTTGTTGCACTGAAATAAGATTCAGTGAAATATATGCCCATTCCAGAGTTTATGAGAGTCTTCACCATCTGGTACCGTATCCAACCATTCTCAGTTTACACAGTCTTTGGGTGACCAGCCCAAGCCACAAGTGCTAGGATCAGATTCTAGGATCTTGTAAAGCAAATCAAAGCAGTGACTCTTTATTTCCACGTGTGTGGGACACACCTTTTAATTAATGTGGTATGTGTTTTATCAACATTCCTGTATGGCCATTGTTGCTTTGCCTTTGAGGATCTAATAATTGGTTTCAAGACAAAAAGACTAATTCAGATTTTGAATCAAAAGGATTTGGTATCAAAAGGCAAATGCTCATAATGGGTAAGAGTATTCCTACAAGACACAGAGGCATCAAGAAAAACTCACTTTTTACTTTTCATTGTGTAAACCGAAAGAAAAAAAATCTTTTAAATCACTGATTTATGATGACAGTTTAATACCGTATTTGGAAATCTCATCCCTAATATTACTTCTCTTCATGCATCATTAAATATGTTTTGCCTACCTCCCAAAAATGGAACCTCGGACTTTTCTGTATAAAGAACTGGAACAGTCACATCATAAACTAAGAACGGCTATAAAGTCTGGGATAAGTAAGGCATGATGCACTGTTTAAGTAGCATCTGATATTCCTGCTTGCTCTTTTTCTCCAAATGCTTTTACTCATGAAAGTTTCTGTACACATACTGGAATCTTCTTTTGAATGAAACATAATTTTTTGTTCTCTCAAGGGGAGTCAGCGAAGCTCAGGTCTAACAGTTAAGTCCATTCACAATAACTTGTTTAACAGATGTGTAGAATGACCAGCAAACCTCATTTCAATCTGGATGGTGGAAAATGTGGCAACACCAATTTTAAATCCAACCGATTTATTTGATAGTAAATTTGCGAGCTTTTGACACTCCGTGTCTTTGTCAGGCAAATGCAGTGTTCTGGTCTGCAATAGCACACATCAGCACAGACAGTCACAGATTGCTGATTAGAATGCGAATCCTTACATCTAACCTGCTATTCAAGTGTTAAAGTGGCTAACAATGTGTGTGAAGGGAATCCTGAGCATTGGTTAGAGAATTATGTATTTTCTCCAGACAGCACAGTAAGTGAGGTTTTTTGCTAACCCAGGCAAGTTATAGGGGTTACAGATAGTGTGTCATGAAGCCAAGATCCCTATTAAGACCGTCTTCAACCAAGGTTATATACTAGATACATTGATGACATCTTTTTCCTTTGGACTCATGGTGAACAATCATTGAAACAACTGTATGATGATATCAACAAGTTCCATCCCACCATCAGACTCACCATGGACTTTTCTCCAGAATCAGTTGCATCTTGGACACACGCATCTCCATCAAGGACGGTCACCTCAGCACCTCACTGTACCACAAACCGACAGACAACCTCACAATGCTCCACTTCTCCAGCTTCCACCCTAGACACGTTAAAGAATCCATTCCCTATGGACAAGCCCTCCGTATACACAGAATTTGCTCAGATAAGGAGGATCGTGACAGACACCTCCAAACGCTGAAGGATGCCCTCATGAGAACAGGATATGGCGCTCAACTCATCGATCGACAGTTCCAACGTGCCACAGCGATAAACCGCACTGACCTCCTCAGAAGACGAACACGGGACACGGTGGACAGTACTTCCCCAGAGCGGAGAAGCTATGACATCTTCTCCGGAGTCTTCAACATGTCATCGATGACGATGAACATCTCGCTAGGGCCATCCCCACCCCCCCACTTCTTGCTTTCAGACAACCGCACAACCTCAAACAGATCATTGTTCGCAGCAAACTACCCAACCTTCAGGAGAACAGTGACCACAATACCACACAGCCCTGCCACAGCAACCCCTGCAAGACATGCCAGATCATAGACACGAACGATATCATCAAACATGAGGATACCATTCACCAGGTACACGGTACATACACTTGCAACTCGGCCAACATTGTCTACCTAATACATTGCAAGAAAGGATGTCCCGAAGCATGGTACATTGGGGAGACCATGCAGACACTACGACAGCGGATGAATGAGCATCACTCAACAATCACCAAGCAAAACAGTTCTCTTTCTGTGGGCGAACACTTCATCAGTCATGGGCATTCGGCCTCCGACCTGCGGGTAAATGTTCTTCAAGGAGGCCTTCGTGACACACGCCAGCGCAGAGTCGCTGAGCAGAGACCGATAGCCAAGTTCCGCACGCACAAGGACGGTCTTAATAGGGATCTTGGCTTCATGACACACTATCTGTAACCCCTGTAACTTGCCTGGATTAGCAAAAAACCTCACTTACTGTGCTGTCTGGAGAAAATACATAATTCTCTAACCAATGCTCAGGATTCCCTTCACACACATTGTTAGCCACTTTAACACTTGAATAGCAGGTTAGATGTAAGGATTCGCATTCTAATCAGCAATCTGTGCTGATATGTGCTATTGTAGACCAGAACACTGCATTTGCCTGACAAAGACACAGAGTGTCGAAATCTCGCAAATTTACTATCAAATAAATTTAAAATTGGTGTTGCTAAATTCTTACTGAGTTCTTACTACCCCAGTCCATCGCCGGCATCTCTACGTGGTGGAAAATATCACATTAGTTGACCATTCTATATTGTCTAAGCAACTGTCTTGAGTTATTTGCATGAAAAATACTGAAGTGAAGGAAAAGACTTGGACTAAGTACTAATAGCATGATAATCACATAAGAGGACTGGAATGGATCTTTTCTTTCAAAAGATTTTTTTTTAAAAATAGCTTCTTGGAATCCAACAATTTGGATGAATCTGCTTTCTTTGGGTCACTGTGTCAAAGTACATCTTCCAAATTTTGTACATAGAATATGTGGTTTTCCAGTGAACATGAAGCTCTATATATCCTCTCCAGAAATAAAACCCAAAAACCTCACATACGATATTTAACCCTTGGATCCTCTTTGATATAAAACTATTAATTTTTTATATAAAATTTTACAGAATAGAAACAGGATATTTGACTTGACTGGCATGGTTGGACAGTGATTAGCACTGCTGCCTCACAGTGCCAGGGACCTGGGTTCAATCCCAGCCTTGGGTCACTCACTATCTGTGTGTAATTTGCACTTCCTCCCCGTGTCTGCATGGGTTTCCTCGGGTGTTCCAGTTTCCTCCTGCACTCCAAAGAAGTGCATGTTAGGTGCATTAGCCATGCTAAATTGCCCTTAGTGTCCCAAGATAGGTATAGCTTAGGATGATTGACAGGATAAAATGCATGTAGTTAACGGGGAAGGAGCCTGGGTAAGAGTTGGTGTAGACCCAGAGGGCCAAATGGTGGCCTCCTTGTGATTCTATAATTGAGGTAGGTGGTGGAGAAGCTCAGAAAGTCTGGCACTATTTAACGGAGTGAGAAACCGAATTAATGCTTCGAGTTTAATCCCTCTCTTTTAGAAACTGATGAGAAGTAAAAATGTGATGAGTTTTATGCTACTGAGAAAGAGCAAATAGAACAAAAGAGAAAGCCAGAGAAAGGTTCAAGATCAAATAACAAAGATGTAGTGGAAAAAAAGGCAAAGAATCTAAAAGCATTTGGAGAAAAATAGCAAGCAGGAATAACAGATGCTACTTAAACATGCATCATGCCTTATTTATCTCAGACTTTATAACTGTTCTTAGTTTATCATGTAATGATTATGCTGCAGACAAACCTCCTCTCACCTTACTTCATCTCACCCCATCAGCAGTTTCTGTTTTTGAAGCAGTCAACCAAATGAAATGGTGACTGCGCTCACTCCTTGGAAGATCATAGAATCATAGAAACTCTGCAGAAGATGGCCATTCGGCCCATCAAGCCTGCACCGACAACAATCCCAGCCCAGGCCCCAAACCTAGAATCCTACATATTCACCCCACTAATCCCTTCAACCTATGCATCCTCGTACACTAAGAGGTAATTTAGTGTGTGGCCAATGTATCTAACCTGCACATGTTTGGACTGTGGGAGGAAATCCACACAGACTTGGCGAGGATGTGCAAATTCCACACAGACATTGACCCAAGCTGGAAATTGAATCCAGGTCCCTGGAGCTGTGAGGCAGCAATGCTAACTACTGCAGCACTATGCTGCCCCAAGATCTGTAAGACCAATATTTATCGAACCCAGGTCCCTGGAGCTGTGAGGCAGCAGTGCTAACTACTGCAGCACTATGCTGCCCCAAGATCTGTAAGACCAATATTTATTGATGTCTCTGGTTGCCCTAAAGAGCTGTTGATTCAACTGAAAATTTTGTTGTATCAGAGGGCAGCTCAAAGTCTATGTTAGTTTGGGACTGGAGTCCCAGGGCAGTGAGTTTCTTTCCCATAAGGGCATCAGTAAACCTGCTGGGCTTTTACAACAACCTGATCGTTGCATAGTCAGTTTTCCTGCTTTTATTTCCAGATTTTGTTTTACCCAAGTTCAAATCCTCCAGCAAACTCAAAAGATTTTCCATTGTTAATCCAAGGCTCTCCATTAACATGATGACTAGGACAACACCCAGTTAGCTAGGATCTTTTCAGGGTGGTGGGAGGCTTGTGGGGTGGCGGTGTGGTGGAGGGGGGGTGGGGGAGGTGGTGGTGGGAAGAACCATGAAATCAGAAGTAGAATGTTTGGTCTAAACTTGCACCGTTAAATCTGTCTTAACTAATTTCAGGTCAAAAATCATTTCCTTGGTACAGCTTAAGTCTGATCTCTATAATGCTGCTGTAAGAGTTTTGGATCTCAGCTGGCCCATAGCTAAGTGAAGTTAACCTAAACGAGGGCAAGGGCAAGAAATGAAGGAAAAGCAAAAGGGGAGTCATGTAACCATTCCCATGCCACTCTTAGTGATTTGATGTAAAGATTTTGATGTAAAGCTGAGGCCTGGGAATAGGTTCTCAAGTGTCTTCTTCAAGGCCGGAAGAAATCTTGAGAAAGGCTTCCTCAAAAGGCAGTGGAAACAGTTTTTAAGTGTTTTTAAGGCTAATATGGATAGATGCTTGATAAGCAAAATGATGAAAGATTATTAGGGATAGACGGGATCAGATCAGTCATGATTATATTGAATAGTGGGACAGACTCAAGAGGCCAAATGGCCTAACCCTGCTCTGAATTTGTATGGCTTGTGATGTGATGAGACACACTTAGGAGAAAGTCAAAGATAAAATATGGAGGAAGGAAAGAAACTGGGATTAACAGAGAAAAAAGCTTTCTTCAGAAATATAATTTATGATGTGGAATTGCTGGCATTGGACTGGGGTAGGCACAGTAAGTATTTTCGCAACACCAGGTTAAAGTCCAATAGGTTTATTTGTTAGCACAAGCTTTCGGAGTGCCGTTCCTATATCAGGTGAGTGGTGAGACATAATTCTGCAGAAGGAATGCATGCTAAGTGAGCTTGCTAGCTGTCAGTTTCATTGTTTCCATCCAATGATGTTAGGTGCTGAAAGTGTTTCTCTTTCCTAAATTCGACAGAACTTTCTTTCAAGCTTAGCCTAGAGGAGAAAATTCTATACAGGCACTGAAAGTTCAGGAGAATTCAGTTATAGAATGGAGCTCCATCTCCCCCTCTTCCACTGTTTGCTGGGTTGGATAAGAGACATAAGAAGTCTCACAGTGCCATGTTGCGAATCATGAGCATTTAAAACGCTACTCCTTCATCCAATGACTCATCTGAAGAAGGCGCGGCACTCTGAATTTGTAATTCCAAATAAACCTGTTGGACTTCAACCCGGTGTTGTGAGATTCTTACTGTGCCCACCCCTGTCCAACGCTGACATCTCCACCCCTTGGATAAGGAAGTTCAGCAATCTCATCATTTCTCACGAACATCGGGATACCCCCTCCCCTCATCAACGGCATGTTCTCAGAAGCCCTCCCTGACAGATTTGCCAGTATCAGGGCATTGGAGACCTCTCGATGAGTCCCCTTGCATGATTTCCATCGTGCCTTCCTTTCAAGACTGCCTTCACAACCAACCCCATCAGACACCTCCCTACTTCAGTTCACACAGCCCCTACCCTGGGTCATGGCCTCCCAAGCACTGTCCCAGGCACACTAGCCAGGTCTACCTGGCACCACTGGGCTGTTCAGTGTCAACCATCAGATGCCACCGCTATTGGGGACTGCCATTGTGCCAGGTGGGCAGTACCAGGCGGGCACTGCCTGATGGGCACCGCCGGCTATGCCCCTGAGCAGCTGGGGGCTTCAATAGTCTCTGAACCCCTTGCCATGACCATCACGCGAGATTTTCACTAGTGGAGATCCAGAAGTGATTCTCGCCATTATTGCATCGCACCCAAAGGCTGGAGAATTCTTTGCATTGGGATTTGAATGGGCTGTGCATAAATGATACTTTAATTGGCCCAAGCCTTTTCTAGGTGCGATCCAGTTTGTGCTACTGGAAGGATCTGGGAGCATTGCAAACCATTTGGTGCTGGATGTGGAATGGCTTATTGGGCTCACATGCTATTCTCCAGGATCAGCGGGATCTATTAATGGTGCGGTGGGGTTGAAGAATTGCTCCCAACATCTCAGGAGATTTGAGGCTGAAATTGATGCATTTTTGGATTTTATGGAAATAAGGGAATATGGGGATTGCTGGAAATGTACAGCTGAAGCGGAGGATCAACCATAATTTTATGAAATGGCTGAGGCATCATTAGACCTGCTGCTGCTCTTATAAGATCATAAGATGTAGAGGCAGCATTAGGCCACCCAGCCTATTAAGTCTAGTCTGCCATTCAATCACAGCTGATTTTTTTTTCTCGTCTACATTCTCCTGCCTTTTCCCTATAACTAGTGATCCTCTTATTAATCAAGAACCTATCTATCTCTGTCGTAAGGACAGTCAATGACCTGGCTTCCACAGCTTTCTGTGGTAAAGAGTTCTGCAGATTCACCACTCTCTGGCTGAAGAAATTCCTTAGTAAGAAGTCTGACGACACCAAGTTTAAGTCCAACCGATTTATTTGATAGTAAACTCACACAAGCTTTGAGACCAGAACACCTCATTCACCTGACGAAGAGGATAACCTCGAAAACTTGTGTGAGTTTACTATCAAATAAATCGGTTGGACTTAAACCTGGTGTTGTCAGACTTCTTACTGTGTTCACCCCAGTCCAATGCCAGCATCTCTACATTATGAAGAAATTCCTCCTCATCTGTATTTTAAAGGATCCTCTCTTCAGCCTGAGATTGTGCCCTCTGGTTCTCGTTTTTCCTACTAGTGGAAACATCCTCTCATTGTCCACTCTATCCAAACCTTGCAGTAATCTGTAAGTTCAATAAGATCCCATCCTCATCCTTCTAAACTCCAATGAATACGGACCCAGAGTTCTATTCCTTACATTCTTAAGCTCTTAAAATCATATTATTGGTAGTTACAGTTTTTCTGCTCCTTAAGAAATAAGTCAGTTAAATGACTAGTTAAACAAACTTGATTTTTCACATGATGTGGATGCTACTTAGTACTGGTTGGACCATGAAAGCTAAGTGTTTTCATATTATTGCCAAGGCTTCTTTAAATTTGAAGTGTCAAATTGTGAAAACAGGAAGCAGCTCTTAAAAAAAATGCTAATACTGATTATCCAAATACAACATGCTACTGCACACAAAAATTATCAAAGGTTTAGTTAAAGACTATAAAGTTGAATCAGGTTATTATACATTGAGGGCAGCAGCGGCAAGCCAGTAGTGAGGGAACACTAATTGTTATTACAGATGTGTTAGGATTTGATATGGCAGTTACAAAATGGAACATTGATTCATCAAAGGAATATGATGAAGTTGTAGTTATAAATTCTGCCTGCTCTTATCCTTACAAGGAAAGAGATTTTGCTTGCACTAGGAGGAAGCATCTGCTGTAGCAGTGAGTAGCTGGTGGAAGGTGGAAAAGAATGAGAAGCATGTTTCCATTCTGCAGTGTGTCTGCGCTCTGCTACTGTATAATGATGGAAAAATGTTGTACCCAAGGCTTACCAAAAACCTGGTTTCAATCTTTTTTATTTCCTCTGAGAATAGTTTTCTGTTTTGTTCAAATACCTAAGATAGATTCGCTCAGTCCATATAATCTCTCCTCAGAGATAATGCCAAATGTGTATGTGAATTTTGAAATCCTAATACATTCCCTTTGCAATAATATTTGTGCAGAACAATTTTCTGACTTGTGGATGTATTAAGCAATCATATTAACTTTCTTTTTTTCAGCAGTTAACAAACAAATTTTTGATGTCTTAAGTAAATAAGAACTTTAGAAAGTACAAAGGGAGTTCTTAGCCCTGTATCTGGAGGCATTGAATTGAATATTAAAAAGTCTCACAATACCAGATCCCAACAGGTTTATTTGACATTACAAATTTTCGGAGCGCTGGGTCGACATCAGGTGAGTGGGGTTCACAAACATAGATGGAGAATTGCGAGATAATGGTTGGAATGCAATTTTTTTCAGGTAATCAAGTCTTTACAGCTACAGACAATGAGAATGGAAAGAGGGATAATGAGGTGATGAGGTGTGAATTGTCTCAAGCCAGGACATCCTACTAACCAAATAGGCTTGAGTCAATTTATACCTTTTAATTTGTGATTATCCCTCTCTCCACTCACATTGTCTGCACCTGTAAAAACTTGATTACCTGTAAAGATTCTCTTTCCAATCATTATCTTGCAATTGAGTCTCTGTTTATATATGCTGTGTTTGTGAACCCAAATTTTCACTCACCTGGTGAAGGAACAGCACTCCGAAAGCTTGTGCTACCAAATAAACCTGTTGGACTTTAACTTTGGCATTGTGAAATTTCTTACTGTGCCCGCTCTAATCCAACACTGGCATTTCCACATCTTGAATAGAAAGGGAAGCTATATACAGAATGCTTAATAACATTGGAACTTAATCAAGCAGAAGTGGACCTCTGTGCACCGATTTGGGCAGTCTGTTCCAAAATGGAAAATTGCACCATTGATCATATAATCATATCACGGAATTCAGCCCAACTGGTCTGTGCTGATGTCTATCCTCCACATGAACCTCCTCCCGCCTTACTGCAACCAATTTAGTATAAATTAGATGAGAATTAACATCTGGTTTGTATTATAGAAAGCGTATCAGCAAATAGGCTTGGTATGCCATCTACTGATTTTAGCTTTTACACCACAGGCAGGTGCTCAGGTAAGGAATAGTATTAAATTTGAGCTGATTGTAATGATGTCGGCAATATTTGCTTGGGACACAGGAAATTTTATCAGTCCATCAACTGCACAGAAAATTCCTTCTTCTCTAAGGTACAAATGAGTTGCAGGATTAGCCCCTGGAGTGGCAACAATCTGGGAATCCATGTCACAGATCCCAGGTTTTGCTGGCTGCCTCACACTGAGGGGAGCTGATATGGGGCATAAAATGTGCCACTCTTGCTAGATAAGATGCTAGAACATAGAAATATCAGTAGGGTGGGAGATGCCAGTCAGGGATTTAAGAACTACAGGCAAAATTTAGAAGCCAAGCCAGCAGGTGTAGAAAGCAGTGGGGCTTAAAGAAGATGGGACCTGGTGCAAGAAAGACCAAGGCTTGCAGCATTAAGAACGAATTGATGCATGTAAAGGGTTGAAGCTAATTGACCCACTAGGACAGCAGAATAGATGTCAAAGCTTAAAGTGTTGAAGCCAGAAACTAAAGCTTCAGTGAGAAAGGTGAGATAGGATTTGGATTTCAGCTTTCATCTTTAGCTCTTAGGAGAGATTATGTAGAATGAGCAAATCTACAGTATTTCAACAAAGCAGGAAGGATTGGAGATAGACAACTTTACATTGGTGGAAGAAGACATTCTTGGTAATTGAACCACTGTGCCTGGAAACAAGCATTTGGGATTGAGTTGTTGGCTAAAATTCAGCCTGGGCTGGCAGGACTAGATAGGGTGGACAGTGATAGCCTTTTTCCTAGGATGGAGAAAGCTAGCACGAGGGGACACAGCTTTAAATTAAGGGGTATGAGTTATAGGACGGATATCAGAGGTAGGTTCTTTACTCAAAGAGTGATTAGGGAGTGGAATGCCCTGCCTGCAGCTGTTGTAGATGCGCCAAGTTTGGTGGCGTTTAAGAGGTTAATTGATAAGTATATGGAAGAGAAGGGAATGGTTTAGTTTGGAGGGGCATTGCTTTTTATTTTGGTCGGCACAACATCGAAGGCCGAAGGGCCTGTTCTGTGCTGTAATGTTCTATGTTCTATGTTCTATGACTATAGTAACGTAATGCTTCCAAAAGCCAAAAGAATTACTTTGGTTTTGCCAACATTCCGGAAGAAATTTGATGATAGCAACTATATGATCCTGCAATGTTTTCCCACTCTTCTACTGGTCCTGCAGCTCTCTTCAGAATTGCCATTCAACACCACCTTAATTTTAAAATTCTAATCAATTTTTAAATCCTTCCATCGTCAAAGGTTGGTGGGGTTGGGGGGGTCCCCCCCCCCCACCCCACTTCACTGCAACTTCCTCAATCTCTCAGAGATCTGAGCTTTTCCAATTCTTGCACATTCCCAGTATTAATTGTTCTGTGAATGGTGACCATGCCTTCAGCTACCGAAGCTTTGCAATTCCATCCCTCTCCCCTTTTGTCTCTCTTCCAGACCCTCCTTAAAGCATTCACTTCTGAAAAATTATCCCTTTGATCAAGCTTTAGATTTTTGATTTGATTTGATTTATTATTGTCACATGTATTAGTATAAATTGAAAAGTATTGTTCCTTGTGAGCTGTACAGACAAAGCATACTGTTCACAGTGAAGGAAAAGATTCAGAATGTAGTGTTACAGTTATAGCTAGGACGTAGAGAAAAATCAGCTTAATATAAGGTAACTCCATTCAAAATTCTGATGGCAGCAAGGAATAAGCTGTTCTTGAGTTGTTCATGTTTCAAACATATGTATCTTTTTCCCGATGGAAGAAGGTGGAAGAGAGAATGTCTGGGTTGCATGGAGTCCTTACTTAGACTGGCTGCTTTTCCAAGGCAACGGAGATATAGACAGAGTCAATGGATGGGAGGCTGGTTTGCATGATGGACTGGCTATATTCATAATCCTTTGTAGTTTCTTGCAGTCTTGGTCATCTACCTACCTATCTAAGCCATTTATCCTAATATCTCCTAATGTGGCTTTGTGTCAAATTTTGTTTGATAATGCTCCCATGAAGTGCCTTGAGAAGTTTTACTGAGTTAAAGATGCTAAATGAATGCAAGTTATTATTACTGTTGTTTGGAACACATGAGGAAAGAGTTGGATAGTTTGAGAAAATCCCTTTGGGCTATAAAATAGACAAAGCATAACCCATATTATCATGAATTCTGCTTCCACTTAGTTGAAATCCTGAAGCAAGATATTGCATGAACCTTCCTGTTTTCTCTCCAGCCAAGATAACTTTTAAAACAAATATGAGATTATATATTCAGTCCTGGCTGGTTGTTTTGTATAGATGATATTGGATTAATCCCAAAAGCATAGGAGTCATTGTGTTCCTTGGGGTGTTGTTATCTGTAGTCTTAGTCTTCATTTTAAAGAAATTCTTATCAGTTATATTCTTGAAGGAGTTAATTAACACAGATAAAAACTGCTTTTTTGCTAATAATCTGTTGTACATACCTACCGCTCTGGAAATAGAAAAGAACATTAAGTTTCAGTTTATTTATTTATATAAGTAGGCTTACATTAATACTGCAATGAAGTTACTGTAAAAATCCCCTAGTTGCCACCTTCCAGTGCCTGTTCGAGTACACTAAAGGAAAATGTAGCGTGGCCAATGCACCAAACCAGCACGTCTTTCAGATGTGGGAAGAAACCGGCACACCTGAAGGAAATCTGTGCAGACACAGGGAGAATGTGCAGACTCTTAACAAACAGTGACCCGAGTTGGAAATTAAACCCGGATTCCTGGCTGTGGCATAGTGGTTAGCACTGCTGCCTAGTAGGTAACCTTCTTACAATGACATTAACCATACTTGGGTAGTTTAATTCTCTATTGTGTCCCTCTTCTGTTAATGTAAATAATAAAATAGAAAATGCTGGAAATACTGAGCAAGTCTTCCTCTGTCTGTGGAGGTGAAATAGAATTAACATTTCAGGTTGCAGATGTTTTATCAGAACCAACATTACCTGCAGGATTTTGCTTTTCTGGGACCTCATGATGCCACGGATTAAATCCATTTGAAATTTTTTCCTGGAAGATGACCCTTCACATTTTGCAGGAAAACAGTGACTTACTCGACTGGTTTGATTTGATGGTGGCTGGAATTCTCCAACCTCACCAAGGCTGGGATTTTCCTGATCCACTGCAGTGAATGTAGCTTAGACTGAGCCAAATCCTCCATTCTCACTGCAGCAGTGGTCGGATGTGTAAGATTGGAGGATTCCAGCCTGTGTATTGTTTGGTTAGTTTTATTACAATAACAAAAAATTTTGTTAAGATGTCCAATGTGAATCATGTTGTTTTTCCCTGCACAATTAGGACATTCTCTCTTAATTTTAGTTTACAGTATTGACAATGGATGCCTGTTTATATACTATCTCTATCTTGTTTCAGGGCTCAGTGTTTAGTACCCAGCCTTCAGAATCCTATAATCTTTTTCTGACATCTGCTATAATGGATGGGATTAAATTGTGGGATTTGCGGTCATTGAGGTAAGAAAATATCAACCTTTCTGTGTAGAGTATCGCATGGTATGTTGTTGCGTAAGGTTAAATCTCAAAGGGAATGGGGTGAGATATCAAAATGATGCAGAATTGACTTCTTGACAGAAGCCAGAGGGTGGTTAAGAGAGTTGTTTTTCAAACTGAAGACATGTGACCAGCAGTGTGCCTCAGGGATCAGTGCTGGGTCCAATGTTACTTGTCATTTATATTAATGATTTGGTTAAGAATATAAGAGGCATGGTTAATAAGTTTGCAGGTGACACCAAGATTGGTGAAGAACATTATCTCCAATTGCAACAGGATCTTGATCAATTGGGCCAGTGGGCTGACGAATGACAGATGGAGTTTAATTTAGACAAATGTGACGTGGTATATTTTGATAGATTGAATCAGGGCAGGATTTACTTAGTTAATGGTAGGCGTTGGAGAGAGTTACAGAACAAACAGATCTAGAGGTCATGTTCATAGCTCCTTGAAAGTGGAGTCAAAGGTGGACAGAGTGGTGAAAAAGGCATTTGGCATGCTTGGTTTCATCGATCAAAACATTGAATACAGGAGTTGGAATGTCTAGCTGAAGTTGCATAGACATTGGTAAGATTACACTTGGAATACTGTGTGCAATTCTGGCCATCCTGTTATAGAAAGGATATTATTAAACTAGAAAGAATGCAGAAAAGATTTACTAGGATGTTACTGGGACCTAATGGATTGAGTTATAAGAAAAGGCTGGATAGACTGTAACTTTTTTCTCTAGAATATAGGAGGCTGAAGGATGATCTTGTAGAGTCCATAAAATAATGAGGGACATGGATCAGCTAGATAGTCAATATCTTTTCCCAAAGGTAGGGGAGTCTAAAACTAGACAGCATATGTTTAAGGTGAGAGGGGAGAGATACAAAGGTGTTGAGAGGCAAATTTTTCACATAGAGGGTGGTGAATGTCTAGAATAAGGTGCCAGGGATAGTAGTAGAGGCGGGTACAATTTTGTCTTTTAAAAAGCATTTAGATAGCTATATGGATATGATAAGTGTAGAGGGATATGGGCCAAATGCAGGCAATTGGAATTAGGTTAGGGATTTAAAAAAAAAGGTTGGCATGGACACATTGAGCCGAACATTGTTTCCATGGTGTAAACCTCTATGACTCTCATTGCAGCTTGTATCTGACTGTGAAAATAAGTCTAACTAGGAATATGAACTTTGAGTGTAACAACTACTTCTATAATTCAGATTTATGCAAGCTTGATGGTAAATTTATTTTAAATTTGGAGAGTGCAAAGTATCCCTCCTGTATTAATTTATAAATAACTGCTGAATCAGCTTCGATCATGTTATGATGCTCCATTGTCCTTTTTATCAACCAGCGTAGCAACTTTTATTGCTTATAAATGCCAGTTGTTTGTGTAGAAGCTCACTGTTTGCTTATTATTTGGCTTTTAATTAATGTGCAAGACAAAACTAATTTACTTACAAAATGCCAATCTCAGCTACTCATGATTTTTTTTATTTGACTTGATCTGATTCATTATTGTCACATGTATTGGGATACAGTGAAAAGTATTCAGCCAAAAACGCACTGTTCATAGAGTACATAAGGGAAATGGTAAGGACAGGGTGCAGAATGTAGTGTTACAGTCATAGCTAGGATGTAGAGAAAGATTGGCTTAACATGAGTCCATTCAACAGTCTGATGGCAGCAGGGAACAGCTGTTCTAGAGTCAGTTGGTATGTGACCTCAGACTTTTGTATCTCTTCCCTGATGGGAGAAGGTGGAAGAGAATATGACCAGGGTTTGTGAAGTACTTGATGCTCGCTGCTTTGCCCCGTGCATGGTGCATGGAGTCCTTGACGCTGGATGCTTTGTTGAGGCAGCAGGAAGTGTAGACAGAGTCAATGATAGGAGACTGGTTTGAGTGATGTACTGGGCTACGTTTATGATCCTTTGTAGTTTCTTGTGGTCTAGGACAGAGGAGCAGCCATAGCAAGCTGTGATACGTCTGGAAATAATTCTTTCTATGGTGCATCTGTAAAAATTGATAACAGTCTTAATGAATATGCTGAAACATTGAACACTTAACTGAGGAAGTTCACTAAGATATTCCAGAAAGTGTTGCACTTAAAATTATGTTAAAATCTTGCAGTCATAGTAACATAGATACAAGCAATCTGTGTTAGCAGGTATTTTTTAGAAACATTGATGAATTTCCACCTACAACTTCAATTTTTTTCAGTAGTGTCAAATATAAATCAATTCCCAATGAAATTAGAGACACTGGGAGCTTTTTAGTACTTTACAAGGTGGAGCGAGTGTGCTTTGCCACAGCCTTTTATTCTTTAAATAAGATGACAAATACTATACACAGTACTTGAAACCTGAGCGGCACGGTAGCACAGTGATGATCAGAGGGTTAGACAGGGTGGACAGTGAGAGCCTTTTTTCTTGGATGTTAATGTCTAACATGAAAAGACATAGCTTTAAATTAAGGGGTGGTAGTTATAGGATGGATGTCAGAGGTAGGTTCTTTACTCAGAGGGTAGTAAGGGTGTGGAATGCCCTGCCTGCAGCAGTTGTGGACTCGCCAACTTTAAGGGCGTTCAGATGGTCAGTGGATAGGCATATAGATAACATTGGAATAGTTTAGGTTAGATGGTTCCACTTGTCAGCGCAACATCGAGGGCCGATGGGCCTGTACTGTGCTGTAATGTTCTATGCTCTATGTTCTATGTCCTATGTGGCCTTTCTAGCTTGCAATGCTATCAGTGGGGCATGGAGTTTCTCGTCCTAAGGGGCCCTCCTTGGTCTGCTGCAGAGAGATTGCCCACACTAAGCTGGTGATCTCTTGCATGTCGTGAGGCTGCAGTCACTAAGATGGAAGTATACTTGTCCTTTTGTACTCTGTTTAGAACATAGAACATTACAGCGCAGAACAGGCCCTTCGGCCTTCGATGTTGCGCCGACCAATATAAAAAGCAATGACCCTCCAAACTAAACCATTCCCTTCTCTTCCATATACTTATCAACTAACCTCTTAAACGCCACCAAACTTGGCGCATCTACAACTGCGCAGGCAGGGCATTCCACTCCCGAACCACCCTTTGGGTAAAGAACCTACCTCTGATATCCGTCCTATAACTATCACCCCTTAATTTAAAGCTGTGTCCCCTCGTGCTAGCTTTCTCCATCCTAGGAAAAAGGCTATCACTGTCCACCCTATCTAAACCTCTAATCATCTTATATGTTTCGATTAGGTCCCCTCTTAGCCGCCTCCTTTCTAACGAAAACAACCTCAAATCCCTCAGCCTCTCCTCATAAGACCTGCCCTCCATACCAGGCAACATCCTGGTAAACCTCCTCTGTACCCTCTCCAATGCCTCCACATCTTTCTTATAATGTGGGGACCAGAACTGCACACAATACTCCAAGTGCGGCCGCACTAGAGTTTTGTACAGTTGCAACATGACGTTGCGGCTCCGAAATTCAATCCCCCTACCAATAAAAGCTAAGACTCCGTATGCCTTCTTAACAACCTTATCGACTTGACTGCCTACTTTCAGGGATCTATGCACAAATACACCAAGATCCCTCTGTTCATCAACACTATTAAGAATCCTACCATTAGCCCTATACTCTACACATTTATTATTCCTGCATGTTTATGAATGCATCTGAAAATATATCCCAAGAATCCCAATCAGGAATTAAGTCAGCCTAAGCCTAAATGTGAATCTTATTAAGTGTGTGGGATTCTAATCCTCTGTGGTCTGGTTCAATTTATACATAAGGATAGCTTGGCTAAACAAACAGTAGCCCCATTGACAGTGGGCCAACCATTGATTGCTTCAAGCCATTAAGGAAGTGTTCATTACTATTTTTTTAAAAATTGTAGTGATTCTCCAGGTGTGGACAAAGTACCATACAGGAAGTCATCAGTCTGGGAAAAGTATTCTGTTTCCCCAAGTAAAAATCCATGTGTTTGGATACACGGGAAGAAAGATGTATTCTCTGGATACCTTAGCTCTCTAGCATATCGAGTGGGCAGGTTACTACATAGATGATGTAAATGAAAGCTCCTACCACACATTTCACGTTCTGAGTCTAAGTATTTCACCTAAAGCCAAAGATGTTTGCTGCCTAAATAAATTTATCTTCAGAACTGCAGGCAAAACAACTGCTGCTGTCCCTGCAATATGAAACAATGTTGGGAAGGAGATGAAGGAGATTTTAGAACTTTACAGGGCAAACTTGTACAGTCTTAGACAAGGGCTGCTGTGTTGCTAATCCAACACAGTATTGTGTCAGAAGCAGATGCTGAACGTCTTTCAGGGATAATCTGTGGGTGAATTGTAAAGGATCATTCAGTTTAATCAATTGGAGGGATATTAGCGATGGCAAGAATCCTTTGCCAAATATTTTGTTGTAACCAAAGGCTTCTGAACAAACTCCTCTGAATGAAGAAACACATGGACACTATGCAATCTTGAAATTTCCTGTGGATACCTGCTAGCCAGAACCCAGGAAAACATATAATGATAAAAGCCACTTACTTATATTTGTATAATAGGATTTGCTCAAAACCTTTAATCTCTGGAGGAAAGGTTCTCTCTGCCCACCCATCGAACTCCAGAATATCGATTTGATATTTTCAAGGTGAATCTGGTCTGTATTATTGGCCAATAGAATCACTTTGATATAACATTGCAATTTGCACTTTTAGTTTCTTACGTATCCAGTTAAAGCCAGAGTATCTATATCAATGTCTTCTTCCATTCTTCTTCACTACTTGAGTCCCTAAAAAATCTATCCTTAGTTCCCCACTCTTCTTCCTCAACCATGTGTTTCACTTCTGTAACATCAGTGAGGACATTACATCAGGTTGAAAATGTGCAACAATGAAACCCAGCCCTATCTCCACCATCTTTCCTGACTCCTCAACTGCCTCTGAGGTATCATTTTGCTTGTCCAGCATACTTAAGCCACTGTTCACTTCAGTTAAATGCCGGGAAGAAGCAATTCCATTGAAATTTTCATGTTCCCTGCCCTGTGTCCTGTGACCAGAGATGATAAAGGCATGGATGAGGTTTCAGCAAGACGGGGGCGGGGGGGTGTTTGGTTGGTTGATGTTATAGAGCTGTGATTGGTGGTCTTTATGATGGAGAGGAAATGCTGTTAGAAGCTCTGATCGTGGGAACAGTCAGCTTCAATTTGACACAATGGCTGTAGAATGGCTTCGTACTGCTGGTGAACGAATGAAGTTAGGTGTCAGGCCAAAAGCTCCTTAATTGGTCACCTCTGAGGAAAATCACACTTCTGGTCGTCATGCCCTGGAATTGAAACTGATGTTGGGATCATGAGCCAATCATAGATTCATAGCATCCCTACAGAAAGAGGTCATTCAGACCATTGAGCCTGTCCTGACAACAATCCCACCCATGTCATATCCCCATAACCTCACATATTTGCCCGGTTAAATTCCCTGACACTAAGGGGCAATTTAGCATGGCCAATCAACCTAACCCACACATCTTGGACTGTGGGAGGAAATCCACACAGATACAGGGAGGAAGTGCAAACTGCACACAGACTGTGATGCAAGCCGGGAATTGAAACTGGTTCTCTGGTATTGTAAGGCAGCAGTGCTAACCACTGTGTCACAGTGTCAACCAACAAAATTCACCTCTTGTATTCTAAGCCTGGTAGTCAGCAGAAGGAAGTTTGCCCGTCAAGCTGAGAAAGCCATGTCAAGAGCATTACATTTTCAGAAATCAACATCATGGAATCCTTCAGCCTGGACAGTTCAAATGGGCAGAAATAGAACAGATGAGACACTCCTCTTGGAGATGGGGATTGGGTGGGGAGAGGAGGGGTCAGATAAACTCCCTCTAAATTCATTCACCATACAACAAGAGTTTTTTAAAGTTCTAAAATTTTTAAAAAACTTATCTATCAGTGTCAGAAGTACATTAATACTGCAATGAAGTTACTGTGAAAATTCTCTCGTCGCCACACTCCGGCGCACGTTTGGTACACTGCGGGAGAATTTAGCATGGCCAATGCACTTAACTAGCACATCTTTTGGACTGTGGGAGGAAACTGGAGCACCCAGAGGAAACTCAAGCAGACACGAGGAGAACATGCAGACTCTGCATAGACAGTGACCCAAACTAGGAATCAAAAAGAGGTCCCTGACACTGTGAGACAGCAGTGGCACTGTGCCATCCTATTAAGCCCTACTGAATATTAAGGCCTGAATTTTCATTCCTTGGTGAGATGCATAGAGTCAAGAAAATTCCTGGCTTCACAAGACCAACCTGGGAAAGAGTGCCTAGAAAATCAAGTTTTGGATCTGGTGGGGCAGGTGATTCCAGAATAAATACAAAAGCAGGCTTGGTGAAAGGTCTGCTTCAGTGCACTGGCATGGTGGAAATTCAAAAAGAATTTAAAAGAGCCCTCCACACCCGCTAACTGTCTCATACACATCCCAGACCACTTCCATGCCAATTTATGCCAGCTCATGCTCCCCTCCTCACCTATGACCCCTCACACCCTTCATGCCAACCTATTCTCTGTCCAACTCATGTCTCCTCATACCCTACAAGCTAACCTGTGCCCCTCTACCCATCTTCATGACCCTTTGTAGCCCAAATGCCAACTTGTACTAACCCATGCTCCCTTTGCCCTTACTCCAAGCCAACTCACCCAATATCCACCATAGGCAAAAATCAGGACCCATGCTAAGATTAAATGAAATAAAGTTCTAACTGTGTATTGCAGACTTTATTAAAAAAAAACACATTCATAAAAATATATGACCATAGGATCAAGGAGCAGGAGTAGACCATTCAGCCCCTCATTCCTTTTCTGCTATTCAGTAATACCATGACTGATAGTAATCTCAGATCTGCACTTTGCCTACTCCTTTTACCCCTTTGCTTATCAAAAATCCATCCAAATCTGCTTTAAAAATTTTCGAAGACTCTCTTTCCAACAACTTTTTAGGAAGAGAGTTCCAAAGACTTATGACCCTCTGAATGAAAAACGTTGCCTCATCTCCATTTTTAGTGGGTGACTCCTTATTTTTAAACAGTGTGCTCTGGTTTTAGATTCTCCCTCAGGAGAAGGTATTCGCTCCACATCCACTGTGTCATGACCCTCAGGACCTCTCATGTTTCCATCAAGTCACCTCCTATTCTTCATGCCTAGCCTATCTAACTTTCTGGTAAGCATTTTCTGAACTGCTTCCAATACATTTGCACGTTTCTTTAAATAAGGTGACAAATGCTATACACAGTACTTCAAACCTGGGCGGTACAGTAGCACAGTGATTAGCACTGCTGCTTCACAGTTCCAGGGCTCTGGATTTGATTCCTGGCTCAGGTCATTGTCTGTGTGGAGTTTGCACATTTTCTTTGTTCTGTGTGGGTTTTCTCCGGATACTCCAGTTTCCCCCATAGTCCAAAAATGTGCTAGTTAGGTTGATTGGCCATATTTAAAGAAATTGCCCCTTAGAGTCCAGGGATGCGTAGGTTAGAGGGATTGGTGGGTATAATATGTAGGGATATGGCGGTAGGTCCTGGGTGGGATTATGCTCAGTGCAGACTCGATGGGCCAAAGGACCTCTTTCTGCACTGTGGTGTTCTATGATCTGGTCACTACATTTATATCCTTATAAAAAGATATTATTCATGTGCTTAACCCCTGGTAAAATGAAGCATTGGAATTCAAAGTTCCTCTTCAAAGGGGCCATAATGCTTGAAACTTTCAATTAAACAGTGAAATGGCAGGCACCCCACTGTGATAATGGAAGGTCATGCAGGACCGATCCAGTAATGGAAACCCTAAGGTATATGTCAACAGACGGATTGAAATCACTAGCAATGATTTTTTAAAACATTTGTGGAGATTTTTGCCTGTGTCACCATTTTAACAGGGGAGGGACTCTTACTCATTATGAAAATTCAGGCCTGACTGTAGTCTTTCTGTTCCCGCTCCCACCACAGCATCCTGATTTGTCATGTGGTCCTTGGTGACATGATCTGAAAACACATCAGGCTCTGCATACATGCTGACAATACTTAGCTGTCTCCCTTGGCTGAATATCAGTGTTATTGAACTTTTTGCAGCTGAGGAGGACTTTGGACCCGTATATGTAATGTGTGCAGGACTTCTGTTCTCAGTCTGTTTTTTCTGCCAGAAAAATAATTTGCTAAAATTAATTTGATTAGTATGAAAAAATTAGAACTTGGAAAATGACATGAAATGTCTTTATGCCTGACAGTTCAAAATCAGCCTCTCTTGAGTAGAAACATCAAAAATAGGAGAAGGAGGGGGCCATTTGGCCCTTCAAGCCTGCTCTGTTATTCATTATGATCATGGATAATCATCCAACTCAATAGTCTTATCCCACCTTTCCCTCATACCCTTTGATCCCCTTCCACCCCCCCCCCGCCCCGCCCCAATGCAATATCTAACTGCTTCTTAAAAACATTCCATGTTTTGGCGTCAAATACTTTCTGTAATATTGAACTCCAGACTGACCTCTCTCTAGGTTTAGATATTTCTCTTCATCTCTGTCCTAAATGGTCTACCTGTGTCCTCAGACTGTGATCCCTGCTTCTGGACACCCATATCATTGGGAACATCCTTCTTGCTTCTACCCTGTTTAGTCTTGTTGGAATTTTATGGGTTTCTATGAGATTCCCTCCACTTATTATTCTGAAGTCTAGCGGTCCTATTGACTCAATCTCTGCACAGCTGTCCTGAACTGAGCTCAGAAGTCTGAGTGGCTTCTCTTTGGCACTGAATTTACCATTCAATTCAAACTACTTATGCATATTTAATATTGGTATGGTAGGTATTAAGAGTCATCATCATTCTGTGTTGATTTGTTCCGAAGAAAACCCTCTCTAGAATTACTGAATGTTGTCTCTAATAAAACAGGTTTGCCAAACATTATTTCAGTTTAGCTGGAAGCCACATCCATTTTTATATTTCTCTAAAAAAATGCATTCAGACCAAACGTAACACCCAGCGCTTGATATCATGCACTTTTTAGCTTTGATGCTGGCAAATAGCTTAATTTCTGATGCAAAATGTTTATATTTTAACTACATTGCTTTAGTTGGCCAGCAGGAAACTGTTTAGATTGAAGATGAAGATTAATTTGTGCTTAAGGTATGGCTTTGAGCTCTGGTCCATTTGAGTAATGCTCCAGAATGATTTTCCAGACTCCATTATTAGAAGTATGCAATTTTTAATCCTTCATCTGTTTCTAAATATCGTTAAATAAGTATTCTGTGTTTTCAATTCTGAATCTGTAGTGATTATTCCATTACCTATAAGGCATACCTTGGCCTTCTTTTTAAATTTATTTCTTTTGCTTTTCATCATCCTATTTTTTTCAGAACTGGCAATAGTTTATCATCTGTCAAAGCTGTGAAAATGGTAATACTGGGCTCAGTATATAAACAAGTGCATAATGTTTGAAATAGAGCACCAGTTTTTTATTCTATGAGGGTGTAATAAGTCCTCGGAGACAGAAGTCCCTTCACCAAAATCCTTTGATTTACACGTCGGACAAATGCATACAGAGAGCTTGAAGTTAACAGGCTGCACTAGGAGTCCCAGAGGAACTGACACGCTGGGTTAAGTACAAAGCAAGCAGCTCCCTGATTTGCCCATCAATTTGGCCCTTAATCAGGGACATCTTTTGCATCCAACCAAATAAACAAAATCGACTTAACTTACGGATAACTCAAAAAGGGCAGCCCCCTAATAGGAAGAGAACTACCCAAAACAAAAAATAAAGTGGAAAGGAAACTTAAAACATCAGATTAAAATGTGCTTTAGGGGATCAGTAATATATCTAGTCCCTGCAGTGCTCAGTGGGTATGGAAGGATTCAGTGGTGCCCTCAGACACCGCATGCTGCCTTCCAGGGACACACGGCCGCAAATGTAGCCGCAAATATAATAGAGGGATGGACAGTCAAGTCGGATGTCTTCCTTGATCGCCCGCTGCATAGCCCAGGAGCAGGTTCATGATGAGGTCCTCCTTCTTCCCCGCCCTCTCCACACCGTGTGCCCTTGCCTTTAACCAGGGAGTTCATTCTTTTAACAGGCCAACCTCAATTGCCTGAAAGTCATTACAGAGGTTTTGTCTAAAGGACATGCTGCTCCTATATGAGAAATACATTCATTGTTATAAAGTGTGTTTCCCGCCCCCTCCAATGCTTCACAATACAAATTGATCCAAATGAAAACTCATTTTTGCGCTTTACGTGCCAGAAGGAAATACGCAGTGTCAGCAATTTCTTTATTTGGGACGTTGCAGAAAGTTGAGATGAATGTAGACCAGAAATATTGCCTGCACGCTCAGAGTTACAGTTAGCAGCTTGCGTAACCATCCAGTGAAGATATAGTCGAGAAGTAATTCAAACTGCTGCACAAAAATGGCTCAAATTTGTGATGTGGAAACTTAGAGAATGGAGTGTGTGGGATGGAAGGCATTAAATCAGACGGGTTTCCCAAGGAAGCTGGTGGCCTTCTGTGTGTAACAGTGAGTCAGTTGCGAGGTCGGTTTGGAGGGCAGGTTTTCTGGATGGGGCAGGCTGGGAATCTGTTGTGGAATTGAACCGATAGGAACTTTATGGGATGGAAGAGCATATTTTGGAGGGTGGGTGGATACAGAGAGAACAGCAGCAGATGGAAGGATTTTTCTGAGGCCACAGGAATCATTAACCCTTCTTCTAACCCCACAAATTTGTTTCAAAAGCATGTACTTCTATTTTTTGTGGTTCCTCTTTAAGGATATACTGGCACTGACACAGAGGAGATTCACGAGGTTGATTCCAGAATTGAGAGGGTTGCCTTATGAGGAGAGACTGAATAGACTGGGGCTATACTTATTGGAATTCAGAAGAGGAGTGAAGATCTTATAGAAACATATAAGATTATGAAGGTAATGGATAAGATAGAAGCAGGGAAGTTGTTTCCACTGGCAGGTCAAACTAGAACTAGGGGGCCTGTCCTAAATTAAGGGGGAGCAGATTTAGGACTGAGTTGTGGAGGAACTTCTTCACACAAAGGGTTGTGAATCTTTGGAATTCCCTGCCTAGTGAAGCAGTTGAGGCGATCTCATTGAATGTTTTTTAGGTGATGATAGATGAATTTTTGAATAATAAAAGAATTAAGGGCTATGGTGAGCAGTGGAGCTGAGTCCACGAAAAGATCGAATTGAGTGGCGGAGCAGGCTTGAGAGGTCAGATGCCTACTCCTGCTCCTGATTTTTATGTTTGTATGTTCTTCTGATTAATGGTTAGGCTGCTTCATACCACTTAACAAAGAACATAGCGTGTGTCCAGTGGTCCTTGAAAATTGCAGTAGTGGCTCCTCATCTTCTTCTTCAGGGTCTGTATTATTGCTGAGGGTTGAATACAAAGTTCATCAGTCATCTTTACTCTAAGCAAACTATATTTTTGCAACTGTATTTCATTGCTAACCATAGACTGATAGACAATAATATTCCAATATTTTCTGAGGCGGCTGAATGCAAGTCAGGAGAGTGGCTTGGTTGTGTCACACTCTGGTAGGTGTCCACTTACGGGGCATTGCAAGGATCATCATGTTCCATTTTTCCAGGACTCATGCAGAGAACATCACCTCGAGTCTACACCAGATGAAGCTGATGATGCGCTTACTTAATTCAGCCCTTCAGCCAACTGAGATGCCAGGGTTTGCCCCACTGGTGTGTATTAGCAGCTGCTTGGAGACATTGGTGAGAGTGGGGGATACTGTGGGGCGCCAAGGAGCTTATCAACATTCAAACCCAGGTGCACAGCTGAAGTGCTACTGCTTCACAGAAATCTCCCACATAACCGTAATATAATCTCCATTTTGTGCACCTTAAAAAGTTGCCCATCTGAAGCAGGACATCCATTTCAAGGACTGGATGAAAATGATTGAGAGGGGGTGGGTGGGAAGAGGAGCTGCACCAATAAGACAGAAAGTAGTGCACACTGGCATTTCTTTCCAATGTTGCCCCACTCTCACAAAAAAATCTTTTTCCATAATCGGTAGATCCAACTGTGAATTAGTTGCAACGAGTTTGTGATTCGTACCATAGTTTATTGTTAATATCTGTGCACAGGCACAGATTGTAAACTGTCACCAACACTTAAAGAGAATTCTGATATTAAAGATGAACAGATATGAATTCTTCATTTTCAAAGTGTTGTAGTAAAAAAGCTGTGTTTATATCAGTTCAGTCATTGTATGAGCTCAAAGTGTCAGAGAAGTTGCAGCAGTGGTGAGAAAGAGACTTGCGAAACGTTACAAACCATTTAATACACCCTGCAGTGACAATCTTGTGATTTTTATTTTCTTTGTTTGCTGGAAATATTAGGTTCTACTTGATTGCAAAGTTCACAGTAGGACTGATTTTGACAGGCAGGAATTATGTTTCAATCTCTTTAGACATGCACACAGTCCACAGTTATATTCATCCCAACATCCACCAAGAAACAGAAAGACATCACCACCCAGGAATGTGCACAAACCACAAATATATAGCATGATTTCCATAATATCAGACACAAATGTTTATATAATGAATGCCTGCGGTAAAAGTGACTCTCATTATAAAGACAGCTATAGTTTACATAACTATCGTTCAGAAATGCTGAGATCAATCTGAGAACCCTTGGGAACTGTGAAGCTTTTTCCAGTTGGCCAGCTTCATTGTCAAAGCATCCCACATGATCAGAGAAATGCATTAGGGGCACAAAGCAATTCCACATCTGGAGTTTCTGACTTATGTTAACAAGCTATACCTTACCTCAGTACTTAATTCTGGATCTAGCACAGAAGACAACACTACTTGAAAAGACTCACAGGGAATATAACCAGCTCAAATAAATTGACCACAAAGCAAATATATGCAGCTACTGAGCTGTTAGCTTGTACGGCAAAAATCCTACTTCGGGCTTGTTGAATAAACTCCTATGACCAAGCTGGGCTATCCATGTAGGAAATCCAAAGTCTCCCTTTGAATGGTTCCAAAATGCCCGATTGTCAGTGCCCTTGCTTTCCAGGGAAATACTGATATATCCTACCCCATTTTGAGATTTTCACAGTATCTTCATTATAGTGTTAATGTAAGCTTACATGTACCACTGTTAATAAACTGTTTATTTTTAAAAGACTGATTAATGAACTACAATCACTTCTGTTAAATGTCACTAGTTATTATTATCTGCCCTTATATATATTACAAATGTTGAATGGTTGCAATTACTATTAATGTTAATTACCATTAGCTCTATATGACTCTGAACTAAACTTCCAGCCCAATTTCCTCTCTGTCACAGGCACCATCTGTTTATCACCAACCTCAGCATCTGTCACCTAAGCATCTGTCTTTCAGCTAGAATCTTGGTGTGGAGATGCCAATGTTGGACTGGGATAAACACAGTAAGAAGGCACACAACACCAGGTTAAAGTCCAACACGTTTAGTTGGTAGCACAAGCAACTAGCTTTCAGAATGCTGCCCTTCCACTAGGTGAATGGGAGTCCTGTTCACAACAAGGCACATAAAGACATAAACTCAATTTACAAAATAATGGTTGGTATGCAAATCTTTACAGGTAATCAAGTCTTAAAGGTACAGACAATGTGAGTGGAGCTCAGGTTAAAGAGATGTGTAAGGTCACTATTCTCCTGAAGACTGGGTAGTTTGCTGCAGAGAATGGTCTGTTTGAGATTGTGCATTGTTTGAAGGCAAGAAGTGGGGATGTGGGCTTGGGCTTGGCTGGAATCGCAGAATTGCTGAGCAAAAACTGATAGCCAAGTTCCTCACACATGAAGATGGCCTCAACCAGGATCTTTGGTTCATGTCACACTGTCTGTAACCCCACAACTTGCCTGGGCTTGCAAAACCTCACTAACTGTCCTGGCTGGGGACAATACACATATATTTAACCTGAGCTTAACTCTCTGTCCACCCACATTGCTGTACCTTTATGACTTGATTACCTATAAAGGCTCGCATACTCATCATTATTTTGTAAATTGAACTTGTGTCTTTATATTCTCTGTTTGTGAACAAAACTCCCACTCACCTGCAGAAGAGGCAGCGCTCCGAAAGCTAGTGACTTGTGCCACCGAATAAACCTATTGACTTTAACTTGTGAGACTTCTTACAGCTAGAATCTTATCAGACTATGGAATCATAGAAAGTTACAGTACAGGAGGAAGCCATTTGGCCCATTGAGTGTGCACTGATCGCAATCCTACCCAGGGTCTATCCCCATAACCCCATACATTTACCCTAGCTAATTCCCCTGACAGTAAGGGGCAATTTAGATGGCCAATCCACATAACCCACACATCTTTGGACTGTGGAAAGAAACCAGAGCACTCAGAGGAAACATATGCAGACACGGGGAGAATGTGCAAACTCCATGTAGACAAGGACCCAAGTTGGAAATCGAATTCTGGATGTGGGAAACGGAAGGGAGTTGAAAAATCACTTGGAGCAGCTCCCCAAGGGGTTACAGTGATATTAATACAAGACAAACCCACTGTTGCTGTTGGGAAGGTAGATCTCATGGTTTCTCACGTACTCCCACTCTGCTGTGGAAATTCAAGAAACTTTAAAACAAAAACCTACTTTCTGAAACAGGCACTTTCTGGGTTGTTTGGAAGGCTTCTCACTTTGCCTCTTCACAGGTCTTTTCCCCAACTCAGAGCAGCATCCCAGGAGGTTTCATACAGCCACTCTCACAATGCAGCTTACAACCTCTTTAAGTATTGTTTTGGCTCTTGTGCTTTAATTCTAATATTCATGGCCCTCCTTTGAAACTTAACTTTCCGACAATATGAAGTCTTTCACATTCTCCTTATTGTCCCTATTTTCAGGTGAAATGAAACTTGCCTTATTTATTTATGATATTTTCCAATTTTTACATGCCTTTGAAATTTAATAACTGAACACAACAACCTTCTTTATCTTCTAATGCAAATTTCTCCCCATGTCTTATTTACCTCTAGAAAATTCAACTTGGCCACATTTATTTGAAATGCATGCCTTTCACACCCAGACTTCTTTGCTGTCTTCAACTTTGTAGATAATCAGCACCACCCCGTCCTGCCTGTATACACACACACACAATATTAAAAATAAAAGTATCATTCTTCACATGTCCCACACTGACTTTCAGCCCCCGCTGCCTCTAATTTAAAATTCTTGCACCTGTGTTTGAATCTTTTCATGGCTCCACCTCCCCCCCCACCCTAAACCCACCTGCACCCCTCACCGCTGCCACCCACTTCCCCCAAATCTCCATTGCCTTCTTCACATTTAGCACTCCCTTTTACTTTGAGTTTGGTCTTGTGTGTTCTTTATCCCCTACCCTGCTATTAATGGCCTTGGATTCAGCCGTTTCGGCACTGTGCACAGAAATTCTCTCTCTAAACCCATTTGCCTCTATACTTCGTCTTTTAAGATTTATTAAAGAACCAATCTCCAATTAAGCATTTGGTAATCTTTTCTGATATTTCGTTCCTAGGCTTAGTGTCCGTTGTCTTCTGTAAAGTGGCTTGGACGTTTTTCTTTATTTATATGCAATGTACACATGTTTTTGGCCCTCCCTCATCTGGCTCCAATCATCTTCCCATCCTTGAAAGAGTATACTTGGATTCTACTCAATGTGACATCAGATTGATTTTCATATATTATAAATTCTATGCCTGCAAGCCCTTACTGTTTTCCTGATGCCACACTGTGTTCATGTGTTACGCTTTTGTTTCCTCATTCTCTGCATTTTCTCAGGTGCCAAGGAATGTTTTGTAATGGTTTTTATTACCTAGCCTTTGATTATCAAGCACGTGAACTTTATTCTTCCCCACCCTGCCATTGCAGCATCTATCCAGTCTAGTTGTGATTTTCAACCTCTCTTTAGCCAGCAAAGAAGTTTGCTGCAGAGTTTAAATGTTTCTTTGACAAAAGTCTTTACATGTGATCTGCATGTAAAGCAAGGGCAAGTGAAATGAGATGATTGCTCACAACATTGACTATGAGAGCCACTCATCTTAACAAAGCATAACTATTAATTTTGTTTTTACCATTTGAAGTTGATTTATTTTTTAACATGTGAATGGCTAAGCATTTTCTAAGCATTTTCATAAGCTCATTTTGAAATATCTGGTGTGTATTAAAAGTATTTAATCTTATTAATGAGGTCATGGTTAACGAACATACTCCATTTCAATCATGTGTGGCCACCTGAGATGAAGAGGGCCTCTCGTATTGCCTACTCACCAGCGTAGGTCTATTTTTATTCATTCATGAGTCATGGGCACTGCTGGCTGGCCAGCATTTATTGCCCATCCCTGGTTGCCCTTGAGAAAACGCTGGTAAGCCGCCTTCTTGAATCGCTGCGGTCCATGTGCTGTGGGTTGACCCACAATGCTTTTAGGGAGGGAATTCCAGGATTTTGACCCAGTGATTGTGAAGGAACGGCGATATTTTTCCAAATCAGAACGATGAGTGGCTTGGAGGGCAACTTTTAGGTGGTAGTGTTCCCATTTATCTGCTGCCCTTGTCCTTCCAGATGGAAGTGGTCGTAGGTTTGGAAGGTGCTGTCTAAGGATCTTTGGTGAACTGCTGCAGTGCATCTTGTAGATAATGCACACTGCTGCTACTACGTGTCAGTGATGTAGGAGTGGATGTTTGTAGATGTGGTGCTGAAAGGCTGAGATGAAACTGCCTATTACTAGGTTTGATCATTTCAGTATAGGTGCACGTTTGCCCCAACATTTACCAGAGCAGTTAGGTTGCCAGATTATTAGCGAGGTTGCTGGTAATATGGTGAGTGTGATTTAATAGCATGATCGAGTTTATATTTATTTTTCTTGTTTGGTCCCATGGTGACCACTGTTTGATTGATCATTTGTCCATGGTGCCTACTTAACTGTATCACAGTGTTTGATACTAATTTTTTATATTGTTACTGATGCATGTTACACAGGGGACGGGATTGTACAATCTTGCCCCTGACTGTCCCATTGCAAGTGAAACCAGGAGAATCTGGCATTTCAGCTAAAACTCCGTTCACTTTCAGCGATACTGGAAAACCCAGCTGCAGACAAAATCAGAGATTTTCAATAAGGGTTACATCAGATTACACAGAATTACACAGTACAGAAACAGGCCATTTGACCCAACTGGTCTGTGCTGCTGTTTATATTCCACGAGTCTCCGGCCATTCCCTCAGCCTCAATTCAGCCTTTCACATATGTTCTTATTCCCTTTTGTCTCATATGCTCATCAAGTTTCCTTTTGAAAGCAACTGAGCTATTTGCCCCAATCATTTCCTGTGGTAGTGAGTTCACATTCTAACCACTTTCTGAGTAAAGAAAGTTTTCCTTATTCGCCTGTTGGATTTATTAGTAGTTATCGTACATTTATGGCCCTTACTTTTAGATTCTCCCACAAGTGGAAACATTCTCTCCACAACTACCCTGTCCAGCCTATTTTATTTTAATGATCTTTCATTAGTCTCCACTTAGTCATCTCTGTTCCAAAGGAAAAACCTCCAACCTACTCAATCTTTCCCATAGTTATAATCTCAGTTCTTGTAAATTATGTTGCTATTTTCTCTAGGAATTCTCTGTGGCTTACATCAATTACATTTCCCTGTTGAAGAAGGCAGTTAGATTCTATTGTAATTGATTTTCGAATAAATTCAAATATTTTCAGTTCTATCGATTATATTGGTAGGATCTTATTTTGTTGTTTTAGAATATAGTGTCATCATTTCCTTTGAGAGCATGTGACTTTTTATGGTTTTTGTGTGCAGCAGTATGGGAGATTGACTGGTGAATTTATCCCATTTCACAGAATCACAGAGTTGTTAGGTGGATTGATCATGCTAAATTGCCCCTTAGTGTCAGTGGGACTAGCTAGGGTAAATGCATAGGGTTATGGGGATAGGGACAGGGTGGAATTGTGGTCAGTGCAGACTCAATGAGCTGAATGGCCTCCTGCACTGTTGGAGTCTATGAGCTATGGTGCAGAAGAGGGCCATTTGGCCCATCATATCTGCATTGCCTCCCCAAGCAAACATTATGACTTACGTCATTTCCCTTGCCTCTTCTCTGTACCTCTGTACATTGTTTCTATTCAAACAATCACCAAATACTTACTTGAATGCCTCAATTGAACTGCCTTCACCACACTTCTAGTTGTGTGAAAAAGCTTTTACAGCATCACTTTTACTTCTTTTACAAATCACTAAATCTGTGCTCTCTCATTCTTGATCCTTTTATAAGTGGGCGCAGTTTCTCCCGATCTACTCTGTCCAGCCCCCTCACGATTTTGAACGCTTTTATAACATCTCTTCTTAGCCTCCTCTCTAAGGAGAACTGAACCAACCTCTCCAATCTATCTCCATAACTGATATTTTTCATCCATGGAACCATTCTTGTAATTCTTTTATACTCTCTCCAGTGCATTCATATCCTTGCTATAGTATGGAGCCTAGACTATACTCAATATTCCAGCTGAGTTCTAAGCAGTTTCTTGTATAAGCTCAACATTACCTCTTGATTTTGTGCTTTATGTTCATAGTAAGAAAGCCTATGATATTCTATGCTTTATTAACTGTTCTGTCCACCTGCCCTGTTACCTTCAATGGCCTATGCACATAAACACTCAGATTTCTCTGCTTCTGCAACCCTTTAAGAACTTTATTCCTAATTTTATATTGTGTCTCCGTCTTATTACCAAAATGCATCACCTCACACTTCTCCACATTGACCTTCATCTGTCACCGATTTACCCACTCCACCAACTTGTCTGTCTTTTTGAAGTTCTACCCTATCCTCCTCATAGTTTATAATATTTCCAAGTTTCATACCATCCACAAACTTTGAAATTGTTCCCTGCAGACCAAGATCTAGATCATTAATATATATCAGGAAAAGCAAGGATTTCAATAATGACCCTTGGGAAACATCAATACAAACCTTTCTCCAGCCTGAAAATTATCTGTTGACTCATCACTTCCTATTATTTGGCCAATTTTGTATTCAAGCTGCTACTGTCCTTTTTATTCCATGAACTATAACTTTTCTCACGAGTATGTTGTGAGGAACTGTATAGAATACCCCTTGAAAGTCCATGTGCACCATATCAACAGCATTACTGTCATCAACCTTTTTTGTTACCTCCTCAAAAAACTCCAACAAGTTAATTAAAGGTGATCTTTCCCTTTTAGAAATCAACTCACATTTTTCCATGCGGTTACTAATTCTATTCTGATTAATTATTTCTAGAAGCTTGCCCACCACTGATATTAAGCTGACTGCTCTGTAATTGCTGGGCTTATCCTCACAACACTTTTTGAACAAGGGTGTAATGTTTGCAATTCTCCTGTCCCCTGGTAACTGCCCTGAAGGAAGACTGAAAGATTTTATGCCCCTCATTGAATACTAGAGAGCTTAAGGTGAGAGCGGAAAGATTTAAAAGAGACTGGAGGGGCAACTTTTTATCATAGAGAGGGATCCGTATATGAAATGAGCTGCCAAGGGAGGTGGTAGAGGCAGGTAGCGACATTGAAATGCATTTGGTTGGGATAAGATTAGAGGGAAATGGGCCAAACCATGGGCAATTGGGACGATCTGAGAGTGCACCATGGTCCGCATGGACTGGTTGAGCCGAAGGACCTGTTTCCATGCTGTATAGGTCTATAACTCCATAGCTCTATAATAATGTTAAGGTGGAAAGTATCCTCCCAAGCAACCCATCTACACTGTTTGCTGCACAAAGCTTTTAACTCCAAAGCTTTACTTGCCCTTGCGTGCCGCAGCTTCTGTGCCATATGCACATAGGACCAGAATTTCAGCCCCAGTACCACTGCATTTTATTGCAGCATGTCAAATTGTTTTACATTGCTAGGAGCAAAAGTACTCACCCAACCACGAGCTAACAGTTGCAACTCGACATCAGGAAAATATATTTTACCACACAATGAAAGAAAACCACCACAAAGTATTAAGTAACATTTGTTTTTGTGTACTGAACCATTATCTATTACTCAGAGAATGCTATGCTTTACTATAGTTTTGAACTCGGTTGGGTATCTAACTGTGAGGATAAAAAACACCTGTATATCAAAGACTCATTCTAACTGTGCTTTCACATTTAGGATGGTCCTGATAAATTGGTTTCGACACTTAATTAAGCTGCCTATGCTGTGTCTTGATGTGTCACATTTGCAGATGGAATCAGTGATACAGTTTAAAATATAGAGGCTTTAAGGTCCTTTCCGACTCCCAAAATCAGGTATGGAACATATGAAGACAGTCATGAAAAATGATCTGAATGACTTATGTATAGATGTCTGCAAGACTGTAGCAATGTGAACCTGGCAAGCTGACATCTGAAAGTTTTATTAGTGTTTGAATTCATTGAAGTAAATTTTTAATTTACAGTCATTTTCTCAAAACAATACCAAAACTTATTAACTAATGTAGCATGCCAAGTAGCCTTCGCAGGCTGTATGTGTAGAAGAGTTAATTTTACAAATGTAGAAGGACCATTTCCTGATATGCTGCCCATGTAGAAAAAAGCAACTTTGGTTGGTACATAGCACATGTTCCAAGTTTCGTGACCTGACAATAAAATCCATGAGCAGAAAGAATTCTTTTAAGTTTTTAAGTTTATTTATTAGTGTCAAAATAGGCTTACATTAACACTGCAATGAAGTTACAATGAAAATCCCCAAGTTGCCACATTCCGGCGCCTGTTCGAGTACACTGAGGATAAATTTAGCATAGCCTGACTGTGGGAGGAAACCAGAGCACCTGGAGGAAACACATGCAGACACGGGGAGATTGTGCAGTCTCCGCAGTGACAGTGACGTGAACCTGGGATCCTGGAGCTGTGAAGCAGCAGTGCTAACCACTGTGCCGCCATGCCACCTAGTTCTGGGCGAATTTTGCCATTGCCACCAGTCAGTAAAATTTGAACCCCTCGTTCACCATTTGATTAACATAATGCTGCCTTCCACATCTGGACAACATGGTCCACTGTATGGTAAGCAGGCAATGCCAAGACTTGGATGCTGCTTGGCAATCAATAAGGCTGGTCAGAAAATGATCAACAGTTTCTTAGAGGAGTACCAATAATTTTTTCTCAAGGTTCAAGACATTGCAAAGGTAAAACTCAATTCAATTGTAAGTCTATGATACATGGGAAGACATTACAGATATCCAGTAAGTTAAAATGTTTGCTCTATTCTGTCTGATTTCATGGCTGCATGGAAGCAGAAACTATATTGAAGTGTTTTGACATTGCCTTGCTGTCACGTCCAGAATGTATTGTCAGAATGAGAAGGGCTGGTGAATACATCTTCCCAAATATCTGTGTGTATTCTAAACAAGTGATGGAAATACCATTTTGTCGCAGTGCCCTCTGTCATTCAGTTGGTAGCACTCTTACCTGTGATTCAGAACTCCTCACCCCAGGACTTGAGGACAAAAATATAAGTTTACGTTCTCAGGCAGTACTGAAGGAATGCCACATTGTTGGAGATGCCATCTTTCACATGAGACAAAACCCACCATTTGCCGTCTCAAATGCACACATAGATCATAGAACCCTACAGTGCAGAAAGAGGCCCTTCGGGTCTGCACAGAACACAATCCCAACCAGACCTACGCCCATATCCCTACATATTGTACCCACTAATCCCTCTAACTGCCGCTACCATGGACACTAAGGGGGCAATTTCTTAGCATGGCCAGTCAACCTAACCACACATCTTTGGACTGTGGGAGGAAACCAGAGTGCCTGGAAGAAACCTACACAGACACAAGGAGAACATGCAAACTCCGCGACAGTGACCCGAGCCAAGAATCGAACCCAGGATCAGTGTTAACCATTGTGCTACCATGCCGCCCATATCTCACCAACTTCTACAGATGCACCATAAAAAGCATTCTTTCTGGTTGTAGCACAACTTGGTTTGGCTCCTGCTCTGCCCAAGACTGCAAGGAACTTCAAAGGTTTGTGAACAAAGCCTAGTCCATCATGCAAACCAGGCTCTCATTCACTGACTCTGTCTATACTTCTCACTGGCTCGGAAAAGCAGCCAGCATAATTAAAGGCTGCATGCATCCTGGACATACTCTCTTACGCCTTTATTCATTGGGAAAAAACACCGAAGTCTGATGTCTCATACTAATCAACTCAAGAACAGCTTCTTCCCTGTTGCCAAGGATTTTTGAATGGACCTACCTTGCATTAAGTTAATCTTTTTCTGCACCCTAGATATGACAGTAGTGCTACATTCTGCATTTTCTTCTTTTCTCCTCTTTGAATGGTATGATTTGTCTATATAGCACACAAGAAACAATACTTTTCGCTGTATATTAGTAAATGTGACAATAATAAATCAAATCAAATCAAATAATCTCTTGTCATTATTTCAAAGAGCAGAGGAATAATTCTTGGTGTCCTAAACAATATTTGTCCCAAGCTCAACAGCACAAAAGAATAGATTATCTGGTCACTATCACATTAGTGTTTGTGGAAACTTTCTGTGTACAACACATTGCCATGTTTCCTGCATTACAAGTGACCATACTTCAAAAGTATTTCATTGGCTATAAAGCATTTTGCGATATCTTATGTTTGCAGAAAATTGTACGTAAGTACCTGTACTCCTTTTTTTTCATTAAAATAGTGCCCCTTTTTAAATAAAATCCACCTGATTCTCTTATCCATTATTATAGAACATAGAACATTACCGCGCAGAACAGACCCTTTGGCCTTCGATGTTGCGCGACCAATTAGGAAAAAGCAGTGACCCTCTAACCTAAACTATTCCCTTTTCGTCCATAAACTTATCTACTAACCTCTTAAACGCCACCAAACTTGGCGCATTTACAACTGCCGCAGGCAGGGCATTCCATACTCTAACCACCCTCTGGGTAAAGAACCTACCTCTGATATCCGTCCTATAACTACCACCCCTTAATTTAAAGCTATGTCCCCTCGTGCTAGCTTTCTCCATCCTAGGAAAAAGGCTATCACTGTCCACCCTATCTAAACCTCTAATCATCTTATATGTTTCAATAAGGTCTCCTCTTAGCCGCCTTCTTTCTAACGAAAACAACCTCAAATCCCTCAGCCTCTCTTCATAAGACCTGCCCTCCATACCAGGCAACATCCTGGTAAACCTCCTCTGTACCCTCTCCAATGCCTCCACATCTTTCTTATAATGCGGGGACCAGAACTGCACACAATACTCCAAGTGCGGCAGCACTAGAGTTTTGTACAGTTGCAACATGACGTTGCGGCTCCGAAATTCAATCCCCTACCAATAAAAGCTAAGACTCCGTATGCCTTCTTAACAACCTTATTGACTTGATTGCCAACTTTCAGGGATCTATGCACATATACACCAAGATCCCTCTGTTCTTTAACACTATTAAGAGTCCTACCATTAGCCCTACACTCTACACCTACACCATTATTGCTCATTTACCTAAACAATTTGGGCTGTATTCAGAATTTGCCAATTACATCAACTCTGTGCGTATGCTCAGTGCCGAAGGAGATTGTCACAAAATACAAGATATACATTAATTAAGTTTAAGTTTATGTATTAGTGTCACAAGTAGGCTTACATTAACACTACAATGAAGTTATTGTGAAAATCCCCAAGTTGCCACACTCTGGTGCCTGTTCTGGTACGCTGAGGGAGAATTTAGCATGGCCAATGCACCTAACTAGCATATCTTTTGGACTGTGGAATGAAACTGGAGTACCTGGAGGAAACCCTTGCAGACACAGGGAGAACTTGCGGACTCCACGCAAACTGTGACCGAACCCAGCAATTGAACCCAGGTCCTTGTCATTGTGAGGCTGCACTGTGCCGCTGGATGTATAAACGGCAAATTAATTTCAGTATAGAAAAGGGTAAATGGCACAGTGGTACAGTGGTTAGCATTGCTACCTCACAGTGCCAGGGACCCGGATTCATTTCTTGCCTTGGGTGACTGTGTGGAGTTTACATATTTTTCCTGTGTCTGTGTGACTTTCGTCCAAGTACTCTGATTTCCTCCCACAGTTCTAAGATATAGAGGTTATTTGGATTGGCCATGCTCACATTCTCCTTAATGTCCCAGTATGTGAAGGTTAGCTGGATTAGCAGAGTAAATAGGGCTGGGTGGGATGCTCTTTCTGAGAGCTACATTCTGCAATCTCTTCTTTTCTTCTCTTTGAACGGTATGATTTGTCTGTATAGCGCACAAGAAACAATACTTTTCAATGTATATTAATAAACGTGACAATAATAAATCAAATCAAATCAAATAATCTCTTGTCATTATTTCAAAGAGCAGAGGAGTAATTCTTGGTGTCCTTGTAGGGTTCCTATGAAATCTCTGTAAGGGTGAGATTCTCAGGCAAAATAAGAAGATCACAAACCCTTTAGAAAATAAGAGGAATTTTAATGCATTCAAGAATTAAAATTTGGTCGACAGTGTAAACAAAGTGATTGAACAACTATATTAAAAGTAACGATGCAGGTTAATAGGGCCATAAAACATGCAAACAAAACCTCCAGGTTTCAATTCTATTTCTCCTGGAGAAATAGAATTGAAAAACAAAGATATAATGTGAAACTCATACAGATCCTTGTTAAGACCAAACTTAAAGTATTGTACTCAGTCTGATACCAATATTACAGTGAAGATATACGGGCTTTGGAGTGAATGCAAAACTGATTTAGGGGAATGACACTAGAACTTCAAGGCAGTAACCATCAGAAAAGTTTGAATCGACTGGAGCTTTTATTCTCAAGAAAAGGGAAGGTGATGTCGTAATAGTGGTTTTTAAAATGATGCCAAAGTTTGATTTGATTTGATTTATTATTGTCACATGTATTAACATACAGTGAAAAATATCGTTTCTTGTGTGCTATACCGTTCATAGAGAAGGAGATGAGAGAATACAGAAAGTAGTGTTACTGTCATAGCTAGGGTATAGAGAAAGATCAACTTAATGCAAGATAAGTCCATTCAAAAGTCTGACAACTGCAGGGAAGAAACTGCTCTTGAGTTGGTTGGTACGCGACCTCAGACTTTTGTATCTTTTTCCTGACAGAAAGAAGATCTTAGAGGGAGGTGCTGAGGCCCAAGCCACGAAGTTTGGAGATGAGTTTCGTGGGAATAATGATGTTGAAGGCTGAGCTGTACTCAATGAATAGGAGTCTGACATAGCTGTCCTTGTTATCTAGATGTTCCAGGGTTGAGTGCAGGGCCAGAGAGACAAACCTGTTGCTGTGGTAGGCAAACTGTAGTGGATCCAGGTAGTCTGGGAATTTGACAGAGTAGATGTGAAGAAGATGTTTTAAGTTGTGAGTTACCCAAAGCTAGAAGTTGTAAATATAAGTTTGCTACGAGTTAATATTATACCCAGTGAGTGGCTAAAGATAGGAGTTGAGGCAAATGCTATAGTTACATTTAAGAGGAAGCTCGATAAACACGAGGGGAGAAAGGGGTAGGAAAGAAGTGCTGATAGAGGAAGATGAAGCAAAGTGTGAGGATGTTTGTGTGCAGCATATACATTGCCCTAAACCACTTGGGCTGAAGGCCTATGTCTGTGCTGAAAACTCTGTGTAATTCAATGAAACAATGTAGGGCAGCTTTCTAGGAAATGCTACAAAAGGAGACAAATAACTGTTGTCTGAAAGCTCAACATGCACATTTTAACAAAGGACATTTTGCTCAATCAGGCTCAGGATGTGGCAATGATTGGAGCTTTTCAATAGAGGCTTATGTTACACTGTCACTTTAAAATATCTCTTTGAAAACAGAGGGACTTGAGAACTTAGCTCTGAAGCACAAAACCACCCACCAAGGTGACACCTGGTCAGCAGCCCTGTAACTGATAGTTAAGTTAAACTTACTAATTATTGTCACAAGTAGACTTACATTAATATTATAATGAAGTTACTGTGAAAATCTCCTAGTCACCACACTCCAGCACCTGTTCAGATACGCTGAAAGAGAATTTAACGTAGCCGGTGCAACTAGCCAGCACATCTTTCAGACTGTGGGAGGAAAGCAGAGCACCCAGAGGAAACCCATGCAGATACAGGGGGTAACGTGCAGACTCCACACAGATAGTGACCCAAGCCAGGAATCAAACCCATGACCCTGGCGCTGTGAGGTAGCAATGCTAACCACTGTGCCACCATGCTGGTCAGGCCTATCACTTAACTCAAAACAATTTATGTCAAAATCCCACTTGAATTGACAAAGAGCGAATTCCAGTCCCTTGTCTATATACTTAAACAAAAGGAACGTATTATTTATGTTGATGCTACTGAACTGCTACAATCTCCAGACGAATTGCATCAGGGAGCCATTGCCACATAGCTCCACAGCTTTTACCAACACTCCACCTCCCAGTCAGTCTGCTCGGTAAAGCCCTTGTCAAAATTTATAATTGGCATACAAGTAAAATATATTTTCAGCAATGAACAGATATTCCTGAGTAAATAATTTCAATCAGGTCTAGTAGCTTTAACAGTAACTATCAAAAGTGAATTGAATATATACTTGAAAAGAAAAATGAATTGCAGGACTTTGGAGAAAGAGAGGGAGGGGACCGGGACTAAGTGATTAACTATCTAGAAGAACTGTTATGAGCATATTTGTCTGATTTATTTCCTCTTCTGCTCTATGATTACGTAATCTCCGATTCCAGTGTATTTTTCCTTCAAGTCCCTGATGGGCTTTAAATCTTCATAGAATTCTACAGTGCAAAGGAAACCATTCAGTCCATTGAGTTTGTACCAACTCTGACAGAGCATCTCACCTACATCTTATCCCTGTCACCCCATGTATTTATCTCACTAACTCCTCTTACCTATGCAGGTTGGGACACAAAAGGGCAATTCAACATGGTAAGAAGTCCAAAGGTTTATTCATTAACACAAGCTTTCAGAGCACTGTCCCTTCATCAGGTGAGTGGGAGTTATATTCGCCAACAGGGCATATATAAACACAAACTCATTTACAAAATAATAGTTGGAATGCAAGTCTTCACAGTAATCAAGTCTTAAAAGTACAGACAACATGAGTGTAGAGAGAATTAAACACAGCTTAAAGAGCTGTGTATTGTCTCCAGCCAGGATGGTTAGTGAGATTTTGCCAGTCCAGGCAAGTTGTGGGGTTTACAGATAGTGTGACATGAACCCACGATCCCCGTTGAGGCCATCCTTATGTGTGCAGAACATGGCTATCAATTTAGCATGGCCAGTCTATCTAACCTGCACATCTTTGGACTGTGGGAGGTAACCAAAGCACCTGGAGGAAATCCACGCAGACAGGGGGAGAATGTGCAAACTCCACAAAGTGACCCAAACCAGGAATCGAATCCTGGTGTCTGGTGCTGTGATGCAGCAGTACGAGCCACCTTGCAGTTTCAGCAGTAATACCGCTCCACCCCCAACCAAATATCCCACCCAGATGCTGGAACATGGCTTGTAACATAAAAGTGAGATTCATCCTGGAAAAGGTAGCAATGACTTTACTGCTGAAAAGGCACAAGACACACTCTGGGTAGGATTTTACAGCCTCACTCAGGCAAGATAGGAAATTCCTGCCCGAGGTCAACAGAGAGTTCCGTTGTCAGATCTTTGCCGAATCTGCAGTGGGCAGGGCGGTAGAGTTCCATCCTTCATCTTTATTCTGCTCAGCCCTTCACCCAAGCAGAAAGTCCTATGTCTCAGTAGTCGGCCCAGTCAAGGATACAACTCCAGCTCCCCCTCACACATCTGACTGAACTTTCAGTGAATCAGATAAGCAATTTACGTAATTAACCAAGCTGACCATTTTAGGAAGTCAGATTTTAAGGAGATACATTCCAGGCACGTCAGCAAATCTTTGAAAAGCTAATTTCTACCAAGGTCATCATTCTAATTTACTGCCCAGCAATTAAAGTTGATAATTATGCCGGGAGGTATTTGGCTGTTATGAAATAAATATTATGTTAGGAGCTAAATTAACATGTTTGTGGAGTCAGGTCATGTGGACAGTGTTACTGCAAAAGTACAATGGTGGGAAAATTGAGACCCGATTAAATGCCATTTTAGACATATATGGAAGTGATCGTTAGGCATAATATGGTGTGGGGATATCCGATTAGCAGTACAGAGGCTTTCTGGTTCCCCAAGTTCTGGCAGTCCAGCTGTGGCAGCCTAGGCTACAGACCAATTTGTTTGACGGTTGCGAGTCTGAAAGTTTGGAAAGGGCATAGTGTCGGCATTGTTGGTTCATTAATGGATACATTGTTTTTCAGAGCTCCAAGATACTTCAGTCTCAGCAATTTCAGAGATATGGAAATAATGGCACCAGGAATTTAAACAAGTCATAGCTAATAGAAATGGAATTTAAAACAGATGAGTGATTCATTCTCGTAGAAAGAACCAAGAAAGACAATATGAATCAATTGACAAGCTTAAAGCTTAAGTTTATTCATTCATCACATAAGTAGGCTCATATTAACAACAAAAACAAAAAATATTGGAAAATCTCAGTAGGTCTTGACAGCATCTGTGGTGAGAGGATAGAACAAACATTTCGATATTGGATGACCCAATCCAATATCTCACGATAGTGGGTGCACAAATAGAGAGACCTTGGTGTGCATGCACAAAAGCTTTGGAAGTAAACAATGAGAAGGCTTTTAAAAGGCAGACTGGACACATGACTTTATCGAAAAAGACACAATATAAAATGAAGAAAGTTATGCTAAATCTTTACAAAACGCTAGTTAAGCTCTGTCTTGGATTATTACAACCGATTCTGTTTTTAATCTCAATTTCTCCTTCAGTTGTTGCTAAGCCAAGGCTACTAGGTCTTTGTTTCCGGTGTTCATATTTGGCTTTCGCTTTCTTACTGTATTTAGAAACTCTCATACTGCCTAATCTCCTATTCAAACCCACTCATTTGTTTTTCTGTCCATCCAGCTGATTCTGAACATTCTCTTCCACACCCAAATTTCAAATGCTGCTTTCCTTTTGCTTCAGTCCAACTCCTGCATCCACTCGATGTGAATGACTGCGCTCGGTGTTTTTTCAGCTTCATGCTGATGTGTCTGGACTTCCAGTCGGTACTTCTGTCATTGGTCACACCTCTTGCTGTAGCTGATTTAGACTGGATTTTATTTTTGGATGTAACATTTCAATTCATTAAGTGAATATATTAAATTGTTGCTATTACATGACTTGGAGGGTTAAAATTCTGCAGGAATTGGCATAGTGAATTTGAAGTGTCTTCTTGGTGCATCAGTAGCTTCGAACTCTGAGCAGTATGGTTGGGTTGGGTCTTTCCCAGTTACTATCTGTGATGCACGGCCAATCCATGAATCTCTAGATCAGTGTTCCTAACCTTTTGCAGGTCACCGCGCACTTTTATATGATAACTAAAATTGAAGCATGTCTCCTATTTCTCTCCAACTGAAACTGGCTTCTAACAAAACCGCCTAAAAACACAATAAGCCACCATCTAATAGGATTTTCATTACTTTAAACTGATAATGAAAGCTCTGTCACCAGTTACATATCAAATACAATTTTTTTTAAAAAGAAAATGTACACAATTTAATTGTTTCCCCTTGAAGATATCCATTGTTTATAGTGTTTTTCAAGTCTGCATTTCTCAGCGAAGAAGTGCATACTCATGACACAAAAAAAATTGAAACAGAGCAGAGCATAAATGAAAGAAAAACTGTGAGTAATACTTTACTGACAATATTGATGTGAAACATTTGATTTGATTTAATTTATTGTCACATGTGCTGGGATACAGTCAAAAATATTGCTTTGCACGCTACACAGACAAAACATACCATACAGGATTGGAGAAAAGAAAAAGAATAGGGTGAAGAATATAGTGTTGCAGTTACTGATAGGGTGAAGAGAATGATCAGCTTAATATATGGTTGTGTTACAAGTCAGGTTGGATACTTTAAGGTGTTTTAAGAAGCTCGCTTGGCCTATAACATTTTATGTTGAATTTGCTAGGATGAGCATGAGTGGTTTGACTTCAGGTATGATTCAACTGACTCATAAGGAGCTTTTATCAAAAACAGTTTAATTAAGAATATTGTTGATATGTATAGTAAGACTATTAGCAAGAACTTCTAACAATTACAAACGAGAAACACAGCAACCATGACAATGAAGAAATATCTCTGATGTGTTCCAACCAAAGCCAACATCCAATCCACAAAACCCTCCAAATGACCATAGATTAATGCCCATTTATTACAGGAATCCTGCGTCCTGGATTGAATGCTGAAAATCTCTTGCAAAAAAACTCAGAAGAGGCAGTAGTCAAATCTAGAACAAAGAACAAATAACAAAACAGCACGGGAAACAGGCCGTTCGGCCCAACGAGCCCGTGCCGCCACCCCGATGTTCCCACCTCTACCCGTGATCCCTGTCCATGTTTATAGATCTATGGATTAAAAACCAAATTTGAGACAATTTAGGGAGAATTTGTTTTGCCAATTAGCCTAAGAGCACATCTTTGGGATGTGAGAGGAAACCGGAGCACCCGGAGAAAACCCACGCAAGCACGGGGAGAATGCGCAAACTCCCACAGACACAGGCCCAAATCCATGTATCTGCACAGCACAGCAATAGTCACTGAGCTGTCGTGTTGCCCATCAAATGGTCCAGGTCAAGCATACACTAACGACGTGAAACACTAGGATACTCTCGAAAAAAAAATCCAAGAACAGCGCTCTCACGACCCATCGCGTGTATGCCCCCTGTTAGACAACAAGGTGGATCAAAGCACCTGTAGGATAAAAACAAGTACATCAATATCATCATCTATTTACACACTTCCCAAGGACTCCCAGCCTCATGATCCCTATTTTAAATCAGTTTTCTATCCCCCTTCATTCCCATTCTGTTTATGTGCCCATCTAAGTGTTTCTTAAATAACTCCAGTTTCCTAAAACACAGCTTCTTTAAGGCCAAACCAAACAAAGAGAAGAAGAAACAGGGAGAGAAATAGACTGTTTCTTAGTTTGCTGCTAAACTGCATCTAAAAACACTCTGCCCAAAATGAAACTGAAAGCCCTAAGGAAAAAACCCTATCACTTGACTGCCACAAATGGAACTGAAAGCCCTGTCACCTGATCACCTGACAGCCACAGCTTAGTTCTACCCCCAGTGATATCACTGATGCTGCAAACTGCATGACTTTCAAAAAATTTTTCTTTAAGGTACATGACACTACGTTCATTCAAAAGTCTGATGGCAGCAGGGAAGAGGCTTTCCTTGAATCTTTTGTATGTGTTTTATAACCATTGTATCTTTTTCCTGACAGAACAAAGTGGAAGACAGTATATCTGAGGTGCATGGGGTCCTTGATTATGCTGACTGCTTTCCCACAGTAGCAGGAAGTGTAAACAGAGTTAATAATGGGAGGCTGGTTTGCATGATGGACTATATTCATAACCCTATGTAGTTTCATGCATCTTGGACAGAGCAGGAGCCATACCAAACTGTGCTGCATCTGGAAAGGATGTTTTCTATGGGGCATCCATAGAAATTGATAAGAGTCTTGATGGACATACCAAATTTCTTAGTCTTCTGTGAGGAGTCAATTTATCTGGTGTCAGGGCAACTGATAAGTGCTCCCTTCTTTTGTTTTTTATGTAAATCAGTGTTGAGAGTGCCAACCTGCACAGTCAGGTTATGAGAAACGGTAAGAGTGCTGCTTTAATGTGATCTGAAATCAATATTCTTATCCCACAACAGTCAAAATTTGTCTAGAGCATCTCTACAAACTTCAGTTTTAATGTATGATCCACTGTGACTTCTGTGAATTCAGTGTTCTTCAATGACCATTTCTTTGAGCCGGTTAAAGTCCAACAGGTTTATTTGGAATCAAGAGCTTTTGGAGCACTGTTCCTTCATCAGACTCACCTGATGAAGAAACAATGTTCTGAAAGCTTGTGATTCCAAATAAACCTGTTGGACTTTAACCTGGTGTTGCGAGACTTCTTACTGTGCCCATCCAGTCTAATGCTGGCATCTTCACTTCATTTCTTAGATGATTCAGGAGAAAGTGACCAAAATGGATCACATACCCAATTAAAGTCTTCCATACTTGGGGAAGATAATTACATTCAAACTTCTCTGGTGGTGTTTTAAGATGTGTTGAAGTGAGGTTGAGTATGATTTTGCCAGCAAGATTTGCTATGTCAGCTTGAACAACAGAATGATCCACTTGCCACTTTTTCCCCCAAGGACCAGTTTTGATCTGAGAATCTGAAGTTTTTCTGTGGCATTTGGAATGTTCTCATTTTTCACTTGAATTTTAACATTCAGCTTATTCAGATAGTTGGAGGTATCTGGCAGATATGCAAGCTCACCGCACCAAGAATCATCGCATATTAAATCTTTGTGTGTGGCAATTTGTGCAGAGCAGAAAATTCTTTCAGCACATTACGGAGTTCATAAACAAGAAAGAGGATCTTTGTCTGAGACACTATCGCACTACTATGCATATGAATAAACCCTGGTACTCTGCTCTCATCTCTTCACACAAAGTACTATACCAGCATGATATCAAAGGATGTGATTTTACATCATTCACGAATTTCACTGTTTGATCTAACACTACAGTTATCTCAGACAGCATTGTTTTGGATACAAGGGCTTCATGATTCTGGATACAGTGGCTAATCTAGATGTGAGTATTCTGATCTGTCACCTTATTCATGAATTCTTTGACTTTTTTTGCTATGGAAGCTGCTCCATCATTGCAGATGATGTTGCATTTGGTCCAGTTATGATTATTTTCCACCAAATAAGCATTTGTGACACAAAAGATTCCCTATCCAGTTGCAAGATCAGGCAATTATTTGCAAAAGAAGAAATTCTCTGATAAAATCCCCATCAACATACTTGACATTAATTGAGACCTAGCATTATCACTATTATCTATGGACTGATTGGCCTGCATGGGAAATATTTCACTCACTTCAAGTTTCTCCTGAAGCACCTCTTCATATCAAGCTGATATTTTGTTAATATACTGTTTGATTGTATTTTCAGAAAGAGGAACATTGTCAATTTCCTTGACATCATCAGTTCCTACCATTACTCCTCCCACAATAGTTTTACCGGCAGAATTAGCATTTTGGTAATAGTGTGCGGCTTCTTCAATTTTGTTATGAGTTCAGCCAGCAAGTGGCTTGCCTCCTGCGCATTGTATGAAATTTGCACACACTTCTTCATACATTGATGTTAGAATCATAGAATTATAAGGTGAAGAAGAGATCCTTCGACCCATTAGGTCTGCATCGACATACGAGAAACGCTTGACCACCCACCTAATCCTGTCTATCAGTACTTGGCCCACAGCCTTGAATCTTATGATGTGCCAAGTTCTCATCCAGCTACTTTTTAAATTAAGTGAGTCATCTCCCTTTACCACCCTCCCAACCAGCGCATTCCAGACAGTCACCACTGTTTAGTAAAAAGATTTTTCCTCATATCCCCACTAAACCTCTTACCCCTCACCTTAAACCTATTTCCCCTCATGACTAACCCTTCAACTAAAAGGAACAGTTTCTCTCTATCCATTATATCCATATCCCTTAGAATAAAGAATAAAGAACAAAACAGCACAGAAAACAGGCCCTTTGGTCCTACGAGCCTGCGCCACCACCTCGATGTTCCCACTTCTACCCATGATCCCTGTCTATGTTTGTAGATCAATGGATTGAAACCAAATTTGAGACAATTTAGAAAGACTTTGTTCTGCCAGTCAGCCAAATAGCACATCTTTGGGATGTGGGAGGAAACCGGAGCACCCGGAGAAAACCCACGCAAGCACGGGGAGAATGCGCAAACTCCCACAGTCACAGGCCCAAATCCATGTATCTGTACAGCATAGCGATAGTCACTGAGCTGTCGTGTTGCCCATCAAATGGTCCAGGTCAAGTGTACACTAACGACGTGAAGCACTAGGATACTCTCGAAAAAAATCCAAGAGCAGCCCTCTCATGACCCATTGCGTGTGTGCCCCTTGTTAGACAACAAGGTGGATCAAAGTACCTGTAGGATAAAAACAAATACTTCAATATCATCGACTATTTACACACTTCCCAGGGAACTCCCAAGGCTCATGATCCCTATTTTAAATCAGTTTTCTATATCCCTCCATTCCCATTCTGTTCATGTGCCCATCTAAGTATCTCTTAAATAACTCCAGAATGCCTGCCTCTACCACTTTACTTGGCAGCGCGGTCCATATCCCCACCACCCTCTGTGTGAAAAAGCTCCCTCTAGCATCCAAATTATACCTTACCCCCCTCACCTTAAGCCCGTGACCCCTCGTGCTATTTGAATCCATCCTAGGAAAAAGCTTAACCCTGTTTACTCTATCTATGATGTAGAGATACCGGCGTTGGACTGGGGTAGTAAGAACTCAGTAAGAATCTAGCAATACCAATTTTAAATCCAACCGATTTATTTGATAGTAAATTTGCGAGCTTTCGACACTCTGTGTCTTCGTCAGGCAAATGCAGTGTTCTGGTCTGCAATAGCACACATATCAACACAGACAGTCACAGATTGCTGATTAGAATGCGAATCCTTACATCTAACCTGCTATTCAAGTGTTAAAGTGGCTAACAATGTGTGTGAAGGAAATCCTGAGCATTGGTTAGAGAATTGTGTATTTTCTCCAGACAGCACAGTAAGTGAAGTTTTTTGCTAACCCAGGCAAGTTACGGGAGTTACAGATAGTGTGTCATGAAGCCAAGATCCCTATTAAGACCGTCCTCATATGTGCGGAACTTGGCTATCAGTCTCTGCTCAGCGACTCTGCGTTGTCATGTGTTACGAAGGCCCCCTTGAAGAACATTTACCCGCAGTTCGGAGGCATCTATACCCCTCATAATCTTGTACACCTCTATTAGATCTCCTCTAAGTCTACGTCTTTCTAAGGAAAACAGCCCCAATTTGCCTAACTTCTCCTCGTAACTCAAACCTTCCATACGAGGCAGCATCCTGGTAAACCTCCTCTGCACCCTCTACACAGTCTCCACGTCCTTCTGGTAGTAAGACGACGAGAACTGGATGCAGTATTCCAAATGAGGTCTAACCAATGTTTTATACAACTGCAACATTAAAGGCCAGCTCTTGTATTCTACACTTCTTCCTATAAAGACTAGCATACCATATGCTTTCTTCACAACCTTCTCCACCTGCTCTGCCACCTTCAGAGACTTGTGCATTTGCATCTCCAGGTCCCTCTGCGTTTCTATACTCTTAATAGGTCTACCCATTATCATTTACCTCCCCCCTACATTCTTTCTCCCAAAATGCATCACTTCACATTTATATTTTTTCTCTCTGTTTTTAATTGTTTTTTGCTGCCGTAGTTAGGCGTGGGGGTAGCTGGGAAGGGAACTGGGGAGTATAAAGAGAAAATGGCAGTAATCAGTGGGCAGCGTCGGGAGCGGGCAGTGGAGTGAGCAGGGAAGCAGAGTGAAAGATTTAAGGGCTTTGGCTCACTGGGCTGAGGCGAGAGCAGGCTTAGGCAGAGTGTGCTACTCGTTTTCCAGTTGCGTTCACAGCTCCAAAGGTATTCAGGACAATGGCGGGGATTACGTGAAGATGCCTCACTTGCGTACGGTTTCATATGTGGGAGTTCCTGGAGGCAAGACATCTCCCGAAAGTCCACATATGCGTCAAGTGTTTGGAACTGCAGCGTCTGAGGGCTCGGGTCAAGCAACTAGAGCGGCAATTGGAAGATGCATTTTTAGTCAGGGAGAACGCGGCAATAATGGAAGAGAGACATAGTAAAGTGGCGGACCCAGAGCCTAAGGTTGGGGAACCTGACCCTTACAGGTGGATTACTTTAAGGAAAGGGAAAAAGGAGAGGGGAGACAGTTCAAAGACTTCCCCAGAATCTTGAGATGCAGGTGCTGGCATTGGACAGGGATGGGCACAGTAAAAAGTCTCACAACACCCAGTTAAAGTCCAATAGGATTGTTTGGGATCATAAGCCTTTGGTGCACTATTCCTTCATCAAGTGAGTCAGAATCAGAATCTTGTACACCTCAATTAAGTCGCTCCTCAGTTTTCTCTGCTCCAATGAAAACAGCGCAGGCAGATCACACCTCTCTTTATACTTTAAATGCTCTATCCCAGACAGGTGAACGTCCTATGTTTTGTTTTAGATGTTGTTTACTTGGGTGCTTGAAGTACCCTATATCCTTGAGGGAGAGCGAATAGAGCTTCAACTTACTTGATGCCATTTCAATGTTTAAGAGTTTCTCCCTGCAGATTAGACATTCTAGGATAGAACGAGAAGCTTCACCCTCCAAGAAGATCCAAAGTCTAAGTAGCTATTGCTTTACTGTCTCTGTACAAACCTCACTTTTCTCACTTGAAGTTCTGTCATTTTGGGCAAATTTTTATTAGAGTAGGGTTCTTCATTTCTCTTCTTCAAGAACTTATGCATGGGATATCATATATTATATGCCAGTGGTTCATTCAGGGTAAGTATAAAATATATGTGAAAGACAAATGAATGAGGAACAGGAGTAGGTTACTTGGCCTTTCAAGCCTGCTGCACCATTCTATAAAAGCATGGCTGATCTGATCGTAACCTCAACTTCACATTTCCATCTGCCCCTAATAACCTTACAGCCCCTTGCTGACCAAGAATCCATCTAGCTCTGCTTTGAAATATTCAAAGACTCTGATTCCACTGCCTTTGAGGAAGAGAAACTTGTGATAGAAAAAAAAAAATTCTCGCCTATATCTTAAAAAGTGATCCCTTATTTTTAAATAGAGATTCAGAGGAAACAGCCTGTCCATATGCACCATGTCAAGACCCCTCAAGAACTAAAAGGTTTCAATCAAGTCATCTTTTTGCTAAACTCCAGTTGATACAAGCCTAGCCTCTCCACCTTTCCTCATAAGACAACCTGCCCATTTATAGACTAATAATAGTCTAGTAAACCTCTCAACTGATTCTACATCCTTCTTTAAATAAGTATTATACACAGAACTCCAGATGTGGTTTCACTACTGCCCTGTACAACTGAAGCATAACCTCTCTGCTTTTGTATTTAATTCCCTTGCAATAAACAATAATGTTCTATTAGCTTTGGTTATACATACTATCCACAAGGATATCCAGATCCCTCTGAATCTCAGAACTCTATAATCTCTCACCATTTTGACAAGATGCTTCTTTCTGCCAAAATGAACAACTTCACGTTTTCCCATATTGTGCTCCATTTACCAGATGTTTGCTCACTCACTTAACCTATCTCTTTCCCTTTGTAGCCTCCTTCCATTCTCTTCACAATTTACTTTCCTACATATATTTGTGTCATCAGCAAATAACCTTTGAAGTGGTACCTTATCAAATGCCTTCTGGAAATCTATGTGCGGTACATCTACCAGTTCCCCTTTATCGTCACATATGGCTCCTTCAAAAAGCTCCAGTTAATTGGTTAAATATGATTTTCCTTTGACAAAACCATTTTGCATCTACCTGATTGCCATGTCTTTTTCTAAGTGTCCTACAGTAACATCTTTAATAATAACTCCTAACATTTTCCCTCTGGCAGATGTTAAACTAACTGGCCTGTAGTTTTCTGATTTCTGTATTTCTTTGTGAATAAAGGAGTTACTTTTGCCATTTTCCAATCTAATGCGATCTTCCACCAATCTAGTGAATATTGGAAAATTAAAACCAATGCTCACTAGCCATTCCTTTTAACACCCTTGTATGAAGTCTATCAGGACCCGGAAATTTATCAGCCTACAGCTCCAACAAGTAGCTCAATACAAGAATCAGCCTCTCTGCCAATACACATTGCTGACTGCACACGGTGCTAAATCCACAGACACTCTTGGCTCTGCACTGCTTGAATGGACATAATGGTTGATGGTTCTGACTCATAGAATCAGAGGATCCTTAGAGTGCAGAAAGAGTCCATTTGACCCATCAAGTCTGCATTGACCACAATCTCACCAGGTCCTATCCCTATAACCCTATTTATTTACTGTACTAAGCCCTTGACACTAAAGAGCAATTTAGCATGACCAGTCAACCTAACTCGCATATTTTTAGAGTGTGGGAGGAAACCAGAGCATCCAGAGGAAACCCACTCCAACATGGGGAGTTATTCTCCAGTTGTCTGGCACAGTCCCTCCAGCTAAGGATGTCTAGAAGATTATGGTCAATGCCTCTGCAGTTTCTTCCCACACAAACAGTCTCCCAAGCCAGAAGTTGAACCTGGATTCCTGGCACTGTAAGGCAGCAGAACTAACCACTCTACACCCTGCTCCCCTTTTTTATTTAAGAATTCACCCAAGTCAAGGGATGATGCAGCCTCTGGTTTTCTGAGCGAGATCTTTTTGTCTCACTGCTCCATTCCAGACTCCATTATTTCTGCTTATGGACTCCTCCTAAGTCATCCTAGAAGCCAGACAGTTCATCTTGCTTCTGAAAAATAAACATTCCTGTTTGCACCTCCCCCATATTTCATGATTTTACATATCTTCAAGGTGTAGAACTGGAAAACAGAAACTGGCAATGGATGTTTAGTTCTTGGAAGCCATTCAGAGAAGGTTCATCAGATTGATTGTTGGGATGAAGCTAAAAACAAGAAAAATGCTGGAAAATCTTAGCAGATCTGACAGCATCTATGGCGAGAGGGTAGAGCCAACGTTTCGAGTCCAGATGACCCTTCATCAAAGCTGCAGTGAAGCTGTTGTATTATGAGGAAAGACATGAGCAGGTTGGGCCTATATTCTTTGTGGTTTAGTAGAGTGAAAGGTGATACTATTGAAACAAAAGGACTCTGAGTAGGAGTAACAGGATAGGTGCAGGCGGATGTTTCTTCTGGAGGAATCTAGGGGGACATAGTTTCAGATGCATATGAGGCCAAATCTCTTCTCACTGAGAATCATGAATTCTCTCAAGCAGTGGAAGCTGAGTCATTGAATATATTCAAAGCTGATAGAGCCAGATTTTTGAATTATAGGAGAAAGAAGGATTATGGGAAATAGGTAGGAAGGTGGAATTGAGGCCAGACCAGATGAGCCATGATTGTACTGAATGGTGGAGCAGGCTTGAAGGGCTGTATAACCTATTCGTACTCCTATTTCTCATGTTCTTATGTCCAGACAACCCAACAGGCAATTTCCCTCAACTGTCAGATTGCTTCCTTCATCCAGACCTAAGGACTATTTGATAGCCCGTTCAATGAGTGGTGAGTTTCTTAGGGACTTATGCTTCCAGCATAAATTAGTGTCATTGAACAAGAAAGCATAAAGGGGGCCATTCATCTCATAATGCTTGTGTCAATGCTTTGTGGTAGAGTTGCCCAATTAATCCCAGTTCCCACCTCTTTTTTCTGGGTACCTATACATTTATCTAGTTCTCTTGTGAATATTATCATTAAATTGGATTCACTACCCTTTCCAGCAGTTTGTGGTGTCAATGGTAGCTACTTTTTCCAGCAATGTATTCCAGCTCACAGTTATTCATGTGCTTACTCGACATGGACTGCAGCATTTCAAGAAGGTAGCTCATCTCTACCTTCTCAAGGTCAGTTAGGGATGGGCAACAAATGCTGACCCAGTCAGCAAAGCCTAATTCTGTGTCACCTCTGGTTCTTCTTCCAATTATCGTAAGTCTGTTAGATCTGATTACCACCTTATAACCACTGGATAATAAGAGAAATCTATACAGGGGTGGTATTCCACCCAAAACCGTGATGCCTTTGTGCTATGCAAATGGAAGCATTTCTCGTTAGCTGTGTTTTCACCTTGGTAGCTTAGTAATCTTCAAGCAATCTGTCAGTCTTATTGGATTTGAACATATTGTCTTGAAGTCTGGCTCAACATTTCTGTCTAGAATGGTCTCCCAAGTATAAACTTTGTGGTTGTCATTGATGGTGAAGAGAGCTATATTTTCATCTGTAAATATACATGTTTATGCTTTTTGGATACGTTTTCATGCGCCCTGAATTTCCCACAATGCTTGCCAGGAAAGTACCAAGTCCATCTTCTGAAGACATCTAGTGAGGCACATCTGGGATGTGGGGAGGTCAGCATTTAAACTGTTAATCCTTTGTATTATAACAGAAGGAAGAAAAATAACTTAAAAGTGAAAATTAGTTTTCACTGAAAATTTTGGTTAGATCTGTTTCTTGTTTTTTTGTCTGTAAGATTTTTCAGTTGCTGTCATTGTCATTTTCATATAGCCATTTCTCTATTTTTGCATTACTTGGAAGAGAAAGAAGTGGATTGTAGAATCATAGGCTACAGCTCAGAAATGGACTACTCAACCCATCAATTCTGTTTCAATGTTCTTCTTCACATGGTCTAAACATACTTTCCTACTCGCTTAAAAATCTTCCTTTTTCCAGCAGAAATTTCCTTTTGGAAAACAATCAGTAGAATAAGAATTGATGCAAAATCTTTCAAAGGGCAGTGAGACGTAATGTCATTTTGAGTACAGAGTGTCTTATAAGCCTTTTGCTGTAATTGTTTTACTGAGATAGGCATACTTCTAATTAAAAAAAGAAAAGAGGGATTTAGGGAACAAGTGGAGAGGTGTATTTGAGACCAGGGAGAGATCAGCCATCATCTGATTAAATGGCAGAGCAGGCTTGAAGGCCTAAATTTGCCTACTTCTGCTCCTAATTCCTGTGTTCCTATGTAATGGGGTCTGTTGAGGGTTCTGAGCAAGTATGGATTTTGGGGGCTTCTCAGTCTACAAGAGCATATTCTGCAAGCGAGACCTATTCTACTAATACTCTTGTTTTCATAGTTATTACTGTTATCACTGTTCTACCAAGTTATTATTATTGTTAAACTTCATTATTTAGTGATATAAAGAAGATCATTCTTGAATCAACGTATTTGGCTACTTTATTTGTGGTCTCACATTACACAAATAGAGTAGCATTGATGGACCTTTGTAATCTTAGGGTTTCTGCACAAAACTACAAAACTTTTATTAACCACAGTCAATCATACTCCAAAGCTTTCACAAGGAGTCGCCTGGACTCAAAATGTCAGCTCTTTTCTCTCCTTTTAGATGCAACCAGACCTGCTGAGATTTTCCAGCATTTTCTCTTTTGGTCTCTTTTGGTTCCATCTTCTATAGCATTGCCCTCTAACTAACTCAATTACCATTCACCCAGTTACTTTTACCTGGAATTGCATCATGAATATCCACAACGGAGTTGAGATCACAACCAGATGAGCCATGGTCTTATTGAATGGTGGAGCAAGCTCAAAGGACTGAATAGCCTACTCCTGATGTGTTTCCTACACTACAACTTTGACTTTCAAAAGTGGTACATTGGATGTACTTTGAACCATAGAATCCATGAAGACATAGATTCCCTGCAGCGCAGAAGGAGGCCATTCAATCCTATGAGTTAGTGCTATAAAGAAGATCATTCTTTAATCAATGTATTTGGCTACTTTATTTGTGGTCTCACATTACACAAATAGAGTAGCATTGATGGACCTTTGTGATCTTAGGGTTTCTGCACAAAACTACAAAACTTTTATTAACCACAGTCAATCATACCAAAAAAGCATCTGACTCAGGCACATCCCTCTCCACTTCCCGCTGTCTCAGACAGGCAGCCAGCATAATCAAGGACCCATGTACCCCTGAAATATTCTCTTCCGCCTTCATCCATTGGGAAAAAGATACAAGGTCTCAGATTATGCACAACAGACTCAAAAACAGCTTTTTCCCTGCTCCATCAGACTTTTGAATGGACCTAACTTGCGTTAAGTTGATCTTTCTCTGCACTCTAACTACAACTGTAACACTGCAATTCTGCATCCTCTCCTTTCCTTCTCTATGAACAGTGTATAGCAAGCAAGGAACAATATTTTTCATTGCCTACTAATACATGTGACAATAATAAACCAAATCAAATCAAATCCACACACCCCCCCAACCATAACTATGCACATTTACTATGGTTTATCCACCTAACCTGCACATCTTTGGATTGTGGGAAGAAATCCATGCAGACATAGGGAGAATGTGCAAACTTCACAGAGACAGTCACCCAATTCACAGGAATTGAACATGGGTACCTAGCACTAACCACTGTGCCACACAATAGCTTGTCTTGTCATCATGAAAGCCGCTATATATATGAGTCATTTGTATTGCTAGAGTAAGGGATGATGAATGAGCCAGTATAGTGATTTTGTTGGCACTGCTGGGTTGGCAATGTTTCTTTGTCAATGCCTAAAGAAACAAGGAAGAAACATATGTTTAAATGATGCTGGAAAGAATCCACTGAAGTAAAGGTCGTATAGCTTATGAGCACAGTAAGAAGTCTCACAACTCCAGGTTAAGGTCCAACAGATTTATTTAGTAGCACGAGTGACCAAATCAACCACTCTCCTGATGAAGGAGCAGCGCTCCAAAAAGCTCATGTTACCTAATAAACCTGTTGGACTTTAACCTGGTGTTGTGAGACTTATTACTGAGTCCACCCCAGTCCAACGCTGGCACCTCCCCATCATAACTTAAGAGTGTCAGCGTGATTTGCTGCATGTTGAAAGTTTAAAGGATTCAGAAACAAGGGACAGCATAGTGGTTTTGTCTGTTTCCCAACATGTATACGGGTAAATGAGCACATACCAGGAAGATCTGCTGTATGCAATCTTGTTTCATAGGGTCACCTTTTCAAATATCCTTGTGATACGTACTTCAGTTGACCGTCAAGTGGGATGACAGTGATAGTGTGAATCGGGCATCCAAGCTGAACCCTCCACATTCTGACTGGGCAGTGTCAGTTAAAAATTACCGCTTTTATATCTGTTTTCAATCTTTAAAATTTTTCTCCCAGAAAAGTGGTAATTTTTATGACAAGCAGGCTAGTTGAATTTGATTGAAGTGTCTTGTTGGCAGTTGGAATTTCAGTATAAGAAGACCGCAGCAGTTTTGTTAAAGAAAATTATAAGCAGCTGGGTGAATAAATAATTTGAAATGTAAAGTGCAGATGATGCCATTTTTATCCTCGCCTGGAATCATTTTTTGATGATATTTGACTCAAAAAACAGAGTACAGCATGCATCCTGTTGCCATAAGCTTATCTACCCTTTCATTGAAAGAGGAATGCAAAAAGCATTAGGTACTATTATAGGATACAGTTATCTTAGAGATCTTGTGATGCAGTGAGTGGTGTCCCTGCTTCTGAACTAGTAGCTCAGGGTTCAAGTCTCACTCCAGGATTTGATGGGAACGAAGGTGAATTCATAATGCACCCAGCAATGGAGTATCAACTTGTAAATCTTTCCAACAGACACAAATGGCAAGCAGAAAGAATAGGACAGATTTCTGGTCAGCCCTGCCTTTGGCTAGAAAAATGAAAAAATTATATTTTGCCAAAGGGCAGCACAGTGGCATAGTGGTTAGCACTGCTGCTTCAGTGGGTTCAATTCTGGCCTTGGGTGACTGTCAGTGTAGAGTCTGCACTTTCTTTTCATGTCTGTGTGGGTTTCCTCCAGGTGTTCTGGTTTCTTCTATGCTCCAAAGATGTGCAGGTTAGGTTGATTGGCCATGCTAAATTGCCCTAGTGTTAGGAGGAGTGTAAATACGTGGGGTTACGAGGATAGAATCTGGGTGGGATTCTTGCCGGTACAGACTCAGTGGGCCAAATATCTTCCTTCAGTCCTGTAGAGATTCAGTGATTTTCTGTGATGTATAAAAAAGACTTTTTCACTCAGTGCTGTTACAGAGTAAATTCCTGGATTTCAACCTAGCCACACTGAAGATCAGCAATGTATTCCCAGCTCCGGACGGTGTAAATGGAGGGGAACTTGCAGATCGTGGTGTTCCTGCATTTCCTTTGTGTTTATTCCTGTATTCATTAGACACCAACGGTTTGGAAGATGCTGTCAAATAAGCTCTGGCAGTGTTCTCCGGTGCTTTTTGTAGATGGTAAGTATAGCAATCAGCGTGCACCAGTGATGGAGGGAGTGGATATTTATTCTGGTAGTGATTGTATCCCAATCAGGAGACTGCTTTGTCTTGGAGGATGTTGAGCTTCTTGAAGGGTTGTTGAAATTGTCAGTTGTGGTGGCATTCTCACCTCTGAGTCACAAGGTTGTGAGTCAAATCCAAATTCTAGGATGATGCACATATTGTCAGGTACATGGTTGCAATGTCAGACAATACTTCCTTAAAAATAAGCATTAAGAAAAGCACATAGCACGATTTAAAGAAGAAAATTGATGTTGTGGGACCTTGGTGCATGTGAATTGGCTGTCATTCCCTTACATTACAACAATGGCTGTACTTCAAAGATTATTTATTGGCTGTGAACTGCTTTGAGAGGTCCTGAGACTGTGAAACAAGCTATATAAATTCTTTCTTATTTATCAACACTTGACCTCCTAGTTAGTTCTGTAACAAGATCATGAACACATTGGCAAACAACACATTTACATTGTTAAAATGGACATTGTGGCTGCTGTATAAAGATACCAATCTCTCTTCAGTCACAGTCATCAAATCATTGTCTAAGTAATCACACGCCAACCATTTACAGGCCCACAAATTGCAAAGGCAGCTGGAAAAGTTGTTTGAAGTGTGGGAATCCTCAGGATCAAAAATACCAACCGAGTCACAGTCTGCAGCACATGCTGGGGTTCAGATAAAGTTCACAAACTGTGCCAGCTCTGCTTTTGTGATTTCCTCCATCCGAACCCCTTCATTAGACTTCCTTCATTAATCCAATTATTGCATGCATAAAACCTTGTATTCAGATGAATGTCAATTGAAACTGGTTACTGTAAATCCAATTAGACCACTGCAGCTGATTTTCATCAAACACTCTTACTAACGGCAGAAATAGCTAGCTCGAATCTTTCATTGTGATTTTTGAAATGAATTCAAATTGTTTGCTTAAGAGTTTCAGTACAGTTTTATTTGGCTGATCCTCAGAGTCACATTATTGTGCCTGAAATGTCTGTCATTATTTAAGATAACTACTTGCATTTAAATATAATTAGATATGCAAAATGACTGTTGATATTGGAACCAAAGGTTTAATCACTGGTTTGGCCTGGAATTCGCTGTAACAGAAATATTGACGGTAAATCTTATGCGTTTGATTACTGTGCCTTCTGATCCTCCAGTGGTGAATTTATATGATATTTGCTGGAGAAATCATTCGAATACTTCACAGCAAACCGATATGCAAACTTATATGCAATACTTACAGCAAAACAGGGGAGGTGATGACCTAGTTGTATTTCTGCTCAATTATTAATCCAGAAATTCAGCTAATGTTCTGGGGACAAGGTTCGAATCCCACCACGACAGATGGTGGAATTTGAATTCAATTAAAAAAAATCTAGAATTAACAATCTATTGATGTCCATGAAACCATTGTCAATTGTTGAAAGAACCCATCTGGTTCACTAATGTCCATTAGGGAAGGAAATCTGCCATCTTTAACTGGTCTGGCCTACGTGTGACTCCAGAACCTTGGCAATTGTGATTGACTCTCAACTGCCCTTGGGCAACTAAGGATAGGCAATAAATGCTGGCCATGTCCCATGAATGAAAAAAAAAGCAACTCCTAGTCAATGGATAGTTCTTCAGCAATGAGGAAAGGCTTTAAGTGTTCACTCATAGATCAATTCACCTCGAAAAGCAGCGCAGTTAAAACTTTGTGTAAGTTGAACTAACATATATATTAACTGTTCAGCATATAAATCAATGGCCAGTATTAATTGTTAGATACTTACATTGTTTAAGATGCACAGGCTTGGCATTGCTTGATTAAGGATTGAGAGCACTTATAAAGAGAGTCTGCTGGGACACTGATTTTGTAGCTAGGAAGCAGAGATCAGCCATGCTGTGCTGTGTGAATAAAGAACTGCTAGCTGGGAAAAGACCTGTGTCTTATTTCATACTTGACCATCTTGCATAACAATAATAATACTGTAATAATACTGACCCAGAATCTGCTGGAGCAATACATCTTTGATGTGCCCCATTAGTTAGAATTTGTCTCTTCATCAGTTAGCCTGAAGAGATTTTTGCTGTGCAATTTAATGGAAGTATGAGCTGATAACAGTATTGTGAAAGAATTAATGGGACTTTGTTGAAAGACTGGATCAGCAGTCTACCTCCTTAACTAGTAATACATGAGGCTGGAGAGTTAAGAAACAGCCCAAAAAATGGGGGGGAAAGAGCTAATTAGAATCAAATTAGGTACGGACAAAGAACCAGTGGGAAAGAAAGAATGGATTAACAGAGACAGGACATATTCCAAAGGGAAATTAGAAAAATGTGTAAATAGATGATGATATTGATGTACTTGTTTTTATCCTACAGGTGCTTTGGTCCACCTTGTTGTCTAACGAGGGGCATACATGCGATGGGTGTATGGGAGGATTGCTCTTGGACCTTTTTCGAGAGTGTCCTACTGCTTCACATCGTTAGTGTATGCTTGACCTGGACCATCTGATGGGCAACACGAAGGCGCAGTGACTATAGCTGTGCTGTGCAGATACATGGATTTGGGCCTGTGTCTGTGGGAGTTTGCGCATTCTCCCTGTGCTTGCGTGGGTTTTCTCCGGGAGCTCCGGTTTCCTCCCACATTCCAAAGATGTGCTCTTAGGCTAATTGGCAAAACAAATTCTCTCTAAATTGTCTCAAATTTGGTTTTTAATCCATAGATCTATAAACATGGACAGGGATCGTGTGTAGAAGTGGGAATATCGAGGTGGCGGTGCAGGCTCGTTGGGCCGAAGGGCCTGTTTCCCGTGCTGTTTTGATCTTTGTTCTTTGTTTAAAAAAAACCTTTAACACAATTTACAACATAGAACAGTACAGCACAAGAACACTCTTCAGCATATGATGTTGTGCCGAACAGGATGCCAAATTAAACAATGCCTACTGTGGGTCAAAATTCCTCTATTTCTTGCATAATTATTATTTGTCTAAAACCCCTCAAACTACTTATAGGATTGAGACACCACAGTCTCAATTGATTCCTTTCTAGACCTCCAGGGTTTCATAAAGTTTCATGTTAGGGCCATCAGTAATGCCATTGACATGCTCCGTCCACTCCTGTTTGGTGGAGGCAAATTTGAGCGTAGAACATAGAACATAGAACATTACAGCACAGAACAGGCCCTTCGGCCTTCGATGTTGTGCCGACCAAAATAAAAAGCAATGCCCCTCCAAACTAAACCATTCCCTTCTCTTCCATATACTTATCAATTAACCTCGTAAACGCCACCAAACTTGGCGCATCTACAACAGCTGCAGGCAGGGCATTCCACTCCCTAATCACTCTTTGAGTAAAGACCCTACCTCTGATATCCATCCTATAACTCATACCCCTTAATTTAAAGCTGTGTCCCCTCGTGCTAGCTTTCTCCATCCTAGGAAAAAGGCTATCACTGTCCACCCTATCTAAACCTCTATCATCTTATATGCTTCAATAAGATCCCCTCTTAGCCGCCTCCTTTCTAACGAAAACAACCTCAAATCCTTCAACCTCTCTTCATAGGACCTGCCTCCATACCAGGCAACATCCTAGTAAACCTCCTCTGTACCCTCTCCAATGCCTCCACATCTTTCTTATAATGTGGCGACCAGAACTGCACACCATACTCCAAGTGCGGCCGCACTAGAGTTTTGTACAGTTGCAACATGATGCTGCGGCTCCTAAATTCAATCCCCTACCAATAAAAGCTAAGACTCCATATGCCTTCTTAACAACTTTATCCACTTGACTGCCTACTTTCAGGGATCTATTGACACATACACCAAGATCCTTCTGTTCCTCAACACTATTAAGAGCCCTACCATTAGCCTATACTCTACACACTTATTGTTCCTGCCAAAGTGCATTACCTCACACTTTTCCACATTAAACTCCATTTGCCACCTCTCGGCCCAGCTCTGCAACTTGTCCAAGTCACTCTGTAAAATATAACACCCCTCTTCACTATCTACCACTCCACCGACTTTAGTGTCATCTGCAAATTTACTGATCCATCCCTCAATACCCTCATCCAGATCATTTATAAAAATTACAAACAGCAGGGGCCCCAAAACAGACCCCTAAAACCGAGGTTGCTGCGGCAAGTTTAATTCAGCAAGTTTAATTCATATCTCCAGTACAAACCTAAAAATTTCTCAATCTAGATTAAATTAAATGGAGCATACAAACATTTTGTTGTTACAGAGCAGCCATGGCAGAGGCGCAGCACTATTTGATTGTAAAGTTGTGACAGGGTTCCTTGGTACTTCACAGAACCCCAAATTAAAAGGGCTCATAGTCTCTGATATTGAAGGGAGCCACAATCTGAAACAATCATTTCAGCACAAGGACATTAGAGCCTGGGTTCCAGCATGAATGGGGCTGTGAGCTATTTGCGAGTGCTACTGCCCTGTTTGCACCAGCTGGCTCGAGTTAAAACCCAGCACATATGTGGTACAAATATGTAAAATGTTTTGTTTTCAGCTAAATTCAAATAATTACACAATAAACAGTAGCAATGAGATATTAAACTGACTGCTAGTTGGTTTCTTTTATAACCCTTAAACCAAATGCAAAAACAAGAGGTTGCGATGAAATTAATGGCATCATTTTCAACCTCTGGCAATTGAGGCAACCACAGGGCTTTTCATGATTGAATTTTCCCTATTTTTGGAAATAGCCTTTGCTGAATTGCCACCATGTGTTTGAAGATTATTGAAAAATGTTCCATATCTGCAAGCGTTGCTCCATAATTGCCCACAAAGAGATGTGAGCATAGATGGAAGCCTAATCAAATATGGAAAGATTTACAAAAGAGAAAGAAAGATATGAATTTATCTAATAGCTTTCTTGATTTTAGAAAATTCCTAAGTGCTTTACAGTTTCCAACGACTGAAAACCGGTGCAAAAGAACAACATGGGCTGGAGTCAATAGTGTACTCGGGTCCCCGCTCTCCTGGTGGCCACACTGTTAACTACTTTAAGATGCAAGTTCTGACTCGCTCTGGCTGGAAGTCCCTCCTTGGAGAGCTGCTGGCCAATCAAACGGCCAACAGCGCTCTAATCCCAGCACCTTCACCAAAAGGTGTATCCACGACTGGGACAGGGTCCAGTCCTCCACAGTGAGGAACCGTGGAAAGAATGATGAGGGTAGGATGAGAGAAGCAGGGAGAATGTTCCAATAAATATCTTGCTGGGATTGGATTTCTGCCTCCCTATCACCATCCCCAAACCGCCATCCAGGGGTGGGTTGCAAGCAGGCAGGCATGTAAAATTAGGCACCCTTGCCAATGGCCCTGTAACCAATGCCTGCCCTGTTCTGCCTCGCTGCAAATCTGTCAATGTCAGGGAAGGTGTTAGAAGGTCAACCCATCTGTTGGCCAATGGCAGGGAGATGGTTTGCCAGACCTAGGTTTGAAGATCTTGGCAAATCAGGTCGGGATGCAGGCCAGGGGGATGTCATGGAAATACACTAGGGGACCCTCGAATAGCCGACCGGAGGCCTTTAAGTAGGATCTGCCCTTTCCCATCACCAGTGAAAGCTGCCCACTGGACACTTAGGGGGATTCATAGAACATAGAACATTACAGCGCAGAACAGGCCCTTCGGCCCTCGATGTTGCGCCCACCAATTAAGAAAAAGCAATGACCCTCTAACCTAAACCATTCCTTTTTCATCCATAAACCTATCCACGGACCTCTTAAACGCTCCCAAACTTGGCGCATCTACAACTGCTGTACTGTTCTATGTTGTAAATTGTGTTAAAGGTTTTTTTTAAAATATAACATTTTTCTAATTCTCTTTGGAATATGTCCTGTCTCTGTTAATCCAAAACCTCACCACCCTCTGAGTAAAGAACCTACCTCTGACATCCGTCCTGTAACTACCACCCCTTAATTTAAAGTTATGTCCCCTCGTGCTAGCTTTCTCCATCCGAGGAAAAAGGCTATTACTATCCACCCTATCTAAACCTCTAATCATCTTGTATGTTTCAATAAGGTCTACTCTTAACTGCCTTCTTTCTAACGAAAACAACCTCAAATCCCTCAGCCTCTCTTCATAAATCCTGCCCTCCATACCAGGCAACATCCTGGTAAACCTCCTCTGCAACCTCTCCAATGCTTCCACGTTTTTTTTATAATGTGGGGACCAGAACTGTACACAATACTCCAAGTGCGGCCGCACCAGAGTTTTGTACAGTTGCAACATGACGTTGTGGCTCCGAAATTCAATCCCCCTACCAATAAAAGCCAAGACTCCGTATGCCTTCTTAACAACCTTATTGACTTGATTACCAACTTTCAGGGATCTATGCACATATGCACCTAGATCCCTGTGTTCATCAACACTATTCTTCATACCTCCCATGGTTGTATTTCACAGTGTGTTCCATGGTGGCAGAAGGCCACCAGAATATTCTACCTGCGAGAACAGTTGGAAAATTCCAGCCTTGGGGTGGGTCTCTCCTGCTGCCAATTTAAAGGCATCAGTGGTGAGATTAACTAGCAACTAATTGGCCATTTAAAGGCTTCACTTGGTGCACAGATGGGTAGACCTCCCAATGCCTCCCCAATCACTAATAGATTTGCAGCGTGGCAGAGTGAGAGGGCAGGCATTGGGTACAGGATCATTGGCATGGTGCTTAATTTTATGTGCCTGCCTGCTTGCAACCTGCCCTGGATGGTGGAGTAGGGGTGAAGAGGCAGAAATCATGTCCCAACAAAATGTTTATTAGATTGTCCTCCTTGCTTCCCTCATCCTGTAGAACCACCTCCTTCTCCTTCCAGCTAAAAACAGAAAGCTGTCACCATTCATCACAGACAACATCCTTGCCTACATTTGTGCTTATTATTTCACCCTTGTATGGAGCTAGGAAGAATTGCTAAGTAATTGAGTTAATGCCGCTCTTACTATTCCTGCATAGAAAAAAGTTTAGTAATTCTTCCTCTGTTAGCTTTGTTACGTCCTTTGCAAGAAACAGACCCTGTTATATCAATTCAGAGCTTCATACTAAATTGCCATTTCTAGTAGACACAATCTTCTTGCTACATGAAGGGAAAATAAGGAAGCCATTCAAGCTGTTCTACCGTTACATTTGATTACATCTCAAGTCCATTTATTGCCTTTTTTCTGGAAGTCAATAGAAATAAACTCAAGGGGGATGTAACGTAGGCAGTTGATTCACTCGCGCCTATTTTACACTATCAGACAAAGTCAAGAATAATAGGGAGTTTTTCCTGTGTCCGGGCCATGATTTATCTCTCAATCAACATCACAAATACAGATTATCAGGTCATTATCACATTGTTGTTTGAGGAAGCTAACTGCTCAAAATGGATGCCACGTTTCCTATGTCAGTGATTACACTTGATATAGTATTTCATTGACTGTAAAGCACTTTGGGCATCCGATGGTTATACAAGGTGCTGTAGAAATGCAAGTCACTTTTTTCTCCCTACCCTACATAAACCCTTTGGAGCTTCTCACTGTATTTTTGCACTTCCTGTTTCCATTATTTCAAGTTACTGTTATCCATTGGGCTATGGGCAGCACGGCAGCACAGTGGTTAGCATTGCTGCCTCATGCACCAAGGACCCGGGTTCAATTCCTGGTTTGGGTCACTGTCTGTGTGGAATTTGCACATTCTCCCTGTATCTGTATGAGTTTTCTCTGGGTGCTCTGGTTTACGCCACAATCCAAAAGACGTGCTGGTTAGGTGCATTGGCCATGCTAAAGTCTCCCTCAGTGTACCTGAACAGTGTGGTGACTAGAGAATTTTCACACAAACTTTGTTGCAGTGTTAATGTAAGCTTACTTGTGACACTAATAAATAAACTTTAAAAACTAACAGTGTCAGTTACAAACTTGCATGTACAACCCTTGATTCCTTCCTCCAGAGCTGCAGAATGCTGTGAATCCAGAACCAATCAAAATTGAATGTTGGCCTTTATCATGAGGGGGATGGAGTATAAAAGCAGGGAAGTCTTGCTGCAATTGTACAAGGCACTGATGAGGCCACAACTAGAGTATTGTGTGCAATTTTGGTTCCCTTATTTGCGAAACAATACATTGGCCTTGGAGATACCGGAGATGAAAGTGTTAGCTTAAGAGATTGAATAGATTGGGCCTAGACTCGTTGCAGTTTAGAAGACTGAGGGGGGATCTTATAGAGTCATGTAAGATAATGAAGGGGCTAGACAGGGTAGAGAGATACTTTCCACTTAGAAAGGAAACAAGAACTGGAGGACATGGCCTCAAATTAAGAGGGAATCAATTTAGAACAGAGTTCAGAAGGAACTTCTTCTCTCAGAGGGTGGTGAATCTTTGGAATTCTCTGCCCATTGAAGCAGTGTAGGTTACCTCGTTAAATATGTTTAAGTCACAGCTAGATAGATTTCTATCAGTAAGGGAATTAAGGGTTATGGGGAGCAGGTGGGTAAGTGGAACTAAACCACTGTCAGATCAGCCATGATCTTATTGAATGGCGGGGCAGGCTCAAGGGACTAGATGGCCTACTCTTGCTCCTGTTTCTTATGTTCTTATATCCCTGGAGAACACCTTTTGTCACATCCCAGAGAATATTCCATTTATCTCTCTGCCTCCTCTCCCCCAACCAATTACTAACCTATAAACTGGAACCCAAATACATAAAAATGAACATTTCAGACCTGGCATGTCTCACTTAGTAGAAAAGAATGAAAGTACTCATGATGGCATACTGGTTAGCATTGTTGCCTCACAGCATCAGGGACCTGGGTTCAATTCCTGGCTTGGATCCCTGACTGTGTGAAGTTTGAACATTCTCCCTGTGTCTGCATGGGTTTCCTTCAGGTTTCTCCGGTTTCCTCCCGCAGTCCAGAGATGTGCAGGTTAGGTGGATTGACCTTGCTAAATTGCACCATAATGTCAGGGGGACTAGCTAGGATAATGCGTGGAGTTATGAGGTTCGGATTTGGGTTGAACTGTGGTCGATGCAAACCTGATAAGCCATATGGCCTCCTTCTGCACTGTAGGGATTCTATGATTTTATTCTAACTCCTATTAGTATCATTTATAGGCCAGCTAATGTCAATGAATTCTTCGCTCAGCTCTCCAGCTATTGTTTTTAAATGGGCCGGACTGGAAAATCTAAGATAGAAGACAGCACACATTGTCTGACACAAAGCAACTTCTAATATTTAGTGACTGTTATTACAGTTCTGAAAAGAAAAGTAAACTATTCTCAGCCAGTATTGCTGTGGGCAGGCTTGGCAAGAAATCATTACAACATCACTAGGAAACAATGAGTCATTTTTGTTCTACCAGTTTAGTGGGTTCTTACTGTGCGCCAGGCCTGCAGATTTCAAAGAATGAAGTGACTTCTTTTGATGCTGTCAGCTGCGGTTCACATGAACTTGGTGTTCCTTCTTGCCTTGCAGAAGATAATGTCTAGAGCACGCAATTCAGTCGTATTTGATGCCTCGCCTTTTCTGCTTGAAGTTTTCAGCCTGTGTGCTTCTTGATGTGTGCAGCAAGATTAATATGAATATCGCATATGTATAATACTTATATTAAAATTAGTTTTTTTTAAAGGTTTGACTCTTATCTGCAATGATAACTTAGAAAACATTCCAAGACATTTTCCTGTAAGAGAAGAAACCATAAAACCATAAGATGTAGGAGCAGAAATAGACCATTCAGCCCATCAAGTCTGCTGCACCATTCAGTGATTTCATATGATACTTCTCAACTGATATACTGATCTGATATGATATTACTGAACTCCACTTTCCAGTCTTATCCCCATAACCCTCAATTCCCTTACTGATTAAAAATCCAATTATGTTAATCTTGAGCGTACTTAATGACCCCACCTCTACAGCCCTCTGTCGTAAAGAGTTCCATGGATTCACTACCCTCTTAAAGAAGAATTTTCTTTTCATTTCTGTTTTAAATGGGCAACACTTTACCCTAACATTATTCCCTGTAGTCCTAGACTCTCCCGAAAAGGGAAACAACCTCACAGCATCTACCCTATCAAGCCTCTTGAGAATCTGATATGTCTCATTAAGATTACCTCTCATTCTTCTAAACTCCAGTGAATACAAGCCCAATTTTCTCAACCTCTCCTTTTAAGAAAATCCCTCCTTACCAAGTATCTGAACTGAACCTTCTCTGTACTGCCTCCAATGCTAATGTATCTTTTCTTAAATAAGGGAACCAGAACTGTTCACAGTATTCACAGTTTGGTCTAAAAGAAAAAGAATGGTGCAGTGGGTAAGAATCTATTGTCTTGATTCAAATGCTGGTAGATTTATGGGATGAAGTTCATCTCTGTATGCCATAAGGGCCCCATGTGGAATGTGTTTGGAAATCAACTGTTAACAATCAGGAGAATATAGCAGAAAACTGGTAATAATTGCCAATTATACTCAAAGGAGACACAAAAAACCATGAATCCCCATAATGCCAATGAGACATCGATGGGCAAGACTTCCATTTTTAAAAATTTTTACAGTGACAAACCAGTCAACATAATTCAAGCATTAATTAACATGCAAAGGATACTTCAAATAGAAAGAAAAGTTCTACTTTAAATAGTCGATACAGCAAAGATACATCTCACATAGTTCCAAGCACTTGCATTACGTCCTGCTCAAATGTTGTATAATGTGGAATCTCAGTCTTTTCAGTTAGGCCTTTGCAGTGTTGGGGATCTTTCACTTCTCACTCAATTGTTTCCAACCTTGAGTCACGTTTACTAGTCACAGTGTTCCATTTGAAGTCCCTTGACTTCAACTCTGAAGGCACTCTGGAGTTATTTAAGAAATACTTAGATGCGCACATGAACAGAACGGGAATGGAGGGGTATAGAAAACTGATTTAAAATGGGAATCATGAGCCTTGGAAGTCCCTGGGAAGTGTGTAAACAGATGATGATATTGATGTACTTGTTTTTATCCTACAGAAGCTTTGGTCCACCTTGTTGTCTAACAAGGGGCACTCACACGATGGGTCGTGACAGAGCTGCTCTTGGATTTTTTCGAGAGTATCCTATTGCTTCACATCGTTAGTGTACGCTTGACCTGGACCATTTGATGGGCAACACGACAGCTCAGTGACTATCACTGTGCTGTGCAGATACATGGATTTGGGCCTGTGTCTGTGGGGGTTTGCGCATTCTTCCCGTGCTTGCGTGGGTTTTCTCCGGTGCTCTGGTTTCCTCCCACATCCCAAAGATGTGTTCTTAGGCTAATTGGCAAAACAAATTCTCCCTAAATTGTCTCAAATTTGGTTTTTAATCCATATATCTATAAACATAGACAGGGATCACGGGTAGAGGTGGGAACATCGGGGTGGTGGCACGGGCTCGTTGGGCCGAAGGGCCTGTTTCCTGTGCTGTTTTGTTCTTTGTTTTTTGACATGGTCACTACTGACAAGGCGCATACATGTCTATATCCCGTCTCTCACTGGGGTCACAACAATCCTAATGGTACAAAAACTCTGAAGATTCAATTTTTTGCCTACTTTAAATGGTTTGGAGTGTGCTGGCAACATTGAAACAATAGGAATGGGTCTTGTCCATTCCACAATCTCTTGAATTTGCTGTTTTCAATTCTTTGTCCTTTCCAATTGTATAATGCACACAGTAACAGAGTTCCTGTTCTGCTTCACCACAAGGCAAAAAGTTTCCAAAGTTGAAAATTATTTTATCCAGAGATATCTTGTTTATTTTCTTTCTCACAATTATCAGTGTATTCTGAACTGTCTGTCATAACAACAGGTTGAAGAAACCCAACACTGCTGCAATTAGCTTTCAATTTACCCTTTTCTTCTTAGACATTCATCTAATGGCAACTTTGGGTTACATGGACATTTCTTGGAACCTAATATGTATCAATCAGGAAACCAATTAACCCTCTTTAAGAATACTCCTCTGTCCACTTTGGACTTCAATGCGATATCCCATAAAAAGGATATACAGATTTGTCCCCGAAGCACATGGATCATCACATGCCCTGGCTTTGGCAGTATTCATAATACTTAAAGTATTTAAAATCAGAAGAATTTATGTTCCAGTCCAGACTCCTCACCTTGATAACCACAAGAATGTTCTTGTCATTAGTTTGGTTTTGTGATGCAGTTTGACAGAGGATGATAGGATTCCTTTGCAATCTCTTTCTATCAGAGGTTTGGAAAGAGGAGTGCAACAATTGACCAAGGAGTGATATTTTATGGCGGGGATCAAAGATAGTGTCTTCAGACTTTCTGATGCTTAGATGGAGCAAATTTTGACTCATTCATGGTTTGGTATCAGATTGCACCAGGCACCCGAATTCAATTCCAGCCTCAGGTGACTGTGTGGAGTTTGCACATTCTCCTTGCATCTGTGTGTATTTCATCTGGGTTTTTTAGTTTTCTCCCATAATCAAGAGATGTGCCAGTTAGGTTGGTTGACCATACTAAATTGCTTCTTAGTATCAGGGGAATTAGCAAGGTAGATATGTGGAGTGACGGGATCCTGGGTGGGATTGTTGCCAGTGCAGGCTGAATGGGCCAAATGGCTTCTTTCTGCACTGTAGGGCTTCTATGATTCTATGAATATGAGGAAGGGTTGGAGAGAATGGGCTAGAAAATGGAAGCTCAATGTTAAATTCCAATGCCAGTTCACCAATGTGAATCTCAAAATGTTTGTTTGTTCTCTGCACAGGAGAGGATCCATTAAATGATTGTACTTGCACCCACCTATCCAATTGGAAAGTAGGCTTTACTTTTAAGTTTCTGATGGCTGTGCATTGCTCTGAATGGTTTTGACTTTCAAGGATACTTGAATCCAGCTTATTTCTTAATCCAGTGTTATCGGATGTAAAATCTACTGCTGTTAAATATATTAAATTTGTTTGCCACATTTATATTCCAGATCACGCTTCAGTACTTTGTGTTTGTATCTCTCTAAGAGCATGAATTTTAGCAGATGTGACATTCTTTGCATTGCTGTGGGTAAAAACTGGTTACTGAGATGCTTGGCTGCAAGTTTAAAAGCTGAAGCAGCATTTTTGACTGAAAGTTGTCATAACGGTGCGGACACAAGCATTATTTCTTTAAAAATGATGGACATTGTCAGAGCCCCAATCAATGGCAACACTTCATAAATGGAACAGGAGACAAGTTGAAAAATGGATTGTGGTACTGAAGAGGAAATCATTTTGTATCTTATAGAACAATACAGCACAGAACAGGCCCTTCGGCCTTCGATGTTGTGCCGACCAAAATAAAAAGCAATGCCCCTCCAAACTAAACCATTCCCTTCTCTTCCATATACTTATCAATTAACCTCTTAAACGCCACCAAACTTGGCGCATCTACAACAGCTGCAGGCAGGGCATTCCACTCCCTAATCACTCTTTGAGTAAAGAACCTACCTCTGATATCCGTCCTATAACTCATACCCCTTAATTTAAAGCTGTGTCCCCTCGTGCTAGCTTTCTCCATCCTAGGAAAAAGGCTATCACTGTCCACCCTATCTAAACCTCTAATCATCTTATATGTTTCAATAAGGTCCCCTCTTAGCCGCCTCCTTTCTAACGAAAACAACCTCAAATCCCTCAGCCTCTCTTCATAAGACCTGCCCTCCATACCAGGCAACATCCTGGTAAACCTCCTCTGTACCCTCTCCAATGCCTCCACATCTTTCTTATAATGTGGGGACCAGAACTGCACACAATACTCCAAGTGCGGCCGCACTAGAGTTTTGTACAGTTGCAACATGATGCTGCGGCTCCTAAATTCAATCCCCCTACCAATAAAAGCTAAGACTCCATATGCCTTCTTAACAACTTTATCCACTTGACTGCCTACTTTCAGGGATCTATTGACACATACACCAAGATCCTTCTGTTCCTCAACACTATTAAGAGCCCTACCATTAGCCCTATACTCTACACATTTATTGTTCCTGCCAAAGTGCATTACCTCACACTTTTCCACATTAAACTCCATTTGCCACCTCTCGGCCCAGCTCTGCAACTTGTCCAAGTCACTCTGTAAACTAAAACACCCCTCTTCACTATCTACCACACCACCAACTTTAGTATCATCTGCAAATTTACTGATCCATCCCTCAATACCCTCATCCAGATCATTTATAAAAATTACAAACAGCAGGGGCCCCAAAACAGACCCCTGAGGCACACCACTTGTCACCGAACTCCACGATGAATATCTCCCATCAACCACCACCCTCTGTCTTCTATCTGCCAGCCAATTCCTAATCCAATTAGCTAAATCACCCTCTATTCCACACATCTGCATTTTCTGTAGAAGTCTTCCATGGGCCACCTTATCAAACGCCTTACTAAAGTCCATATATACTACATCAACCGCCTTACCCCCATCCACCTCTCTGGTCACTTTCTCAAAAAACTCAATGAGGTTAGTAAGGCATGACCTACCCTTCACGAAACCATGCTGACTATCCCCAATCAATTCATTTCTCTCTAAATAACTATAAATCCTATCCCTAATAATTCTCTCCAATACCTTGCCCACAACAGAAGTAAGACTCACTGGCCTATAATTCCCTGGAAGGTCTCTCTTCCCCTTCTTAAACAATGGGACCACATTCGCTATCCTCCAGTCCTCCGGAACCACACCCGTAACCAACGAGGACCTGAAGATCAGAGCCAGAGGCTCTGCAATCTCCTCTCTTGCCTCCCAGAGAATCCTAGGGTAAATCCCGTCCGGCCCAGGGGACTTATCCAACTTCAAACCCTCGAGAATTTCTAACACATCCTCCCTATCTACTACAATACTTCCCAATTTGCAACCCTGTACCTCAGTGTTCTCCATAGCTACATTTCCAGCACTCTGCGTGAATACCGAAGAGAAATATTTATTCAGTGCCTCACCAATCTCTTCAGGCTCCACGCACAACTTCCCACTGCTGTCTATGACTGGCCCTAATCTTGCCCTAACCAATCTTCTATTCTTAACATATCGAAAGAAAGCATTAGGATTCTCCTTAATCCTATCAGCCAACATCTTCTCGTGTCCCCTCTTAGCTCTCCTCAATTCACTTTTTACCTCCTTCCTGGCTAATCTATAGCTATCCATTGCACTATCTGAGCCTTCAAGCCTCATCCTGACATAAGCCTCCTTTTTCTTCTTAACCAGCAAATCAACTTTTTTCGTACACCAAGGCTCTCTTACTCGTCCATTTCCTCCCTGCCTGACAGGGACATACTTATCAAGGACTCGCAGCAGCTGCTCCTTGAATAAGCACCACATTCCAGATGTTCCCAGTCCCTGTAGTTTCCCTAGTCCAATCTATGCACCCTAATTCTCTCCTGATGGCCTCATAATTACCCTTCCCCCAGCTATAACTACAGCCCCCAGCTTCATGCCTATCCCTGTCCATCACTAAGGTGAACGTAACCGAATTGTGGTCACTATCACCAAAATGTTCACTAACTTCCAAGCCTAACACCTGGTCTGGCTCATTGCCCAGCACCAAATCCAATGTAGCCTCACCTCTAGTTGGCCTCTCTACATACTGAGTCAAAAAACCTTCCTGCACACTCTGTACGAAAACTGACCCCTCTAACGAGCTAGAGCTATAGCTATTCCAATCAATATTAGCAAAGTTAAAGTCCCCCATCACAATTACCCTACTACTTTCACTCCTAATCAGAATTGACTTCGCAATCCTTTCCTCAACCTCTCTAGAACTATTAGGAGGTCTGTAAAAGACTCCCAACAGGGTGACCTCTCCTCTCCTGTTTCTAATCTCAGCCCATACTACCTCAACAGACAAGTCCTCATCAAACTTCTTTTCTATCACCGTGATACAGTCTTTGACCAATAACGCCACTCCTCCCCCCCTTCTACCTCCTTCTCTACTCCGACTAAAGCATTTGTACCCCGGAACCTGCAACATCCATTCCTGTCCCTGCTCTACCCAAGTCTCTGAAATGGCCACAACATCGAAGTGCCAGGTACTGGTCCAAGCTGCAAGTTCCTCCCCCTTATTGCGAATACTCCTTGCATTAAAGTATACGCATCTCAAACCATGCCCCACCCCACCCGTACGCCGCTGTGTTTTACAACTCTCCTCTATAACCCCCTTACTCTCATCCCTCTCGGCACCCCAACTACTTAGGATCCCACCTAAGATCTTGAAGATCCTCCACCTGCTTTCTCTGACCTGGATTATTTATTCATATAGTATACTGTGATTGTCCTTCCCTGTATAGCGCAGAGATTTACAACGTTTAACTGATGTCCACTGCTTCTGAAATCTCTTTGATTCCCATATTACTATTCACATCTCTCTGTCACCATCACGGAATGTTCTTCCCCATCGTTTGTTTTCGATCTCCGAAATCTTGTCTAATTCATTCAAATAATTTTGTTTCATGATGTAATGAACAGGACTGTCACTTAGAAATGTAGAAATTACAAACAGGATTAGGCAATTGGGCCCATTGAACCTTCTCCACCACTAATATAATCATGGCAGAGCTTTGATCTCAGTGCCATATTCATGCTTTCTCTCCATACTCTTTGATGCCATTAACATTTTAAAAAATCAATCTCTTATTTGAATACATTCAACAACTTGGCCTCCATAGCTCTCTGTGGTAGAAAATTCCATAAGTTCACAACCCTTTGAGTGAAGACATTTTTCCTCATCTCAGTCTTAAAAAGTCTACCACATATCCTGAGACTGTCTCTTGGGTTTTAGTTTCCCTCCATCTAGTGTCCAGCTCTATTAAAAGTTTATACATTTCAATCAGATCTCCTCTCATCCTGCTGAACTTCAGTGAGTACAGGCCCAGTCGAACCAATCTTTCCTTATAAGACAGTTCCGCCAATTCTGGTGTTAGCCGGGTGAACCGTTGCTATATTCTCTCTGTGACAAAACTCCCTTTCTCAGCTAGAGAGACCAAAACTGCATGCAATATTCCAGGCGTGGTCTCACCAAGAGTTTATATAACTGCTGGAAGACATCTCTGCTTCTGAACTCAAATCTTCTTGCAATGAAGGCCAATATACCTTCCTAATTGTTTGCTGCACCTACCCCTCTATTTTCATTGACTGGTACACAAAGGTATTCAGATCCCTTTATACTGAATTATGGGTGGCACAGTGGTTAACTCTACTGCTTCATAGCGTAGGAACTTGGGTTCATTTGCCAGCTTGGGTCATTGTCTATGCAGAGTCTACATGTTCTCCCTGTGTTTATATGGGTTTCCTCCAGGGGCTCTGGTTTCTTCCCACAGTCCGAAAGATATGCTGATTAGGTGCAAAAAAACTCCAATAGATTTGATAAGCATGATTTGATTTTCATAAACCCATGCTGCCTTTCTCCAATCCTGTCAATGCTTTCCAAATGTTGTGTAAAAATATCTTTTATCATAGACTCTAGCACTTTTCCCCACGACTGATGTCAGGCTGACTAGTCTGTAATTCTCCCTTTTTTTCTCTCCCTCCCTTTTTAAATAGTGGGGTTAAATATGTCACCCTTCAATCTGTAGGAACTGCATCAGAGTCTATAAAATTTGGAAAATAACCTCTCATGCCTCCAATATTTTCTGTCACACTCTGTTTGTTCAGGCCACTGCATTGTGTCACATTTTCCTCCTAATTTTCAGGAACCTCTATATAATGTCAGCTGTAATGGGACCTCTTAGCCATTTGGGATGCTGCCTTTGCTGCAATACCAGATATCCAGATCTCAGGCCACTTTGTTTAGTTTTCAACCACAATTTCAGCATCACCCGCTGCATCTATCCTGACCATCAGTTCAAAGAACTTCTATTTGTTGTCCTCTTCCCTTTGTATAGACAAAATCTTCTCTAGCGGCACGGTAGCACAGTGATTAGACTGCTGCTTCACAGCTCCACAGATTTGGGTTGGATTCCTGGCTTGGGTCACTGTGTGGAGTTTGCACATTCTCCTTGTGTCTGCGTGGGTTTCCTTCAGGTGCTCCGGTTTCCTCCCACAGTCCAAAGATGTGCGGGTTAGGTTGATTGGCCATGCTAAAATTGCCCTTTAGTGTTCTGAGATGCATAAGTTAGAGGGATTAGCAGGTAAGTGTGTAGGATATGGGGTAGGACCTGGGTGAGATTGTGGTTAGTGCAGACTCGATGGGCCAGATGGCCTCTTTTTGCACTATAGAGTTACTATGATTCTATGAATGGATATGTGAAAGTATCTTATAGTGAATCATTTCCACCTCAGGATAGGTCCCAAAGCCATGTCAAAGCAAGATCGTTGGAAAGATTTTGGATAGCATAAGTGAGTGCATGATGCCAGCTTTGGACTGGGTAAACACAGTAAGAAGTATCACAACACCAGGTTAAAGAACAACAGTTTTATTTGGTAGCAAATGCCACTAGCTTTTGGAGCACTGCTTCTTCGTCAGGTAAGTGGGAGTCCTGTTCACAAACAGGGCACAAATATTATATGCCCTGTTTGTGAACAGAACTCTCACTTACCTGACGAAAGAGCAGTGCTTCAAAAGTGGCATTTGCTACCAAATAAACCTGTTGGACTTTAACCTGGTGTTGTGGAACTTCTTACTATAATTGAGTGTAAAGAGAGAATGCCCCAATGCTTTTCATCAATGGATATTGCTGCAGTGGGGGATTGTCATGTCTCTAAATTCAATTCCAGTATCTCGATGGTTAGGTTGCGCATTGTATGGCAAACATTACTCAATTATGACTACTGTTTGTTTCGCATACACTCTTTGGTCTTCCTGGCTGTAGGACATGAAGGCTTGCAAGTCTCCTCACCAGGTCAAGAACATAAATAATTTGTAGCCAGGAGATAGTTCCCTAATGAAACAGCCGAGGTATTTATATCTTTTTTTCTGGAGAATGTTAATATTTATCTGATTTGATTAAAATCAAAGACACATATGCAGTCATCTTTTTACTCATATTCTTCCCCTTTTCTCGCCTGAATTCATTGAGTCCGACAGGTGTGTAGTTACAGATAGCAGCCCACTGGTAACTTGCTTAGACGGTCATTCTGCATTTATGATATCAGACAGTGCGGTGTGTTAGCAGAGATTTGATGCTCTGTCCTTCCTGGAGACCTTCAAGTCAAAGTTGTGCCTGATACCAATACTTTCACTTTGGAGAAGAGACTGCTGTCTGTTTGTCCTCTTCTAGTCCTGAGCCCCATTGTAATGGCACCGTGACAAATCCAGCTAACTTCGAGCAGAGCAGAAATAGAACCCAAGACTGTTCAAACTGTACAGCTCAGTTGCACGCTGACTGAGCCAATGCAGGAGCACTACATAAGCCTTTTCAAAGATCAGTGTAGAATCTTAGACCCAAAGGGACAAAGGTATAATTGAAATCACAATTATTTTTTCTGGATAATGAGTGTTTGATTCAGTCTACAATGGGTTTCCTTGTCACGTTGAATAAACCCTTTAAGATCTGTGTGATTTATGACAGCCTTACCAAGCAGTCCTGTTAGTGTTGTTCTAAATTATAGACCTCTTGACAGATCAAAGCTGCATGGTATAGTATGTGTGTATAGAATATACAATATATCTCTTGATCCTGTTAAAAGCAGTCTTGCTTCCTGTGAAAGATTCTTGCGTAGAGGATGTGAATTTGGCAAATGAGCGGATATGACAAATGTCTCCAGAACTAAATTGACTGCTGCAACTGAGTTATGGATCATCTCTTGAAAAGGAACTTGCATTGTATTTGACTCCTGGCCATGACAGAGTTTATTTATTTTGTATAAATTATGCTTTCAATAACCTTTTTGTAGTTTATCCTTTTTAAAGTCAACAAAGAGATTGGAGGAAGTTGATGATCTAACTTCAGTGTGTGATACCAGTGGGAATTTGAATTTAATTTTTACTGGGACTTCTGCACCCACGCCATTATAAAATTGTCATGCACAACAATCCCATTGATCGTTGAAGCTACTAGATTGTTTGTCTGTAATGCTGTGCGTAATAAAGTCTGGAATTCTCTCTCGCCAATGGTAGGATTCATGGTGGGTGGTGGCGCCAAATGGAAAAAAAGCTCAGTTTCCTGACAGTGAGAAATGATGGCAGCAACCAGGGATTGAGACTAGGTCGGGTGCTCTTACAGAAGATCGATACAGACTCGATAGGTCGCATGGCCTCTTCTGCACTGTAGGGATCCTGAGCTTACAATCCCAACTGTTATGGTGGGATAATGGAGGGCTACCATTCTCGCTGAAGTCTTAAGAAAACAGATTGGCATATCATGCTTTAACTTAATTGGCTAGGCAGCTGATTATTGATGTAGAATGACAGGAACTATGCGGGTTCAATTCCTGTACCACCTTCTCAACCTTACCCCTCGCCTGAAGTGTGGTGACCCTCGAGTTAAACCACTACCAGTCAGCTCTCCCCCCAGAAGAAGAGAACAACTCATTGTCATCTGGGACTATGGCGACTTTACTTTTTACTTTATATCATTAATGGCATTCAAATCAACATAAGGCTGGAATGTTCACTCTCCTCATTCATCTCCTGCACCCCTTAGCATATCCTCTGCCCCGCCAGTGGGCTGGTCCAATTCACAACCAAATCAACGTGCTGTGAGAGGGTACTTACCTGAACAGCCATGGCCTGCATGACTAGCGGACTATAGAGTCATAGAGGTTTACACCATGGAAATAGGCTCTTCGGCCCAACATGTCCATGCCACCCTCTTTTTTAAACCCTTCGGCCCAACATGTCCATGCCATCCTCTTTTTTAAAACCCCTACACAGAGCTACAGTGTGCAATGAAAGCAGGATTGCAAGAAGACAAAGGAAGTGTCAGGAAGACAACCTAGGGGCTTTGACGCAGGACCTTCTAAGATTGTCCATATGTTCCAAATCCCTCTGCATGTGACCCCATCACCCTCTGAGACTGCTGAGTGCATTTGCTTTAGAGCAGGAGACAGGGGAGTCAGAAGACAAAGGAGGGGTGAAGAAACTCAGGAGCCTTGAGGTAGGAATGGGTAGCTATGGAACCTTGAAGTGGGGGAATGGAGAGAGAATCCAACAACAAGGGAACCTTGCAATAGAGGAGGGGGATGGGGCAAGTTCAGAGGAAGGGTCTGTATTATCATGCTGAAATCTTGAGGTGGAAAAATGAAGATACCAGTGGTGGGAGAACAGCGTAATTGTGAGGGGGCAGTTACTCAAGTGTATCAGATGGAAGGGCGTAGGAGACATTGGAGGGGGGGTTGCGGATGATGGTATTAATGGTGATAGGGAAAGATTGTGGTTACAGGGAGAGGGTAGAAGGCATTGAACAAAGTTTGTAATGTGACCTGCAGCATCCTGAGGCCCAGGGAGGTCAGAATGATGCTCTCATGTGCAGGCATGATTGAGGGAGACACTCACCTATCCTTGGTCCCCACTGGAAGGGAAGGGAGTGCATACAGGCAATACACAATCATCAGGAAAACACTGAAGATCTCTGTGAAGCGTGATGATTAATATATAGTGCAATAATTACGTACAATTGTATACCCTTGCCACCATGTTAAATTAATATTTATTAATTTTTAGTACTCAACCATTAAATCTAGGTGCTTCCCCAACTCTCGCAGCACAGGTGGAAACAGCCTACTATTATGCCCTCTTGTCAGTGATGACTTTGGCATCCATCCTCTGCAGGGTCAAGATTTGGAGAGTCAAGCCTTCTCTGCATCTCCTACTCTGGGGCAAATGCATTCTTGGCGATCTCAGAGGCTGATGTGATCATATGCAGAGGGGTCTTGGAACACATGGACAGTTTTAGAAGGTCCTGCGTCGAAGCCCCTGAGTTGTCCTCCTGACATTCCTCCTTGGTTTGGTTTCCTGAAAGACCTTCCCTGAATCCTTGAGGAGAAAGAGCACCTAGAGGGAGGTCAGGGTGTCCCACTCCACCCTCTTGCATTGCCACTAAAAAAGCTTATCCAGGGCCACAGATATGGGGTGCAGCTCTGAGCACATCTCCAACAGAAACTGGGCATTACATTGGATCATGTTCTCCACAGCATCTGCCATTCTCTTCGTGGAGACCCAGATGTGTCACATCAGAGAGCACGTGGATGCATTCCATCATCGTGAGTGCCATTCCACGGAAGGACTTTGACATCTCTGCCTGATGTTTCCCTTTGTCTTGCTAATATTCCAATATCTTTCCTATATAGAGGCTCATCATCTGAGTCAGACTTAGCCTGTTCTCTAGCCATATTCCAAGTGCTAGAGACACTGACTGTAACTGTCTCCTCCTGTTATGAGGTGACCACCAGCCTTCTCTAGATCAATGAGCCATTAAGGTGTGTGCCTGTGGGCCAGTGGAGGGTAAAAGTAAATGCTCTGATGGCTCAGTAGTTGAGAAGTCGTCCTTATTCTTATCCAAGCTCTCTTGTGAAGTGGAACTGAGTTCAGGTGTGGGGTCTGGCCTCACCCATTTGCTGCTGGTATTTGGAATGGAAAGAGGAGAGAATGAGTGATTGCCTCAGTTGCCTCACCCTTGGATTCCCATTCACAAAGATTAAACCTTCTTCCTCATTGGATGCTTGGAAGAGGCTGACCTCGCATTAGCACATATATAGTCATGGCTGTCCCTGCTAGCCTGGCAGTCCACTACTCAGATAGTGTAAAGGGCGAATGTCAGACATGCCGCCTCTTGGCTTTTTCCTGTCATGCCTGCTGTGTGCTATCTTCTTCTGTGTAAAAATCTTCTGTTGAAGGAACGGGTAGCATGTTGATGGTACTATGAAATCTGTCCACTAAACACAAGACACAAGTGAACAGTTTGAATGAGTGTAGCTTCAATAGCAGTCAGGGAGCTGGACACCATCAAGGATGAAGCAGGCTGCTTGACTGACAGCCCACTTAAAATCCTCAACATTCAGTTCCACCACCACTGACTCATAATGGCAGCAATGTGTGATCTGGGAGCAATACACTGTTGTGAGTTTGCAAGACTGCTTTAGCATCCCCTCCAGACCCGTGAACTCTAACAGCAGGGAGGGCAAGGGCAGCAGAGGCATGGGATCAGCCACATCAGCAAATTGCCCTTCGTTCTCATCTCCCTTCCCTCCCCAAAATGGCTGTGTCTTCATTATGGTTGGGTCAATAACCCGCAGTTGCATCCCTCCCAGCAGACCACATGGACTGCAGTAAGGCAATGAGGCAGCACCCCATTACCTCCTCAAGGGCTTTTAGGGTTGGGCAAGAGAGATACTGCTCTTGCCATTGACATCTACATCCCATGTCAGATTCAGAAAAATGGTGAGATGAGTTCAGAGAGTAGAAGGTTTTAGCACTCTGGCAGTGCGGATTAAGTTGTTCATACATTTCCTGCATTGCTGGGCAGTGCTCCTGTGCACCCCAGTAGCACTGCCCACATTGGTGACTTCCACCGAACTGCTTAGTGAATTGGATAGGTCTCCACTCCCATCTCTGGGAAAGAAGATGCCCTTTATGTCCTCCATAGCCAGGAGGAGAGTGCCCAGGAAGGTATCACTGAACCAGGGGGTTGGAGTCTGCTTTCTGGAAGCTTCTTTGTCCCGGAATCCTGTGTGATGACTTATTTACAGTTAGGTGTATTTTAAATGTGGCACCTGTACAGAAGTTTAAAGTTTATTTATTGGTATCACAAGTAGGCTTACTGCAATGAAGTTACTTTGAAAATCCCCCTGTCGCCACATACTAGCACCTGTTTGGGTACACTGAGGGAGAATTTAGCATGGCCAATGCACCTAACCAGTACGTCTTTTAGACTGTGGGAGGAAACTGAGCAACCGGAGGAAACCTATGTGGACACGAGGAGAACGTGCAGACTCTGCACAGACAATGACCCAAGCCGAGAATCAAACCTGGACCCTTAGCGCTGTGAAGCAGCAGTGCTAACTACTGTGCCACCATGCCACCAAATTAAGCATCAAAGGGGCATTCAAATTTGAATGAGGGACCTCTTGATCTGCAATTAAATGCTCTACCATTGAGCTACACCTCTTTACGTGACAGTAGGGTGTGTGACTTCCTATCTACCCTTCCACACAATGCATGTAATTGTCCCAGATGTATAATTAATTAGTTGAGGAGAGCACAATTTGACATGCTCATCCTCCAGCTCTGAAATGGGAGACCTTCTGATTTCCTCCTCCCACCAGCAGATTTAGACCTGGAGTGGGAATTCCCAGCCAAAGCCTGTTAAATTGTGATTTTGTTACAATTGTAAGACAGGGCAAAGCAAAAGTAATATTCCTTATTTTTGCTTTAGTATAATTTTTAGTGAGCAATTTAGTTTTAGGTAACCTGAACATCTATATAAACTTTCAAACTAAACTGACTATCTGTGGACTTTGGGATATCATAAGAAGCAAAATGCAAATCTTTTGTGCATCGCTTTTTAGTGTGTGACCACTTCACATGTCAGTGTGAAAGCTTGTTGTTTCCTCAATGAGCTAACAACTCTGTTAACTTAGTGGGCAATCCAGTTTCTTAATCCATTAAAACTCTGTTCTGACAGCATTACACATTGTAATCTAACAGCACATGAGTTGTCAGTATTAGCAACAAACATTAAACAACTGACTTTACATTCGCTGTCATCGGTCAATTGTGGCATGCTACATTATTGTACTCAAGTGTTTTTGTTTCCATCATTCTGAACAAATTAAAAGAACTATTTTTATTCTATCCTATCATAAGCCCTAATTCCTGTTTAAAATGTTTTCGTAAATATAATTGCATTAACAACATTTTCTCTTCTCAATAATCTTTGTCTCTTCTTTGGATACAAGTGAGGTCCCAGAGGACTGGAGAATAGCTAATGTACCATTGTTTAAAAAGGGTAGTAGGAATAACCCTGGAAATTATAGGCCGGTGAGTTTGACGTCAGTGGTAGGGAAGCTGTTGGAGGAGATTCTTAGAGATAGGATGTATAGGCACTTAGAGCATTGCAATCTGATTAGGGATACGCAGCATGGCTTTGTTAAGGGGAGATCGTGCCTTACAAATCTGGTAGAATTTTTTGAGGAGGTGACGAAAACGGTCGATGAAGGGCCAGCCATTGATGTCGTCTGTATGGATTTTAGTAAGGCGTTTGACAAAGTCCCTCATGGGAGGTTAGTTGAGAAGGTCAAGGCTCATGGGATACAAGGACAGGTAGCTAGATGGCTTAGTAATAACTAAGTAACCGGCTTAGTAATAGGACTCAGTAAGAATTTAGCAACACCAATTTTTAATCCAACCGATTTATTTGATAGTAAAAAAGCGAGCTTTCGACACTGTGTCTCCCTCAGGCAAATGCAATGTTCTGGTCTGCAATAGCACACATCAGCACAGACAGTCAGAGATTGCTGATTAGAATGCGAATCCTTACATCTAACCTGCTATTCAAGTGTTAAAGTGGCGAACAATGTGTGTGAAGGGAATCTTGAGCATTGTTGGAGAATTGTGTATTTTCTCCAGACAGCACAGCAAGTGAGGTTTTTTGCTAACCCAGGCAAGTTACGGGGGTTACAGATAGTGTGTCATGAAGCCAATATCCCTGTTAAGACCGTCCTCATGTGTGCGGAGCTTGGCTATCAGTCTCTGCTCAGCGACTCTGCGCTGTCGTGTATCACGAAAGCCCCCTTGAAGAACATTTACCCGCAGGTCGGAGGCCGAATGCCCATGACTGCTGAAGTGTTCGCCACAGGAAGGGAACTGTTTTGCCTGGTGATTGTTGAGCGATGCTCATTCATCCGCTGTCGTAGTGTCTGCATGGTCTCTCCAATGTACCATGCTTCGGGACATCCTTTCTTGCAACGTATTAGGTAGACAACGTTGGCCGAGTTGCAAGTGTATGTACCGTGTACCTGGTGAATGGTATCCTCACGTTTGATGATGTCGTCCATGTCTATGATCTGGCATGTCTTGCAGAGGTTGCTGTGGCAGGTTGTGTGGTATTGTGGTCACTGTTCTCCTGAAGGTTGGGTAGTTTGCTGCGAACAATGATCTGTTTGAGGTTGTGCGGTTGTCTGAAAGCAAGAAGTGGGGGGGTGGGGATGGCCCTAGCGAGAGGTTCATCGTCATCAATGATATGTTGAAGACTCTGGAGAAGATGTCGTAGCTTCTCCGCTCCGGGGAAGTACTGGACAACAAAGGGTACTCTGTCCACTGTGTCCCATGTTCGTCTTCTGAGGAGGTCAGTGCGGTTTATCGCTGTGGCACGTCGGAACTGTCGATCGATGAGTCGAGCGCCATATCCTGTTCTCACGAGGGCATCCTTCAGTGTCTGGAGGTGTCTGTCATGATCCTCCTCATCTGAGCAAATTCTGTGTATATGGAGGGCTTGTCCATAGAGAATGGCTTCTTTAATGTGTCTAGGGTGGAAGCTGGAGAAGTGGAGCATTGTGAGGTTGTCTGTCAGTTTACGGTACAGTGAGGTGCTGAGGTGACCGTCTTTGATGGAGATGCGTGTGTCCAAGAATGCAACTGATTCTGGAGAATAGTCCATGGTGAGTCTGATGGTGGGATGGAACTTGTTGATATCATCATACAGTTGTTTCAATGATTATTCACCATGAGTCCAAAGGAAAAAGATGTCATCAATGTATCTAGTATATAACCTTGGTTGGAGATCTCGTGTGGTGAAGAAGTCTTGTTCGAACCTGTGCATGAAGATGTTGGCATTACTGAGGTGCGAATTTGGTCCCCATGGCTGTTCCATGTGTCTGGATGAAAAGCTGATTGTTGAAGGTGAAGACATTGTGGTCCAAGATGAAGCGGATGAGTTGTAAAATTGCATCCGGAAACTGACAGTTGTTGGCATTGAGTACTGAGGCAGTTGCAGCAATACCATTGTCATGGGGGATGTTGGTGTAGAGCGCTGAGACATCCATTGTGACAAGGAGTGTCCCTGGTTCTACTGCTCCATGTGTGCTGAGTTTCTGTAGGAAGTCCGTAGTGTCAAGACAAAAGCTGGGGGTTCTTTTTACGATGGGTTTCAGGATGCCCTCGATATAGCCGGAGAGGTTCTCACACAGGGTCCCATTGCCCGATACGATGGGACGGCCGAGTATGTTTGCCTTGTGTATCTTTGGGAGGCAGTAGAGATCTCCAATGCGGGGAGTACGTGGAATGAGAGCCCGGAGGGTGTTCTGAAGGTCTGGATCAAAGGTTTTGGTCAGAGTGTTGAGTTGACGAGTGTGTTCTTTGGTCGGAGCAAACTACCCAACCTTCAGGAGAACAGTGACCACAATACCACACAACCCTGCCACAGCAACCTCTGTAAGACATGCCGGATCATAGACATGGACGAGATCATCAAACGTGAGGATACCATTCACCAGGTACACGGTACATACACTTGCAACTCGGCCAACGTTGTCTACCTAATATATTGCAAGAAAGGATGTCCCGAAGCATGGTATATTGGGGAGACCATGCAGACACTACGACAGCGGATGAATGAGCATCGCTCAGCAAGCACCAGGCAAAACAGTTCCCTTCCTGTGGGCGAACACTTCAGCAGTCATGGGCATTCGGCCTCCGACCTGCGGGTAAATGTTCTTCAAGGGGGCTTTCGTGATACACGACAGCGCAGAGTCGCTGAACAGGGACTGATAGCCAAGCTCCGCACACATGAGGACGGTCTTAACAGGGATCTTGGCTTCATGTCACACTATCTGTAACCCCCGTAACTTGCCTGGGTTAGCAAAAAACCTCACTTACTGTGCTGTCTGGAGAAAATACACAATTCTCCAACCAATGCTCAGGATTCCCTTCACACACATTGTTAGCCACTTTAACACTTGAATAGCAGGTTAGATGTAAGGATTCGCATTCTAATCAGCAATCTGTGACTGTCTGTGCTGATGTGTGCTATTGCAGACCAGAACACTGCATTTGCCTGAGGAAGACACAGTGTCGAAAGCTCGCTTTTTTACTATCAAATAAATCGGTTGGATTAAAAATTGGTGTTGCTAAATTCTTACTGAGTTCTTACCAGCCCAATCCAACGCCGGTATCTTTACATCATTAGTAATAGGAGACAGAGATTAATAGTGGAAGGGTATTTTTCTGGCTGGAGGTCAGTCATTAGTGGTGTGCCGCAGGGCTCAGTACTGGGACCTCTTCTATTTGTAATATATCTAAATGACTTGGAAGAGGGAGTAAGTGGAGTGATCAGCAAGTTTGCAAACGATACAAAGATGGCTGGACTTGCGGATAGTGAGGAGCATTGTCAGGCAATGCAGCAGGACATAGATGGGCTGGTAGCTTGGGCAGATAGATGGCAGACAGAATTCAATCTTGATAAATGTGAGGTGATGCATTTTGGGAGAAAGAATGTAGGGGGGAGGTATATGATAAAGGGTAGACCTATTAAGAGTATAGAAACGCAGACCTTAGGGTGCAAGTCTCTGAAGGTGGCAGAGCAGGTGGAGAAGGTTGTGAAGAAAGCATATAATATGCTAGCCTTTATAGGAAGGGGTATAGAGTACAAGAGCTGGCCTTTAATGTTGCAGTTGTATAAAACGTTGGTTAGACTTCATTTGGAATACTGTGTCCAGTTCTGGTCGCCTTACTACCGGAAGGACGTGGAGACTCTGGAAAGAGTGCAGAGGAGGTTTACTAGGATGCTGCCTGGTATGGAAGGTCTGAGTTACGAGGAGAGATTAGGCAAATTGGGATTGTTTTCCTTAGAAAGACGTAGACTTAGAGGAGATCTGATAGAGGTGTACAAGATTTTGAAGGGGATAGATAGAGTAAACAGGGTTAAGCTTTTTCCTAGGATGGACTCAAATAGCACGAGGGGTCACGGGCTTAGGGTGAGGGGGGGGTAAGGTATAAATTGGATGCTAGAGGGAGTTTTTTCACACAGAGGGTGGTGGGGGTATGGAATGCGCTGCCAAGTAAAGTGGTGGGGGCATGCACTCTGGAGTTACTTAAGAAATACTTAGATGGGCACATGAACAGAATGGGAATGGAGGGGTATAGAAAACTGATTTAAAATAGGGATCATGAGCCTTGGGAGTCCCTGGGAAGTGTGTAAATAGATGATGATATTGGTGTACTTGTTTTTATCCTACAGGTGCTTTGGTCCACCTTGTTGTCTAACGAGGGGCAGACACGCGATGGGTCGTGAGAGGGCTGCTCTTGGATTTTTTTCGAGAGTATCCTAGTGCTTCACGTCGTTAATGTATGCTTGACCTGGACCATTTGATGGGCAACACGACAGCTCAGTGACTATCGCTGTGCTGTGCAGATACATGGATTTGGGCCTGTGTCTGTGGGAGTTTGCGCATTCTCCCCGTGCTTGCGTAGGTTTTCTCCGGGTGCTCCGGTTTCCTCCCACATCCCAAAGATGTGCTCTTAGGCTAATTGGCAAAACAAATTCTCCCTAAATTGTCTCAAATTTGGTTTTTAATCCATTGATCTATAAACATAGACAGGGATCACGGGTAGAGGTGGGAACATAGGGGTGGCGGCGCGGGCTCATTGGGCCAAATGGCCTGTTTCCTGTGCTGTTTTGTTCTTTGTTCTTTAAACTAGAAACTAATTACACAAAAAACTCACAACCAGATTAAACATTTGTTCTTTCTTCCACAGTAAATAGTCTCACAACACTAGGTTAAGAAAAAAAGATTGAAAAATGTAGCTAATGTTTCTCAGTGGGATTGAATTTACTTGCAGTTTTTAAAGCTTTCAGTTAAATGCCAGTTTCTGTTCCCGTTTGCTGACTAGTTGGTTAAGTAACCCCAAGTACATTCCCTGAGCTCTTGTGGTGCAGTGGGTAGCACCTCTGCCTCTGAAACAGGAGCTTTGAGCTCATGTCCCACCCCAGGACTTGATGGCCAAGGAAGGTGCATTCATAACCCGGTCAAACAGATTGAATATGTCAACCTACACGTCCTTCTAAAATATGCCAATAGCTAGCAGTAAGAGTGGGAAAAACTCCTTGTCAGCCACGCTTGATGTGAAGTGGCGGTCCTCAAGCTATAAACCCATGGAGACAGACCGGCAACTTGTTCCCAGAATTGCTAGTTATGGAAACAGATGAAAGTCTGCCTTAGTGCATGTCACAGTAATGCAACCTGTGTTGATGAAGTTCCTTTAACATAGTAAATCATCTCAAGATGCTTCCTCAGATATTCAAACAGTGTTTGATACTGTCTGCTCTCTCCCCTCCCCCACTTTCAAATTTCAGGCTTCCTGGTTGGTGACTGCTTCAGACCCAGAAGTGGCTCTAAAGGAATTTCCACCCCTAATGTGGTTAAAATGTTTGATTGGACGAGAGAAACTTATCCAGTTGGCACAAGGTAATAATCACTGCTGGCAAAGAATGGCCAAACCTTTGTCGGTGTTATTTGCCAAGTCGGATAGTGAAAACAGTGATTTAAAATGTTAATTTCCCATTAGTTTTTAAGGACTGATCTGTGAGCTATTATGACAGAAAGTGCAAGACAGGATGGCCAGCTCAGCATGGCATCCAGACTTCCTGAGAAAAACTAAAAGGAACCCTATTTTAAGTCCAATGATTTTTTTCCACACAATGACCACAGTTCAGAGTGGTTAATTATATGTAAAGCAGTGAGATATTTCTGAGAGACATTACATGGATGTAAATCTTTTTAACCAGATATGAGTAAGTTCATAACGGGACCTTTGCCTCACTAATGATAGTACTCGAACTGTGTCCTGGAGTACACACAATGTTAAGCAACTCTAAGCATCAACTTTCAAAGTCTGGCATAATGGAGACTGTTCCCTCACACAGTACACTCATAGCAACACTATCAGTAATGGGATCCAGTTTCTCCTAATATGGTCCTGCCTATTTATTTGAAGAGATTTCCTGCACATGGAAAATGTGCGTAGGTGAATTGATCTACAACTAGTTGGCTGGAAGTCACAAATTTAGGCAGGTTAGCAACTCATGAATGACTAATGTGCTCCCTTAAAGGGGAAGGTGCATTGATTGTCCAGCAGGAGGGAGTACCTAGTTTGGAACTGCATTATGTGCAATAAAAGACTCCTGGCTTCAGATGTGTTGCTGGCATTGCTATACGAATCACAGCAAAGAAATTGATCTGAGTAATGGTATACTGCAGGGGGACAGTGTTGTTGTGGGAATATCATTGGGCCGGTCATCCAGAGTCCAAGGCTAATGCTAATCTGGATAATAGTGATTATGAATTTATCATCAATTATCATAAAAACTGCCTGATTTTCTAATGTCCTTTAGGGAAGGAAATCTGCTGTCCTTCTCTGGTCCAACCTCCATGTTGTTCACAGCAATAATTGTTGGCGCTTAACTGCCCTCTAATGTCCTAACAGGCCCGCTCAGTTCATGGACAGTTAGAGATGGACAACAAATGTTGATCTCGCCTTTTAAACGTATAATGCTTCCAACCATACACCCTCCTTCTGCTGAATAATGACTGGCAACTTCCCCTTTAAGGGTGATCACCAGTTGTTCAAGAGCTTTTGCTAGCTCAAACTTTGTGACTTGTGGACAACACATTCCATGAAAGAATATTCAAAAAAATTGTTATTGAAGAGCAAGCAATTGGATATAATTTGCTGAGTGAGTGAGTGAGTGAATGCAGTCTTCCAGATCTGCTATAATTGGGAGAGAATGAACAAAAAAGCACAGTGATATTATAAGTGGTAGCAATTTAAATATGAACCTTCGTGAGAATACACATACTTCATAGCTGACACAGACATATATGAGAAATATAAACACAAATTATTTTTTTATCCTGGTTTTGAATGCTCAAAAGTCACAATTTAGATAACCTCTGCTATAGAACATACTCTAACTTAATGACATGCACAATTGTCAGTTGAGGAGAGTATGGACAGTTAATTAAGACACTGCCATCAAAAGATAATTTTAAAATATGTCACTTTAATCTAAAGCCAGTCCTACACTCCCATTCCTTGTACTTCCATTCCTTTGCTTCCTCTCCTGGATCGACTCTTCCTTACCTCCCTTCTGACCACTTTCTACTGAAACTTCCACTCAATCAGCCCTTCTTTTCCTTTCAATCCTACCCATCTTTCCAGATTACCCCCTATACGTCTTCCCAATGGCCAATCCCTCCCAGTCGCCTTCCACCCTGCCTTCCAATTGCTCTCCTCACTTTTTCCAATCACTCCCCTTCCTCCCTTCTGGTCACCCTACTTTTCCATAAGAACCACCCAGGGAGGCAGCCAGTCCAGCTTTGTCCTCATGGAGCCAGCGAGCTGCTTTTTGATGCCCAATATTTTCATGACGACTAGGGCCCAATTTCAGAGGAGTCTCAGGCCTCAAATCAAATTCAAATTAAGCACGTCATCCATTTTGAGCCTTAAGAGGCCAAAACACATTTCCAATCCAGAAGTTGTCCAAAATTAGACAAATGGGTTTAACCTTCACTCCTTTCTCCATAGCACTAGTTTGAAGAAGGCGGCAAGGTGGCACAGTAGTTAGCACTGCTGCCTCATAGAACCAGGGACCCGGGTTCAGTTCCTGGCTTGGGTCACTGTCTGTGTGGAGTCTGCATGTTTTCCCCATGTCTGCGTGGGTTTCCTCCAGGTGCTCCGGTTTCCTCTCACAGTCTGAAAGACATGTTGGTTAGGTGAATTGACCATGCTAAATTCTCAGTGTACCCAAACACTGGAATTGACGACTTGGGGATTTTCACAGTGGTTTCATTGCAGCGTTATTGTTGCTCTAATAAATAAACTTTAACTTTAAGGCTTTAATTAGCTCCACACCACTCCCAAAGCATTATTTAATATATAATACGTGAAGATGATTGACAGATTGTGGTTAGAGACTGTGTTATCATCAGTCGGATTTCCTTGGCCGACCTTTGGTGCATGCCATCAAACCCTGATATTTATCGATTTTGAATTTTGCCTATTTTTTGCTGAATTCCTTCCTTTCTTAACAATTTCCTCACATCTCCCATAGTGCAGTTTCAACCTCACATTCACTATTAAATATAAAAACTGCTGCTTAAATATTTATTGAGTGCATGTCTCAGTCTCCACTACTGGATTTCCCCCTTCATCTCTAACACATCTGTTTCTTAAGCTTATAAAAGCTTCAGCTATATTATCTAATAACCTCCTGAAATAGAATATTTTTCCTGGGGAATGCAGAATGAGGAAAAGGCTGACTGTGAGATTGAAAGGATATTTTTCGATGCCTGTAGTATGGCCCAAAAAATGGCAAAAAGTGTCCCCAATAAGCTATATCTCTTTGATCAAGCACTTCTACCCTAATTGATGGGTCTAGGCCAACCAGATATGCAGCATTGCACATTTAGGACTGACCTGATTTAATTTAGTTCATTACTGTCACGCGTATTGGGATACAGTGAAAAGTATTGTGCACAACACAGAAAAACCATACCATCCATTCATAGATTATATAAAGGAGAAGGAAAGGAGACGGCACATAATACAGTCTTACAATCATAGCTAGAGTGTAGAAAAAGATCAGCTTAATATAAGATAGGTCTATTCAAAACTCTGATGGCAATAGGGAAGAAGCTGATTTTGAGTCAGTTGATATGTGATTGTAGACTTGTGTGTCTTTTTCCCAACAGAAGATTTGTGTGTCTGGGGTACGTGGGGTCCTTGATTAGGTTGGCTGCTTTTCTGAGGCAGCAGAAAATGTATGCAGTGCCAGTGGACGTCAAAGTCCAACATATTAAAATGGATAGCATCTTCTCCCCTTAATTTTCTCATGTGCATGTGGCTGCCACTGAGTGGGTGTTTCTATATTGCAGTCTGAAACTTGGAGTTCCTCCAGGAGGATCCTGAGATTCTAGAAATCCACTACCTTGCAATATCATGCATGTCAACTTACCATTTCCAATTGTTCCCTTCCTCTTCCCTGGTCACTCCCCTCCCTCCCTCCCTTCTGGTTGCAGGGATACAGATGCTCAAGTTTGCTATCATTCAGCTCCTTTCCTTTGGTAAATTCTTGTTAATTCTTAGCTCATCGTTACACTTTTTAAATCCTGTCAAAGTTACTGTGCATTTCCAGCACTTAATCGTTTTGGGATTGGGATGGCAATCATTTTCTTTCTTGATTAACTTGGGTTGAAGATTTCAGAGAATGCTTGGATCCCAATTTTGTATCCTAATACGGTCTCAAACCGTTCATGTCATTTTCTCACCTGCTGGCCCAACCTTCCAGGAGGCAGCCTGCTAGTTGGCTCCTTATACATTAGCAACCCTTTTAAAGACGGTGAAATAGAGCAGAGAGCAAGTGTTCTTGAGGTTCCAAACCACTTAGTGAGTTTGCAGTTATATCAAGCCAGCAGCCCCGTTGAGAGAGGTGGGCACTGCTGTGGCAGACCAGTGTAAGTGGTGCCTCGACATTAAGCTGCTCTTGATTGCCTGTAATTAAGCCATTAAAGAGGCCTGAAGCTGGTAGAACTTTCTGGTGGAGGGGTTGGCTCTGGCTGCAGTAGTGAGAGCTGTGGTTGAGGCATATCATTGTTGTGAATCCATCACTGGTGCATAGTCTTTAGCTGTTATGATTAGCCAGCTGTACCACCAGGCGACCACCCTGATTGAATTCCAGCCTCTGCAAAATGACTGGAATTTTCTGGATGTTTGAGATCTTCTGGTCCCGCTGATGGCAAAGCTCTGCTGCGGGTTTTCTGGTGACAGGGGAGGGGTGGGTGTTGAACTCAATCTGTTGACAACAGTGGGACCAGAAGATCCCACTGCCGGTCAATGGTGGGCCATTCCTTGACAGCTATGACAGCTGTCAAAGAGATGTCAAGCTGTTGGAGAACTATCAAAGTTGCCTAGTAACTATAGTACTGTCAAAAAACTATCAAGCTGTCAAAGAAATATCTTGTGTAACTATCAAGCGGTCAACGAACTAGCAAACACATGGCGGGAAAGTCTTGCCCATGATAATGAGGGTGGGGGGTGTGGATGAAGTGTGGGCACTTAGGCAGTGGGAAAATAAGTGCATTGTCATAAATTGACTCCTAATTAGAGCCTTAATTGCTTTAACTGACTGCCTGTTCCATGGAGTGAATCACCAATTCTGTTTAACCGGTCCCTGGGAAAATCCCCTGCAGACGAGAATATGTTAGGGAGTCATTCCAATGTGACACTCCTATATTTTCTAGGGCTTCACTCATTCTCCAACTCTGTTTAGGCAGAGCTGGTGAAGGTCAGTCCTTTCTGCTTCAGTTTTTGCAAATATTATGGAAAATTGAGAGGATCTCCATTCTAGCTGTGAACATGATGATGCAGGAGATAGAGGTGGTGCAACTTCCCAGTCAAGAAGTTATGAAGTATTAATGGGGGAAAATAAAAGTCTGCTTGGCTGTAAATTGCACTTCTAAACTTTTCCAGCAATCAACTCATGGGAAGTGTTTTTGTGTCATAATTATTAAGAAAAGTTAATTCTCAACACCTCAAGAGTAGAAATGTAATCTTGAGTGAAATGTTTGTCAAACTAGAGCAATCCATTGACAGCACATGATATTATTTCAGATCTGTGCGTCGATATGAAGGGCACCACAATCGTTGCCATCCCTGCGGGATTGCCCTGAGTCCCTGTGGGAGATTCTTGGCCACAGGATCTGAAGACAAATGTGTAAGTAGAGCTTTACACAATCTGAAAAGCTTCAGCATCATACTGTTTACACAGCTAACTCACTGTAATCATGTCTGTCATTCATGTAAGGAATTATGTCTCCACAATTGCATTGCAATGGAAACAAAAGCTTAGGTGCGGGTTTTCACCATGCTGAAGTGCCTCTCTATCATTGCGATAATTGCAGACAAGCCCCAGAACTCTAAGTCTGCCTCCAAATACAGCAATTCCTATTTTGCGAGGGTGGAACTGAATTTGGCCTAAGGTTCGCACATATAATGTTTATGGAGGCAGCTGGCCATTTAAACCACCCACTGACTCCATTGAAATGGGATTTTGGTTAACCAAGAGTGTAAAACCTTGAGTGTGTAATTTAGATGAGAGAGAAGAGCTGGTCTCAACATGGCGGAATTATTTGGATAACCAGGACACCCTTATGGAGAGGTAAGTTGTCTTTGAAATTGGCAAAAGTAACCATGTTTGTGTTTAAAAAAATGCACCAACTGATTAGAATTGTCAAAATTATCAAAGCACTATTCAAGCTGTTCGAGAACTGTCAAAGAACTTCCAATATTGTCAAAGAACTATCACAGCTGCCAAAGAAATGTCAAAGAACCACCTAGCTGTCAACTAACTATCAAACTGTCATGAAAATACGAGCAAGCTTTCACATACAACTGTCAAGGTGTCAAAAAGAACTGTCAAAGTTGTTAAAGAGCTGTCAAGGTGTCAAAAAATCTGTCAAAAAGTACTAGGTGAGTTGACATGAGGGTTAAGGGCAAAAGGTGGTGGTGGGGCATGTGTTGGCATGAGTTGCCTATAGAGAGTTACAACATTGTTGGGCATAAGAGTACAAGGAACTACAGAGAATGAGTAAAAGAGCATCGATTAGAATAATTTGTCATTGTCGGCATGAGGGTGATATGGCTGTTTTTTTTAATCTTTTATTTATTCAATTTGACCAATTGCCAGAGCACAGAGACAGGCTTTCTGCCCAGCCCCCCTCCACATTTAGCAACCTCTGCACTCATTCTGAGGCAACAGGCCTAAATTCTAATCCAGCCTGCCCTCCCCGCCCCCAGAACGAAAATCAAAACTATGCATGGCCATTTATAAAGTTTAGGTTTCCAGACGTGGGAATTCTCCCTGGGCACCTGACCCAGGAGTGAAAATGTGGGCCTTACATTTTATGTTACACCTAACCAGCGCATCTTTCAGACTGTGGGAGGAAACCAGAGCACCCGGAGGAAACTCATGCAAACATGGGGAGAATGTACTGACCTTAGATAGTGATCCAAGCCAGGAATCGAACCCAGATGACACAGCAGTGCTAACCCCTGTGCCACCATGCCACCCACGGTCAGCCGGTGAATCTTTTGATGAGCCTGCAGTCTCCAGTTGTGAAGCTTTCTCCTCTCATCCAACAGGGAGTGGACACAACAGGAGAACCAGGTACAGTTTGCAAGACCCCATTGCAACGAATAAATATAGACTAATTTCAAGAATGCAGTGGGGTGCCATCCCAACATGCAACTTTCCAAATTTCACCCACCCGAACACAAGGGCCTAGAAGATTCTGACTCAGGAGGTGGCTGAGAGACAACTTCTTGAGTATTATCTAAACAAGTAAACAGTATAGAAAACATAGATTCAGAATAGTGGGCAACACGGTGACACAGTTGTTAACACTGCTATCTCACAGTGCCAGGGTCGCAGGTTCAATTCTAGCCTTGGGTCACTGTCTGTATGCAGTTTGCATGTTCTTCCCATATCTATGTAGGTTTCCTCTGGGTGCTCCGGTCTCCTCTGACAGTCCAAAGGCGTGCAGGTTAGGTGGATTGACCATTCTAAATTGCTCCTTATTGTCAGTAGGAATAGTTAGAGTAAATGCATGGGATTACTGGTATAGGGCCTGGGTGGATTGTGATCGATAGAGGCTTGATGGGTTGAATGTCCTGCTGTTCTATAGGGATTCTGTGATTCAATGAACTCTACTTAAGGGTAAACCTTGATAGTAGGTCCCAAGGACACAAATTCAAAATACTAAAAGCTAACCTCTGAATGAGTATCTTCACACAGGATGTAGAGGAGGCTGTGATGGGAAGGTTGTGGGTGGATAAGCCAAGTTATAGCAAACAATTTTCCTCACCTCTATCTATACTTGTGAAAGTAGCATAGACATGAATTGAACACAGAATTGTCATCCCAGACATTAAAAGTAATGCACAGTGGGAATTAAATACTGTGAGCTGGTGGGAAATGAATCAAATAGGTCTTTTATAATTGCCTACTTACGTTTTTTGCACCATGGCCTTTTATGAGAAATGGAAAAGACTGTTGTAAAAGTTTCAATTTAAGCATAATAGCTGTTGATATATCAAACATGCATGTGACTAACTACCCACTTGGTCAGGCTTTTGGTGTTTGTGCTTGATGGAATGTAATATTTTTAGTACTTTGATCTTTTTATTACACAAGATCAAGGGAGGAAAAGCACTCCTTCAGACTGGCCTCATCCATCCTGGAAAATGACAGGATGTTGCAATATGTGAATCTTTACCTTGTACCTGTGCCGATTTTCTTTCAGCCAAGTATCCAACGCTGCTGCAGGGTGGATTCCCCATGCACTTTTCATTGGGATTGATCGTTATAGTGTATACTGAATGCCATAATTCATCCTTACTGAGGGCAGTTGAATATTTTTGTGAGTAAACCATGCATTAACTATGCCTAAGGAATGATAGGATTTCAAAAATAAATTTGAAATGTGGGCAATTAATTTCCCAATTGCACAGTAGATGAAATTTCAAAGAACAGACTTGACATAAACTGGGTGATAAATCAATGGCAGTGGCATTCTTGGCATGCAACTGGTGGAAAAGATTACAGACTTAAAATCTGGACATGAGGAACCAATGCACATGGATGAAAAGTGTGGCTAAGAAGAAAATTTATATATCTTGATTGAATTAAGGAATGAAGAAATTGAGACATATTTTGAAGATAAGCATGTTTTTTCTAAATTAGCTGGGTGAGTTATATACCCTCGAAATTTTATTTCACAAGTTTTCATTTATTCAAAGGTTTTTTTTCCATATCAAATTCAGTTCATGTCTTGACATCAGGAATGAAATGCACTTTGAAGCACCACCATCCTTTAAGATAGTGCAAATCAAAGAAATGCCCACCCCCAGGGATTTCCTGAATCTGGAAAAAATGCGGTGCTCCCAGGGAACAGACTGATCTTATCAGCTTCTAAGGGGATGATTTCCTCCAGTTCAAAAATAATATATTTATTATTATTATTAGAAATGGCGATCAGAGGAAATCATTTTGCCCTCCCCACCTCCTGCCATCCCCCCACCCCACCGCCCCTCAACTTACATGCTGTGCAAAGGAATGCCATATTAAAAATACACTTTGCTCCAAACTGATGTGCATGCGTTTTGTTTAAACTCTATTTAAATTCTTTAAACTTTTTAGAAATCAGCCAAGTAATAAATGATTTCACGGTCAAGTCATATAGCAGCAGCAACCAAAATAATGTGTTACATGCAACAGTACATGTGACAAATAAAGGGGAGGCGATGGCCTAGTGTATTATTGCTAGACTATTAATCCAGAAACTCAGCTAATGAATCCTACCGAATTAAATTTTAATATATTTCTTGCTTTTTCATCAGATCTTAAGTTGCTACATCACTCTCTTCTTTATTGCATAAGTTTTTCGCCCTAATAATGTTTACCTTTTGTACAACATTGCACTCTCCCATCCCACACTTTTTAAATGAATTTTATGGTTCTACTGGCTTTAGTTCAAATTCCCTACACTGTCCGATCATTCACATCTCACATGATGATAGGCAGCAATGCTCATACACCACGAATTATAAAAAACAGCATAAGAAATAAGAGCAAGAGTAGGCCATTCAGCCCCTCACCATTCAATACATGGCTGATGTGATCTTGGCCTCAACTTTACTTTCCCGTCTGTTCCCCATAATTCTTGACTCCCAATAGTTCAAAAATCCATCTATCTCAACATTGAACATACTTCAATGCACATTTTTCTTCATCCTTTGAACTAGTTCATTTTATTAAAACCATCACATCTTTCTCTCAGTTGGAGGATTTTTCTTCACATATAGGGTTTCAGCCCAAGCGCATTAGATGTATTCTCTTTGGGAAGGAGACAAAAGCAACACATTCTTTCTGAGTCTGAGGCTCTGACCGCCCTGCATTACAAATTTGAGGAATGTCGAATATAAGACAGTTCTATTTCTGGACAAACGTAAACTTAAATAGTTGGCCATCGGTTTTGCTTACCTTGACTCAATAAAATTTGTAAGAGTAAATCAGTGTTGGAAAGAGAGATCTTCAGTGGAAGCTGAATCATTTCAGAAATATTCTCAATGTAAAACTAGTTAAAAAAAGAAATTTACAGAAAAATTGGCTGAGATTTGGATCAGCCAAATGGATTTTCATTTGTCACAATCATTCGGAAGGAGCAATGAAATTCACGATTTACTTTGAAGGAATCAATATTTTTGAATGCGTCTGAACTCACTTCATCCATTGACAAATTATGATTCAAATTAGTTATTCTGCTTCTTAATCTTCTATATATTACAAATATTCCCTTAGAGAAAGCTTGTTGCATGGAGGTGATTTTAATTTAGATTACCTGGTATCATCATCAAAATGGGTCAAACTTCCTTAAATCCAATGCATGAAAGTCTCGTGATGGAGTGGGTAGTGTCCCTATCTCTGGGTCAGAAGCTTCAGGTTCAAGTCCCATGCCAGGACTTAATGGCCAAGGAAAGTGTGCTCATAACACAGTCAAACAGGTTGAGTGTCAATCTGCAGAACCTTTCAAAATGTCAGTGGCTGGTGAGAGGAGTGGGAGAAACTCCTGGTCAGCCACACTTGATGTGAAGCAGTGCCCCTCAAGTTATAAGCCCTTAGAGCCAGACTAGCAACCTGTTCGAGGAATTTCTAGCCATGGAAACAGATAAAAATCTACCTTAGTGCACCACTAGGTGGGGAAGGGAGTTGAATTGAAAGCCCAAACAAACCATTTTGAAAGTGGCCTCAAGGTGCTACAAATTACCTATCAGTTTCAGGCAGTATAGATTGAGGTCTGTTGATTTTAAATTGGAACTGTGTATTCTGTGCAGGCAGAGCAATTGCAGTGCAGCTAGGGCAATAAGCTGATCAAAAGAGGCTCCTGAAGGTGTGCGTGAAATTATTTTTGTGGAATGCTCCTCTAGCCCGTACAAACTGCCCTGCCACCTTGGGATAACCACCTTGCCCTTTCCCTCCCAGCTTACCTTACTGGCAGTCATGGTGGCATGACATTGGATAGCTCTAATTTGGTGAACGTGATTATCATGGCTTGGTGGTGTCTGTGTCCACAGAATTATGACCATCTCTTCTCTCCAGTTATAGGCATCCAGTCAGCGTATTCTACAGGTATTTCTGATTTATTCATTCACAGGGTATGTCTATCACTTGCAAGACCAGCATTTGTATTACCCATCCCCCAGCTGTTTTTGAGAATGTAATGGCCAGTCTATTTAAACTACACGTCCTGGGACACTAGACAGCAATTTACTACGGCCAATCCACTTAATCTTTGGACATTCTTCCCATGTTGAAATCCATTTGCTACATTTCTGCCTACTTATTTAATCTATTAGAGTAGCACAGTGGCACGATGGGTAGCACTGCTGCCTCACAACACCAGGGACCTGGGTTCAATTCTGGCTTCAGGTGACTGTGTGGAGTCTGCATTTTCTCCCCGTGTCTGCGTGGCTTTTCTCTGAATGTTACAGTTTCCTCCCACAATCCAAAGAAGTATAGATTTGGTGGATTAGTCATGCTAAATTGTTCCTTAGTTTCCAAAGATGTGTAGGTTAAATGGATTAGCCACAGTAAATGTGTGGGGTTATGGGGATAGGGCAGGAGAAAGGGTGTGGGGACGAGGACATCAGTCAGACAGTCAGTGCAGACTCAATGAAATGAATGTTCTCCTTCAGCACTGTAGGGATTCTATGATTCTGTGTGGCGGAAGCAGGTTAAATCAAGGCATTGAAAAGGAAATTGGGTTGTTACTTGAAAAGGAAGCTTATGCAAGGTTATGGAGACTGGCCTTAGGAATATTGCTCCACCTGAGACCCCACACAGACATGATGTAACAATTTTGTGATTCCGCAACTGCATGTCAGCAGTAATTTTAGTTTACAATTTCCTTCTTAAGGGAAAGACATTGGCAGACAAAATAATTAACCAATTTTTAAGATGCAGCTTTAACAAAGATTGCAAATAGATCTTACTTTTGATTCACACTGAATGTCAGAAGAATATGTGTTGAAAGGTTAGGCCCCACAATCAACAGGGGCAGGATTTTCTGCTCTTCCCACCACATGTTCCCGGCAGCTGAGGAGGCCCAACATTATCTGGATCTTCTGGCTCTGCCATTGTCAACAGGGCTTCCCATTGAGTGTACCCCTTGCCATCAGGATACTGGCGGCAGGCATGCCCGTTGATGGGACAGGAAGAACTCACCGGTGTGAATGGCTGGAAAATTACAGCCTAGAGATCTGTCACTCGATCCTGAAATCAACAAATACATTGCAGAAAAAGGAAATATTAAGAGAGTGTGGAACAACAGCAACTTGACTAAGAAAACCAAACTTTCAGTCTACCAAATTGCGTCCTCAGCACTTATCTACAATAGTGAGACCTGGACAAGGTATTGCTGACAGGAGAAAAGGCTGACTAGTTTCCATTTTCGCTGTTTCAGACATAACCATGGCATCTTTATAACAGGACAAGTTCACCAACTCAGCAATCCTGAAGTGTGCTACTTCCATCAGCAAACACTTATTGCTATGAGCTAGAGATGTCTGTGCTGGCTCAGCTATGTTTTTGGATGATGAGGAGTGTATACAATGAATTGGTCACTGGCTGACATCATGCTGGGCATCCATATCTCTACTACAAGAACATATGCAAGCGAGATATGAAAATGGTGGACGTTGGCAATGAAAACTGGGAGACAACTAACAGCCGTGACTTCAGGAGGCTGATTGCTTGGAAGGGCATTCGAACAGGTGACTGCAAAAGAAAACAGAGACTACCTTGGCAGTCACCATCTTCCGCGGCAGCAATGCAGGAGAGACTGACATGCTAGAGTGAGGCTCTGTGCCACACTGGACAATGCTCAACATAGAGTTGATCACCCCAATGCAGGTCATCGACATACAGGAAGTTGCTATTGTCATTATACCCAAAATATGTCTAAAACCCTTTGTCTAGTGAGCAAAACCTATTGTTTATTTTACTGTCTCAGTCACTATTCCATTCTGTACATTGAGATCTTTGGACGCATCACATACTTTCCCATCTCTTTGGAATCCTATATCCCTTAAAATAATGCCATGTGTATTTGGTGTTTAGTGGCAGGTTGGGGAATTTGTCTTACTGAGTTGGGTTCAAGTGTTTAACAAATGTCCTAAATCTAAATGTGTATGTGGAAAATGGCTATAATAGCACTTTGCAGTTTTATTAGAACTGAAGATTCCTTCAAGGATCTCTCCCTTTTCAATGATTTATGCAGAAAGTTTAGAATTATATCCCAGCAGACATCCTTCTTATGTGTGTGAGAACTGAGTTTTATCTTTCACAAATGCAATTGCCATTAAAGCACTTAGATCTCTGCAGTTTCCAATTTAGTTAACATATATGACCTTTCCTCATTAGTGATGCATCAATCCTGTCTGCAATTTAGGAGGCAGTGTTTAGACCTCATAATAGATTTCTCTTTAGAACAGAGTCAGCATCTTGGCAGAGTAATGTGTTGCAGCTTCAACAGCAGGTTTTTGAAGTGTCATATTTCCTCAACTGAGGACCCGCCCTCCCCCACTGTGTGTTTGACAGACCCTCAACTCTGTGCGCCATATTTCCCACATTTCTGTTCTCACCTTGCCATTACTCTCAGAACTACAACAGATACAGTTGCATAAAAATATGTAGGTGTGTGAAAACTTGTGGTGGAAATCTAGATGTTGAAGGGCAACATTTAGTGGTACATTCCGGGGGGGCATTATGACATGGAGTAATTAAAAATGCAACCTGGAATTGGAAATTTGCCAGAGACAGGAATCACTGCACTCACTTTCATAAAATCTTAGAAATTTGAATGAAACATCAAGTGGGCTTTATAATGTTCTTTAGAGATGCATCAGGGTCATATTTCACTGAGCTATTAAGACTGTGTCTTTAGTACAAAGCTAAATTGTTCACGAATGTATTTGGTGGGAAAACATCAAGGGGATTTTAAGTGTCTATTGACATCTTGAACTTGAATTCCAACAAGTTAAGCATTTGCAGCTAATACCATTTCTTATCTTTGTGTGAGTTTATATCGCTTTGAATTTTCTCACAGTTAATTTTTCTTTAAGTTTGGCAATTTTGCTTTACGTGGGTGGTATTGGCTCTTGGCCTTTGCTGTAAGTTGGATGAAGTGACCAATTCGTTATGCTTTTTCATATATATATCACTTACCTCCTGCAGGGCACTATTTTCTGGCTCACCATAGGCCACAGCAAGTGCATTTTTAGAAGGGTTCTAATAAATTCATTAATAATAGAGCAATATCCTGACATAGTTTACATTTTTCAACATCAAACAAAGTCACTTTGTTAAATATTACAATTTGTGGCAAATGGCATAAATGGAAATCTTCCTGTGATTATAGAATGGGTAAACTCAGTAAAGTTTTACAACACCAATTTTAAATCCAACCAATTTATTTGATAGTAAATCCGCGAGCTCATTTGCCTGATGAAAGCACATAGTGTCGAAAGCTCGCGGATTTACTATCAAATAAATTGGTTGGATTTAAAATTGGTGTTGTAAAACTTTACTGAGTTTACCCCAGTCCAACGCTGGCATCTCTACATCATGACTATTATAGAATGGGTGCATTCATGCACTGGAGGTAGCTGGTTGCAAACGATCATTGCAAGATTGTACAATTTATTTCTCCCCTCTGAAGTGGTTCAGCTTTGGCCTTGATTTTCTCACTCCCCAGAGCCCATAACTAATCTTAGAACAGCAGACAAAGTCACTGCCAAGTTCGCAGAAAGTCATAATATTCCCCTTTCGTTTGGCACAAACAAGTTGTGTAAATTTTTAGGAAAAATTACTTTGAGTTTGACTGAGTTCCTATTGACACATGGGCTTCATTTTTATACCTCAGTGTGATGGGCCATTTGCTGATGGTGGAATCAACAACAAAAAAATTTTGCATTAATATTGTGCTTTTCACACTATTCCTGTGAGGAATTGGCTCTTATTCCACCATAGGGAAAGGAGCGAACTATTTGGTGAATATCTGGTAAGTAGTTAAGGTCTATTCCAGTTCTGAGCTTTGAATTAGGTGTAAAAACTGGTGGTAAAGTTGATAAAACATTTAAAAAATCAACATAGCTAAGTCAATGGAGAGAGAGCCAAAGTTGCGAGTCAGGTTGACCCTTCGGTAAAGTGTTCCTACCCCAGTGAACTAATTTTTAGGACTGTCACTGGCCTCATCGCCTCTGGAGATCTTCTTTCCATCAGTTTGCAACCCCAGCCTCCATAATCTTCCAACATCAGACAGCAAATTTCTACCTACTTACCAAAATCCACAACCAGGACTGCCTTGGTAGATCCATCGTCAGTAAGAGTCTGGCAACACCAATTTTCAAACCAACCGATTCATTTGCTAGTAAATCTGCAAGCTTTCGACTTTCGTCTTTGTCAGGCAAATGCAGTGTTCTGGTCTGCAAAAGCACACATATCAGGACAGACAGTCACAGATTGCTGATTAGAATGCAAATCCTTATACCTAACCTGCTATTCAAGTCTTAAAGTGGCTAACAATGTGGGTGAAGGGAACCCTGAGCATTGGTTAGAGAGATGTGCATTGTCTCCAGACAGCACAGTAAGTGAGGTTTTTTTGCTAACCTAGGCAAGTCATGGGAGTTACAGATAGTGTGACATAAAGCCAGGATCAGGAACGTGAAGTGAATAGCAAGTGCTACAAACTTCGCTGCAAGCTGAAAAATCCAAACCGTTGACTTAAATTGGCATCTTTGGGTGCTGTATAATTGATTCTGTAATCTATGACTGAGTGGTGCAAAGTTAAAAAGTGGAATTAAAACCAGCTATATTCATTACACCTTTCTCTGCTGAGAATTTTATTAGGTTGCCTATGCAACTACAGCCAAAGTTGGTTAAGAACCCAAGTTCTATCAATGAGACACAACCAATAAGGGACATTGCCAGTTGTCTAGCTTTTATTACTACTGTAGGCATTCATTTCTGAAAATTACATGGTGAAATACAATGGCATATGCAGTTATAGATAATGTTCAGTGAGCCATAAGCTGCAATTTAACACACTAATTTAAGATATCATGTAAACAAGATAAATTGTAGTATTTGTCTATGCTAAACAATCTGTTATGTTTTATGAAGTATATATTTTTTCCTCAAAAGTTGAACAACATTGGCAACAATTAAAAGTGGAGCAGAAATTTCAGTTATTTAAGGATAGTTTTGATAAGGGATAAACTTGTTGTTTTATTTACAAATGGAATGAAGGAATTGTTTTGTAGTTGGGAATGAAATGACACCAAAAAGAAGCACTTGGCCATCAGACTGAGTTGTAAGTTCTGTGGCCAAGTGGCTTTGTGAAAAGAACTTCCACTAATCAGCAGGAAGATTTAGATGGTATTCATTAAATCCTGTAGACCTGAAAGTTGGTTATTCTTGTTCTTTCCAAATGGTCCCCAAAGTCTGACAAACCATGGCTAAATGCTTGCGTGGGATTTAAGACTGGCCTAGATACCCCTTTATTAGAAAGAATTGATGCACATGTTCCTGACACTGACGCACAATCCAGGTAACACTAAGTTACATTAATTTTTTTTGATATTCAAACAGAATACATTTTTGGAATCTAACATTAAAATTGCCATTGCTCACATCCTTCGAGGAGATTTTCACAGAGCCTCCAATCCCCACTGTCAGAACCTGCTCACATCCCTGATTTCTCCTGTTCCCGTGTGCCATGTCTCATCTTGCAAGGGATCCAAACTACATACATCTAGCTAGGTGGATTTCCCAGGGGTGCTATTTGAGAGAGTAAGGTACAATGAAGGCAGGGGACAGAAGTATATTTGGTAGGGCATCTTTATTCTTCCTGCTCTTCAGGAAGTGACACATGAACAAAAACAATTAATTGCCTATGATGGTAATTCCTCTATGGGCTTTAAAGATGCCCTAGTCTTGTTGTTTAGTAAAACAAAGCTGTAAGTAAAAAGCTGTAAAGCTGTAAGTAAAAATGAGTCATTGAGGTGATTTTTGAACCCTCCTGTGTGGTGCAAACAATGGTACCCTGAAAATGATGTGAAAGGACAATGTTCCATCACCATCATTGCTTAGCTTTCTCCATTCTTCTGTGCCCCTGTAAAATATATTATACACTAGATAGTCAGTTGATGACAGAAGAAAAGCCAGTCTTTACCTGGAATGAGTGAATCACAAATGTGCATCTCCCAACTCTACTCTGTGCCTGTTTATATGCACTAGTAACATCCAATCAGTGCCCTTCACCTGGATATGCGTCGATTGATACAATTAACATTCTATTTTATTAAGTCCAAATTTTCAATTTTACCTGCTTGTATTAATTCCAATTTTATTTATTCAATTGATTTCACAAAAATGAAGATTTGGTCTCCATTAACTGCTTTAGGATATCTTGCATGCCGTTAATTGATTAACTGCTGTTTAGTGAAATTTATTCATAAAATCTTATTCAAAATGAGCCACCTGGATAGCTCAAATACCAAGAGTGAGATTCTCCAGCCTCCTGTTTCCTGCCAGTGGGAGGTAATGTTGTTTGCTAATAGCAGGATTCTCTGGTCCCACCACTGTTGATGGGAATTCCCATTGATTTCAACCCATGCTACCGGGAACCTGATCAGAGAATCCTGCCAGCTTGAACAGCCGGAGAATTCTGGCCAACAACTTTTCCTTCTTTTAAAATGAATCTGTTTCCATTATAAGCTATCCGTCTACAAGAATCTTGTGAGGTTTGCTTTCAGGTAGGATGCCAGGGATACAGCATAGTTGGTGTTGGGTAGATCCTTTCTTTCCCACTTGCTTGGAGGAGGAGATCAAGTGCTGGAGTCACCTTGCTATTGAGTGCATATTATTATGCAGAGAATCAAAATGAGCATTCTTCCCCTTAGAGATTTTTTTAGGCCCCTACTTAGCGAAGGAGTTGCCAGTTAGCACTTAGAGCTTGCTATTATTTGTGCAATAAATGTCTCAGGATAAAGTATGTATTATCAACTTGCCTGACAGTTTAAAAAGTTAAATATATCTTGACTTTAAATTTTATTGCCAGACACCAGAATTTTAGCACTTTGTCAAAGGTTATTTACAGGTCTACAGCTGCTGATGCTCCAGCGCATTATTCCTCTACTCATTGTCATTTATAGGTATTAATTGTACATTTTTCACAGTCTGTTGTAGTTGGAAGGTGCTTCCAAAACTGTAGGCTATCAGTATAACCTCAGACATATCTTCACCTGACAAATCTGGCCTGAAGTTTAGTGTCTGGCCATGATGAAGGATTCCTTCTGCAAAAAGACTTGCTCGTCTCTCTCGTGTGAAATGCTTACACCACAGATGTTGCTGCCATTTTCCAACTCGTCCCTTTGTACAGACCTAAATGAATAAAAATACATTTTCTCATACCTCTCTTAAATTTTTTTTTGCTTTTTTTTAAAGGTCTCAAAGGTTTTTCTAACTGAAGCTTTCCAGCTGTATGATAAATTGATCAGGCAGCACTGTAGTCTTCTGAAATCTAGCCAGTCGGCAAAAGCATATTTTCAAGTTGCACATTACATCATCCATGCTTTCTGTAGAGTGTTCATTTCTCGACACATATTAACAAAGAACTTTAGAATTAATCCCACAGAACATTTCTTGTTTCTTACAGCAGCCTATTGTCCTAGATTTGAACCTGATCAATTGGCAAATGAAGTCAGAAGGAAAGGATAAAGAGCACAAACATAAAGTGGGGAATTTTTCCATCCCACTCACCACAGGAATCGTAGTGGATGGGGGGGTGGTGGTGGGTGGTGGACCGTGCAAATGTCCATTGACTTCGGATGGGATTCTCCAGTTTTGGGGTGAGCACTGGAAAGTCCTGCCCAAGGGATGTTTCTTTCACCAATTTTTCCTCTTTTCCTTCTGCTCCCTTGCAGATGTCCCCATCCTCATTGGAATATGGTTCTACAGTTAGAAACCACCCTGCTGTGCCTTGCCCAAATGCACGCTATTCATATGAGTTCTGGCAGTTTTAGCAAACAAGAACAATGTATACGAGCTACATCTTGTCCTCACTAAGCTTCCACAGAAAAACTTAATTCAGTGATGGGCAACTAGGACAATTATCTCTTCCCCAACATGACACATTACAGTTCAGAGCTTGAGTGCAAAAACCAAAGTTGTCACTCCGGTGCACTGCTGAATCACTTCAAATGTATTCCATTGACTAAAGCACTTTGAGATGTCCAGTTATCCTGCAAAATGTTTTATAAGTCTTTCTTTCTTTGGAAAATAGCTCCTTCATTCATGCCCTGTTGAGATCAGCAAACAGTAGAGGCCACAGATTAAGCTTGTACCGTCTTGGTGCTTTTGGCCGAGACAGTGACTTTGAGATCCCTATCCATTCCAGCTATCTTTGAAATTTTTTAATGGTTAATGCAACAGGAGCAAATCAATTTATTATTATACATAATTATTCATGGATATTATAAATAGCAAATAAAATTTGCAAAAATACTTCCACAATATGTGAACAGGCTTTGGAGGCAACTGTGATAAGACAAGATATCCTACATAACTGATTCTGGCACTTACTGATAGCAAGAAGAAAGAAGCAGCAAATTTATGCCAGCAACAAACTCAGAGCTCCCATGGGCTACTGGAGGATCCAGCAACTTTAGCTAATTAAATGTTGACATTGTCTCAGTGGTCATTCCACAGATAGGAACAGAGGGCAATCCATTATCAATCATATTCCATGTATACTTTATTGCCTGATTTTTGTCACAATAGAGAACCTCTCCATCTTTGTGAAAATAGTCTGAATCTGGAAATCCCCGTACACAGCAGCTAACATTCTTATGGGGATAGGAATGGGCCCAGATCCAGATATGCACACTCACATTTTGCAGAGGCAGCTATGCATGTAAATCAGCAACAGCCTACACATGATTTTGGTGCTAGAGTTGTCTGAAACTCGAGGTGTGCAAATCAGATCCGGTAGCAGCAGACCTGAGCTTTGTTAGTTTGTTTGATTAGCCACGGTACTTTTTTGCAAAGGTAAAGTACCCTTTTGGATTTAGTCCTAGGATACCTTTAGGGAGGTCAGGTGCCCTTTGGGAGAGATCAGGTGCCCTTTGGGATTGCTAAAAGTAAGCATGAATTTGCATTAAAAAAATCCATAAACTCATTGGAACTGTGAAGCTCATTGGAACTTTCAAAAACAACAATCAAAAGTCAAGATGAACTGTGAAAAGAAGCTGCCAAGGCTTTTAAAACTCCTACCCTTTAACTCTTGAAGAAAAAACTTGCCTGAAGTGTTTCAAAAAAAATCTGTTACTGCCTCATCCTGTCTGTTGAAATAAATACTTGAATCAGTGCTACATAACTATTCTCAATCGTCCGTTATCGTAGTAGGATGCCTGCAATTTCACAGTCTGGTTGACAGTTCCAAGATGTTATGAACCCTTTGAAGTAGGACTATAAATTCCAGCCATTATGTTTAAAAGGGATTATATAGCTGATTAAGGAGATTTAATATAGTGTTTAAACCTGCATTATTTTATCACAAACATGTGGCAAGTTTCAAATCCATGAAACTCCTGTTTCTATTATTTTGTTCTGTAACTTTACACGTGGCATGTTATAAATCCATGAAACTCCTGTTTAAACCTGCATTATTTTATTACATAACTTTCTGTGTGGCAAGTTTTAAAGCTTTGAAACTCCTGCTTAAATCTGCATTATTTTATTATATAACTTGACATGCAGTATGTCCTAAATCTGTGAAATTCCTTTGTAAATCTGCATTAATTTATTATATAACTTCTTGTGGCACTTTTTACACCATTGAAACTCCTGTTTAAATCAGCATTATTTTATTATTTAACTTTTACGCAGTTTTAAAACTGTGAATCTGCTGTTTAAATCTACATTATTTTGTCATTTATTGCATACATATGACATGTTCTCAACCCATGAAACTCCTGTTAAAATCTGCATTATTTTATCATTTACCGTTACGCATGTCAATGTTATAAATCCGTAAAACTCCTGTTTAAATCTGCATTATTTTATTCAATACGTGTACGCACGATATGTTTTAAACCTATGAAACCCCTGTTTAAATCTGCATTATTTTGTTCTATAACTTCATGTGTGGCATGTTCTAGATCTGTGGAACTCCTGTTTAAATCTGCGTTATTTTGTTCTGTATCTTCATATGTGGCAAATTGGGGTTGAATAAAGAAAGAGAGCCAGTTCATCCTTCCTCACCCAGGACATATCAGTTTGGGGATTATCCCATCTGGAAGTTAACAAATTGAGGGATCAAGTCTGTGTTAACAAATTTGAGAAACGTTGCCTGGGGATCAGTTGTAACCATATGCAGTTATATTAGGTAACAATATGCAGTTATATTGGGTAACAATATGCAGTTATATTTCAGGAAATCATTTTGAATGTTTGTAGTAAATTGACATTCATTGCACATGTCAGCAACTTGTTTCTAAGAGCAGCACTTTGCTGGAAAGAAAAATTCTTAATGTCTGATTTAGTTCTATGCTTGCATAACTTGGACTTATGTCCTCCCCAACCTATCTACCTCAATTAATCTGTCTTGGTGAGCCAAGTGGAATCCTTTCCTTGTGCGAAAGATTAATTTCATTTGGATGATACCCGCCAAGTTATCTGTGAGAAAGAAGTGAGAGTGTAAGGCAAAGCAACCCTCACTTAAACCATTTGCTTTTGGGAACCACTACCATTTGTCATGACTCTGTATGCCCCGTCTGAAGAATCGTGCCTTGAACTGTTTGTTGGATTGGCCACAGAAAAACAATATTGGGCAGCATTCTCTACTAATATTCTGGCAACGTAGAGAGCGGCACCTCTGACTTTGTGCTTTTATAATGTACAGTTGCTTCCACTATGGAAGTACATTTTCTCCAAAGTGGAGTCTGCCGCTAAACTTTGACTTTTAAATTAAGAGGTACAACAGTCACCCATTTACAACACTTGTGACATGAGTGGAGTAGGAACAGCTGATGCAATTAATTTTTTTTATGGTAAAGCGTCAAGATGAGGCGGCACATTGGCACAATGGTTAGCACTGCTGCCTCACAGCGCCAGAGACCTGGGTTCAGTTCCCTGCTTGGGTCACTGTCTGTGTGGAGTTTGCACCTTTTCCCCATGTCTACATGGGTTTCCTCCAGGTGCTCCAGTTTTCCCTCACTGTCCAGGTTAGGTGGATTGGCTATGCTAAACTCTCTCTCATTGTACCCAAAAAGGTGCTGGAGTGTGGTGACTCAGGGATTTTCACAGTAACTTCATTGCAGTGTTAATGTAAATCTATTTGTGACTAATAAATAAATTTTAACTTCACTTTAAGATGAAGTTACTGCTAGTATTGAACCTAATTTCCATTCAGAATATGATTTCAAAGCTTCAAGACTAGTCAATAGGCTCAAACCCAAAGTGCAACAGCAAAACTTGAGCAGGCGTAACATTTCACCTCCAATACGATTTTTCTTTGAAACACAAAGAAAAGTGATATTGGACTCCAAACACTGACTCTGTTTCTGTCTCCTCAGATGCTGCCCCAACTGCCGAGTTTTCCCAGAACTTCCTGTTTTCATTTTAGATCTCCAGCATCTGCAGCATTTTGTTTTTATTTACTTGAACGAACTTTGTCTGTTTCAGGGCTAACGAACTTCAACTGTGAAGATGGGTTGGAGACATTACTGTTTTCCTTGCAGATAAGAAGGTTGAGAGGAGATTTGATGGAGCTGTAGAAAGAGAGATCTGGGACGGAATAGAAAGGAGAAACCATTGCCATGAGAGAGTGCAGGTTTAAAATAACTGGCAAAAGAAGCAAACCTCATATGGGAATTTTCTTTTTCTCAATCCGAGTGGTTGTGACCTAGAATACGCTACCTGAGAATGTGGTGGAGGGAGGTTCAACTGAAGCATTCAAAAGACTGTTATCTGGAAAAGAAGAATGAGCAGGGTGATGGGGAGAAGGCAGGAAAAAGGTATTAAAAGTGCTCATTCCATGATAATACAGACATCACAGGCTGAATGGCCTCTTTCTGCTCTGTGACAAATTTCTGAATTTTTTTATCTGAAGCTTGAATAAGTCCCTTTTGCACGATATTTTCAAGCATTTAATATTTTGATATTTTTGAAGCTTTTTGTTCCAATTAAGCCTCATTCTCAGTGCACTATTAATGTGTGATTGCAATCATAATGCAGCATTGTAATCAATAGTACATGGTGGAAAACTGTCAGGTTTGCAGACCGAATGTGGGGTGGAATTCTCCAAAAACATTCTAAGCATTGAATTTGGGTGAAAACTGGAGTAATTCACGCTGGTTTTTCAGTGGGACTTCAGACAAGAATCTCCCACACCAATGTACTACAAAAGCCACCAGTATAAATTTCATTAAATTTTAGAGGATTCCCTCCCCAGAGACTGGAATCAGTGCGCTGAGCAAGCTACTGTGCATGTGCCAAAATCTGTCAGTGCTGAGATCTGTCAGTGCTGAGTTCAGCACATGCAAGTGGCCTCGCACTGAAAACCTCTCGATTGCTGGCCAGCTTGATCACTGGCCAGTCCCGTGAACAACTCAACACTGTCTCTCCACCCCTCACAGCCTGATTGCTAGCCCCTCCGACCATTCCCCCATTACCATAAATTTTGCAGTTGAGTATCCTGCATTTGGGGATATCGCAGGCGTTAGCATACCTGGAGTGCAATGGGATAGCCTCGTCCTGGGCGAACCACCTGCTTGATCATGGTTTCACCCAACCATTCCCCTGCCCAGCCCCAAGTTTATAAAAGTTTATTTATTAGTGTCACAAGCAGGCCCACATTAACGTTGCAATGAAGTCACTGTGAAAATTCCCTAGTCATCACACTCCGGCACTTGTTCGGGTACATTGATGAAGAATTTCACATGTAACCAGCACATCTTTCGGACTGTGGGAGAAAACCGGAGCACTAGAGGAAACCCACACGGACAAGGGGAGAACATGCAGACTCAGGGCCGGAATTGAACCCAGGTCTCTGGCACTGTGACACAGCAGTGCTAACCACTCTGCCACCATTTCAAACTCAAATCCAGACTGGATCTGTGAAATTGACCAAATATGTGTTGGACTGAGTCACCAGCCCCATTGGCACAAAGACAGGAAATGCCCTCTGCTCAATCTGCCCCAATTTATCAACACAACTACTTGAACCTTGACTGATGACATTTGTGTAATGAATGGAAAATATGGATAAGTCACACTGCACAGAGATATCACTGTATGTTTGCTGAAGAAAGGTGCAGTTGGAGGAACTCAGTGTCATTGAACACACTGTTACTACAGGAAAAGTGAGGAGGTAGACATGTGGTTAAATATTTGTCTGCATATATCATTTTTAAATTTATGTGTGTTTAAAGTGGCAAACACCATCTAGTGTTCCAATTTTTAGTACTTTGTCAGTAATTCTGACCTGGATAATGGCCGTAACATATTTATCCTGAAATATGCATTGTCTTTGATTTGAAGTTTCATTACGCTCATTTCAAATTGGACATTTTCCTTTGAAAAGTATTAGAAAAATTTGATTGTTCTGAGCAATGACTTAAGTCACAAAATATTCACCATATACTGTCAGTGTTAATTAATGTTCTTACATTCCTCGAATTCTGCCTTTTTATGCAATGCTGATTTTCCTTATTTCACCATTAGCAGCTGGGCCTTCAGCTGCCAAGGTCCAGGCGCTTGAATTCTCTCCCTAAACCTCTCTCTCTTTCCCTCCTTTAAGTCACTTACTAAAACCTACCTCTTTGATCAAGTTTTTGGTCACTTGTCCTAATACCTATTAGAACATAAAACATACAGGCCCTTTGGCCCTCGATGTTGTGCCGAGCTATGTCCGAACTTGTTTGGTGGGTAGGTTTTTAACAATGAGGCTTCGTTCCAAACTTTATACTCTGTGCAGATTCAGTGAGCCGGATGACCTTTTTCTACACTGTGAGGATTCTGTAGTTCGATAACATTCTAGTGGAATACTTTGGGCCATTTTACAATTCTAAATGTACTATCATACAATTAAGCTCTTTTTGTTTCCTGCTTTTCTGTTCAAAATTATGGGAGGCATAGACAGGCTGCATAATCAGAGGCTTTTTCCCATGGTGGAAGTGTCAGTTGTAAGGGGACACAGGTTCAAGGTGAGAGGAGGAAAGTTTAAGGGAGATGCGGGGGAGGGGGCAGATTTTCAAGCAGAGATGATGGGTGCCAGGAATGCACTGCCAGAGGAGGTGGTGGAAGCTGGCACATTAGCAATATTTAAAAGGCATCTGGATGGATACATGAATAGGAAGGAAATAGAAGGATATGGTCCGAGTAAGGATTGTATCCCTCTTTTTTAGTTTATTTAAGGCATTATAATTGGCCCAGGCATGGAGGGCTGAAGGCCTGTTCCTGTGCTGTATTTTTCTTTGTTTTCATTGTTCTTTATTCTGGGGTTGATTTTAACCTCCAGCAGAGTTCGGGCAGGGCAGACAGATCTGAATTCATGGCCTTAAGTGTCTTAACTTCAGGGCTATCTGTTCAGACAGATCTTCAAAGAGCTGTGTCTTCATTCCCAACAGCTGCTGACCTTTCTCATTCTAGCCTGGGTTAAAATGCAGATGGGAGTTCCCATTGGCATAGTAGAACTTCAACTTCCATTGATTCCTGAGAGCCCTTGTTAGCTTTTGTCAAATGCCTTAGCCACCTAACTGCAGTGAAACATTAAAATGATTACCAGCAGGATTCCAGTGGCAGTGGGACATATGACCTATCTTAATACCCCCTCCACTCCCACCACCCTCTTCCCGCTTGGTGGGGTGGATTAATATTAAGCCCAACCTCAAAATTTGGAAGGCCAAAAAGATCTACACAAATTCAGAAGTATGTGCAGTATTTGGGGAGTTTCATTGAGATTGTGCAAAGGATTACAGGCTTGTTTTGAAGTTTGCGATACATAATGGATTGATTAGCTGCAATCTTTCAGGCTGAGATTCTGTAAGGTATACCTGGGAGGTTTTCATCTATAGTTTTGGCTTTAGTTCAATCTTCAAACAACATCATGCACCTTGACTCTGTTCCTGACCGTGAATAAACATTGCTGAATCTGCCATCTGAACTTGGTGAAATGGTGGGCAGTATCACTGATTGAAATAAAATAACAAAATACCTAGCATCCAAACAGCTAGTGCAGTAATAACTGTTTATTTACAGGAAAAAAAAGACTGTTTACAAGAAATGGTCACAGCAAGACAACAGCACTGTCAAACCAAATGCACCCTGCTATCCTATCCCCAACTGCGAGTTTTAAAACCCGTTTGCAGTTCCAAATTTGCCATCCCATGGATCGTGGAGTCACGTGGTTCTCGAGGTTTGCCAAAATTTCAGATTAGAAGGTCAATGGTCTCTGAGTCGCCGTGCCAAAAGGTCTTTGTTAATGTGTGACAGGCAAAGATGAGACCTTTTCCTCTGCACCAACTAAAAAGTCTCACAACAAGTGAGTGATGAAGGAGCAGCGCTCTGAAAGCTCATGATTCCAAGTAAACCTGTTGGACTTTAACAAGACTTCTTACTGTCCAGCAGTAACAACAGTTGTTGTTGTAACTGTAGCCCAGTCCAACACTGACATCTCCAGATGTTGTAATGATTTTCTTGATGTAATGAATCAAAAATGTGTGTTTCATGTCAAAAAGGACATTTCTCTTCCTCATGCGGTCAAGTGTTTTTTAATCCTAAAACTTTTCATTACAGCATTTTTCCTGAAAAGTGAACTGTTTGACAAATGAATTATTTGTCTAAATAAAATCTAATGTCATGAAGTGTTTAACTAATCATCTTATTTCTGTTACCTGAACTAACAGCAACAGAAAATGCTGTTATCATTCCGAAGTAACTATGTGCAGAGCGAATAAAGAAAATGCACAGTGACTTCTCCAAAGCAAATAAATGAATTACATCAACCACATATCCAGTGATACATGATTTATTACACCCATTTTGCTGAGGTTTAATTATCCACAATCACTTCAATGCACTCACTAATTTGATTTATATCACAAGATTGAAAACTGTATTTTAAGCAAATAAGAATCCTTTTCTTTCACTGTTGTGTTGTTCGTTGTGAGGTTGATTATAGTGATGCAGGTGGAGCTATGTCTCCCTGCAGGCTAAATGTCCATGAATTGTTCGGGCAATGCTATCTGCACCCTCCAGCTTTAACTCACCCACGCAGAAACAAAAAGACCAGGATGAGAAATGTAAGGCTATTTTCAGAGCCCTGAGATAGAGAATGTGGGTAAAGAGCAAGGAGGGGAGCCAGGGATGAATGGCAGGGCAAAGGAGAGCAGCAAAGGATAGGGGCAGAGAGAAGGGGGATAAGGAGGCCTCATGGGTAGGGGGAGATACAAGCTGGCACTGAAGGAGGTGCAGATGAATCAAGATTTGCATTGTACAAGTGTGCAATAATATGGGAGGCTCTCACTGCATGCAGTCACCTGCAATATCACAACAAAGATATTCAGAGCCAGATGTTTACATAAAATGACTAGCCCACTGTTTATTAAGTTGGGCGTAATATCCTTGACAAAATTTAGAGTTGTGAATGCAATTCCCCTGTTAAATTCCTTTTAATCGCACTTTAAATGGGAAGTCCAGGCAGGCTGTGATATTGACACAAACAAATGCCAATGAGACTCAGCAGTTTTTTAAAATTTATTTATTTGTGGGACATAAGTGTCGCTGGCTGGCCAGCGTTTATTGCCCCATCCCTAGTTGATTGAGGGCAGTTGAGAGTCAACTACATTGCTGTGGCTCTGGAGTTACATGTAGGCCAGACCAGGTAAGGACAGCAAATTTCCTTCCCTAAAGGACATTAATGAACCAAAAGGATTTTTCTGACAATGGACACTGGTTTCATTGGTCACCAGTAGCTTCTTATTTCCAGATATTTTTATTGAATTCAAATTCCACCATCTGTCATGGCAGGACTTGAACCAGGGTCCCCAGAACATTGGCTGAGTTTCTGGATTAATAGTCTAGCGATAAAACCACTTGGCCATCGCCTCGTCTATAATTCCATCGACATCTGCAGAAATATATTCATAAATGGGTGAAAAGGCTTAGATGAACAAAGGGCAAAAAACAAGATTAATAAAAGCATGTTTCTGAACTAGGACTAGATTCTCCAGCCTCCCATCTGTATGTCTTCTGCCAGTGGGAAGTGGCACATTGTTTGCTAGCAGTGGGATTTTCTGATCCCACTGCTGGCATATTGACATTACCCCATGCTGACAGGAAGCCCATGGGTCGGGTGTGGTTCAGGTGGGACCAAAGAATCTCGCTAGCGTGAATGGCTGGAGAATTCCCAGCCATTGTTTTTAACAATAGCAAGAGAACTTACTTAAAATATTAGTGGAACAAAAAGTTATATTAAATAAATAGGAAAAGTATGTGTCAGCCCAGTTTTTGACTCTGTAATGTTTAATGCAATAACATTTATTCTCCCCATTCTCGTTCTTCATAGGCTTACCTGTTTGAACTTGGCTCCAGTAACTTCATCCACAAACTGTCAGGACATACAGAAACTGTCATTACTTTGGCATTTAGCTCTTCTGTACCCAAGGTAATTCATTTTCTTTTTTACTTCCTGAGTAAATAGATGAATTAATAAGCAGTTGAAAACTTCTATACTCCAGCAGAGTATTTGCTGATTTATAAAATGGACCATAAATTACTGACAGTGTGGTATTTTGCAATGCTCAAGTGAATTAATTTTGATCTTTAACTCTATTCTCTAAAAATGTACAAATATTTCTTTGCTACCAATTGAGCAATGGAAAATACTATTATTTTTCAAGTGAAACGTGAGACCTCTTCAATTTTTTTTCTTGTGATCACATTTTTGTCGTTTGGATGTCTTGATTTTGCACTATTGGAAAAAAGAGAGGTTGAAATAAAAACAGGAAATGCTAGAAAAATTCAGCAGGTCTGGCAGCATCCTTGGAGAGAGAAACAGAGTTAAGGTTTCACATCGTTCATATGAATGCAATAGGTCAATTCTGTTTCCAGACCTGCTGCTTTTTTCCAGTATTTCCTGTTTTTATTTCAGATTTCTAGCTTCTGCAGCATTTTGCTTTTATTGAAAGAGACGCTGTGTAGTTTTTTTAGGTGCACTCACTTTTATGAATGGTCAGATAAGCTTTGCAGGATTTTAGTGATAAGAATTGTACACACCTGATGTCTAGAAAGAGCTGTTTTGTGTAGGATTAAATTAGATTTGATTTGATTTATTATTGTCACCTATATTGGTATACAGTGAAAAGTATTGTTTCTTGCGCACTATACAGACAAAGCATACCATTCATAGAGAAAGAAAGGAGAGAGTATAGAATGTAATGTTACAGTTATAATTAGTGTGCAGAGTAAGATCAAGTTCGCGCAAGGTAGGTCCATTCAAAAGCCTGATGTGAGCAGTGAAGAAACTGTTCTTGCATCGGTTTGAACATGTTCTCAGACTTCTGCATTTTTTCCTGATGAAAGAAGGTGGAAGAGAGAATGTCCAGGATGCATGAAGTCCTTAATAATGATGGAAGTTTTTCCAAGGCAGCAGGAAATGTAGACAGAGTCAGTGGAAGGGAAACTGGTTTGCATGATGAACTGGACTTCATTCACAACTGTTTGTAGTTCCTTGCGGTCTTGTACAGAGCAGGAGCCATACCAAGCTGTGATACAACCAGAAAAGATGCTTTCTTTGGTGCATCTGTAAAAATTGAGGAGAGTCATCCTGAACATGCTGAATTTCCTGAGCATTCTTTGAAAGTAAAGGCATTGGTGGACTTTCTTAACTATAGCGTCATTATAGAGGGACCAGGACAGACTGTTGGTCACCTAAAAACTTGAAGCTGTACACCATCTTCATATATTCGGTAACAGGAACTGAAGCAGCTTTGCCCTAAGCTGTGGAGATGGCTCATTTGGGAGGTGCTGCTGTGGATGCTGTGGAAACCTGCTGTCATGCATTCTGTCAGAGTACATACACATATCCACAGTGCAATGCAGCAGAGCTCCATAAGCTCAGCCTGTGTTGATTTATTCTTCTTCCCCTTTGCAGAAGTCCTTCTCCTCATTTGCTTTTGATGGCAATATATGTAGAATTATGGCTTTAAATCCTTGCCATACCAATCCATCATGCAGCACATCAAAGTTCTAATATATTACCAATTCCCTGCTACCCTGTTGTAATTACAGTAAGAAGTCTGACAACACCAGGTTTAAGTCCAACGATTTATTTGATAGTAAACTCACAAGCTTTTGAGGTTGTGCTCTTCATCAGGTGGACCTGTCAGTATGGTGGTGTTCTTACTGTGTTTATCCCAGTCCAAAGCCGGCATCTCTACATCATGACCCTGTTGTAATTCCCATATAAGATCAAAGCTGCACTATGTGTTAAATTAACTCCTCTTTATTGTGGGAATAGTATGTGGAGCAAAGAAGGGATGCAATTCAAGAAGCATTGTCTCACAAGTGCCTGAATAACAAGAGTCAGTAAAGATTTATTAAAAGTAAACCATGCCTGACAAACAAAATCTGAGGAGATATCAGATAAATTGGTATCAGGTATTTAAATTTTCAGACCCAGTTTAGTAGCTCAGAATCATGATACAGCTTTGCTTTCCCTGACTGTGGGCAAAGGCTGCTGAGCATGCCGTTCAATGGCAAACTGCTTTACTGTAGAGAAGTGGAGGAACTGCTGGATAGCAATAAAGATAAACAGCATAAACTTCAAGTTATTCCTGGATTGGGGTCAAAGGAAAGGGCACTCATACCACCATGGAACTGGAACTGCCACCATCTGTCTAGAGAGGGTCCATGGCAGCAACTCCTTTATCTGACATTCTTGAACGTTGCATCACCATGTGATCCACTAACTTCATCCAGAAATCGGACTTTGAAGTTCTTGTTACAGATGCCCAGTAATTACTTTGTGAGCCAGTGACCCCTGGAACTCTACTTCACTGAAGATCTGGATAGGTGAACAATTGGCAAGAGGCTGACCTCTGATGCTTGGGTTAAAGTTTAAGTTTATTTATCAGCGTCACAATTAGGCTTGTATTAACACTGCAATGAAGTTACTGTGAAAATCCCCTAGTCGCCACACTCCGGCACCTGGTAGGATACACTGAGGGAGAATTTATCATGGCCAATGCACCTAACTAGAATGACTCTTTGGACTATGGGAGAAAACCAGAATACCCAAAAGAAACCCACATAGACACAGAGAGAATGTGCAGACTCCATACAGACAGTGACCCAAACTGGGAATCAAACCCACCTTCCCCAGCACAGCGCAACCACTGGGCCACCGTGCCGCTTGGTAAATGGGTTACCATTTCTGCACTGAATCATTTTACTTACTTTACTTATCTTCTGTATTATGCATCGATTGGGAAATTTCCATCAGAAACATTCAGGGGAGAAGATGCTGAATTCTAGATCTTCAAACATGAAACCAGTAAATCCTTGAGGATATTTATTTCCACAGTATAAGTTGGCAATGCCATCCAAAATATCTGAGACTCAGTAGGTTGAAGCTGCCAGTACAGACTGATTCCCTTTGAATTTTGCCTTAGAACCAACTTCTTCACAAAAATCCTACCTTGCAACCACATGTATTCATATTTAGTTCACCAACTCTTGAGAGTTGCTTACTGAAAGGAATGTTCAAACAGTTTTCAAGTATATTTTCTCCAATTCCCAGAAGCTCAGTTTTAATTCTGATTATGTCAGCTATGACAACTAGGAAATGGGAAATTGTCATCCAGAGGTCCCTGCTGCTGCGAGGCTACCTGTGGGGATGTAAGCTGATAAGAGGATATATTAAGAGAATGTTGCGCTTCCCCATGATTCAATAGCCAGCTGGAATTCTTCTTCTGGCAGTTCCTTTTGTTTGGGTCCCAGACCAGAACCCCAGGTACATTATGAAGCCAGACTAGATCCCAACAATTTGTTTTATTTTGTCATAAATGAGAAGTCAGGGTGCTCAATTCATGAGTAATTTCACTGACGAATTAGGAATTATTTTTTGTAAAGAAAAAGCTTTATTCATTACGTAGTTTAAGTGTAACTAACAAAATGAAGCAGCTTAACTCTTAACCATTGAACAATCTTTAAACCTGTAAAGACACAATTCTAATATCTAACCTATCACTATTTCAGTTCTAGATAAGCAATAGTCTTCTCATAGACATAAATACCATTTTACATACAATTAGCAAACCAAGGTATGCTTGTTTTAAATTAGTGTAGAAAGTTCTGCAAAGAGATTTTCTGAGAGAGACTTTTCAGGAAGAGAGAGAGAGAGCTTTTTCGTTAAAAAGCTCCAGTCAACAACTTCTTCTAAAAATGGAAGAAAACATGTACTTGTTTTTCTGCGAATAACCCTTACATAGAACATAGAACATTACAGCACAGAACAGGCCCTTCGGCCTTCGATGTTGCGCCGACCAATATAAAAAGCAATGGCCCTCCAAACTAAACCATTCCCTTCTCTTCCATATACTTATCAACTAACCTCTTAAACGCCACCAAACTTGTCGCATCTACAACTGCTGCAGGCAGGGCATTCCACTCCCGAACCACCCTTTGGGTAAAGAACCTACCTCTGATAGCCGTCCTATAACTATCACCCCTTAATTTAAAGCTGTGTCCCCTCGTGCTAGCTTTCTCCATCCTAGGAAAAAGGCTATCACTGTCCACCCTATCTAAACCTCTAATCATCTTATATGTTTCGCTTAGGTCCCCTCTTAGCCGCCTCCTTTCTAACGAAAACAACCTCAAATCCCTCAGCCTCTCTTCATAAGACCTGCCCTCCATACCAGGCAACATCCTGGTAAACCTCCTCTGTACCCTCTCCAATGCCCCCACATCTTTCTTTTAATGTGGGGACCAGAACTGCACACAATACTCCAAGTGCGGCCGCACTAGAGTTTTGTACAGTTGCAACATGACGTTGCGGCTCCGAAATTCAATCCCCTACCAATAAAAGCTAAGACTCCATATGCCTTCTTAACAACCTTCTCGACTTGACTGCCTACTTTCAGGGATCTATGCACATACACACCAAGATCCCTCTGTTCATCAAGACTAGTAAGAATCCTACCATTAGCCCTATACTCTATACATTTATTATTCCTGCCATAGTGCATTACCTCACACTTTTCCACATTAAACTCCATTTGCCACCTCTTGGCCCAGCTCTGCAACTTGTCCAAGTCTCAAAGTTACTCCTCCCATTAACCTAATATTGCATGACTTTCTATACCTACTCTAAAATTCTTATGCAAACACCAGCCCATTAACTCTACGAAGTAGCACATTCCTAGGTAAAATGATTTATTATCCTGCATTCCCAGCATCTGAGCGGCATTCTTCCCAGACATACCGATTCTCTGAGAAAAAAAAACATTCTACAGAAACATCAAATCTGTCAATACCACAGGACAATCACATTTAACTACCAGAAGATGCTTGCCAGAGGGTGGCCCACGGCAAGAACTTGCATGGGGAGTTTTTGCACATAGGGAGGCTGTTGCAGTACAGCTACCACAATCCTCTGGCTAACCAGAAGACTTTCCCCCAAGTCATTACTGCCTTACTGGGCAGATTTGGAATTTGATAATTGACTTATTGGCCACATCATGTTCTTTCTCTGGCCATCAAGTCCTGAAATGGGACCTGATTCAGGGGGATTCACCAGCCCTGTTCGCCAATGGCGTGAATCTTTTTGAAGATGGTATGAAGTATCTCAGAGTGCAATCTGATCTATGTAGGAAACATGAATATTGTTGCACTTGTTGTGTTGGCTATTTTCAAAAGTTCTTTCAGATGTTTTATGAATAAAGTATGTTACTGAAAAAAAAGGTGCGAGTAAACATTGAGCAAACAATTATGTTCAGATCTCCTTAGCTCAAACAGTGCAATGTTTTTTCATAATAATACTAAATAATAAACACATTACATGCACTTGATTTTAGCTGAATTCTAGTTCTCCACATGACAAGCTTGCAGCTTAAAGACACAACTACTTACATGGACTTCATTTGAATTGGCAACCCGTCTGTACCTTTGTCTCTGTTTTTTCTCAAAATATTTCTATTCACAGCCAATAAGGAAAGATGGCCAGATACCCTCCAGAGTGCTGGGACCAAAAATTTCCCAAGACAATGGGTAAAAGGTGTTTATCTCAATAGGAGACAAGCTAACACATTGCTATTGTTACCCGTTTAATTGAAAACATCTTTTGTTCATATTAACACTGTCTTGTTGAGGTGCCTTTTTTGCTATTGCTATTAAAACAGTAAATTAAAACCTAAGTCCCAGCTGTGGAAAATCTTTGAAACAATCCTAAATAGAGATCTATGAATACAGGTTCCAGCTTTAATATTATACTTCTTTCATTTGGTATAATACTCCATTGAGAATAACAATACTTAACAATCATATAGCACCTTTAGTGCAATAAAATATCCCAAACTAGTCCATAGAACCATTATCAAACGCTATTTGACACTGATCCACATTAAGGAGATATTAGATAAGTGACCAAAAGCTTGGTCATAGAGATTTTAAAGGAGGAGAGAGAAGCAGAGAGATTTAGGGAGGAAATCCCAGAGCTTTGACCCAGGCAGCTGAAAGCACGCCCTCCAGTTGAGGAGCAATGAAAATCAGGAACACAGAAGAGGCCAGAGTGGAGAAGCACAGAGATCTAAGAAGAGGTTACAAGATGGACAATGGAGAGAATTTTCAAATTGAGACAATGCTTAACTGGAAGCCAGTGGCATTCAGCAACATGGCGATGGGTAAAGTAGGCTTTTTCCATATTATGAAATTAGGGAGCAAAGTTAGGAGGCAACCACTGAAGTACTCGAATCTCGAGATAGCAGAAGCTTAGATGAAAGTTTCAGCAGCAGCTAAGCTGAAGCAGGGACAGAAATGACCAGTGTCACAGATGTTGGAATATGCAATCTTGATGATTGACCTAATGTTGGAAACTCTCCTTGGGTTTATATAAGATGCCAAGGTTACAAAAGGCGATATTTTACTGTTAATATATTGTCTTGTTCTCAACACATTTATTTCCAATCATTAAGCTGAAAGGAATTAATGGTATTGATCATAAAAAAGAAACATTTTGCATCTGTTATGGACCTTGGAAAGGCTTCCAACTGAACATGCAACTTGAATTATAAATCTGTTCTTTTATATCTTTGCCATCATTATTGTTCTAGTATTTGTCTTCATAAATTGCACCCAGTCTCCACACGGCCTTTCCCAGACCTTCACATCTGTGTGTTTTTTAATTTGCAAACTTTCTCTTGCAACAACATTAAATTGAACTGCAAATGTTTGTAACACGGTACATAGGATTTAGACAACTGTTTACATCCAGATTTTCAATGGTTTGCCTTGTTCAATTTAGATTCCTCAGTTGTAAGATCTTCCTCACATCCAATTAAAAGTAAGCATCAGGGCAATTTGGAACATGTTCTTCCTCTATGTTATTTTTTATTGCTGCCCAAGTTTAAAATGAATCCTCATGAAATGGATTCAGCAGTACCAAAGGTTACCCAGGCATAAGGGGAGAGCAAGGGTGGGGGGAGCAGATGTGGGAACGGATGGAGACCTGGGACTTGGTACGCAAATGCAAGAAATTTTCAGCAACTCACCAGGGGAACAGTAACAGTCCTCAGTGAAACACAATCCATCAGTCTGGCAGTCTGTAAATTTGAAAGTTTTAGGTTGTAATCTTGGATTTTGGAATTGCTCATGAAGTAATGTGACTATATGCACTTAATGAAAAGCAGCAACTAGCGCACAAGTACTTCATTATTGCATCAGATGAAATGCATTCAAAGGTCATACCGTACAAATAGAATTCTAATGCCTCCCATCAGGTATTGAAAATAAAAATCGACAAAGTAGAACCTGCATCGTAACAAAGGTGACAGTGTCAACAGTTCAGGCTTTTGTTTTCTTCTCTCAAAGCTTTAGGCCACAAACCTATTTGCTATGATTAACTGAGCTTGAGACACAGGGTCAGCAGCTTGCTTGAACCGTAAGGGATCTGCAAAATCCCAATCTGCTATTGCATGCTGTATCCAAGACTTCAGCACATTGAAAAGGGTAGTTTGTGATTTCTGTCTAGGACTAAGTTACTTGCTGGTGAAATTGTAATCTTGCGCTTTGGATCACTGATATGGAGAAGTTGCAGAGCTGGGCCGAGAGGTGGCAAATGGAGTTTATTGCGGAAAAGTGTGAGGTAATTCACTTTGGCAGGAATAACGAATGTGTAGAGTATAGGGCTAATGGTAGGACTCTTAATAGTGTTGATGAACAGAGGGATCTAGGTGTATGTGTGCATAGATCCCTGAAAGTTGGCAATCAAGTCGATAAGGATGTTAAGAAGGCATACGGAGTCTTGGCTTTTATTGAAAGGGGGATTGAATTTCGGATCCGCAACATCATGTTGCAACCGTACAGAACTCTGGTGCGGCCGCACTTGGAGTATTGTGTACAGTTCTGGTCGCCACATTATAAGAAAGATGTGGAGGCATTGGAGATGGTACAGAGGAGGTTTACCAGGATGTTGCCTGGTATGGAGGGCAGGTCCTATGAAGAGAGGTTGAAGGATTTGAGGTTGTTTTCGTTAGAAAGGAGGCGGCTAAGAGGGGATCTTATTGAAGCATATAAGATGATTAGCGGTTTAGATAGGGTGGACAGTGATAGCCTTTTTCCTAGGATGGAGAAAGCTAGCACGAGGGGACATAGCTTTAAATTAAGGGGTGGTAGTTATAGGACGGATGTCAGAGGTAGGTTCTTTACCCAGAGGGTGGTAAGGGTATGGAATGCCCTGCCTGCTGCAGTTGTAGATGCGCCAAGTTTGGGGGCATTTAAGAGGTCCGTGGATAGGTTTATGGATGAAAAGGGAATGGTTTAGGTGAGAGGGTCATTGCTTTTTCTTAATTGGTCGGCGCAACATCGAGGGCCGAAGGGCCTGTTGTGCGCTGTAATGTTCTATGTTCTATGATATATCTAAAAGTCAATGAGCTAAAATATGGTAAGGAAAGGGATTTTTGAGTCTGAACGAGAAGTCATAGTCTTAGGATAAGTGGTAGCAAATTTAAAACAGAGTTGAGGAAGAATTATTTCTCCAGAAGGATTGTGAATCTGTGGAATTTGCTATCCCAAAGTGCAGTGGTGCTGGGACAGTAAGTAAATTTAAGGAGGAGTTGGATTTTTAATTGGTAATGGGTTGAAGGGTTATGGGGAGAAGGCAGAAAAATGGGGATGAGGAGCAGATCAGTCATGATTGAATGGTGGAGTGGACTCAGTGGGCTGAATGGCCTAATATAACTAATGGCTCCTATAACTTATGAGCTTATGAACTTGTAAACCTGTTCATCCCATAGATGACGACTTCCCAAATATTTTTGTTCAAGTGGCATGAAGAGCTCCATAAATGCTTGTAAAATTCCTGAGGATTGGCAGGTGGCATATCCAAATCCAACGTTCAGGCATGAATTTATTGGTTACAATCCATTTAGCCTGACGTTTATTATTTTAGGCTAATTGTAATCTTATCAACGCTGTTTAATAGCTTTGAACAAGATGCTTTTAAGAAGTATTTCAAGAGCATAAAGATCATTGGCATAAGAACATAAGAAATAGGGCAGGAATAGGCCATCCAGCCCTCAAGCCTGCCCTGCCATTCAATAAGATCATGGCTGATCTGCAGTCGTTCAGTACCACTTTCCCGCTTTTTCCCCGTAACCCTTAATTCCCCTGTCAATCAAAAACCTATCCACTCTTGACTTAAATATATTCAGCGAGGAAGCCTCCACCACTTCAACAGGCAGAGAATTCCAAAGATTCACCATTCTTTGAGTGAAGAAATTCCTCCTCAACTCTGATCTGAACGCCCCCTCCCCTCCTTATTTTGAGGCTGTGCCCTCTAGTCCTGCTATCTTTGCTAAGCAGGAAGAGTCTGTCAACCTCTACCCTATCCATCCCCTTCATTATCTTATATATCTCTATATGATCCCCTCTCAGCCTTCTAAATTCCAACGAGTACAAACCTAGCCTGTTTAGTCTCTCCTCGTAATCCAACGCCCTCATTTCCGGTATCAACCTAGTGAACCTTCTCTGCACTCCCTCCAAGGCCAATATATCCTTCCTCAAATGCGGAGACCAAAACTGCGCACCGTACTCTAACTGCGGCCTCACCAGTACCCTGTACAGTTGCAAAAGTATCTCCCTACTTTTATATTCTATCCCCCTAGCTATAAAGGCCAACATTGCATTCGCCTTCTTGATCACTTGCTGCACGTGCAGACTGGGTTTTTGCGATTCGGGCACAAGAATCCCCAGGGCCCTCTGCACCGTCGCGTGCTGCAGCTTTTCGCCATTTAAGTAATAATCCTTCCTACCGTTATTCCTACCAAAGTGGATAACCTCACACTTCTAATATTATACTCCATCTGCCAGGTCCTCGCTCACTCACTCAACTTATCCGAATCCCTCTGCAGGCTTTCCACACCCTCCACGCAATTTGTTTTTCTACTCATCTTTGTGTCATCAGCAAATTTCGTCACCCTGCACTCAGCACTTTTTTCTAGATCATCTATGTAAATGGTAAATAGTTGAGGCCCCAGCACCGATCCCTGGGGCACTCCACTAGTCACCAGCTACCAATCAGAATAGCACCCATTAATACCTACTCTCTGTTTCCTATTAGACAACCAATCCTCTATCCAGTCCCTACTCCCGCATTCAAACCTTCTGCAGTAATCTTTTGTGAGGCACTTTATCAAAAGCCTTTTGGAAATCCAAAAACATCACATCCACCGGTTCCCCTCTATCTACCACACTAGTCACTTCCTTATAGAACTCCAAAAAATTCATCGAGCACGACTTCCCCTTAACGAATCTGTGCTGCGTATGCTTGATCAAACACTTCATATCCAGGTGCCTCATTATTTCTGCTTTGATGACAGATTCAAGCATTTTTCCGAGTACAGACGTTAAACTAACCGGTCTATAATTCCCTGCCTTCTGTCTGCTACCTTTTTTAAACAGCAGCATATTAGCTGTTTTCCAATCTTCCGGCAGTTTCCCGGAGTCCAGCAAATTTTGAAAGATAATTACTATGGCATCCGCTATCACCTCTGCCATTTCCTTGAGAACCCTGGGATGCATTCCATCCAGTCCTGGGGACTTATCGACCTTCAGCCCCATTAGCCTATCAAGCACCACCTCTCTAGTGACTGTAATCTCATCAAAGATCTCATCTCCTACCACTCTTCTATCCTTAATTTCGGGCAAGCTATTTACGTCCTCCTCCGTAAAGACCGACATAAAAAATTTATTCAAGGTCTCCACAATATCCTTATCATCCATCACTAAATCCCCCCTCTCATCCTCCAAGGGTCCAACATTAATTCTGGCCATCCTCCTATATTTTATATATTTATAAAAACTTTTACTGTCATTTTTGATATTTTGAGCTAGTTTAACCTCATATTCTATCTTTCCTTTTTTAATCACTTTTTTTAATCATTTTGTGCGTTCAGGCACTTTACCTGAATGCACGAAGCATTCGGAACAAAGTGAATGAGCTGACGGCACAAATTGGTGCAAATGGATATGATCTAGTGGCCATAACGGAAACATGGTTGTAGGGGAACAGAGACTCGGAACTGAATGTCCAGGGCTATCAGATATTTAGGAAGGATAGACAGGAGGAAAAAGAGGATGGGGTGGCTGTGTTGATTAAGGATAGTATCAGGGCAGTAGTAATAGAGGATATAGGCCCCAAAGAGCAAAATGTGATTAAAAAGGCATAAAGAACAAAGAACAGTAGGGTTCCTTGAGGGACTCGAGAAGCTACTGGATGAAGGAGATGTAGTTTGCTTGTTTTTTTTAAAGAAACATTTGACTACAGTGAGTCTGGTAAGGGAGCTTTAGATAACTAAAATGATGACAAATTATATCTTCCATCTTTCAGATGGAAGTATGATGAAGAGCTTGCTTTCCGGTGTAAAAGACACCATGGTATAATAGCGTAATTAAAAAAAGCACAAGGGAGTTCTAATGTCTTGGACAACATTTAACCCTCAACCAATACATCATGGAGGTCTCCTTGGCCTTGAGCAACACTGTAAAATGGACATTAATCTGCTTTACGTCTCTTACCATTTCCAATTGCATTGAAATGAACCTGGCAAATTATTCATAATGCAAAAGGTTTAATTACCAGTGGTCACAAGTTAACAATTAGAGAATTGGGAGTTTAAAAGGAGGTTAGAAAAACCTATTTTACTAAAAGACTACAAACTTATGGGTGAATTTAACAGGGAATATTATTGAAGTGGACAGAATAAATGGGATCATGGACAATTGTTATTTAATTGTAAGAATTTTAATGTGTTTTCCATATATAAGGCAAAACTAAATCCCTCTTTGAGAGTTAGCTAAGATGTGATGGGGGCATACAGCCAAGGGGGAGGGCAAGATGGGCAGTTATGTGAAGTGCCTGCTGCCAACACAACTTCCTCCAATTCAGTCAGGGATAGGGAGATCTGAAGATCGCCTTACTGCCTGGAGACAAATTGAGGCTGTAAGTGGCTAATGATTGGCCACTTGGGGTGTTACATCCCATAGCTACTGGTATTCCACCAGTGGTACAAGTCAGGAGTGGGGGGAGTTTGGGGATGAAGTGTAGATCCACGCCATAGGGGAGATCACCCAGTCTTGCCTGTTTGGGTGGATGGACCTCCTGATAAGCCTGTAGGGGGAAAGCCTTCCTCTTTTCCTCAACAATGATTGTGCAGCCATTCCCCCATCACTAGGGCCTGCCTGAGCGACCATGCCGACATCAAACACTTTCCTCCATTCGTAGGTGCCACCATAGTTGCTGACTCAAGCAGTAGCAGCTCTGACCACAGTTCCCAGTAGAGCTGCTGGGACTGAAGAACTGCTGGCTATCCAGTTGGCCTTTTAGGAGGTGAGATCTTCACCTTAAAGGGTCAGGAGCCCCTTTGCCAGGCATTTAATTGCATGATAGGCATGTAGTTGCACTGGGGACTGATAAATGGCTGCAGTAGGTTTGCTCTTGAATTTCCAGTCAGTGAAAGGGTTCACCGATCTGGCCATTAAAATCAACCCATTAGGTGTAGAATTTTGTGAATTTTACTTTCTATTAATTTCATATGAATGTTTTATCACCCAATGTGTTTGGTTTTTGTAAAATCAGTATGTTAAGAGTTTTTTTTGCTTTGCACTGTCAACATCACTGCTCAAGAGTAGATCATTCAACCCATCGAACCTGCTCCACCATTCAGTGTAATCATGGCTTCAATACTATCACCCTAACTCTTGATGTTATTGTTAATCAGAAATATGTCAATCTCTGCTTTAAACATACTCAATGACTTTTGTCCCAGATAAATGGAATAACAGGTTGCATCTGAATAGTTGGAAATAAAGATTATCAAAGAAGCTAGAAGCTCTGACAGCTCTGAGATTGAAACAGCAATTTGTAAAGTCTAAATCATAACCCTTATGTTGAATTTAAGGAAATGATTATTCTCAAGGTTCGCATATCATTTTCAAATCCCTCAAGCTTCAGTTGCAGTTTCTGTCATCATGTAGACCTCTCAGTTGGATCATTACCTTGCAATTCACTTGGGATATCTAGTATCCTTCATGCAATACTACTTGAGATGCTGCCCTATGCTTCGAATTGGAAAGCCAATAATTATGACTCCATATCGACTATGGAATGTTGTTTTTATTTCTTGGAATTATGCAGCACAAGGGCACAATAAAATATCTTCGATACATTTTTCTGCACATATATTTATTTCTGTTTTCTCAAAATAATTGCAGTGACTGAAGCATTAATCAAAATGGCATCTTGTCCCCGGTAGTTCGTATTTGCAGTTCTCATGTCAGACAAGATGCATCATTACGCATTGCGCACAACAGTGATTTAGCGTGTAAGAGTAAATTAAAATTTCCTCTTTGCTGCAACGCTGAATCAGCTATTTCTACAGAGATGCATTATTGTGGTTTAACTGAAAGGTATAATTTCCTCTCACTGCGTGCACTGTACCATGTTGATGACATTTTGTGGCAGTCCACAAATGTTAACAATATCCAAAAAATGTGGAAAAATGAAACAAATTCCACTTTATGAATAAATTCCATAAAATTTTTCAAATACTTGGCAAGCAGCATTAGAGTCAAATGGTCACCCATATAGGGCCTGATTTTACCATTGTGTCGTGCCTGTTTTTGGGCATGAAAACATAGTGAAGTCAGATGTGAGGCCATTAACACAATCCGTGCCCGCGTCCATGCAGATGGTCACTTTACCAAGATTCAGGAATCGCTGCGTTCCAGTTTGCGTCCGAAATGGGCACAACAGTAATTTAAATGCATTAGCATTTAAATCGAATTAATGAACTGCTCGCCCAACTTTATCAGCCTTTCTTGCTTTATCACCACATTTGTCGATCTGGAATTGCACCGAAATAAACATGCTGAACAAAAGTCTGAATCGGGTGCTCCAGCTGTTGATGAGGTGAGTTCAGAGTTTCCAACAGCTCTCTGACTCAGATTGGTTGTGGGGAGGAGGAGAGAGTTGAGTCAGATGAATCTCTGGCCAGGGGAGGGGAGTGAGGAGGAGGGGAGGCTAGATCATTCTCTGGGAAGTTGGGGGGAGTGAGGCAAGATCATTCTCTGGTAGGGACGGCGAGTGTGGGCGTTGTGGGTTTTGAGGAAGTAAGATGTATCTCTGAGGGGGGTGTGTTACACTGACACTCTGCAGGCAGTCGGTGGAAGGGGGGGGGGGCGAAGGGAACAGGGGGTCAGGATTGGTCTGGTTGCGGAGGTGGGTGGATAAAGGGGATAGTGATATCTGTGGGGGCCATCACTCCCGGGCTGCTTTCTCTGCTTTCTCTGCTTTCTGCGGCTTGGGAGAAATCTGACATGGACACGCTTTTCCAAATTTTCCAAACTGCATGCGCAGTTTAGAGCTCCAATCATTTCAGGTGCGCCAAGCCCCACCCACAGTGCAATTCAGACCCACAATTTTCTTTTCAGGCTAAGTGCTAATGGGGCACCTAAAAGCAGATTTCCAAGTCGGATTTGAATTGCACCGTGATTCAGTGCTGAGAATGAAAATGGTAAAATCAGGCCCAAAATCTGTCATTTATCTGATAGTTACAATAATCAGCTGCAAACAATGGAGGGATAGAGTGACTTTCTTTCCATTTATCTGCAGAAGAACTGTTATGAGTTAGAGCAATCTTCAGTGGATTTTCAGCCCACTATTTTGTAAGTTCAGGAGATTTATCTTCTGGATGAAATGAAGTCAAGCGAACAGCGGCACGGTGGCACAATGGTTAGCTGCCTCACAGTGCCAGGGACTCAGGTTCAATTCCTGGCTGGGGTCACTGTCTGTGTGGAACTTGTATATTCCCCCCATGTCTGTGTGGGTTTCCTCTGGGTGCTCTGGTTTCCTTCCACAGTCCAAAAACGTGTGGGTTAGGGCCATGCTAAATTGCTCCTTCGTGTCAGGCGGATTACTTGGATAAATATATGGGGTTATGGGAATAGAGCCTGCTTGGGATTGCTATCAATAGAGGCTCAATGGGCTGAATAGCCTCCTTCTGTACTGTAGTATTTTATGATTCTATTAAGATTAAGACAGATCCCACCATCTAAAGATAATTTTGAAATCCCACTGTCCAATAATGTTTTAAATGGAAATACATCAGGGAGGTAGTGCACCTATGGTGTTTTTTTTATAATTCTGAGCTTATCACCAATGATTCTGTTTATATATAGTTTAAAGAGACATGTTAAAGTGGCAGAGGAATTATACGTAATTATTGTATTTAGTTGGATTCACTTGTAGTTTCTCTGTTAAATGTAGCATATTGAAAATTGCATTGTACATTTTGTCCACTTGAGACCAACATTCACACATATACCAACAGAGGGAGTCTGCTGGGAAAAGAATAATGAATAACAAAGGAGCAACATAACAGTTTATGTAGTTCTAAATCTAAATGTCTGGCTAAATGTTTAACTCTTTCTGCCTCAAGAGCTTTACATTAAAGCTGTAACAATTTGAGATTGTAGCATGCCCATTGTGAGCTAGTAAGCTATGAAACATATCTTCACCTTTTTGACATTGGCATGGAGTTTCGACATCTGATCACAAAGGTGGATTCCTGTTAGAATAGGACAATCCTTTGCTCAACAACCTGGGCAGCATCTCATTCCAAAGGTTACATGACATGGGCAGGAACAAGAGAATGCGATTTTCAACTGGGAATTGGGAGTGATGGAGGATTAGGCTTGGAGGCAATAGGTGCGGTATCTGCCAGTACTACAAAGTGAGGAGGCAGTTTGTACGTAATTCAAAAGGTTAGGGTTCGGGAGTATGAAGAGGGGATGATTCAAGGCTTTAGAGAGGCAACAGTTTGGGGAATCATTTGGGGTTGTAATCCTACATGTAGTTTCTATAAGACATTTGAGGTCATTTTCCATAATTCTTTGAAATCTAATCTTTAGTATCAAAATTCTATGTACTATGTGATTACAATTTATATGGCTCTGTTTTATATGTAGTTTAATGGGCCTGCAGATTCAAGCATTGGGTAAGACCAGAATAAATTTTAACTTTTAACTGGCACATGTGCTATTCATTAGAATCAGCTTCTAATAGCTCCCCGACTTCGCTGATTAGTAATAGTGGGTAAGTAATCTTGACATTTTGGGAATAGACATGACAAATAAAAATTGCAAATTACAAAAAAGAATTAAACACTGGTGGTTTTGAATCATATACATATTTAAATGGCATTTTTGTACAGTAAGCAAATAAAAGTTGTCTGATTAAAATAAAATCAGAATACTACAAAATACTCAACAGATCAGGCAGCATCTGTAGAGAGAGAAATTGAGCTCATGGATAGGACTTTGTCACCTCAGTCCTAGCCACAATGACACTAAACTGTCTGCACAGCTCAGGTCCAACAGTTGCCCTTCATCAGAGAAATCCAATTGCCACTGGCATCTGGGCCCTGACATCAATCACCGAGTGGGAGTGGGATGATTTTCAGGTGCTACCATAAGTGAATGGAGTTTTGGCAGGAATGCTGGATTTTCCATTCCCACTTGCAGCACAGTGGCATGGACAGGATAAGAGGATCCCAATGTGGATACTTTTCAAACTGTAATTTTCCAAACAGTTGTACATTTATTTAGCTGGAGTCCAGTTTCAAACTTAATTCTTCGTAAACCTTGGCAATGCAGTTGATGGTGTACTATGGTGTACAATGCTGTACGATGATGATACTTCCAGCAGTCATAGTCTGGCTGATCAAAGAAGAGAAAGATTTGCACTGTTATAGTCCCTTTTGCAACCTCAGAATGTCCCAAAATGCTCACAACTTTTTATCTCTGATGTCATGTACTTGTTTGGTTTTCTCACTTTAGACAGAGGCATCACCCTTGCCTGATGTTCCAGATTTGTGATGCTTTCTCTGCAGGATGTATAATGACAGGAGTACAAAATGACCACCTCCCTAACTTGTCCCTGTTCTGTCTCATCATTGTCTCTTCCGCCCAGTATGCTCTGAATTATTTTCTCACCTACCCTATCTATTACTGGACTGCAACAAAGTAGATTCCACCAAATAGTGGTGGTTGGGACAGCTCTTGCCTTCCACAAAATCTAAGTAACTTCCTCCCACATAAACAATCCACTTGCACAACTGTCTTTCAGAGAGAAAGTTTCCAAAATTCCCTTTCCTATTTTGGCTAAATCATGGTATTTTCCCCCCTTTTTCCTGTTATTGCCTTTTTGTGAGGTGGGATATCAAAGCAGCAAAACGAGAATGACAGAAGAAAGTTTTGACAGAGGAAAAATGCAAAATTGATTGGATACCCAGCATTTTCCAGTCTCATTCATCATAGAAATGGTCATGGACAAGCAAGTTGATGAACCAGCCAAAGATCCATTGACTTTGAACAGAAATTTCCAGCGCCGCTGTGGGTGGAAACAGAAAATCCTCAGCAAAAGTAACGATCAAAATGAAGCAAAGGGAGCGTAGAACTGGGAAAAAATCCTGAAAATCTTTTCACACAAGTAAGCCCGTGCCCCTTTAAGATTGTGGCTTCTGTTGACAAGTTCTTGGGAGCTCCAATTATGATTACTCTTATGGGGGAGCCTCACATTTGTACACAATATTTTAACATTAACTTCTACAACAGATTGTTTCACTTTAAACTGTGCTTCGTAAAATAAGGCATTAAATAAGACAAGATTGGATTTTGTATTAATTACTCAAATATGTTTGCTGCTAAATTAGGTCATCTGAATAGTGGAAGTTTGAGTCTTCAAATATTTAGGTGATTCTTTTGTAAGAAACTAAAAGGGAGTACCTTCTACAGAAAATGCTGCCCTTATCTTGACTCATTTAAGTATCTGAAACACTGTGTCCTCCCTCCCTGTAACTTTGAAGAACCCTGTATTATCCTAATACTTTCTAAAGCAATGTAGTCCTCTAAAGATGAAATATTAATGAAATCATGTGATAAGTCGAATACTATCATTTCTGAAGCTTCAGTTGATGATGTACTCTGACCTGTGAGTCACAAGCATATGACTTCCAGTCCCATTCGAACCTCTAAATGGAGGTTCTCGAGCAGTGCTGAGGGAGTAGTGCACTGTCGTAGATGAGGCTTTTCAAATGAAGTGGCAAACCGAGGTCTAGTCTGCTTCACAGGTGGGATGGATATGCTCCCATTGCAATACTTTGAAGAAGGGCAGAGGAGTTATCATCAGTGTCCTCAGCAATTTGTCAGTTAATGTCACAAAATAGAGTAACTGGCTACTGTCACATTGCTGCTAACTTACTGTGGGCAAAGTGGTTGACATGTTTCCTACACTACAACTGTGATGACACTTGGAAAGTATTTTGTTGGCTGTAAAGCACTTTTGGAATGAGGTTGTGAAAGATGCTATATAAATTCGAGTCTTCTTTACAAAATAGAATTTAATCAGGTTGTTATTCATGAAGGGAGCTGATTATAAGTTTGCTAGTCATTCTGCCAGACTCCTGTTCTCATAATAGTACAGTTTGTAACCTTCCTTGACATTGATTTAAATTTACCTTTTATTTTTTAAGTGGACAGTGACACTTGAACATTTTGTACATCTAAGTCTGGATGGGCCTTGTAAAATACATGAAACTATCTGATAAATTCCAGATTAATTACAGGTTCTAGTCTGATTTAAAGAAGAATGTCATCCAAATATTTGTAGAATTCTATGAACGATGGTGCTTTTGGTAGAATGGGATATCTATAAATCATCATTACTCAAGATGAGGTGAAAAATTTAACAAAGGGGACATAAGAGTACAGCATTGTGGCATAGTGGTTAGCACTGTTGCTTCAGAGTGACAGGCTTGCACCACTGTGTGTGCAGATCTGCACGTTCTCCTCCTGTCTGCTTGGGTTTCCACCAGATACTCTAGTTTCCTCCCACAGTCCAAAAGATGTGCTGGTTAGGAGCATTGACTATGCTCAATACTCCCTCAGTGTACCCAAACAGGCATCAGAGTGGGGCAATTAGGGGTTTTCACAGTAACTTCTCTATAGTGTTAATGTAACCTATTTGTAACAATAGGAAATAAATAGACAGTATAACCAACCTTCTTTCTTGAGAATGATGCATACAATCCTGACTATTATTTAATGAGATTCTAGCATTGAATTCTTGAGTTCAATCAAATCCTTTGTTCATATGTTTAAAATAGGCATGAATCAATACATTTCAAACGTATTTACACTGAGTAAATGGTTCACACTTTTTTTTGTGCACAGGAATTACCTGTACAATTTTCCACAGATGTTTGTGTTGCAGCTTTATTGGAATGTATGTTCTGCAGCATATGTCTTCAGTGTTATGCTGGGATGTTGACAGGGCTGTAGTCTTTGCTGCAGCCAGTGCAATCAGTGATATCACTTGGAGTGAATCAAATTATCTGAAGACTGGCATCTATGATGCTGGGGACTCAGGAGGAGACTGAGGTGGATCATTCACTTAGCACTTCTGGCTGAAGATGGTTGCAAATGCCTCAGCTTTGTCTTTTGAATTGACATGCTGGGCTCCCCCAATCAGTAAAGTGGGGGATATTTTTGGACCTGTTCTTTTCCTTCTTTGTTTAATTGTAGCAGAGACATAGACGTCCAAGTGGCCAAATTACTGTACATAATGTCTTTAAGCATAGAACTGTCATCAGCCAGTGAACTTGCCAAGCCAGCACAGATATCGTGGGCTTAGCAATGGGTATATGTTGTTGGAAGTTGCATACTCCAGTATCTTTACATTGGTGATTGACGTTGTTCTGCCAAGAGGTGTTGAGGATATGTCTTGAGGAAGCAAAGGAAAATGTTCAGCCTTTTCTCCTGCTTGGAATATGTTGTCCAGGTTTCATTGCTGTAGAGCACTGTGCTGAAGATGCAGCATTGATTCGCTGTTTGGTGTTCTCAATAAGTTGCTGACCTTTCACACTCTGTTACCACCTTGGACATAACATCTGCGGCTTTTGTAATATATCTGTTGATTTCAGCATCAAATGACAGATCGCTGGTGGTTGTGAAGTCTAGATATGAAGCTCTCAACATCCTCCAGCATTACATTGTCAATGTTGGTAGGCCAGTTTGGCAACATTCTGGACCATGACATTATCTTCCTGGTGCAGATGTCAAACTCTTTTCAGGCCTGTCTCTTTGCCACTGTTTTGACAGGGTAGCTTGCTGCTGTTCAGCTTTTCTAAGGAAGAGAACCAAACAGCTGTCAGAAGCAGTGTTGACCAAACCTGTAAGACATATCTTCTACACATCAATCGAGACATTGCTTAAAGGAAATTGAAATGTTTAAAGAAGTGTTTTGTTGTGAACTGTATGACAATCTATGATACTAATTTCACCTGCCACATAGTTATTTTTCTGCCATATTGGACTGGGTCATAGATTGGTGAAAAGTGCATCTCTTGTACACTTGCTAATGGCTTCCCCCCCAGTCAAAGGATATTTTAAGATGCAGCTGGATGAGTGATGATTTTGTTTGACATCTGCTCCAGCTGTGCTCTGAGTAGGTCTTCTCCAGTGTTAAAGTTGCCAAACTGAGTTTGGAAGCCTGCAGAATTTTTATGAAACTTGGACGAAGCACGCTTTGAGTTCTTGAGGTGACTACTTTCTATTTATGGACACTGATAGTTTCCAACGTGCTATTTCTGAGAATGATCCAGTGTCCAACGTGGAAAAAAAGTGAACTAGGTTTGTCAAGGTTTGTGAAGTACTTCTATACGACTATGATGAGAATTCATTCCTGTACTGGGAATTTCAGGATTAAAGAAGGGTGCAAGCAATTCCAACCATCTTTTGCTGATGCTGATTTCAATAGAACTTCTGTGGAACTACATTTGCCTTTGTAGTATTCATTTTTTGGCATATGTATAGCAGTTTATGGTTGTTTTTTCTTACCTAACTCCTTGCTAAAATGTTATTATGCTACATCATTGCAGCTGATGGGACTAGCAAAGGTCCCAACAGCAACTGGGTAGAGTTATAGAACATAGAACATAGAACATAGAACAATACAGCACAGAACAGGCCCTTCGGCCTTCGATGTTGTGCCGACCAAAATAAAAAGCAATGCCCCTCTAACTAAACCATTCCCTTCTCATCCATATACTTATCAACTAACCTCTTAAACGCCACCAAACTTGGCGCATCTACAACAGCTGCAGGCAGGGCATTCCACTCCCTAATCACTCTTTGAGTAAAGAACCTACCTCTGATATCCGTCCTATAACTCATACCCCTTAATTTAAAGCTGTGTCCCCTCGTGCTAGCTTTCTCCATCCTAGGAAAAAGGCTATCACTGTCCACCCTATCTAAACCTCTAATCATCTTATATGTTTCAATAAGATCCCCTCTTAGCCGCCTCCTTTCTAACGAAAACAACCTCAAATCCTTCAACCTCTCTTCATAGGACCTGCCCTCCATACCAGGCAACATCCTGGTAAACCTCCTCTGTACCCTCTCCAATGCCTCCACATCTTTCTTATAATGTGGCGACCAGAACTGCACACAATACTCCAAGTGCGGCCGCACTAGAGTTTTGTACAGCTGCAACATGACGCTGCGGCTCCTAAATTCAATCCCCCTACCAATAAAAGCTAATAAAAGCTATGTTCTGCTTAGCCAGTATTTTTTCTTTTTCAACATAGAACTGTGACCAGATTTGTGGCAGCCAGGTCTTATTTTCCACTCAAGTTGGCAAGGTAGTTACCTCATCTGTGTCTGGTTAACACTGCTACCTCACTGTGCCAGGGACCCAGGTTTGATTCCTGGCTCAGGTCACTGTCTGTGTAAAGTCTGCACATTCTCCCCATGCCTGTGTGGGTTTCCTCTGGATGCTCCGGTTTCTTTCCACGGTCTGAAAGACGTGCTAGTTAGATGCTATGCTAAATTCTTGCTCAGTGTACCTGAGTAGGCACCGGTGTGTGGCAACTTGGGGTTTTTCACAGTAACTTCATTGCAGTTTAAGCCTATTTATGATACTAATAAATAAACTTAAATGTTAAACAATGTTATCTACTTGGTGAAAAGCTTGCAATGCAGAGGTATTTCTTTATCGCATTCCAGCCATCTTTTTGTCTTTTCATTGGATATCCTTTCATCCCCTTAAGCTGCATTTGTGCTCTAAACTTTGCCAGGCAGTGATATTCTTTTACAACCTCCCTTCTCACCATCTAACACGACAAATGCTCCCTTTAAGTAAAATAGCAATTTACTTGTACTTTTTTCAGTTCACTATACTGTATGTGTGGTCTCTGTATCAGGAGACCAAATGCACATCAGGTGACTGCTTGGCAGAACATCTATGCTCAGTCCACAACAATGAGCCTATCCTTACTGTCACTTGTTATTTTAGTTCTTCACTTGCTCACACTCTGACCGGCTACAGTGAAATCCAGTGAAGAACAGCACCTCAGTTTTGAACTCAGTACTCTACAGTGCAGCCTTCTGGATTTAACATTGAGTTCAACAATGTTAGATCACAATACCTGTCTTTTATATGTATTTTTAAATTTGATTTTGATTTGATTTATTATTGTCACATATATTGGGATACAATTAAAAGTATTGTTTCTTGCACGCTATACAGACAAAACATACCATTCATAGAATACATAGAGGAGAAGAAAAGGTGAGGGTGCAAAATATAGTGCTACAGTCATAGCTGGGGTGTAGAGAAAAATCGAATAAACATAAGGTAGATCCATTCAAAAGAATGATGGCAACAGGAAAGAAGCTGCTCTGGAGTTGATTAGGATGTGATCTCAGACTTCTGTATCTTTTTCCCGATGGAAGAAGGTGGAAGAGAGTATGTCCGGGGTATGTGGGATCCTTAATTATGTTAGCTGCTTTTCCGAGGCAGCAGTTAGTGTTGACAGAGTCAATGGACTCTGGAGGCTGGTTTGCATAATGGACTGGACTATACTCACAATCCTTTGTAGTTTCTTGTTGTCTCATCAGAGCTGTGATACATTCAGAAAGGATGTTTCTATGGTGCATCTGTAAAAGTTGGTCAGAGTTGTAGCGGATATACCAAATTTCCTTAGCCTCCTGAGAAAGTAGAAGCGTTGGTGGTCCAGGGCAGGTTGTTGGCGATCTGGACACTGAGAAACTTGAAGTTCTTGACCATTCCCACTTCATCACTGTTGAAGTAGGCAGCGACATCTCCTTCACTACGTTTCCTGAAGTCAATGACAATCTCCTTTGTTTTACTGACATTGCTAATTTAGAATCATCTTGTTTCTTTTGTTATCCTTCCATGCTGTATTCAGATAGCTACTATGCAGTCATTCATATCTCATTTGGATATGTCTTTTTTTTACGCATTCTTTACCAAGCTTTCATCATTTACTCTCTCTCCTGTCCTCCGCCCTATCACAGGCCTTTTTTATCTTAGCCCCTCCCCATTTCCACAAGTGGTTTAAGTAAACTTCCGACATCCTCCTTCAGTTTTGAAAAAAGATAACTTCGATCTATAACATTAACCCTTTTGCACCCCCCCGCCCCGATAAATGCTGCCCAACTTGTTGAGTCTTTCCAGAACTTTTGTTTTAATTTCAAGTTCCAGCATCCATAGTATTTAGCTTTTCCAGTTTAGTGTTGTGAAAGGGAAATTTTTCCATTTTCTCTGTCTGTACTGACATTGTAAATCCATTTGTTGATTTTGGCCAGACGTCTCCAGCCATTCGTGCCCTGATGCCAGTAAGAATGAAAATTTGGCACTCAAATTTATGTTCATCTGAGCAGGACTGGAGAATCCAGCTTTATTCATATCACTGGGCAGCCAGATTTCCCAGTCTGTATCCTGTGATTCTCCAATTTGTGTATTCCCCTCTCATTGCTCCTCATTTTGATGAGACAGCTTTCAGCTGTCCAGATAGCAAATCTTGGTGAATTGTTCCAAACCATCTTTGATTTAATCTTTCCCTTCTCACCTTTCAAACCTTTATAATGTCAGTCTTCTCAATGGTTCATTTAGTCAATGCAGCCCATTCTAATGTAGGTTAGTTCTTTCTTGTCATAGAAATGAGAAGTCCTTCGAGCGTATTCCTCCATTCAGTTTGATCATGGCTGATCATTGAATTCAATATCCTGATTCCCCCCTTCCTCCCATATCTCTTGATTGCTTTAGCCCCAAGAGCTATATCTAATTTCTTCTTGAAACGACACAATGTTTTGGCCTCAACTACATTTGGTGGAAGATCGGAGAATCTGGCCCTTCATCTACTTAGGATCTCTGATGAAATTGTCATTCTTAAAATAGTATTCAATTTGGGAATTCTGGAATGAGCAGCCAGAAGAAGTGGTTGAGGCAGAGACATTAACAATGTTTAAGAGGCATATAGACAGATATATGAATAGGAAAGGTTTAGAGGGATAGGATCGAATACAGACAAATGGGTTTAGCTTAGATAGGCATTTTGGTCAGCATGGACCAATTTGAGCAGAAGGGCCTGTCTCCATGCCATTGATTCTATGATCTATGATTTGTATCCACAGTGAACAATGGAATCTGTAAGTTTACTATTGGTAGCTTTGTATGTTGTTGCAGGCGGCATGGTTGCACAGTGGTTAGCACTGCTGCCTCACAGCACCAGGGACCTGGGTTTGATTCCCGGTTTGGGTCACTGTCTGTGTGGAGTTTGCACGTTCTCCCTGTGTCTACATGGATTTCTTCCAGGTGCTCCGGTTTCCTCCCGCAGTCCAAAGACGGGCTGGTTAGGCGCATTGGCCATGCTAAATTCTCCCTTAGTATACTCAAACAAATGCCAGACTGGCGACTGGGGGATTTTCACAATAACTTCATTGTAGTATTAATAGAAGCTTACTTGTGACTAATAATAAATAAACTTTAAAATAAAACTTTTACTGCAGCTTCACATATACAGCAAACCATTGGTCACTGGTTTAAAAACTGACAAAATGGATTCCCTAGTAAAATCAGCCTGGTCCCTGCATTGTACAATTTAGTATCGTAGCCTATGTGTGAAAACATTTCGAGATTCCTCTTGCACATACAGCTGCATTGCTGAAAAGTTAAAGTCTGAATTCCCGAGTGAATAAAGAGATTCCAGACGTGATTCGCAGCCAGAATCTCAATGTGAGAGAATTCCATATGTTTGTGTGTTCTTAAAGAGGCTTTATCTGTGCTGCAGACATTCTAGCCTCTTGCTTTAGCTTTGCGCAATAGAGTAGCAATGTAAAGCAGATCATCTGAGACTCTATCGTTGCACATGTGATTGACGACTTCGACCAGACAGCACAGGCATAACTTCGAAGGAGCTAAAGGGAGTCATGACTGCTCCCCCCCTGCACCCCCCTCACTTTGTGAGGGATAGAATATTACAAGTTCCTTCCCTTAACACAGTGATTAGCACTGCTGCCTCATGGTGTCAGAGACTCCAGTTCAATTCCTGAATTGGGTAACTGTCTGTGTGGAATTTGCAGCTTTTCTGCAAGTCTGTGTGGGTTTCCTCTGGGTGCTCTGGTTTCGTCCCATAGTCCGAAAGAGGTGCTAATTAGGTGCATTGGCCATAAATTCTCCCTCAGTGTACTTGAACAGGTGCTGGAGTGCGGCGACTACAGGATTTTCACAGTAACTTCATTGCAGTGGTAAAGTAGGCCTACTTGTGACACTAATAAATAAACTATTGCTGTCCAAGAAGCAACATTTCCCTGTTTCATGAATAAGAATGCTTGTTATTTTCTTAGATTCAAGAAATCTCGCAACACCAGGTTAAAGTCCAACAGCTTTATTTGGAATCACAAGCTTTCGGAGCTGATGAAGAATAGTTTAACACCTACATCTCCACTTCATTTCTTACATTCAAGATCAAATAATTTTTTAAAATTATTTCTTCTGAGACTTGTATCAATGAGAAATGTGATGAATACAAGAAGCCTCTGACATACTTTGTTCCTTTAGACTTGACATCATATTCTGTCCACAGTTAACATGCTGGTTAATTAGATTGATGTCTCAATGTATCATGCTACAAGAACTGGCTTCATGGAGGACATACATATAGATAAATGGTGACACCAAACTGTGGTCAGATGACCATTAAAGATAATCTTGGAACCATCTGAAGTAGAACATCACAGACTCCTCCTGATGTTCCAGCCAGTATTCTCACTCCATCATCACTCCCAATAAATAGATTAACAGATCATTCAGTTACTCTGTGCACAACCTTGCTATCTATAATGGGCTCCTCAACTTGATAACAGCAAAAGAACACCAAAAGCTGTGCTTTGGGACAACCTATAAAAGGTGATAAGCAGCTTTATTCATACTGCTGGGCAGCCAGATTTCCCAGTCTGTATCCTGTGATTCTCCAATTTGTGTATTCCCCTCTCATTGCTCCTCATTTTGATGAGACAGCTTTCAGCAAATCTTAGTGAATTGTTCCAAACCATCTTTGATTTAATCTTTCCCTTCTCACCTTTCAAACCTTTATAATGTCAGTCTTCTCAATGGTTCATTTAGTCAATGCAGCCCATTCTAATATAGGTTAGTTCTTTCTTGTCATTGAAATGAGAAGTCCTTCGAGCGTATTCCTCCATTCAGTTTGATCATGGCTGATCATTGAATTCAATATCCTGATTCCCCCCTTCCTCCCATATCTCTTGATTGCTTTAGCCCCAAGAGCTATATCTAATTTCTTCTTGAAACGACACAATGTTTTGGCCTCAACTACATTTGGTGGAAGTGAATTCTACACATTCACCATTCCCTGGGTGAAGAAATTTCTCCTCACCCCAGTCCTAAAAGGTTTACCCCTTATCTTCAAACTCTGACTCCTAGTTTTGGACTCCCCCACCATCGGGAACCCTCTTTTTGAATCAAATCCTGTTAGAATTCTGTAAATTTCTATAAGGTCCTCTCTCACTTTTCTAAACTCCAATAAATTTTGACTTATAACTTATATAAGGTATAAAATTTCATGTAAAAATAAGAATGATCAGCATTCCATTAATGCCATTTATTTAAGAGGCCTTACATAGATAAAAAGGAAGGTATGTACCTATACAAATGTGTTATTATTATGAAATATATTAAAAGTGAATTATTCTTCAGTGACTGTTACATTTTATAAATGGGATATAAAACTGACATGTAAGACAATTATGGCAACCATGTTATACACAGCAAAATATGACAGACTGACATGAGTGATGAGTTGACTTGATTGAGGTTTTGCTGGGTGATGCAGCTCATTGAAGCAAAGGGAAATCAAAATCCCCAACTCCCACTGTGGCAGAGTGTGGATGTCAATCATCCAGTAACCCACATATCTCAGCTTTCTCCATCAGACAACAGGTAGTAAGAGTATGGCCAGAAATAGGCACTGCCACACATGTTCAGGCTGCATCTAGCCAGATGCCTGGGAAATAAAAAAACATTGGCAGCGTGAACCCTATGGATCCAGTTGTTCACTGCTGCTCCCTCTAACTGGACAGCAAGGTACCAAACAATATAGATTTGCAGGACTCCCAGCTGTAAGCTCCCCTACTGTACCTTCTTCCTTTCTCGACCTATGGTGACATGCAGCCAGCTGAAAGGCATATTGACATAATTGGAGTAAATAATGTTTGCTTCCCACATAGCACTGGACATGTAATAAGCTTTTGGAACTTCCTTTAGGATGCTCTTTCACTCCTAAAAGCTAACTTAAAAAAAAACACCCCTATTCCACAAAGAAATTGGATTAACAGGATGGAGCAGAAATAAATGGAGCAGGATGACACCTGAAGCCAGACAAGACTCTCAATCTATTACTTCTCTGTGAAACCTAACTGAACTCATAAAATCATAGAATCCCTATAGTGCAGAAGGTGGTCATTCAATCCATCATGTCTGTACCAGCTCTCTGATCGAGCACCTTATACATGCCCTAACCCCCAGGCCTATCCCTATAACCTTGTATGTTTACTTCCCTAATTCCCCTAACTTACATATCTTGGGACACTAAGGGACGATTTAGTATGACCAACCAACCCACCCAATCTGCACATCTTTGGAATCAAATGGCCAAGGCTAAACAAATTGCCTTTTAAAAAAAGACAGCATTAGTATCCCCATGCTAACAAACCCTTTGTACTAGTATATCTGTTGCAGGCACTGCATGGATTAAATTTGCAATGTTTTATATAAAGAAGTATATTCTTTTCTCACCATGTGGGTGGCATGATGGTACAGTGATTAGCGCTGCTGCCTCACAGCGCCAGGGACGTGGGTTCAATTTCAGTCTCAGTCACTGTCTGTGTGGAGTTTACACATGCCTGCTTGGGTTTCCTCTGGGTGCTTTGGTTTCTTCCCACAATCCAAAGATGTGTGAGCTAGATGCGTTGGCCATGCTAAATTGACCTTAGTGTCAGGGGGATTAGCAGAGTGAATGTGTGGGGTTACGGGCATAGGCTTGGGTAGGTGGGATTGTTGTTGGTACAGATTTGATGGGCCAAATGGCCTCCATCAGTACTGTAGGCATTCTGTGATTCTATATCCAAAGCACAGGTCAATAGTGTGATGGAAAACTCCACTTTCCTGGATGAGTGTGGCTCAAACAACACTTAAGAAGCTTGATATCAGCTGGGCCAAAGCACTCCACTTGTTTGGACCCCCATCCACATTCATTGCCTCTGCCATTGATGCAACTTGGTGGCAGTGTGTCCCATCTACAAGATACACAGCAGCAACCTACTAAGCTTCCTTAGATAGCACTTTCCTAACCTGAAACTTCTACCACCTGAAAAAACAAGGGCAGCAGATGCATGGAAACACCACAACCTCCAGCTTCCTATTTAAGTCACGCATTATCCTGACTTGGAAATATATTACTGTTTTACCTCATCACCTGGAACTCTCTACCTACCTGCGCTATGGGAGTACCTTCATCATACAGACTGCGGTAGCTCACTGCTATCTTCTTAAAGCAAGTTAAGGATGGGCAATAAATGTTGACTTTACCAGTGGTGCCATCTCGTGAATGAATTCACATAAGCCCAAGAGCTGTTTAAATCAGACAAATGCTTACGCACCAGTTTCTCAGCTGTGTTTAAAGTTTTGGCTGCCACCAAAAGCACAGGATGTAAGTATTGGCAAACTGACACCGTGTATATTCTTCTCTCACCTCTCAATTTTCCGTTCCCTTTACATTTTGTTCTCGTTTTTGGCATCACTGATGGTGCATTTTCTCATTCTAGAGAGTGTCACTAGCTGACTCCATATGCATCACCTTATAAAGTTTAAACAAAATGAATAAATAAACCCCCTTAAAGCTGACCTCTTTGACCGAGCACTGGGTCGTCTGACCGTACACCTCATTATGCGGCTCAGTGCCAGATTATTTTATGGTGCTCTTATTGGATGTTTAATTGGCTGAAGTCGGTTTATAAATACAAGTTGTTGCTATTGTTAAATGAGTTGCTGAATTATTGGACTGGACTGTTCAGATATATCATCACTCTCATTTCGAGAGTCAGACAATATCACAATACAGCCTTTTCCCCTTAAAGTAAATTTGCATAATTCAAATCATCTGTCAATTTGTTTTCTCAAGCGAATGCAGAAAGTTTTCCATTGTGCTGATTAAGTTGCTTAATTTGAGCTACTGGCTAGTTTTCTCCCCCACCACACCCCCTCCCCAAGCTAGTAACATCTTTGTGAAGAAAAAGAATCGGATTAGCTCCATGCTACTGTTGTGTCTGAAGTTCACCTCATTACTGTTGGAGCAGAATTGCTCTGCAGCAATTCTAATTTTGCATTTGGGAGCACTCGACTCCTGCACAACACTAAAGAGCCAACTTGAACTAAAACTGGAATGCAGCCAGAGAGTTGTCACAGGTTATTGCTTGTGAAGGAGCCTGTGATGACAATCCAAGCAAACGTCAATGCCAACACAAAGTTTAGCTCCTCTGATGAAAGATGCAGTTCTGGGAAAAACTTTAGGAACGTTGCAAGATCATCTTTAATAAGATGAACTTTTGCAAAATGTCTAAGATTTTCCATTCCAAAAATTGAAAAAAAACTTGTGTTTTTATAGTATCTTATCACATCTTTCAGAACCATCTGAAAGCACTTTGTACTTCAGAGTAAAATTAATTGTATACTATTGATTTTTTTATGTGGGTGAATGAGGGAACTGTTTGCAGTGAGTAAATGTAGTATTTCACAAACTGCAATGGCTGCTAATCTGTCTCTAGAAGCCAGAAAACTCCCTGTTCTATTGTGTGAGCATGGCTACAGAACCTATAATGAGTGTCTGAAAGCAGCCGTGGCTTCAAACTAAAGTCCCACTCTCAGGGAGTACCACTGCTGCAATTGTGCAGTGCTGTGTTGGACTGCCTGTCTAGATTATGATTCTGTTCCTGTTGTGATGTAAAGTATCATAACTAACATCAATTTCTTGCAGTTATTTCCTCAGTGTGAAGACCAATTTGTTGATCATAATATACCACCGGTACAATTTCAATATAGTATAATGGTTCGCAAAGCATTTTTAGATTAATACCATTGGACCTACGAGAAACATCCAATCGTACAATTATAGTTTTTTTTACTGACCAGACTGGGCTTTTATACTGAAAGACTATGTGAAGCTGGAAGTGACAAAAACTTGGATGAGAATTTCAGCTACAGAGGAGCTGAGGCAACAGCATATTTCACATTGCAGTATTGACTTAGAATGACCTTAGAACAGCACAGTGGCACAGTGGTTAACACTGCTGCCTCACAGTGCCAGGGACCCGGGTTCAATTCCAGCTTCAAGTCACTGTCTGTGTGGAATTTGTACGTTCTCGTGTCTGCGTGGGATTTCTTTGAGTGCTCCAGTTACCTCCCACATTCTAAAGATGATTGGCCATGTTAAATTGCCCCAAGTTGTGTAGGTAGGGGGATTAGCAGGGTAAATGTGTGGGGTTTAAAGGATGGAGCCTGTATATGATGTTCTGTTGAAGAGTTGGTGCAGATTCGATAGACGAAATGGCCTCCTTCTGCACTGTAGGGATTCTATGATTATTTTAAACAGAATGAGATAGATTGTTGCAGAGGAGCAAGAAAATAAGATCAGATACTTGAGTGACCCCATTTATTATTCTAATTGGAGCTAAGAGTTTGAAATGTTATTATTGTTTGTTATTTTCATGTGGCAAATTATAATTATTGTTGTGGAATTCCATTTTGCAGTTTAATTTATTCTGGATAGTAGAAGTAACACACATTACTTTTTTCACTAAGTTGGAATCAATGGACAGGATTTCATGCTCTTCCCCGAAGAGAATTTGGAGGGCTGGATCATATAAGTGGGTGGGACAGTGTTCAGTGGAAACTCCACTATCTTCTCACTTGTCCCTCGCTTAACTCCAGACCAGGAAGGCACTAGAGAGGTGGGAAAGTGGCCCTGCAGACAGCCCTAAAAGCAAACTCTTGAGTTTACTTGCAGACTTCCATAAATCACTCATTCATATGCACTCAGTACATGATCAAGGGATCCAGCATTGGGAAGGAAGAGGCCACTGAGAGCCAACTCATGCCCTTGCCCCAACTCATCACTCCTCTGATCCCACTCACCTCCCCATCACACTTCATTCATCTTTGGTCCAGGTCTCTCAGCAATCATAGACCTGGGTGCACACTACCAGCAGCAACCATCAGCCTCCGCTGATGGTGCTGACAATGATTTGCCATCTCTGATTTGCTGTGATGGAAGTAAGATTTCCTTCGTGTGGATTCTTCATCTGACGAAAGGCTCCTGGCTGACCACTGCAGTGCCTGAAAGACCTTAATTACAGCGGACTTCCCCAGAGGAGGTAATGCAGGTCTTCTATTGGCTGTCATTTCAGCAGGCAAGACCTTAAGCATCTTGATTTAATTCTACCCAGTCTTTTAACATGAGTGAGTGCAAACCTTTACCTTGAGTCCTAAAATTTCTGTTGGGAGTGAGCAAGCATAACTTAAGTTAACCCACAGATCTAGAGCCACAGTTTTGCAGAGTTGGAACCTCTCCAGAGTACTTTAAATTAGCTAGTGGGACCTGAATACAGAAGTCCCACCCCAGTTCCAGAAGATCCCATTTTTTTCCAAGGGGGAAGAGGCAGATTATGAGTGACACAGATGGGAAACCTGAACGCAGCAGGGTGTTCAAGTACCTTTTTTGGTGTTCTAAGAGCCTTAATCCACAGAATAGGAGTCACAAATGAATGGAGAAGTTTTAAACATGCTTGAAGGATGGACAATATCTGTTTAACTGTCATGGTCTGAATTGTTTAAATCCCTCGCCCTTTAAACATGAAAAAAGGCTACTGCTGTAAGCTAGAGTAAAATAAAACCTGCTGCTGGAGTCTGTTGATTAACACACTACCTGTTAGAGCCTAGAAGGAAGCATTACCTGTGATTTTAAAGTACTTAGTTGTTGAAATTTCCAAAGTTTGCTATTACAGTCAAGCCCATTATGAATGTTTGGCTGAATTTGAAAAGCTCCATTTCAGATCCGAGCCACCTTTTCTGTGAAAAAGTGTTTTCTCACATCACATTTGCTTCTTTTACAAATGACTTTAAATCTGTACTCTCTAAATCTTGATCCTTTTACAAATGTGATAGTTTCTCCCAATCTACTATGTCCAGTGCCCTCATAATTTTGAACATCAGGTGCCGGAACGTGGTGACTAAGGGAATTTCACAGTAACTTCATTGCAGTGTTGATGTAAGCTTTACCTGTGACTAATAAATAAATTTTATCAAATCTTCTTGCAGCCTTTTTCTCTCCTAGGAGAACATCCCGATGTCTCCAATCTATCCTCGGCACTGAAGTTTCTCATCCCTCGAACCATCTTTGTAAACCCCTCTTGTACTTTGTCCAATGTGTTCACATCCTTCTTATTTTAATGGTTCAGGTCAAAAACTCCAAAGTGTTTCATGAAGCCCACCTTTTGATGATGACCCATTAGGGAGTTTTTAACAAACAAAGTTTATTTAAGAGCTTAGTCAACATGTATGGTAAGAAAATTAGCAAGAATTTCTAACAATTTCAAACAAAAAAAACAAAACAACCACTATGAAGTATAACTCTTAATGAATATTTCTAATGTGTTCCAATTAAATACATAAGCTGTAGACAACAAAAAGCCCTTTTCACAGGTTTACCATGACACAGATTAATGCTCACTTGATACTGGATCGAGAACATTTGTTGAATTCTGCAGTCCAATGTTCTTAAGACTCAGAACAAGACAGCTTCCCAAAGTATCAGAAAGACTCTTGGTTTAGCCACCAACAACAGATTTTCTACTCCAGGAAGGCTTTCAGCTAAACAGCAGGATTTCCCAAAACCAAAGAGAGAAAGAATAGGCACTGCTTTCAGCCTGATGTCCACTCCATTCTAAACTAAAACTCAAAGCTGCAGCTCAGAACTGAAAAAGGAAAAAAAAACTTTTTATCACCTGACTGCCAACTAGTTTTTTTATTCCTCCCTGAACAATGCAAGTCAGAAAAAACCCAAAGTAAAAACAAACAACCTTATTGACGCCTCAGTAAAGGCACACCTGGTAACCAAGCCGGCAACAGTGGGCTGCAGAGATCATGATGCCAAAAAAATCTCTTAAAGGGATAGTAACATCATACTATAGTGTGGTGCCCATAACTGTACACAATATTTCGGCTGAGGATGACTTCATCACACCCCTCAAGATTGTAAGAGCATGCATGGGGAGGGTTGTTTCCATGGACACTGAGTCATGAGATTACCTGACCTGTGTTTCCCACCTCCATGGTGACACTCTAGCCCCTAGAGTTTGCTTGTTGAGCATTTTTAAAGAAATATTAGTGGATTATCCAAAACTTGGAAGCATTGTGAACCATAAAGAAGACAGTGGGCAGAATTTTCCCGTCTTGCTGGCCACAGGGATGTCATCCTCTTTTGGGATCTTCCAGCCTTGGGATGAGCGCAGCCAGAAAATCTCATCCAGTGTCTTTCAGTGGAATATAGTTGGTGAAATGGGCAGATCTGTGGCAAATGAAGTTCAATGCAACGAAATGTGAATTGATTCAATCTGATAGGAGAAACATAGTGAGACAATATAAAGAGTACAATTCTGAAGGGGATGTAGGAGCAGAGAGACCTAGGTGGATATGTACATAAGCCATTGAAGATGGCCGAACAAGTTAAGAGTATATAGAGTGTGTGGCTTCCTGGGCTTTATCAGTAGGGGCATGGAGTACAAGAGCAGGGAGGTTATGTTGGGCATTATGAAGCTGAAATGGTTCAAGAAGGCATCTCACTACCATCTTCTCAAGGGCAATTAGGCAAAGGCAATAAAAATGCTAGCTTAGTCAGTGTTGTCCACATCTCAGGAAAGAATTTTAAAAAAGACAACCTGGACTAGTACTTAAGAAGAGTGTTAAATCCAGTTCTGGACTTTAGGAAGGACATGAAGGTATTGGAGAGAGTGCAGTAAAGACTCACAAAAAATGGTCCCAGGCATGAAGAACTTCATTTATGAAAATAGATTGGAGGAGCAAAGACTGTTTTCCTTCCAGAAAAGAAGGCAGAGAGGAAATTTGACTGTGAGGGATCGGGATAGGACAGATATGGAGAAACTGTTTCCACTTGTGCAAGGATCATGAAAAAGGGAACACAGAGTTAAAGTGATGGCAAAAGAAGCAAAAGTGACACGAGGGAAACCCTTTTCACCCAGCAAGTAGCTAAGATCCATATGCACTGCCAGAGAGGTGGTGGAGGCAGGTTCGATTGAAACATTCAGGAGGGAATTGGATTGTTATCTGAAAAGAAAGAAAGTGCAGAGTTACGGGAGAAACTTGGGGAATGGCAGTAGTTGAATTTGAAGGACTGGTGCAAAGACAATGCGTCAAGTGGCCTACTTCTGCACTGGAACAATTCTATGCTTCTGTGATTCAACAGAGGAATTTGAAGGTTAGAAATAGATTACCATTACATTAAATAAAGAATCTTTTAATGAACAGAGCAGGAGGGATCTCTTTCCTAGATAGCTTGAAGAATAAAAGAAGGTGAAGAAATCTTGTAATCTGCACACAATAAACCATTATTTACACTGTTTATTTACACAGCTTGCATGCAAGGGTATTTACTGAGTAATTGAGCAGTTTTATGAGAAATAACTTAAAATAATTATTAGAGGTGTTTTAACAGGATACACAGTCATGTGGTGCCTGGATTGCACCCAATCTCTAAAAGAACACACTGAGTAAATTACTGAGGTTCCTACTAGACCACACCACTGAAAAAGCACTCTGGGAAAACGGAAGAAGTGATCTATTACAGGAGAAAGGAAAATAGAATTACTACCTGTACTATCTGTAGATTCCTGTCAAACAATGATCAGGGCTCATCAAACTACAATGTAGTTTAGCATCACCTATCCAAATCCTTCTTCATTTGGGAGATGCACAAACGTTCTGAAGCTGTGAGAAAATGCCGATGTTCTACTAACACGGCACAGCAGCACGGCTGTCTCACAGTACTAGAAATTCAGATTCAATTCTGGCCTCAGATGACTGTCTATGTAGAGCCTGCATATTCTCCCCATGTTTGCGAGGGTTTCCTCTGGATGCTCTGGTTTCTTCCCACCGTTCAAAGATGTTCAGGTTAGGTGGGTTGGCCATGCTAAATTTTCCTTCAGTGTCAGTGCAGCTTGAGGTTATCCTCTGCAGTGTGATATTTACACTCCTGTGTGTCCCAGAGCATCTCTGTTCCTCTGTTAATGTATTACCAAGCAGCAAGTATGCTTGTTATGGTGTGAGCGCCCTTTCAAGAGTACAGCTCTGGATTGTTATGATTCTATGTAATATGCTAGAAAGTATCCTGCCAAAAAGCACAAAAGGCTGTGTGCTTTGCATGCTATCTCCATTAAGAATCGTTACAACCATCCATAGCAACGTTCCACCAAGGCAGGCCTCACACCAAGAAAATTACCCAAGATGTCAGAAATATTAAAGCTGGAGATCAGGACACTCTGGGCCCTATTTTACTGTTTTGATTCTAAGCTGAGTGGACTTGAAACTGGGAGTGTTTCAGATCCAATTTTTAGAACTGTTCTCAGGAGCCCTCATACGTGCCCTGCCTGCAAAAATATCAGCGACCCCGAATTGCGCTGCGAAAGCCTGTGGGTGGGGCTTAATATGCCTGAAACTCTGTATCTCCAGTCGGCACTTCCAGTTGTGCATGCACGATAAAAGCATGATAGAATGCTGCTCCCTTACCACATTCACCCTGGGTCAAATAACGACTCCCCTGTCCCCCATAGACATTGTCCTACCCCCACAACATTACTGACCACCTATCCCTCCACGCCCTCTGCCACCCAGACCAAAAGTGGACCCCCCTCCCTCCCACTGATCTCAGGCAGAGTGACAGCAGAACCCCCTTCCCCTCCACTGATCTGAAACAGAGTGGCATGGACCCCCCCCCCCCCCCCCCCCCCCCCCCTCTCCACCAATCTCAAGCAGAAACATCGGATGCTTGGCACTTATCTCCTCACTAACTGAAGCACCTGAATCGGGCTTATATGGAGCATATTTTGTGCCCATTCTGGATAGGCGAGTGTTGTGATAAAGGGCGAAAGGCTATTAAATTTGGGTGTGCAGTTCCTTACATCAATTTAAATGCATGGAAATAGACTTAAATGTCTCATCCCTCCCGGAAGTGGTCCCAACCATTTTTGGGCCTTGGTAAGGGGCAACTGGCACGGACGCAGACACGGATCGTGCTACTTGCCTCACCCCGCCCCCTCCGAATTTACCAAGTTTTCACGCCTGAAAACAGGCGCAACTTGATGATAAAATCAGGCCCTCTACCTCCACCACCTATCTATTTTTAAGCTATTTCCAAATGTCAGAAAGACATAAGATTTCCTGTCAAAAGTATGCACTGTTCAGGAATGTAACATAGAATGTCCAACCCATTTGTTGCTGAACATCATTCTGGAGATGATCTCACATCTCGGTATAAAATTCGAGGTTCTATATTGCTAATGTCAGGTGAATAGCTGTCAATCAATGAGATTCCTGTAATGCACAGCCAACTGTTTCTCCTGAGAGACGGAGTGGCATTGCTGCTAGCATTGATTTTCTACATGGAGCAAAATTCAAATAAAACACGCAAGTGACAGACGAGGACATTTAAACATAAATTACATGCATTGCATAATATTTACCTCGCAACAAGGTGACATCATTCGCAGAAAGCCCATGACATTGCAACCACAGTCATGCAGCTTGTGGCATTCAGGAGGAAGTTGACTGTCAGGCATGAAATCAATAACAATGGAAACCTTGTGTGTTAATCTTCGTTTTCCAATATTTTATAATCTGAATGTGTTGCAGGTGTACTTGTGAAGAGTGAGGAATCTTATTCATGTAGAAATTCAAATTTCAGACAGTGCAATTGCAGCAAATCAGAATTAACAGTGGGAATTTGGCCATTCCTTACTGCACCTAAAATCATGTTTCTCATTCTAATCCTCACCTTCTGTGTTTGCAGTGTCTGTTTCTTTTTAAATGAAAGATTCAATGAGATAAACTGGCAGCTTTATTTTGTTGATCAGGAGAATGCCCTTCAGCCTTTAAAACTTTAACAAGTTTTGATATTGTGAACTGGGTTTTCCTCCCCGTTGCAGGTGTTATTGGAATTTTTTGAAGTGCTAAAATGAGTAAAATGAGTAACTTTCTGAAACATCCCCACAAAAGACCATTCCAGAATGTTCTTCCCAGATATTTGCCATTCCTCTTTAATGTCTTTCTAGAACCTGATCCACCAGTTTCACCATTGAGTGGATGTGGTTAATGGTTCCCCCGTCCAACCAGACCGGACCCCAGTTAAAACAACATTTACACAAGTAGCCAAACACAGACAATTGGGACAAGCTTAGTGGTTAAAAAAGGGCGGCATGGACAAGTTGGGCCAAAAGGTCTGTTTCCATGCTCTATGACTCTATGACTATGACTCTAAGTGGTGCTATGAACAGCTTAATGGTAGCTTTGGTATGGATAATATATTGAGAAGATCATAAACCTGCTTTATTAAATCTGTTGTCTCATACACTTTTCACCACACTGAAATTCTATTCCTCATTCACTTTCAACCATATCAAAGGATTAGTGATCACTCCAGTTCTTCACAAAAGCTCCATTTCAGCCCAGCCTTTTCTTTTATGTTGGTTAAAATGTAATTTAAGCTTGGCTGGAATGGTAAGATTTCACAACTGTATTAGTGGGCAGCTGAATGGTCATTGAGCTGTAGCTTGATAAACACTAATAGATGGTGTCACAACAAAAAAGAATGACTTCAGTTTTGCTAACATAAAGTTGAAGGAACCCTGGGTCATCCCAGCAGTCAGGTAGAGTAGCGGCAGTCTTGAAGTCATGCGTGGACTTCTGGGGAAAAATCGAGCAGTTGGATCAATGCTCATTGGAGTTTCAAAGAATGAGAAATGATCTCATTGAAACAGATAAGTTTCTGAGGGGGTTTAACAGGGTGGATACTAAGACGATGTCATCTCTTGTGGGGAAATCTAGAATTGGGGACACAGTTTAGAGATATGCACTGGAATTCTACCACCTCGCCCGCCATGGAATCAGAATAGGCAAGTATCGGACAATGGAAATGTCCGTTGACCCTGGGCGGGAATTTCTGGTCTCTCTTGAGTGAGGCTGTAAAATCCTGCCAATTGGTCTTCCATTTAAGATGAAGATGAGGAACTTCTTCTCTCAGCGCGTCATTAATCTGTGGAATTCTCTTCCTGCTGGATCAGTGGTGGTTGGGTCTTTGATTATATTCAAGACTGTCAGATTTTTGATGTGTAAATGAGTTGAGGTTTATCGGATAGAAAGGAGTATCTAAGGGCCACAGCTAATCAGCTGTGGTCGGTTTGAATGGTGCAGCAGGACCAAAGTCTTAAATGGTCTACTCCTGCTGCTATTTCTTATGCATTTGTATGTGACACTACTGGTTCTTGGAATTCTTTCCAACAGCAAATTATTGGGTCAAGTTTTGCCGTAGTGGGGTGTCTTTTGGCATGACCTGTAAGTTGGACATTTTTTTCTTCATTAAAAAGTGTTCTTGCGTTGTTGAAAGCTTCAAGTTTCTAAGTGTCCAGATTACCAACAAGCTGTCCTGGTCCCCCCTTGCTGATGCTATAGGCAAGAAAGCCCACCAACACTCTACTTTCTCAAAAGGCTAAGGAAATTTGGCATGTCTGCTGCAACTCTCACTAATTTTTGCAGGTGCACCACAGAAAGCATTCTTTCTGGTTGCATCACAGCTTGGTATGCTCTGTCTCCGTCCAAGGCCGCAAGAAACTGTGAAAGATCATGAATGAAGCCCAGTCCATCATCCAAACCAGCCTCTGTCTACACTTCACACTGTCTCTGAAAAACAGAAAAATTAAGGACCCCACACACCCAGGATATACTCTCTTCTGCCTTTTTCCATCGGTAAAAAGATACAAAAGTCTGGGGACACATACCAGCCAACTCAAGAACAGCTTCTTCCCTGCTGTCATCAGACTTTTGAATGGAGTTACCTTGTATTAAACTGATATTTCCTACGCTCTAGCTATGACTGGTAATGACTCATACACTTTTCACCATGCTTTTCACCATTGACTCAATAAGATTGAGAGTTATAGGCAAGCCTAGTAGATAGAGATGTTCGGCGCAACTTGTAGGCCAAAGGGCCTGTTTGTGCTATAGTTTTTCTATGTTCTTTGACTGTAATACCACATTCTGCACTCTCTCCTTTCCTTTGCTATATATGGTATAGTTAAAGTTTATTTATTAGTCATAAGTTAGGCTTACATTAACACTGCAATGAAACTACTGTGATATTTCCCTAGTCTCCACAGTCCGGTGCCTATTCGAGTCAATGCACCTAACCAGTACGTCTTTCAGACTGTGGGAGGAAACCCACGCAGACATGGGAGAACACAGTCCACACAGACAGTGACTCAAACCAGGAATTAAACCTGAGTTCCGGACGCTGTGAAGCAGCAGTGCTAACCACTGTGCTAATGTGCCACCCTATATGCTTTGTATGCTTTATATATCACACAAGAAACAATACATTTCACTGTATTCTAATACATGTGACAATAATAAATCAAATCAAATCAAAATGATATATTTGTAGAAGTAACAAGGGCAAAAAAGCATTTGATACCTGTTGAATGATAGGATAAAAATGTTATCTCCTTAATCAATGAGATTTAAAAGGCAGGATTCTCTGGTTGCAATTGCCTGAAAACTGGAGACTTCCACCTGATTGCAATGGACTTTACATGGTCCGACCTCTGTCTGCTACAGTTCCAGTGGCAGCCAGGATGAGAGAATTACAGCCAAAGATTGTGAATGAAACGGAGATATGACAGTGAAAGAAATAGAATGAATTAGAGTCAAATCAAGTACAGAAGGAAAAATAAAGAGAAGGAAAGAAAGATTGGATTAAGAAAGGAAAGAGATAGAAAAGTAGAATGTTTTTCTGTTCAAAATTTTAAAATGTTTAATACTTGCAAGAATGAAATTCTGTTCTTTTAGTAGTTTCTCGGCCAGAAAGTTTGAGTTGTGTAATTGATTCAAGATCTCATAGTATACATTATATACTCATTGCTATTTCTAAATTTTAAAACTGGACTTTGGCTCAGCAAAGTCCTTAAAATGGCTGAACTTATATCTATTCGTGATCCCAAAACAAAAGAAGCCACTTTGTAATCTTGAGGAAACTCACACCTGGTTATCTCTGAGAAGCCACTGATATTCACCTGGAGACTGCACAACCAAGCATCAATACAAAACCCACTTACACCTGAAAACCCAGGTGGTTTACAGAAGACAAAGGGCTTGCTGAGACAAGAGGATCCTCAAGTAGTCCTTTCAACTCATAATGATTTGAGCGTTTAGAAACCTTTGAGACCCAGCTGAATTTCAAATAATGGATGCATGTTCTTTGGTGTTATTTAGTGAAATTCACTGGGCTGTTGAGGGTCAGCTGCTATTTTTTGCAGGTCTAACAGCAAATCAAGAGGCTGAAATCACCAACAATTTGTGAAAAGTTTCAATTCATGATATAGCTCTTCCTCTCCACAAGTTGCTGGGCATTAATAATGAAGAGTACCTGAAACTCTATTATTTTGAGACCAAGATCCAGCTTAGAACTGTTAGTGATTTTCTGATAAGAAGTAGCATTTGGAGGCAGGGACAATTAAAGATCCTCAGGTGACCATATAAACAGAAAGATAAAGCAGTTCAAGGAGATGATGTTCTATGTTGGGGCAGATAGAAATGGAATCAGAAGGAGACCAAAATTCTGTGAAGATGGAACACAGAGGAGAATGCATAGAAATGTAAATTTGAAATGCCTTTTCTGAAAAGTATTAACTTCCATATTTTTATATGTCTTTTGGTGTAATAAACCTCTCACACACCTCTAAGGTTTCAGTACTGACAAGTGTGTCCAAATAGGTTTCCTATTTTGGCAGTTATTGCAATACGTAATCAGTCTGCAAAGATACCTATTCCCTACACATGCAAAGGGGTAACTGAACACTTTATTATATGTTCTCCATCTGCCATGTCCATGTGTAAAAAGCCGACTGCCAGAAAAAAAATTCAATATGAAATTCTCTGGACTGAAAGTACTTCCACGCAGTTCATCTTTTCAAAGTCCGTCAATGTTGCACTTCATTCATTAGGCTCATTCATTTCATTTTCTTTATAATATTGCTTCAGTATAAGTAAACATTAAAAAAAATTAGGAAAATTGGTACATCTAATACTCAATTATTAGTAGTAATATGCTGAAGACTGCATTTTCCCTGCACCTTAAGAAAAATATACCAAGATACATACAGACGCTAAGTTGGCTGCAGAATTGGACCAAGTTGTGGCAATGTGGAATTTTTTCTAACAGAACCCGTTTATTTTCAGAAATGAAACACTCACATAGCCACAGACCCATTCAGTTGCTGCAGAGAGGAAAAATGATTGAAAGCAGCCTCAGAGTAATACACTAACCATCCTGGTCTCTGCATTTGCCACACAGTACTTTGGTTAGTTCGTAAATTATGCCCAATTATTTGTACTCAAAGCAGAAACTATTCTTACACCACCCCCTGCTGAATTAGCACAGCAGAGAATTTCAGATTGGAAAAATTCTGTTGTTCTGAAACAATGGACACAAGCTGAGAAGGTTCATTGGTCAAAACTTGCTGCTTTGGTGCAAAGCAATGTTGATCCTCTAGTGCCCCTTACTCTTCTTTGGAGACAAATTATTTAAGTTTTAAGTTTATTTATTAGTGTCACAAGTAGGTTTACATTGACACTGCAATGAAGTTACTGTGAAAATCCCTTAATCGCCACATTCTGGCGCCTGAGGGTACGCTGAGAGAGAATTTAGCATGGCCAATGCACCTAACCAGTGTGTCTTTGGGAGGAAGCATGAGCTCCTGGAGGAAACCCATACAGACATGGGGAGAACGTGCAAACCCTGCACAGGCAGTGATCCTGGGAATTGAACCCAGGTCCCTGGCACTGTGAGGCAGCTGTGCTCTCCACCATTGTGCCACCAGAGGGCCTAACCCCAGGTTTACATTTCATTGTCACAAAATGTAATCCATTTCTGCAGTTCCAGCCTGGCTCTCTGGAAGTGCTGGCCACTTATTCCCTTTCCTCTGCCCTTTCCATTGAATCACTGAATGTATATTCATAATAATTGACAAATTTAAGAAGCTTGGAGTAAATAATAATTGATATAATTTAAAATTCCTAATTGAGGGCATATTGGATTGTAAGGTTACCATTATCCATTCATTCACATCAAAGGTACTTATTAAAATCAAATGCAGCCGCTTACAAGGTTATCTGTTCCCTCCATAACATACATAGTCTATGCCATTCATTGTGCACAATCCATTGCATTTGTAATTTTCCAACCCAGCAATGTACTATTTACTCCTCCAATGCTGTCAGATGCTTTCAAACTATCCCTGCATCATTATGTGAACGTAGTTTTTCAGAGTTCAGTCAAAGTTAAGAATATTACAGACTAAAATGTATCATTCTTAGATTACATAGGAGAGAAAGAAAAGAGAGGTGCAGAATAAAGTGTTACAGTCATATGGTGTAGACAAAAGATCAATTTAATGTAAGTTAGGTTCGTTTAAAAGTCTGATTGCAGCAGGGAAAAAGTTGTTCTTGAGTTGGGTGGTACATGATCTCCAATGTTTGTATCTTTTTCATGAGGGAAGAAGTTTGAAGAGAGTATGTCAGGAATGCGTGGGGACCTTGATTATGCTGGCTGCTTTTCCAAGGCAGCAGGAAGTGTAGATTGAGTCTGTAGATGGGGAGCTGGTTTATATGATAGACTGCTACATTGACAATATTTTGTAGTTTCTCACAGCCTTGATCAGAACAGGAAGGAAAGAACATCCGGAGGGAAAGGATTTGCTTGTTTAAAAAACCCAGTATTCAGATGTTGCAGTGCTTGTCTACATAGGTCCAGTTCTGGAATATGTCCCTATAAAAATGATAAAGGAGGAAATTGCTGGCAGAAGTAGAATACATCCCTTGTGCGTTTATGGTCTTAACATCAAAAGTCTTCATTAAGATAAGTAAAAAATCTTACAAAACCAAGGGGTTAAAGCCCAACAGGCTCATTTGGAATCATGAGCTTTCGAAGCGCTGTTCCTTCATCAGGTGAGTGGAGGTTAGTTAACAAACATGGCATATACAGCAAAGGTACAATTGCAAGATAAATACAAATTGGAATGTGAAGAATGGTCTTCATGAGGATTGGCTCTAATCACGACATGAGATTTTCATCTAAATGCCTGTTTTATCTAAATATGGTTTTAAATACTAATCCCACCAATGTCCACTGCAGTACTTCAAACACTATGGACATCACTTGAGTGAGACCAGAAATTCCCGCCCGAGGTCAACCGTTGTTTTCTGATGTCCGCCCTTCGTCCACTTCAATTCCGTGGCAGGCAAGATGATAGAATTCCAGTGCATATTTTCTTCCCCAAATTATTCTCTTCCATCTTATAAGCCCCTAGACTGCAGTTGAAATACAATAACCTATGCTATGTTATCTATGGAGATTGATAATTTTAAATAAAAGATTTGAATTCCCAGATGTCAAACTTAAAGAAATTGCATTAGGTTTTAAGTTTCCAGATTTGCACTGTAATTAATCAACTAAAAGTAGCATCAGCCAAACATTACTCATAAGCAACTAATACTCTAAAGTACAGAAAAGGTAACAATTATTAAGATAAAAGAAAAATACCACAGATGCTGGAATCTGAAACAAAAACAGAAAATGCTGGAAAATCTCAGCAGGTCTGACAGCATCTGTGGAGAGAGAGTAGAGCCAACGTTTTGAGTCTAGATGACCCTTTATCAGAGAATCTAAGAGCAGAGAATCAGCAGAGATTTATACTATGAGGGTGGTGTGGGGGTTTGGAATTGACAAAGAGTGCACAGAGGAATATTGGAGAGACCAACCCAGACTGGATGACCACTTTGCTGAACACATTTGGTCCATCCGCATGAAGAATCCAGACCTTCTTGTCGCTTGCCACTTCAGTACAACACCCTGCTTTCCTGTGCACATGTCTTTCCTTGGCCTTTTGCAATGTTCTAGTGAACCCCAACACAAACTGGGGAAACAGCACCTCATCTTCCTATTAGGCACTTTACAGTTTTCCGGACTGAACATCGAATTCAACAACTTCAGAGCATGAACTCTCTCCTCCACTTCACCCCATTTCCATTTATTTTATTCCATTTTGTTTCTTCTTTTCATCTCATTCATCCACTTTATTATCCTTCTTTCTAATTTCTATTTTTCTACTCCTACATTTCAATTTTCCTTTGCAACCCCATGCCCCTCCTCCACCCCTTCAGAACTGCCAGAATCCCCAGGCAGTCCCTTAACCATCTGTATCTCTGTTCTTTCATTGACACATTCTGATCACTCAGTGGACACTTTTTGTACCTTCTCATCTTCATTTACATTCCTTTCATCCAATTCAAGTCCTCTCAACCTCGCACAACCTCGTAATATAAATCTCTACTCATTCTCTTTGCTCTTAGCTCTAACTAAGGGTCATCTAGACTCGAAATGTTGGGTGGAATTTTACCAGCACGTCTACTCGAGATTCATATGATCCCCACCTGAGGCCAGTGTAGAACGCCATTCTCCAAGCCTTGCCTGGCTCCGCAATTGGGCGATCTTGCCAGTAAAATTCTGCCTGTTGGCTCTATTGTCTCCCCACAGATGTTGTAATACCCCTGACATTTTCCAGCATTTTCTGTTTTATAACAATTGTTAATGCAAGTGAAAAATCTTCATCATTTATATGCATTTCAACATGACCTCCTCAGGATTAGTCTTCATAGCCGCTCCCAACTTCCAATGGGTTAATGCCTCCCTGTTTCGTTGAGTCATAACATCAAATGACTGTCAACAAGTGCTTCCCTCAGTTTTCAAAGAATTTCTGAAAGGTCCACTGTAAGATTCACTCTGATGATTTCTCCTTGCTAGAACAAATCTCTCATAGTGTTTAGATTGCCGGGGATCTGTTGCTTCAGCCAGAGACCATTATCTCTATCTGTTAACTACCAGGTAGCATTCTATCTGGTAGCTAACAGAGAACTCTCAGATATTTTCCCTCTGAAGACCAGCTCTCTTTCTGTGAGATTTCTCTCTCTCTGACCAAAAGACTTGGGATCCACAGTCAGCTGAGCTGTTCTTGTCTTTGTTTTCAAGAGTGAACACTTTGCACTTTGCTCTCAGTAACTTTTAATTGGGATGCCTCTGTTTCCGTAACACCCAAAAAGTACCAATGCTTATTGTCAGGTAGGATTCAACACAGATCACATAACCTTCTTCTTCCATTATATCCTGCATTAAATGGACAAATAGTGAGAGATTATAGAGCTCTGAGATTCAGAGGCATTCCTGAGAAGGTTTACTAGATTAATACCAGGAATGGGCTGGTTATGTTATGAAAAAAGTTAGACAGCTCAAGCATTCAATCCACTGGAGTTCAGAAGAGTAAGTGATAGCTTGATTAAAACACTTAAGATCCTGAGGGGTCTTGACAGAATGGATGTGGAGAGGACATTTCTATATGTAGTTTCTAAAATTATGAGGGGTATAGATAGAGTGAACAATTGGAAGCTTTTTCCCAGGGCAGAAATGACAATTGCAAGGGGGCACAAGTTCAAGGTAAGGGAGCAAGGTTCAGTGGAGATTTGCGGGGCAAGTTTTTTTACACAGAGGGTGGTGGGGGTCTGGAATGCGCTGCCAAGTGACGTGGTTGAGGTAGACATATTAGAGACATTTAAGACTTGTCTGGATAGATGGAGAATAGAGGGATACAGGCAGTTAGTCTCAATAGGACAAAATGATTAATACAGGCTTGGAAGGCTGAAGGGCATGTGCCTGTGCTGTACTGTTCTTTGTTGTTGTTCTTTGTGGGAGAATCCAGTACGAGGGCTCACAGTTTAAACAGAATTTAAAATAGAGGTGAGGAGAATTGTTTTCTCTCAGAGAGTTGTCAGTCTCTGGAGCTGTCTTCCTCAAAAGGCAGTGGAAGCAGAGTCTTTGAATATTGTTAAGGCACAGTGAGATAGAATCTTGATTAACAAGGGGGTGAAAGATTATTGGCAGGAATGTGGGATCAGCCATGATCTTATTGGGGGCCAAGTGGCCCACTTCTGCTTGTAATTTGTAATTCATAATCATCTTATGAAACTCTGCATTCATAACATCTATTTTATGTGCCTCAAGGTGCATTTGTGCCTTGTATTTCTTATCTTTGAATGTGTAATAAGGTTGCCTTCCACCAGTTAATCCAGTGTTCCATCTAAATGATTCGCTGATGCAAGGAAGAGATCTGGCTGCATGGACGTTATGTTTGTGTCTATCTCGAAAGAGGTGGGCAGAACCCTCAAATCAGATTTAATGTCACAGTGGCTGCCCTGTCTTGCAGTTTTTCTGTGCCTGCATTGTGAATCATTTGAGTAGGACAGCAGGATGGAAAAAAAGAATGTAATGATTATCTGAAAAGACAACTGTGCTAACTCATCCATTCTTCTGTCGTTGGAACTCCCTCAGCTTGAAGGGTCTGTGTGGGAAGAGACAATTTCTCTGCAATGAGGTCATTGAAATCTGGCATTGTGGCTTTTCACAGAACATTGAATCTAGATAATGCTAAATGCTATATTTTGTGTCCACAGTTTCTATAATCAGAGATTCAATATTGAAAGCATGCTTTGATTTAGGACTGGAATTAAAATTTCTGCTACAAATGGCTTGGGTTTCCACAGAGTTATGTTCCTCAATTAGATAGTCATGCATTATTAGATTGATGTGGGCAGTGGACACCTCATTATTTGCAACAGAATTTGCAATATGCCTGCCATACTCTCAAATAACTGGAATAATCACTGATGCTCCAAGATAGGACTTTCCTTGGAGGAAGGTGGAGAGATTTAGGGTGGGATTTTCTGGCCGCACTTGCCCCGAAACTGGAAAATCCTGATTGAGGTCAACAGACCTTCCCATGATCCGTCCCTTGCCCACTACAATTCCCATGACAGGCGGAATAGGAAGATTCACCCCAAGGGGGTAAGATTCTGGAATTCCAGAGTTTAGGCAGCTGAAGATATGGCTAATTGAGGTCCGCGCCAGAAGCCAGATTTGGAGGAACATAGAAATCTCGGTGATTTTAACACAGGAAAAGTGAGAAAGCCACAGAGGGATTTAACTTCAAGGATGAGAACTTTAAAATTATGGTGTTGCCAAACGATCAGCAAACACAGGAGTGATGTGTGAACAGTGTTATGGTTCAGATTAGAAACTCCGAAGTGTTCACAAAGCCGGAGTGAATCATAAGTTTTACATCTTGAATTTGGCTAGGATAAGCATGAGATATTTCACTTCAGGTGTGATTCAGATAACCTAGTAGGATGCTTTAATAAAAAAAGTTTATTTAAGAATATAATTAACATGTTAAGAAAATTAGCAAGAACTTTATCAATTCTAAAAAAGAAACAGAACAACTACTATAATGTATAACTCTTGATGAATATCTCTAATGTATTCCAATTAAACTAAAAATCCACTAACAAAACTCTTTAAAAAGATTTATCACCACACAGACTAAAGCTCACTTAATACTAGAATCCAGTTCCCTGGATTGAATACTGATTTCAAATGATCTTGAGAACTCAGAGCAGCTTTTCGTCTTCAAAACACCAATACATAGATTCTTTACTGCAAGATAGTAATAAGATGTGCTTTCTGCTAACTGGTAAAGCTTTCAAAATAGAAACAGAGAGACTTCTTTTACCTGTGCTTTTAACAATGTAGCCAAAACAAAATTAAAAAAAAAACTCTTAAAGGGACACCAATATCACAACAGGATTCAATGAAGGTACGAGACAGGTAGGAGAGTTTTAAACAAGCTCATGTTTATTGCGGGTCATGGTTCGAAGGCCTACCAGGAAAGTTTGGGATAGAAATAAAAACAAACGTGTGAGTAGAACCAAGCAAGTCGGGCAGCATGTGTAGAGAGAGAAAAACAGAGTTAATTTTCAAGTCAAATATGAGTTCTTTAGACCTAGGAGTTTTGGATTTGTCAAGTCTGGAAGCAACAAAGACATGGATGAAGATTCAGACACCTTATATGGTAAAATAATGTGACTCATGCGGCTGCCATGCGGTATAATAGTCATGTATCAATACATAAGCAGGGAGAAGAAGAATGTAACAGTGATGCTGGTCCTGAGTTTGGAAGATGACAAACTCACTGTTTCTTATTCCCTGCACTCAGTGGATGGTAATTGGGAGGATTTGCTCTGGTCCACCATGTGTTCTTTTGTTATTTCTGGCCTTGCCTAATAAAATACATAGATTGTAAAATACTGCTCAAGTGCCCAGCTTGCGTGCCAGCTAATGTGAGACCACAAACATGAAATGTAGTTTCTGTTGGCAATGGAGCCTGAGCCTTGTTGCCAGTCAGGAATAACATGACCATATAACCAATGTCCAATTTTTGTAATGCTGCATATTCTTTAAAACCATTCAGCTGTTGAATATCACTCTGCGTCCATGCAGTAGGCCAATGAGATTTTGTTAAGCAACCCGGAATGCTGCTGCGCTGTATCAGTTTTTTGGTAAATGGAAAATTCTTTTCCTGCTATTAAACCACTTAGACAAGCAAAATGACAAATACTTGGATTTAAAATATAAAAATGATCTGACGACCTTTCTTATGTTTGCAGCAAATGTGCAAAAGACACAATTGTGATAACCAGACAACATTGTGGTGATGGCTGCAGGGAATGGACATCACAGATGTTCTGGCAATTCTCTGAATGAGGAGAAGGCGCTGGGTTCCATAGTTAGATCCAAACAATTAATGGCTGAGATTTAATAGGGGCAGCGTATTGATGCCCCCCCACCCCTGAAAGAAATGTTGATAAGGAGACCACCCACCAGAAAGCCAGCTGCCCCTCAGCCAATTTACACAGAGGGTTGTTAATTGGCTTAGGGTGAGACCAGTACCTCCTGCTTAGAGAGCTACTGTTAACTGTGTAGTTCTATCAGTGGTAGTGTCAAGTGGTAGTGACAGCTAGGACTGTAGCCAATTCCTGAACAAGAATTTGTGGACTGACTTCAAGATATGACCAGGATACTGGTGGAGTTTGGGTGGCAGACATCAGCATGGAGGTGGCCAAGGGGGTGCAAGCTCATGTTTGAGAGGCTGGAATGTGGAGGTTTAAGGGTGGGATGCTTCCAATGGGCACAGGGGATCCCCAAAGGATATTCCCTCCTCCCTGCCACATGCCCGACACTAGCCCATGCAGTAAATGCTGCCATGCTCCCCATTAGCCCCGCCGTGGGTAAAACATTGATGGAGGTGGGATAGTTGGCCATTGAAGAGCCCAAGAGCAGGCTAGTCATCCGCTACCATCACTGCTGCTATAAGATAGAACACAACACGATGGTGGGGCAAGCCAGTCACTGCACTCCACAAGCACACTTACACCCAGCTCCAAAGGCTGGGGATCCCCATCATGGAGGGGGGCAGTGTGGGGCAAGGGGGCGGGGGAAGGGGGTGAGGTGGTGGAGAAGATGATGGCTGGAAATACAGCCCTTTGTTTCTTAGTAGATAAGTTCAAGTGCAAGTGCAATTTGCAGAGCTGTAGCCTGTCAGAACAGGTAGCTGGCCAGATTAAAGTAATGCTGTCTATTATTTCATAGCACAGCTAATAAAGAACGATCTGTTATTTTGAGTTGGATTATGTTTTATCCATGAGATTTGATTATCAGAGTCAATGGTAGCATACTCGGAGAGCTCAAATTGCAAGGTGAAACATTAAAAGCATTCTTAAGCAAGAGCAATGAGGTTTGCCATCGAGTAAAATTAGTACACCGAAATCTTAAACCTTTAGAGTGTAGGAGAATCATACGGTCTGCTATGCTACTGATAGTTTTTTACTAAAATGGTCCAAAACTAATCCTACTCCTTTGTTATTTCCTCATATCCATGCAACTTCAGAGCTTGAGAATGTACTGGATTAGAAAATGTGATTGGTTCACTTGGTTAGTGCCAATAGGTTAATAATGGCCAGAGGGTATAAAGCAGCCTTAACATCTCAATCAGACTCACATGTTTGAAAGGCTGGATAAAGCACACAATTTTGGTCCTAATTGTTGATTACCATAATTTGAACTTGCCTGGAGGCGCTAAAGAGACACCTGTTTTTGGTTTAGTTGCTATAATTGCCATGTGGTTACCACAGACTTAAGATGGCCACAGGGCTCCAGATCATTACTATATCAATGAATCCATTTTCCGCCTTTCATTTTTATTTCCATTGACTTCATGGGAAAAATATGACAGAAGATGTCCATTGAGCTGTTGGCTCACCATCACTGGTTTACATTTTAACCACAGTCAAAATCTACATTCACTCTTGCAAGCACAGCACTTTTTAATAGTAAGATCTTCAGTGGAATATTAAAATATTTAGAGTTGATATGCATCCTGTAGCATATGTAAGGAAGTTACTCTGAAGTGTAAGAACTGTTGGAATGTCAGAAGGACAGAAACCAGGATGCATTCAACAGGCTCCCAGAATGAGAAGATTGATAAATCAATCTGGCTTTGGTGGGATTGGTAAATATTGGCCAGAAAACCAGAAGCCCACTGCTTTTCTTCACATAATACCACGGGATCCATCTGAGAGAATAAGTAGGGGTTTGTTTTACTAACCAATCTGCAGTGTGGCATTGTCTTCAGTGCTGTACTGATGGATAATGACATAAGTTTTAGTATAGGGTTTATAACACAAAATCTTCCGACTTAGAGATGAGAGTGTTACCAATTGGCCAAAGTATGGTGTGTTACTTCATTCTCCATCTATGAGAATGTGTGTCCCTCATCTGTACAAGTTAAAAGTTAAAGTTTACTTATTAGTCACAAGTAGGCTTACATCAACACTGCAATTAAGTTAATGTGAAAATCTGCTGGTCGTCACACATTACCTGTTCAGATACCTTGAGGGAGAATTTAGCATGGCCATTGTACCTAACCAGCACATCTTTCAGGAAACCAGAGCACTCAGAGGAAACCCAAGCAGACACAGGTAGAACATATAGTTTCTACACAGACAGTGACCCAAGCTGGGAATTGAACCCAGGTCCCTGACATTGTGAGGCAACAGTACTAACCACTGTGCCACCATACCATCTGTGAGTCAGCTTTGCGTCATCGAAATGAACCTGAAATAACTCCTTAGAGGTCAGTGTCCCTTCACCAGATTCCCATTATTTACATACTCATCTCTACTGCTAAAAATGCTTGAGGTATCCCTGACACTCCTCATTACATACACAGGTGAGGCTTACTTATTGGGAATCATTACCTCAATCAGGGAGTTCATTCTCCAAGAGGCCCATTTCATGAGCCTTACTGAAGTCTTTACAGAACCTTAATACAATCTGATAAAATTTTGTTCTGTTTTTCAAGTGAACATGTCACACATCTTTACATTGAGTGTTTGCTCGTTGACAATGAAGCAAAAACAACTTGCTACCCACCCAACTCATCCTAATGTCCAGTATGAGAGCAAAACAGAAGCCAATTGCTGATCAGGGTGGGCTGAGAGGTGTAGGGTGACATTTGAATATTGATCCATCTAATAGCTGTCCCCTTGATGCTTGATAGTCATGAGACGAATCAAATGAGTAAAAGCTCTGATCACTGAGCAACATAAACTGTGCCAACACCAGAAACCAAATATTCTTTTTCATGAATGCATATTTATTTTAATAAAAGGGAAGAGGAAGTTAAAACAATTATCTTTTTGCAGACTGCTCCCTGCAGAATGCACGAAAGATGCTGTCCACCAAACCAGATACTTCACTCTTATTCAAATCTGGTTTGAATATTAAGCATTACGTGCACAACATCAGGGAAGAAAAGAACATTCTTTATCATTCGTCACACTTCTCATTACAAGGGGAAAGTAAGCAGGAAAATTACAGTAATATCTGTTTCTTCAAGTGGCCTTTTGGCTAGAACCCACATGACCCTCCCTTACTCTATGCTGGAAGAATGTCCCTCAGGCAGCCATCTTTAGTTCTTTTAATCCCATCATCTGCATCAATCATGTTGTACGCTGCTCTCACTGCCAGAGAAAAACATTGCAAAATAATCCCAGAAGCTTTTTGTTTTATGAAACTTTAAGTTTCATAATGAATTTTTGAGCTGCTGTGCTTTTGTGTTCCGAATCAGTGAAAGTATTTTCCTTTCTTGTTCCAATGGTTCCTGCAAAACAGTATCAATGCCCATTACAACAAAGCTGAAATAAACAGAAAAGGATACAAAGATTCAATGGCCCTACAAAAGTCATGAGGGACTGAGGCAGGTTAAGATTCAGGAGGACACCAGGATATTCACTGTGACGAGAAAAGCTAACGAAGTCTTGAGATTGGGTTAAAAGTGCAGACTTAACTCTAAGGCCAATAGTGTGCTTAGTGATGAACGAAATGCCTTGAAATGTCATTTTCTTACCTTGTCCTCAGCCTGAGAACCAGCTTCAAGCGGTTTTGCCAATTTAGTTTCCGAAGGATTGTCCTTTATCAACTGAAGAAAGCTCGGAGATAATTGCTGAGAGTTGGATGAGTTTGGTTTATACTTGATATTTGAAAGTGAAGCACACCAAGGTTTAGGTTTCTATTATTGTTGGTCCAGACTTGCTGTACTTCAAGGATATTGCTCATCTGACCAACCAATTTAGGCCTTCCTATAACCTACGACCTACGATCTACTTCTTCACAATTAGCCATGCTATTGATCTTGGTGTCATTTGCAAACTTGCTTATCATCTATATTATTTGTGTATATAACAAACATTAAGGGCCCCAGCGCTGAATCTTGTGGTACGCTGGCTTCCAGTCACTAAAACAGCCTTCTACCATCACCCTTTGTGTCCTATTACTAAGCCAGTTTCAGATTCATCTCGCCAGGATTCCCTGAATTCCATGTACTTCGACCTTCTCAATCAGTCTCCCACATGGGACTTTGTCAAAGGTTTTGCTAAGATTCATATAAACTACATCAACTGCACTTCCCTCATGTATACACTCGATCAAAATTTTCAAAAAGTTCCCTCAAATTTGTTAGGCCTCTCTGACAAAGCCATGCTGACTATCTCTGATTAAACCTTGCCTCTCCAAATGGAGATAGAATCTCTCATTCAAAATTTTCTCCAATAGTTTTCCTGTCACTGATGTGAGACTCCCTGATCTGTAATTTCTTGGTTCATCTCTGCCATCCTTCTTGAAAAGTGGAACGACACTTAGTCATCCTTTGGTCATCCTTTGACCTGCCGTGCCAGAGAAGAATTAAACATTTTTGTCAGAGCTCTGCAATTTCTCACTTCACCTCCCACAGCAGCCTGTGATGCAGTTCATCAGGGCATGGGGATTGTCCAATTTTAAGCCAGTTGAAGCCTTCAGTACCTCATCACGCTCTATGTTAAACTGCTCAAGGGCTATGAAGTCTTCACAGTCTCTTTTCCTGAATTCTGCACATTCTCCTTCTCCTGAGTGAAGACCAATGAGAAGCATTTCGTTTAACACCCTTCTAATGTCATGTGATTTCACACACAGATAGCTCTCTTGGTCTCTAATGAGTCCTACTCTTTCCCGGGTTAACCTCTTCCCTTTAATATCTTTGTAGAATATATGAGGATTCTCCCTAACCTTGTTCGCAAGTCCTTTTCGCGCTCCTTTTCTGCATGACAGAAGGAAGCCACTCAATCCATCACATCTATTCCAGTACTAACATTTCAGTTGGAACTTTCTATTTTAATCCCATTCTTCTGTTTTTTTCAAGTAACACGTCTTTCTTTTCAAATATTGATCTAATTCCTTTTTAAATATTGCAAATTTATATCTGGCTTCATAAGGGAGGAGGAAGAAGGTTGTTTAGGAGGTGATCAGTTTGTTTTTTGTTGGCCTCATGAAGAGCTAACCTGGCCTACATGTACTCCAAACCCACAGCCCAAGCAAGCCACTCAGTTTAAGGGCAATTAGGGATGGGCAACAAGTGCTGGCTCAACCAACAACACCCACATCCTGTGAACGAATCAACAACAGATGCCAATCTCTGTATGGCTCAAGTGGCTGTTTGGCCTTTTTCTATGTTCCTCCTTCTGCACTGTAAGGACTCTCTGACTACATTTGCCTTACAGTAGCCTGCATATAATGATTGTTTTTAATGCAGGTTTTGATGTGAGTTTCACTCACTTTTTAACATCACTTATTTTTTTGTCCCTGAAGATGAGTAGTTGCAGCTTTTTGCTGAATGATTGCAGAGCAATACAATCTCCTTACTGATCTTTGGCTGGGATTCCCTAAGATCCCTCATGCCAGAAAGCAGCTCCATTTCTAACTGTGAAAGAAAAGTTAATATTTCAAATGGAGAGCCTTTTTACAGAATTTGAAAATTTAAGTTTCAGATGGATGTCGAAGTATATCTACCTCAAACTCTTTTGCTTTCCCTAAAGCTCATGGATCTACCGTGAATGCTGCTTTTTTCTGCTTTTAATTTTGATTCACAGGTTTGCTCTACACCACATTGTTAGTTTCTTGGTAAAAAGATATTTAGCACCTATAGCCCCCTAACATTGCTTTAAAATTGTGCTTTAGCTCACTTAGCCACATTAAAACAAAGAATAAAGAAAATTGCAGCACAGGAATAGGCCCTTTGGCTCTCCAAGCCAGCACTGACCATGCTGCCAGTCTGAACTAAAACCCTCTATCCTTCCAGAGACCATATCCCTCTATTCGCATCCTATTCCTGTATTTGTCAAGATGCCCCTTAAAAGTTACCATTGTATCTGCTTCCACTACCTCTCCCGGCAGCGAGTTCCAGGCACTCACCACCCTCTGTATAAAAAACTTGCCTCATACATCTCTTTTAAACCCCTCACACCTTAAACAAATGCCCCCTAGTAATTGACTCTTCCACCCTGGGAAAGAGCTTCTGACTATCCACTTTGTCCATATCCCTCATAATCTTTTAGACTTCTATCAGGTAGCCGTTAACCTCTGTCATTTCAGTGAGAACAAACCAAGCATTAGTAGATTATTCCCCATTCTTTGTCCATCTACTTACTTGCATTTCCAACAATCATTCCATAAATCATGACCTGCCTGATGAAGTTCAGTATACAGTCAACTAGTTGTGCAGATATATTTTTCTTCAGTTAATGTGAGTAAAAGACCTTTTCCCATCACAAAAATTAACAGACTTTACAGCCCAGTGCCAGTGTTTGTTCTACACTCTTCTCCCCTGCTTCAGCTAATCTGATCACCTTATCCTTTCCATATTAATATAAAAGCAAAATACTGTGGATGCTGGAATCTGAAACAAAAACAGAAAATGCTGGAAAATCTCAGCAGATCGGACAGCATCTGTGGACAGAGAATAGAACCGAGGATTTGAGTCTTGATGACTTTTTGTCAGAGGTATTTTCTCTCCATAGATGCTGTCAGACCTGCTGAGATTTTCCAGCATTTTCTGTTTTTATTTGGAAGTGAAAGCTACTCTCAGTAATGATGATCACAAAACTAGCAATGATTGTAGTAAAAACACGTCTGGTTCACATTAAGGAGGAAATCTGTCACCCTTACCACTTGGGACACTAACTGCCCTCTGAGATGGCCAAGCAAGCCCCTCAATTCAAAAGCAATTGGAGATGAGTGAAAAATTCGGGCCTTGCCAATGTTGCCCACATTCCATGAAAGAATAAATAAATAAATAAATCTCAATCTTAGGTTAAAAAACCCATCTGGCTGTCTAATATCCTTTCCTGCCTGACCACAGTCAGATTGAGGAGTTGTAAAACATGGTGCAAACTCAAAGATGTCCAATTTGAAGCAGCACAGTGGCACAGTGGTTAGCGCTGCTGCCTCACATGATACATGACAACGCAGAGTCGCTGAGCAGAGACTGATAACCAAATTCCGCACATATGAGAACGGCCTCAACTGAGATCTTGGGTTCATGTCACACTATCTGTAACTCCCTGGGCTTGCAAAATCTCACTAACTGTTCTGTCTGGAGGCAATACACATCTCTTTAACCTGTGCTTAACCCTCTCTCCACTCACATTATCTGTACCTTTAAGACTTAATTACCTGTAAAGACACTCATTCCAACCATTATTTTGTAAGTTGAGTTTGTGCCTTTATATGTCCTGTTTGTGAACAGAACTCCCACTCACCTGACGAAGGAGCAACGCTCCAAAAGCTAGTGGCTTGTGCTACCAAATAAACCTATTGGACTTTAACCTGGTGTTATGAGACTTCTTACTGTGCTTCACAACGTCAGGGACCCAGGTTCGATTCCCAGGGTTACTGTCTGTGTGGAGTTTACACGTTCTCCCCATTATTGCATGGATTTTCTCCGGGTGCTCTGATTTCCTCCCACAGTTTTAAAGGCATGCTGGTTAGATGCATTGGTTATGCTAAATTCCCCCTCAGTGCTGGAGTGTGGCAACTGGGGCATTTTCACAGTAACTTCATTCCAGTGTTAATATATGCCTAATTTTGACAAATAAGTAACTTTAACTTCACATAATTAAAGTCCACCATCTACCTTTATATCTTTAATCATATACCAAACATTACTATTGGAGCATAAAACACTGAGAACATTCTAGTTCAAGTAACATTGGAATAGGTAATAGAAACCTTTTTTTTTAAGAGCAACACAGCACGGGAAACAGGCCCTTTGGCCCAACAAGCCCACGCCGCCGTCATAACTATATAGTAGCAAATCCATTATCCTATTATATTATTCCTAATATGGAAAAACTCTCACTATAGGGACAATTTGTTTCCCAATCAGCCTAAGCGAATTTTTGGGTTGTGGGAGGAAACCGGAGTGCCCGGAGAAAACCCACGCAACCACGGGGAGAACGCGCAAACTCCCGCAGACACCGGCCCAATTCCAAGTGTCTGCACAGCCACATCGATAGTCTCTGAGCTGTCATGGTGCCCTTCAGATGGTCCACATAAAGCACTCATTTACGACATGAGGTACCAGGCAACCCATGAATCAACATCCAAGAGCTGTACCCGCACCACCTGCCGAATGCATGCTCAATGTTGGTCAAGTATGGACCGAATTACATAGAACATAGAACAATACAGCACAGAACAGGCCCTTCGGCCTTCGATGTTGTGCCGACCAAAATAAAAAGCAATGCCCCTCCAAACTAAACCATTCCCTTCTCTTCCATATACTTATCAATTAACCTCTTAAACGCCACCAAACTTGGCGCATCTACAACAGCTGCAGGCAGGGCATTCCACTCCCTAATCACTCTTTGAGTAAAGAACCTCCTCTGATATCCGTCCTATAACTCATACCCTTAATTTAAAGCTGTGTCCCCTCGTGCTAGCTTTCTCCATCCTAGGAAAAAGGCTATCACTGTCCACCCTATCTAAACCTCTAATCATCTTATATGCTTCAATAAGATCTTACCTGTGGAAAAAGCCGTAGTTAAACAGTCCTAATATATCCCTCTATCTGCATACCGCTCATGTGGCTGTCCAAGAGACCCTTAAACAGCCTCAGCGTGCCTGCTCCCACCACCTTACTCGGCAGTGCATTCCACACCCCCACTACCCTTTGTGTGAAAAACTGCCCTCTAATATTCGTCCTATACATAGCCCCCCTCACCCTTTGGCCATGACCCCTCGTCCTATCCATTTCTAAAGGTGGAAAAAGTTTACCTCCATTTACTCTATCTATACCCCTTATAATCTTATACACCTCTATGCGATCCCCTCTAAGCCGACGTCTTTCAAGGGAAAACAACCCCAGTCTATTTAATCGTTCCTCATAAGACAGTCCTTCCATACCAGGCAGCATCCTGGTAAACCTCCTCTGCACTCTCTCCAAGGACTCCACATCCTTCCGATAGTACGGCGACCAGAACTGGACGCAGTATTCCAAGTGAGGCCTAACCAACGTTCTATACAACTGCAACATCAAACTCCTACTCTTGTATTCTATACCCTTTTCTATGAAAGCTAACATACTATACGCCTTCTTTATCACCTTCTCCACCTGTGGGGACACCTTCAGAGACTTGTGAACCTGCACCCCCAAGTCTCTCTGCGTCTCTATGCTCCATATAGTTTTACCTTTTATCCTATAACTCTCTTCTACATTTTTCCGGCCAAAATGCATCACCTCGCATTTATCCGGATTAAATTCCATTTGCCAATCCTTGTCCAACCTTTGTGGAGTTGCAGATATTTAGCCATTTATATTTAGATTAAGTTTTAGCTAGTTACTGTTAACATTACAGCACTTTCTAACTTGTCTTTCCCCCTGGCTGTTTCACCTGAATTAATGATCTAAACAGCACATATTTTCTGGCTGACTGCTAAAATACACAAGGAACGTGCAAAGTGTTAATTATTTGAACATATTCTGACAGGAAAAGTCAGGTAAAACGCTATTTCCTGACAATTTCTTTTAGTGTTGATGTGATTTTGAAGCCAATCCCTAAAATGCATCTGGAAAAGTGCTGTCTTTTCCCTTTGAGATTTACTTTGAACAGACAGGAAATTATGATTTCAGCAGTACTTGGTAGTGGCCAGAAGTTTCAGGCCATAATTCAATTATCTGTGAAAAGGGCTGCTGAAGCATTGGGCTTTTAAAATCTCATCTATATCTTTAGAGTTATTAACTAAATAGAAGTACTTTAACATTGAGCTTGCATAATTTAACCATGTGCTGCAGATAAACTGTTAGAATTGACATTAAAGTTAACGGAAAAATGGAATTTCTGCTAATTCAAGAAGCTGCAATAAATTCCTTGAATTGTACATGAATTAGAACGCTCATAGTTGTTGGTCATTGAGCGTGAAACATTATTTTGGACAAACAATTTTAGTGTTTCATAACAGAGAGCACAAGTAAATTACTGTCGCTTATAAAAGGATACTGCAGCCATTCTATTGAGTACATGAAACTCCATTACAATAGTCATTACAGGGCGACATAACCTGGATCCTCAGCAGTTGGAGTCTGCTGCTCCATTACAATGTTCGTTTACAAGACATAGCACCTAACCTTTTGTGTAAAAGCTCTTTTGCCAAAGAAATAAAGCACGCCACGGTGGTACAGTGGTTAGCACTATTACCTCACAGCTGCAGGGACCTGGATTCCATTCCCAACTTGGGTCACAGTCTGTGTGGAGTTTGCATGTTCTCTCTGTGTTTGTGTGGTGTTCCTCCGGATGCTCCACTTTCTTGTCACAGTCCAAAAATGTGTGGGTTAGGTTGACTGGACATGCTAAATTGACCCTTAGTGTCCTGGGATGAGATAGGTTAAAGGGATTAGCAGGTAAGTAAATGGGGAAACAGTGGGATTGTGGTCGGTGCAGACTCGATGGCCAAATGGCCTCCTTCTGAACTGTTGGATTTCTGTGATTTCTATGATTCAAACTTTAGAACATAGAACAATACAGCACAAACAGGCCCTTCGGCCCACGAGTTGCGCCGATCACATCTACCAATCCACAGACCTATCTATAACCCTCTATCCTATTCTTTTCCATATACTCATCGAGAGTCTTTTAAAAGACCCCAGTGAGTTTGCCTCAACAACCTCCGACAGCAGTCAGTTCCATTCACTTGGTACTTGGTACTTTGTCCAAAGATGTCCTGGTTAGGGGGATTAGTAAGGTTATGGGGATAGAGCAGGAGTGTTACTGAGTAGGATGGTATGCCAGAGAGTCAGTGTAGACTCAATGTGCCAAATGGCCTCTTTCTGCATTGTAGGGATTCTATGATTCAAACTGTTTAACTTTTGCAGTTTGGTTTGCTGCCTTCAATAAGCATGAGAAGTTAAATCTGAGGCTAGCAGAGTGCATTTTGTGATGACAGGCAGAGCAGTGGAAAAATTTACTGTTTCTTATCAAAGCGTTTCCACAAGCTTATGTGAACTTCATTAAGATATTGCCGTGTGTCCCATGTCAGATATCACAGTCAGTATTTCAATGGTAGGTGGTCAGACTGTACCAGTGACCCCAGGGAACACTCCTTCCATAAGATACTGCTAGTGTCCAGAGGGGTGTTCACAGATAAGAGAGGGTGATGGGGGTGGTGTTGGGAAAACAAACCTAAGGCTTCCATTTGGGAGCATTACTGTTACTCTCAGACCACATGAAAGCAAAAGACTGTTTCTATTAAATAACTTTCCCTGGCCTTTACTGCTTCCGCCAGCTTTCACTGTTGGACCCCTCACACTTATTGGCAGTTAAAAACTTGCAGGGGGGCTAATCACATCAAAGGATCGCAATATTAATGAGGCCACACTCGCTGCTACAAGCCAAACTGTTAAAATAGTGGCAGGTGGATGAGAGCAAGTCAGGAAGGGAGAGGAATGTCACAATTACAATGTTAACCGCTCATTCATCATGTGGTGGGAAGCGGGTGTTAAAATCAGCTCTCTCATGGTGTACCCCATTTTTTCCTTAATAGCGTAGCTTACCTTTTTTTCTTATTAATCACTCACAGAGTGTGAATGTTGCTGGAGAAACTAGCTTTATTTCCCATCCCTAATTGCCCTTCGTTCTTGAATAGGTGGCACAGTTGTTAGCACTGCTGCCTCACAGCACCAGGGATCCAGGTTCAATTTCCAGCTTGAGTGACTGTGTGTGCAGAGTCTACACGTTCCCCTTGCATTTGTGTGGGTTTCCTTGGGTGCTCCGGTTTCCTCCCACAATCTGAAAGACGTGCTGATTAGGTACATTGACCCGAACAAGTACCGAACTGTGGGACTAGGAAATTTTCACAGTAACTTCATTGCAATATTAATGTAAGCTTTATTTGCGACTGATAAATAAACTTTTTAGTTTTTTACTTTACTTAAGAAGGTGGTGATGAGCTGCCTTCTAGAACCACTGCAGTTCCTGTGATGATGGTACTCCCACTGGGTTGTTAGGGAGGGAATTCCAGTATTTTGACCCAGAGGTGACAAGGAATGCACCACGTCCTGATGGTGTATGACTTGGAGAGAAACTTGGAGCTGGTGATATTCCCATGAACCTTTTGCATGTGTCCTATGTGATCGATGTGATAGGTTTGACAGATGCTGTTGAAGCAGCTTGGTGAGTTGCCACGTTGTGTAGTTCATGGTGAGAGTAAAGTTTTAAGCTGTTGAATGCAATGCCAATCAAAGGTGGTGTTTTTGCCTAGTTGGTGTTGAGCTTGTTGTGTTTTGTTGGAGTTGCTGCATGGTGGGTATTTCAAGACGCTGTGAAATGTACTCATTACTGTGTAGCTGGCTGGGTACCTAAAAGTTGGCTTTTTATCTGAATACTGGAAATTTTCATTGTTAATTGGGAACTTTAATTTCTCATATTAATTGGTTTCAGCCTCATTTTTATTGTTGCATTATTTTCTACTGTTGTACGTGTCTAAGTGTCTGCAGTTGCCAGCCTTTTCAGTACAGAAGTGTTCCATTTAGAAATTCCATTGAGGTTTGGAAGAGGATGAATAACTTTTGAGCCAACAAGAAAGGCAATTATTATTATTATCAGGGCTCAATACTTGGCTCAGTTCTAGGCATACCATTCCAATACCTTGGTAAGGGCACTGGTGAGAGCAAGCACTGAAGGATGCAGAGTAAGCTTATCATGACCAGTTAGTGTCTACTTGCAATAAGGGGATACTGGCATTGGACTGGGGTAAGCACAGTAAGAGGTCTCACAACAGCAGGTTAAAGTCCAACAGGTTTCTTAGGCACAGGGCATATAAAGACACAAACTCACTTTACAAGATAATGGTTGGAATGCGAGCCTTTACAGGAAATCAAGTCTTTAAGGTACAGACAATGTGAGTGGAGAGAGGGCCAAGCACAGGTTAAAGAGGTGTTGTTGCCTCCAGCTAGGTTAGTTAGTGAGATTTTGCAAGCCCAGGCAAGTCATGGGGTTACAGAAAATGTGATATAGCCAATTTCCGCATACATGAGGACGGCCTCAACAGGGATCTTGGGTTCATGTGTCACACTATCTGTAGTCCCAACAACTTGCCTGGACTTGCAAAATCTCACTAACTGTTCCGGTTGGAGACAATACATACCTCTTTAACCTGTGCTTAACCCTCTCTCCACTCACATTGTCTGTACCTTTAAGACTTGATTACCTGTAAAGACTCACATTCCAACTATTATCTTGTAAATTGAGTTTGTGTCTTTATATGCACTGTTGGTGAACACAAGTCCTCACTCATAAAGGAGCTTGAGGCTCCGAAAGCTAGTGCTGCCAAATAAACCTGTTGGACTTTAACTTGGTCTAGTGAGACTTCTTACTGTGCACACCACTTACTGCCAGTTGTGGATCCCCTTGGGCTATATGACAAGGAAGTGATGTAGAGGCAGTAAATAAGAAGATAAAAGAAAAGAGGACATGATTTATTTTTCCCTGAATTGCTAGAAGCAGTTAGAGTGTGCTTCTGTCTTTGCCACATTCGAGGTCTGCTAATTCGCTGATAAGCATAGTCTGTAGGCCACCAAATTATACATCATGGTGGGGCGGACAATAAACAAATAACTCATGCATGTAAAAATGGTACAGCAATTATCATGGGGGATTTTAATCTATATGTTGATCGGTCAAACAAAGTTGGTCAAGGCAGCCTTGAAGAGGAGTTCATAGAATGTATCCACGATAATTTCCTTGAACAGTATGTAATGGAACTACGAGGGAGCAAGCTTTCCTAGATTTGGTCCTGTGTAATGAGACAGGAATAATTAATGATCCCATAGTTAATTACAGTATGGTTGAATTTAAAATATAGTTGGAGGGTGGGAAGGTAAAATCCAATGCCAGTGTGTTGCGCTTAAACAAAAGAGACTACAATGAGATAAGGGAGGAGTTGGCTAAGATAGACTGGGAGCAAAACCTTTATGATAGAATAACTGAGGAACAGTGGAGGACTTTCAAAGCGATTTTTCACAGTGTTCAGCAAAAGTATTTGCCAGTGAAAAGGAATGACTGAAGGAAAAGGATAACCAGCCGTGGATATCTAAGAAGATAAAGTAGATTGTCAAATTGAAAGATAATACACACAAAGTGGCAAAAATTAGTGGGATACTAGAATGGGAAATCTTTAAAAATCAACAGAAAGTCACGAAAAACGGTACAAAAAAAAGTAAGATAGCTCAGAATATAAAAACAGACAGCATAAATATATAAAATGAAAAAGAGTGGCTCAGGTAATCTATGACAGGTGAGGACCTGAAGCTGAAACCAATTAATATAAGAAACTAAAGTTCCCAATTAACAGTGAAAATCTCCAGTATTCGGATAAAAAGTCAATGTAGAAGTAATGTTGGGCAAACTAATGGGGTTAAAGGTAGACAAATCTCCTGCCCTGTTGGAATCAATCCCAGGGTATTAAAAACGATGGTGGGGAAATAGGAAATGCAATCATGGTATTTTATCAGATTCCAGCAGATTGGAAAACAGCAAAGATGATGCCACTGTTTATAAAAAGATAGATAAAAGGTGGGTAACTGTAGATTGGTTGGCTTAACTTCTGTAGTAGGGAAGATGCTTGAATCTATCATCAAGGTAGAAACAACGAGACATCTGGATAGAAAGTGTCCCATTGGGCAAACACAGCATGAGTTCATAAAAGACAGGTTGTGCTTAACTAATTTACTGGAATTCTTTGAGGACATTATGAACGTGGTGGAAACAGCGAACTGGTGGATGTGGTGTATCTGGATTTCCAGAAGGCATTTGACAAGGTGCCGCACCAAAGCCTGCTACATAAGATAAAGGTGCACAGTGTTATGGGTAATGTAGTGGCATGGATAAAGGATTGGTTAACTAACAGAAAGTAAAGACTGGGGGTAAATGGGTATTTTTCTAGTTGGCGATCAGTGACTAGTAGTGTGCCTCAGGGATCAGTGTTGGGACCACAATTGTTTACAATTTTCAGAGATGATTTGGAATTGTGTCAAAGTTCACAAATGACACCAAAATGGGTGGAAAAGCAAAGTGTGCAGAGGATACTGAACATCTGCAAAGGGATATAGGTAGTTTAAGTGAATGGGCAAGATCTAGCAGATGGAGTACAATGTTGGTAAATATGAATTCATCCATTTTGTAGGATTAATAGCAAAATAGACTATTATTTAAATAATAAAAAAATTATAGCATGCTGCAATGCAGAGGGACCTGGGTGTCCTTGTGCATGAATCACAGAAGTTGGTTTGCAAGTGTAGCAGGTAATTAAGGAGACAAATGGAATTTTGTTCTTCATTGCTCGAGGGATGAAGTTTAAAAACAGGGAAGTTATGTTGCAACTGTATGAGGTGCTGGTGAGGCCACACCTGGAGCACTGTGTACAGTTTTGGTCTCTTTATTTGAGAAAGAATATACTGGCACTGGAAGGGGTGCAGAGGAGATTCTCTAGGTTAATTCCAGAGTTAAGAGGGTTGGCTTATGAGGAGAGACTGAATAGACTGGGACTATGCTCATTGGAATTTAGAAGAATGAGAAAGGATCTTACAGAAACACATAAGATCATGAAGGGAATAGATAAAATAGAAGTAGGAAAGTTGTTTCCACTGGCAGGTGAAATGGAACTAGGGGACATAACCTCCAAATAAGGGGGAGTAGATTTAGGACTGAACTGAGAAGGAACTTCTTCATCCAAAGAGTTGTGAATCTATGGAATTGCTTACCTGGTGAAGCAGTTGAGGCTACCTCATTAAATGTTTTTAAAGCACGAATAGATACATTTTTGAACAGTAAAGGAATTAAAGGTTATGGTGAGCAGGCAGGTAAGTGGAGCTTAGTCTACGAAAAGATCAGCCATGATTCTAATGAATAGCAGAGCAGGCTCGGGGTGGGTGGGAGGCAGATGGCTTACTCCTGCTCCTAGTTATTATATGTTATGCTTTTTCCCATAATGCAAAATGCTATCAACTGTGACCTTGTGATGTGCTGCACCTGTTGAAGTATATTTCAGCCACATGGTTTACACCCATTGAATGTACATTTGGTGTGTGAGCACAATCAGCACATCACACACGTGAATTCCTGCTATACTGGCAGATCAGTCTGTGCCAGTCTGCCATTCCAGCAATCTCTCAGCTACCACCCTCAATCAGAGGGGGCTGTCAACAACAAGGGCTATCCACTCTAGAACTGCTTCATGGATTCCCTCCACAACTTAATCAAATATGAGCAGCCTTTGTCTAGCGGGAGCCATGCTTTTGTAAAGTTTATTTGTTAGTATCACAAGTAGACTTACATTAACACTGCAATGAAGTTACTTTTAAAATCACCAAGTTGCCACATTGCCCCAAGTGCCCATTCACTTAAACTACCTATATCTCTGTTCAGTTACGCTGAGGCAGAATTTAGCATGGCCAATGCACCTAACCAGCACGTCTTTTGGACAGTGGGAGGAAAGCATAGCACCCTGAGGAAGTCCACGCAAACACAGGGAGAATGTGCAGACTTCACACAGACAGTGATATAAGCTGAGAATTGAACCAGCCATGCTAAATTCTCCCTTTGTGTACCCTAACAGGAGCTAGGTGTGGTGACTAGGGGATTTTCACAGTAACTCCATTGCAGCAGTAATGTATGCCTACTTTTCATACCAATAAATAAATTTTAAACTTAAACTTTTATCTCTTGGACCTTTGTGGTCCGGAATAACCATTTTATATTTAACCGATAAAGTCAGGCAGAAGTTATGGAGTTCATTGTATTCTGCTTGTGATCATCTTGTAGTTATTTCAGAGATTGTGGGGAAATATTCCATCAAGAGAACATTGGATGAGATTCTTGCTAGCGAACTGAGGCAAGTGTTTTTGGTGAATGAGCCAGTAGGTGGTGTTATTACTCATTTCTCCAATAACTGGCATTGTAACTGAAATAAGCTTGTATGTCTATAATGCTTTCCGTGTAATAAAAGATCTTAAGCAGATTTTTCAAACTAAATTTGACTTTGAATTATATAAGGGTAGATGACTAAAAGTTTATTCCAAGGTTATCTGAAAGGAGGGAGAACAGTTATGGAGGTAGAGGGGTTTAAGGAGGGAGTCCTCAGTAACTGAAAGCAAGCCACTAATCGTGAAGTGATTAAGATTGGGGATTCTCATGAGGCAGGAACTGGAGGAGTGCAAAGGATTCTGAGGTTTGTAGAACTGGGGAAGGTTAAAGAGATAAGGAACAGCAAGGTATTCAAGATGGCACCAGAGTATGGTGTGAGCTGTGCCCAACATACTCTCTAATTCTATATTTTACTCTTGCTCAATACTTCAAAAACTCTACTTTAACTCTCCTAAGCTCTCTAACAATGCACTATTCACCCTCTCCTTTCTTTCTTTTTGTCTGGTATGTTTTGTCTGTGTAGCTTGTGCAAGAAACAATACTTTTCACTATTACTAATACATATAGCAATAATAAATCAAATCAAATCGAAGGAAGGATTTGAAAATGTGGATGAGAATTATAAAATCGAGACATGGCTTAAACTGCGAGCACAGGAGTGCTGGGTGGAACTTGGTAAGAGTGAGGAAGCGCAGTGACATAATGATTAGCACTGCTGCCTCACAGGAACCCGGGTTCAATTCTGGCCTGTGTGGAGTTTGCACGTTCTCCCCATGTCTGTATGGATTACCTCCAGGTGCTTCAGTTTCTTCCCACGGTCCAAAGATGTGCAGGTTAGGTTGATTGGTCATGCTAAATTGACCCCAATATCAGGAGGATTAGCAGGATAAATATGTGGGGTTACGGGAATAGGACTTGTGTTGGGATTGTGGTTGGTGCAGACTCAATGGACCAAATGGCCTCCTTCCACACTGTAGGGATTCTATGATAGGATGCAGGCACTAGAGTTTTGGATATATACAGTTTGAGGAGGATGAACAATGGGAGGTTGGCCAGGAATGCATTGGAGTGGTTGAGAGGTAACAAAGACACAGGTAAGGACTTTCCAGCAACAGATGAAGGGCAGAGTCGGTCAATATTACAAAGGATGAAAGAGGAATGCTTGGTAATAATGTATTGTAGTGCAAGGTTTCACAATGAGGAAGCCTTGAATCACAAACTTATTGTAGAATAGTTAAACCATATACAAACAAGCTTAGTACAGAATTGAGTTTCATCAATTCCCGGCCTCACAATGCTGCTCCTGCTCAACAGGACCTGTGCCTCCAGACCCAGTAGATGATGGTTCATGTACTTCCTCCTGATAGACCCCATGAAGATCATGTGTCCCACAAATACCCGCCCTTAAAGGGGCCATGCTACCACAATGTAGATAAATGGATAGAAATTTATCTCAGGGTGGAATACAACACTAAGGCTACAACCAGTTTAGTTCAGTCTTGTGAGGCAGAGGGATGCAGCCAATAGCCACAGAACAGAGATTGTGGTAGGGATCAAAGACAATGGCTTCAGTTTGTCCAGTGTTTAATTGGAGGGAAGTTCTGCTTATCCGGTATTGGATGTTGGATAAACAGTCAGACAATTTGAGGTGTTGCTGAGGTAGAGCTGGATGTCACTGAGGTCAGTGTATGGGCGAAGATAAAGAAAATATGACCTTTGATTCAATCAATCATCAAATGTAATAAAAAGGTGGCTGTCCAAATGTAAAAAATGTCATAATCACTGCTAATACATTTGGCTCAGAATGGAAATTGCTTTAAAACGAGACCTTAAAGTTAGTATTAACACATAAATGTTGAATGAATTCATAGAATCTAAGATTAGTTACAGTACAGAATGAGGCCATTCTGTCCATTGTGTCCATACTGGCCCTCTAGTAGCAGCAACTCAGCTAGTCCCACTTTCCCAATAGCGCTACAATTTCTTTTCTCTTCAGATAATTAGCCACTTCATTCTTAAAGTCCATGCTTGAGTGTGCCTCCCTTCCCTCTCAGGCAGATCCTAATCATACACTGAGTTTTCCTCATATCACCTTTCATTCTTTTGCCAATCGCTTTAAATCGGTGCTGTTTGATTCCCAACCCTCCCATCAATGGGAACAGTTTCTCACAACCTACACAGTCCACACCTCATGATTTTGAACATCTTGATTAAACCTCCTCTTTTCTAAGAACAATCCCAGATTCTGCAAAATAACTGAAGCCCCTTATTGTTACAATCATTAATATGGCATTATTATGTCTACTGCATTTATGTAGGGATTAACCTGTTACCAGTAATAGAAGAAAGAAATAACTTGCATTTATATAGCACCTTCTATGTCCTGAGAAAACCCAAAAGCATTTTACAGCCAATGAAGTTGTGTTTTGAAGTGTCATTATTGTTATAAAGTAAGCAGTTCACACAAATCTCTGACCCACAAAGGCCAGTGAATTAAATGACAAGATAATGTGTTTTGGTGTTATCGGCTGAGGTACCTTCACTTCTCCGATTCCATTTGCCTATGAGAGATTTTTAGGATGTGCCTGGTGACATTCTCAGGTTGCCTTAAGATTCCACCCTCATAGCCTTCCTTGGTCCAACACGAATCATCCGGCTGAGAACAGCCCAGTTTTTGTTCCTGGCCTTATCTAGGCTCCAGTTAGGCTTCCTGAAGGTATTCAGTACCTTAAAGTTGGTTAGTTAAGTATTAAGTGTGATCCCATCACAGTTTGACCTTGGAGTGGCATGTTGCTGCTAATAGTTGCACTGTGTGCCTGTTATGTCCCTGTAGGTAAGGACTGAGTGTGTTATTTATTTAAATCGCTCTATTCCTGTGAGTGGGGATGAAATGAACTTTTTTTGACTAAAGTCGCCCAGAGTCCTGGTTCCTGCTCAATCTGGATTTCAGGCACGTTACGAATGTGTGACCGTGTAGCCTTCGCATTCAGACTTGAATGTTCTTGACCTTTGCTAATTAGCTTTGACAATTATTTTTCTTTCAGCATGTTTTTGTGTCATTCTCTTCAATATAGCTTCCTAATTAATTGTTCGACATTCAGTTGATCCTCTAACTTTCCTTCAGCTGCCTTTACTAAACATTTTCCTGTTCTGTAAGTGTAGATCTCGCCTGGCCTCCTCCCTCTGTTTTCAATTGTACCTTTGCTGTTTTCCCCCATCCCCGAACATCCACAGGTAGACAGCTTGATCTCAAATGAATGCGAATGAACCGTTATTGTGGCAAGTAGGATTTCATTACAGAATGGGACAACTGTCCTCTCAACAGCAGACAACTCAAGGCTGTGTCTGTGAATAGTGCTGCCTTATGGTCCAGGGCAGATCTGGGACTAGCACAACTTAAATCATCCTCACCAACAGATTTGTTTCACTGGAATCAATTGAATTGCTTCACTGATGCCTTAGACTCTTAACCACTGGGATTTGTGATTTTAAAGTCTTCCATAAAAAAATTACATTGCATTTTTCACAACCTTAGGATATCCCAAAGTGCTTTACTGCCAGCAAAGTGCGTTTGAACTGTAGTCAGGAAATGTGACTGCCAATTTGTGCACAGCAAATTCCCACAAAAAGCCAAGTGATAATGTCCACATTATTGTTTTTAATGGTGTTGGTTGAGGAATGAATCTTGGCCAGAATGCCAGGGAGAACTCCTGTTTGAAATAGTGTTGTGGGATCTTTTCCTTTTTACCTTTGAAAGCAGACTGGGCCTCCGTTTAATGGCTTCTCTGAAAGAGGATGGCTGTGTACTGTTTCACACACTGGGTGACAGGATAAACTCAGGTAGCATTCTGAGAAAAAGAAAATATGGTTTACAGCAGAATAAATGAGCACAATATCTGAAAGTATCTAAACCAACTGCCCTCTGTGCTCTGGGAAATGGCAATCAGTTCCTTTCTATACAAAGTAATGATTAAAGAGTCAGCTGCTAACATGCCTTACTGAAGGTGTATTTTGGTGGCAATCTCTTTAGCCTCTGAAAAGTAAACTAATTAGTCCAAAACCGCCGATAAACAAACACACTGATCAATATTTAATATTTTATTCAGTTGAACTGGATGATTAGAGTGTATTTCAATTTATTGCGTAATGGACACTGGTACCCCTAAAAACATTTTCAGACCTGTCATTTTCCCCAAGTCTATCACTATTCATCAAGATCCATCAAAGATGCCAAAAGACAGTACCGGACCAAACTAGAGTCCCAGGCTAGCCACACAGACCCCCGCCGACTATAGTGAGGTCTGCAAAACATAACATGCTATAAGATGAAGGCATGTAAAATTGCTGGCTCCAATGCAACCCTCCCTGATGAGGTCAATGCATTCTATGCCCGTTTTCAGCAAGTGGTCAGTGAGAGCACGCCCTCCACTCTGGAAGCTCTGGATAAACCTGTATATCTGGGGTCACCATTGCAGATGTCAGAGCAGCCTTCTCGAAGGTCAATCCATGGAAAGCAACTGGCCCGAATGGGGTACCCGGACGAGCACTCAGATCCTGCGCAAACCAGCTGGCGGAAGTCTTCATAGATATCTTCAACCTCTCTTTACAACAATCTGAGGTCTCTATCTGCTTCAGAAGACGACTATCATCCCGGTACTTAAGAGAAACCAGGCAGGGTGCCTTAATGACTATCGGCCAGTGGCTCTGACATCCATCATTATGAAATGCTTCGAAAGATTAGTCATGGCACATATCAATTCCAGCCTCCCGGAGTACCTGGAACAAATACAGTTTGCCTATTGCCACAACATATCCACAGCAGACTCCATCTCCCTGGCCCTGCACTCAACTTGGAACACCCTGACAACAAGGACATGTATCTCAGACTCCTATTTATTGACTACAGGTCTGCCTTCATCACTATTATTCCCACGAAATTCATCTCCAGATCCATGGCCTGGGATTTTGCACCTCCCTGTGACTGGATCCCGAACTTCCTAACTCACAGATCACAATCAGTAAGAAAAGGCAACAACATCTCCTTCATGATCATCCTCAACACCGGTGCCCCACAAGGCTATGTTCTCACTCCGCTATTATACTCCTTATACACCTATGACTGTGTAGCCAAAATCCCCTCCAATTCAATTTTCAAGTTTTCTGACGACACCACCGTAGTGGGTCGAATCTCAAGCAATGACAAGACAGAGTACAGGAGTGAGATAGAGAATCTGGTGAACTGGTGCGGCAACAATAATCTCTCCCTCAATATCAACAAAACAAAGGAGATTGTCATCAACTCCAGAAAGCGTAAAGGAAAACACGCCCCTGTCTACATCAATTGGGATGAAGTAGAAAGGGTTGAGAGCTTCAAACTTCTAGGTGTCTATATTACCAACAACCTGTGCTGGTCCTACCATGCCAACACTATAGTTAAGAAAGTCCATCAACGCCTTTACTTTCTGTGAAGATTAAGGAAATTTGGCAAGTCAGCTACGACTCTCATCAACTTTTACAGATGTACCATAGAAAGCATTCTTTCTGATTGTATCACAGCTTGGTGTAGCTCCTGCTCTGCCCAAGACTGCAAGGAACTACAAAAGATCATGAATGTAGCCCAACCCATCATGCAAACCAGCCTCCCATCCATTGATTCTGTCCACACTTCCTACTGCTTCAGCAAAGCAGTCAGCATAATTAAGGACCCCACGCAGCCCAGACATTCTCTCTTCCATCTTCTTCCATCGGGAAAAAGGTACAAAAGTCTGAGGTCATATACCAATTGACTGAAGAACAACTTCTTCTCTGCTGTCATCAAACTTTTGAATGGACCTACCTCGTATTAAGTTGATCTTTCTCTACACCCTAGCTATGACTGTAACACTATGCTTTGCCTGCATAGCGTGCAAGAAATAATACTTTTCACCGTATGTTAATACCTTTGACAATAATAAATCAAATCAAAAATAAAGAAATTCACAAATGGGAAACTTTCCTTCTTTAGGCATGGTAGGTTATCATGACAGACCATGTCTTTTCCATCTTGGTTGAACGGAAAGACTCCGACTCTCCCAGCTTTCCTCTCCATGAATGGGGCGAGCTGGCTGCCCCCCTTCGAGAAATGGCTACCTTTCTGTCAGCCTGAGGATGAACTCACTCGGTTCACTTTGGCCCATCTTTTCTCCTTCCTGATGTTGATGGACCAGCTGTAAATTTCCAATGTTCTCTGTCCCTCCTTCAGGTTTACAACCATCAAAATATTTTTCCTTTTTATTTAACAGCACAAAAAGTACTGATATCATTTGCCACAAGAATCCGTATGTTCCAGTTTTACAAAACCTATAAACATATCCTCCAAGATTTACGACTGGAACAGTAACAGGAATATTCATTTTACTAGAGAAGATGCCGGGATTAATAAACTGATGTGTTCGTTTGAAGTGATTGTGAAACGATGTAATTCAATTTCTAGGAGGCAGTAATAAGATGTTAATAATATGATACTTAGTTGAAATACTCTTTAACAAGCTTGAAATAGTGTTTTGGAAATAGCAAAGCTTGGCTGTAGTACGTATTGTATGGTGTAGAGATGCCAACGTTGGACTGGGGTAAACACAGTAAAAAGTCTGACAACACCAGGTTTAAATCCAACCAATTTATTTGATAGTAAACTCACAAGCTTTCAACCCTCTGGCCTTCGTCAGGTGAATGAGGTGTTCTGGTCTCAAACAGCACACATAATAGCACAGACTGTTTACAGATTACTGATTAGAATGCGAATCTTTACACCTAACCTGCTATTCAAGTCTTAAAGTGGCTAACAATGTGAGTAGAAGGAGCAGTGAGCACAAGTTAAAGTGATGTGTATTGTCTCCAGACAGCACAGTAAGTGAGGTTTTTTTGCTAACCCAGGTAAGTCATGGGGGTTACAGATAGTGTGACATGAAGCCAAGATCCCTGTCAAGACCGTCCTCATGTGTGCGGAACTTGGCTGTCAGTCTCTGCTCAGTGGCTCTGCGCTGTCATGTGTTGTGAAGGCCTCCTTGACCCTCCTCATCACAATGGCTATTTCAGCCCTCTACACCAACATCCCCCACGACGATGGCATTGCTGCAACAGCCACAGTACTCAATGCTGACACCTGCCAGTTTCCGGATGCAATTTTACAACTCATCCGCTTTATCCTGGACCACAATGTCTTCATCTTCAACAACCAGTTTTTCATCCAGACACACGGAACGCCGTGGGGAGCAAATTCACACCTTAATATGCCAACATCTTCATGCACAGGTTCAAACAAAACTTCTTCACCATACGGGATCTTCAACCGAGGATGTACACTAGATACATCAATGACATTTTTTTCCTTTAAGACTCATGGTGAACAATCATTGAAACAACTATATGATGATATCAACAAGTTCCATCCCACCATCAGACTCACCATGGACTATTCTCCAGAATCGGTTGCATTCTTGGACACACACATCTCCATCAAGCCGACAGACAACCTCACAATGCTCCACTTTTCTAGCTCCCACCCTAAACACGTCAAGGAGGCCATTCATTATGGACAAGCGCGCCACATACACAGAATTTGCTCAGATAAGGAGGACCATGACAGACACCTCCAGACGCTGAAAAATGCCCTCATGAGAACAGGATATGGCGCTCGACTCATCGATCGACAGTTCTGATGCGCCACAGCGATATACCGCACTGACCTCCTCAGAAGATGAACATCGGACATGGTGGATAGAGTACCCTTTGTTATCCAGTATTTTCCCGGAGCGGAGAAGCTACGACATCTTCTCCGGAGTCTTCAACATATCATTGATGAAGATGAACATCTCGCCAAGGCCATCCCCACATCCTCACTTCTTGCCTTCAGACAACCACGCAACCTCAAACAGACCATTGTTCGCAGCAAACTACCCAGCCTTCAGGAGAACAGTGACCACAACACCACACAACCCTGCCACAGTAACCTCTGCAAGACATGCCGGATCATCGACATGGATGACATCATCGCACGTGAGAATACCATCCGCCAGGTACACAGTACATACTCTTGCAACTCGGCCAACATTGCAAGAAAGGATGTCCTGAAGCATGGTGCATTGGGGAGACCATGCAGACGCTACGAAAGAGGATGAATGAATATCACTGGACAATCACCAGGCAAAACTGTTCCTTTCCTGTTGGCAAACACTTCAGCAGTCACGGGCATTCGGCCTCCAGCCTTCAGGTAAACGTTCTTCAAGGGGCCTTCACGAAACATGACAGCGCAGAGCCGCTGAGCAGAGTCTGATAGCCAAGTTCCGCACATGTGAGGACGATCTTAACAGGGATCTTGGCTTCATGTCACACTATCTGTAACCCCCATAACTTACCTGGGTTAGCAAAAAACCTCACTTACTGTGCTGTCTGGAGACAATACACATCACTTTAATTTGTTCTCACTGCTCCTTCCACTCACATTGTTAACCACTTTAAGCCTTGAATAGCAGGTTAGGTGTAAAGATTCGCATTCTAATCAGTAATCTGTAAACAGTCTGTGCTATTATGTGTGCTGTTTGAGACCAGAACACCTTATTCACCAGAGGGTCAAAAGCTTGTGAGTTTACTATCAAATAAATCAGTTGGATTTAAACCTGGTATTGTCAGACTTCTTACTACGTATTGTATCCCAAAGAAAGATCCAAACAATTCTGTTTTCTGATGTGGTAGAACTTGTATATGGTTAAGTCTTGCTGACCACAGTAAATTGCTAGATGATTGAACAATAAGTTGGACATGAACCTTAACTTAGACCTGGAGGTGACAAGTTATCAAATACATTTGGGGAGAAAATGGTCCCTTAGGCAAATCATTTGGGGGAACAGGATAAATCTTTGGATTCTGATTTTACCCGAGTATATTGCCTGTTCTGACATTTAGTTATATAGCCCTCTCTGCTGCATCCTCTGTTGTGAAGGTATTAATAAAATTAGTTCAGTAATGGCCATCTGAGGTTAGACATGTGTTAGTCAGTGCGATATGCAAACATTCACCTGGTGCTTCCGAACCCATGTTGTCCCATTCACAGCAGCAATGGGACTGCCTCCATTTTGAAATAGGCCAGCCACCACAGGGTGTTCAAAAGTTTGAGTTCTTTTTCACACAGTGATGGATTGCTGGTATAGGCCCAGACTATTTAGTTCTACAGAGTTTCCCTCATCTTGTCAGAGGAGGATTGTATCATTCCCCAAGATAGCCAGTCTGTGGATGCCTTGACAATTCTGCTTGTTCCAGTTGATGGGTTTCTTTCACGGAAAAATGAGTGAAATTTTCGGGTTGATGGTGGGGTTTAACCCACCTCAGAATTATAAAATTCTAACAGGTCTAGACTCGGTAGATGCAGGGAGAATATTACTGATGATGGGGGAATCCAGAACTAGGGGTCACCGTCTGAGGATATGTGTCAACCACTTAGGACAAAGGTGAGGAGACATTTCTTCACCTAAAGAGTCTGTGGGATTCATTACCACAGGAAGTAGTTGATGTCAAAACATTGAATGTATTCAAGAGGCAGCTGGATACAGCACTTGAGGCGAATGGGATCAAAGGTTATGGAGAAAAAGCAGGATTAAGCTATTGAGTTGGATGATCATCCATGATCGTAATGAATGGTGAAACAGGATTAAAGGGCCAAATGGCCTCCTCCTGCTCCTATCTTTTATGTTTCCATGTTTAAGTAGCAGCTCATTGTGGTTGAAGATGAGAGGCTGTTTTTGTTGTAAGCCCAAGCATGCTGCAAGAGAAAATCCTTTGTTTATAATCTCTTCTTTAATCTATCTCAGATGGCAGGACTTTGCTGTCTTGCTTATCCCAAAACCATAAAATCCTGCTCGAGGTCAATGGACCTTTCCATGTCTGCCCCTCACCTGCTCTGATTCCCATGGCAGGTAGGATGATAAAATTCTGGCCAATACATCTGACTTTCTTAGGCTGTGTAGGCAAGGGGAAAAGCTGTTTTGAAAATTCGGATTTGGAAGGTGTGGAAACTATTCTCCGAGTGGAAGGTATCCTGTTATCTGTGGAGCCTGAAAGTAAGTTTGGACAGTTGAACTCTGTTTTATTCACACTCTTCCTGTGAGGTTGTGTAGCTCTGTTCCTGCTATCCTGTGTGTGAAAGTGTACACTGTCATACCATGTCTTGGGTTTGGGGCTGTATCTTGATGTTCAACTCTGTCTGAAATACCCTTTCATTGTTAGGAGATTTTTAGGGTGCTGTTTTAGCCTTTGATTGTTGTATTTAGCCTCACAAGGACTCCCTTATGCTGTTGCATCTCGGTCCTTGTTACCCTATGGGCGAGGATGTAGACCATTGTGTCATGTGCTTGTGGCATCATTTCCTCCACTCTTTGTAATATCAATTCATTCTCCCTGTGAAAACGGTGCGATTGCAACAAATTGTAATTGATAATCTAAACCAACTGTAATGATATTTGCTGGTCTTTTCCACATGTATATATGGAAAGCAGGTGGCATAGTGACACAGCAGTTAACACAGGGTGCTAGGTTAAATTCCCGGCTTGGGTCACTGTCTGTATGGAGTCTGCACATTCTCCCTGAGTCTCTGGGAGTTTCCTCTGGGTGCTCTGGTTTCCTCCCACAGTCCAAAAGACATGCTGGTTAGGGGCATTGGCCATGCTAAATTCTCCTTCAGTGTTCCCAAACAGGTGCTGGAATGTGGCAACTATCATAGTAACTTCATTGCAGTGTCAATGTAAGCCTATTTGTGACACTAATTAATGAATAAATAATGTTTATTTGCGCTGTACTGGATTTTGGGAGTTTGATGCATTATTTGGCAAAATGGAAATTCTTCAATGAAAACATTAAAAAATATATTAAATCCGCCAGTTATTAGAGCCTGATGGAATTTTGATATTCCTTTGAGCAGTGCAGCCTAACAAGGGATGAGCAAGTGAAAGCCACACCAGAAAGTGCTGTGGCATAGATTTCTGCGGGGTTACAAAACCTTTAAAGGCCCCACATGACTGCCTTCTCCCTTAACCACACCCCCACTCTACCTCTTTAAGTGCACACCGCAAGTTTGGCTCCAAACATGCGTTGTTACACTTCAGCGACAGCACCTGAAGGCTAAGCTGCATAAATTAGACTTGACATGTTCCTTAGTTTGGCGTCAGGTCATACATCATGACATGGAAAATCATCTCCCACTGCACCTCAGCAGCCCTGACCTTGGCAGGAACCAGCTGCAGACATTGCCGGATTTCAGAAAATGCTTCAATATTTTGCAGTTTTGAATATCCTTTGCATTTCTGAGAAAGGAAAAGTTTACAAAGAGGAATTGCTGCTATTTGGTACAAACACCATCAGGGCCGAATTGTCATAGGCTTTCAGTCTTATTTCAGTATCATTGGAGCTAAAAATTTGCTTTGACAGTGAAATAGGGCAGAAGTTATTTATGCTGATTGTTTAGTCCAGAAACTGATTTCCCTGATCCCCTGGCAGCCTTGTTGGATTCACATTCCAATCCTGCACGATCCAACATTTGTAAATTGGGTGGCACAGTGGTTAGCACTGCTGCTTCACAGTGCTGGGGAGCTGGGTTTTATTCCCAGCTTGGGTCACTGTCTGTCTGGAGTTTACACAGTAAGAAGTCTGACAACACCAGGTTTAAGTCCATCCAATTTATTTGATAGTAAACTCACAAGCTTTCAGGGTTTCTCCTTTTGTCAGGATGCTCTGGTATCCTCTCACAGTCCAAAGATATGCCAGTTAAGTAGATTGGATGTGCTAAGTTGCCCTTTAGTGTTAGGGGAACTAGCTATAGTAAATACATGGGGTTACTGAGGATAGCGCTTGGGTGGGATCATGGTTGATGCAGACTTGATGAGCTGAATGGCCTCCTTCTGATTTATAGGATTCTGTGAAATGTTGGCTCTATTCTGTCTGACAGATGCTGCCAGACATATTGAGATTTTCCAGCATTTTGTCCTCTCTCAATACTGTTTGATTGTAATTGTATATATTATTACTCAATGTGGTAATATTGTGTCTGCGGGCTTATCTGTACTCTGCGGCATGTGTAGTTTCTGCTGCCTCAGTAAACAACTTGATGGTCTCCATCAGTGCTTTCTTGATGTTCAGAGGGCACATTGAAGAGAGGATATTGCCAGATATGCCATAGATTCCAAATAGAAAAGAGGTTTATATTATTACAGTTGGGACTGGGTAATATTTCGTTGATGTTCCTATAACACTGCTGGAAGATCCAGGCAGTGCTAATTAATATATTTACATAGATCACATCAAAAAGTGAAGAAGAAATGGATTGCGGATGTGGTCCCTATTTTCAAGAAAGGGAACAGGGATAGTCCTGGAAATTACCGACCGGTGAGTCTGACCTCAGTGGTTGATAAGCTGATGGAGAGGCTTCTGAGGGACAAGATTTACGAGCATTTGGAGAAGTTTAGGTTGATTAGAAATAGTCAGCATGGTTTTGTAAAAGGTAGGTCGTGCCTTACGAGCTTAATTGAGTTCTTCCAAAATGTGACTGAACACATTGACGAAGGATGAGCAGTGGACGTAGTGTACATGGACTTCAGCAAGGCATTTGACAAGGTCCCACATGCAAGACTTCTTGAGAAGGTGAGAGGCCATGGGATCCAAGGGGCTTTGGTCTTGTGGATCCAGAACTGGCTTGCCTGCAGAAGGCAGAGGGTGGTTGTGGATGACTCTTTTTCTGCATGGAGGTCGGTCACCAGTGGAGTGCCCCAGGGATCTGTTCTAGGACCCTTGCTGTTTGTCATTTTCATAAATGACCTGGATGAGGAAGTGGAGGGATGGGTGAGTAAGTTAGCCGATGACACGAAGGTCGGTGGTGTTGTGGATGGTCTGGAGGGATGTCAGAAGTTGCAGCATTACATCGACAGGATGCAAGACTGGGCGGAGAAGTGGCAGATGGACTTCAACGCGGATAAATGTGTTGTGGTCCATTTTGGCAGATCCAACGGGAGGAATGAGTACACTATCAAAGGTAGGAGTCTTAGCTGTGTGGAAGAGCAGAGGGATCTTGGGGTCCGGGTCCATAAGACTCTCAAATTGGCCTCCCAGGTGAAGGATGTGGTTAAGAAAGCTTATGGTGTACTGGCCTTCATTCATCGGGGGATTGAGTTCAGGAGTCAGGAGGTAATGCTGCAGCTTTATAGGACCCTTGTCAGACCACACTTGGAGTACTGTGCGCAGTTCTGGTCGCCTCACTATAGGAAGGACGTGGAAGCTATTGAAAGCGTGCAGAGGAGATTTACAAGGATGTTGCCTGAATTGGGAGCATGCCTTATGAAGACAGGTTGAGGGAGCTGGGACTGTTCTCCCTGGAGAGACGAAGGTTGAGAGGCGACCTGATAGAGGTTTACAAGATGTTGAGAGGATTAGATAGGGTGGACTCGCAGAGACTATTTCCCAGGGCTGAAATGGTCGCGACGAGAGGGCACAGATTTAAGGTGCAGGGAAGCAAGTACAGAGGGGATGCTAGGGGAAAGTTTTTCACTCAGAGGGTGGTCAGTGAATGGAATCGGCTGCCGTCGGTGGTGGTCGAGGTGAACTCGCTGGGGTCTTTTAAAAGACTTCTGGATGAGTATATGGGATCCAGTGGGATTGGGGGTTATAGATAGGTCTATGGCTGGGTAGGTTTTGATGTGTTAGGCACAACTTGTGGGCCGAAGGGACTGTTTGTGCTGTAGTGTTCTATGTTCTATGTTCTAAGAATTCATAAACACTGATATGACATCATTTTTATGTGATTACAAAAATAATAAACTTAATTGCTTATCAAATACACCCATAGTTACTTACATGGAGTTATTGTTACCTCTGCTCCTGAGGTTATACACTTGTGTCACAGGATCTTTGCTGGCCTTGGATTTTCTTTGCAAAATGGGTTTTGGTTTGTGTGCTGATTGCACAATTCTGTCGACCTAAACTGTCGGTGTTCCACAAGATGCTTAAAACAGCCTCTGCCACAACTTTTTGTTTCACCAAAGATGACCTTAAGAGGTCACAAACCACAGTACCCCGGAAGGGAACAGTGCACTAAGGCATTTCTCCTCACAAACCACTTTCCACAAAAAAAATCATAAATTGCATGTACTATGATTTGCAGTTACATATTACCCACATCCATAGTTAATTAAGAAAGACATCACATATTGTCCTGCCCACAAGACATGAAGGAAAGTTTATGTTATCCTGGCTATTTTATAACAGGATATAAGATGGACAGATGGCTGATGGTGAAATGGTCACGAGTGACTAAATGATGGTAGTTTTGGAAATTTCTGAAAAGTTTAAAAACGGACAAAGGTTAATTCCAGCTCCTGGAATGTAACACTCCTTGCCTCGTATAAACGTTCCAGCCAAGCTAATATATTGGATTAGCATGTATCTGCCAACCATGAATAATGCAATGGGATGAGCTATTGGGATTCTTTGGGTGGGATTTTCCAGCTGTACTCACTCCAAAAGTGGAAAATCCTAATCAAGGTTAATGAACCTTTGGTTCTCATGGCAGGTGGAATTGGAAAATTCCACTCTATATCTCCATCATTGTACTTAAGGTCTACAGACATCTGGTCAAAGCAAAATAGGTTTACAAAGGACCTGGTTAGATGAATAGCTCGATCCAAAACCATCCTGTGACACGACCAAACCTTCAGCTGTTTGAATTGCTTTAATACTAAAGCTTTTGGATCCCATCTTCAGTTGTTGTTTAACCTCAAAAGAGAACCAGAATTCCACGCTAGCGCTTGTTTCAATCTGCCACCTTCCACTAAAAGAGGAAGCAGAAACAGAGAGCACTGTCCAGATTTAAATTGACTGGTCCTCATCTACACTGTTTGTACAGGAATGTCTGAATTTCTGAACATAGGACCTATTGCAAAGGAGTTTCATTTCATAAAAGTCATAGAATCCTACAAGGAGATCCTAGAAGGAGGCCATTTGGCCTATTAAGTCTGCACTGATCACAATCCCACCTCACCCCTATTACCCCGTACATTTACCCTACCTAGTTCCCTGACACTAAGGGTCAACTTAGTATGGCCAATCCGCCTAACCTGTGCATCTTTGGACTATGAGAGAAACCAGAGCAGCCAGAGGAAACCTACACAGACATGGGGAGAATATGCAGACTCCACACAGACAGTGACCCAAGCTGGGAATCAAATCTGGGTTCTTGACACTGTGAGGCAGCAGTACTAATCACTATGCCATTCCACAGATTGTCTGATGAGGAAAAGTTAAACAGGTTGTGATTCTACTGATTGGAATTTAGAAGAATGAGAGATGATCTCATTGAAACATATAGAATTCTTAAGGTATTTAACAGGTAGATGCTAAGAGCATGTTTTCCCTTCATGGGAAAGTCTAGGACCAGAGGGCAGAGTCTCAGAATAAAGGGTGCCAATTTATAAGACTGGGATGAGGAAGGATTTGTTCTCTCAGAGGGCTGTAAGTCTTTGTAACTCCTTGCCACAGAGAGCTTGTGTATATTTAAGGCAGAGATAGAAAGATTTTTGGTCAGTAAGGGAACCAAGGGTTATGGGGAAGGGGCTGGAAAGTGGATGTGAGGAATGTCGGATCAGCCGTGATCCTATTGAATGGTGGAACAGACTTGTAGGACTAAATTGCCTACTCCTGCTCCCATTTCTTATTGTCTTATGGTATCTCCCAAATGGCATCCAGAATTTGGTCAGGAAACTTCTGTTTTTCATCCAGCTTCACTAACCAGTGCCCACCCTTCACATCCAGGGTAGTAAACACCTTTTTTTTGGTATGTTTGGTAAGATTTCTTCACCGATAGTTTTGGATAATGCGATCTCTTCAAATCTTTATTGAGGTCCTTTGGATCGATGCATAGTGTCAGTTTCCCAGGTTGTTTCATAGCCACCATGCTGCTAATCCAGTCTGTTGGAGTTATCCATAGAACATAGAACAATACAGCACAGAACAGGCCCTTCGGCCTTCGATGTTGTGCCGACCAAAATAAAAAGCAATGCCCTCCAAACTAAACCATTCCCTTCTCTTCCATATACTTATCAACTAACCTCTTAAACGCCACCAAAATTGGCGCATCTACAACTGTTGCAGGCAGGGCATTCCACTCCCGAACCACCCTTTGGGTAAAGAACCTACCTCTGATATCCGTCCTATAACTATCACCCCTTAATTTAAAGCTGTGTCCCCTCGTGCTAGCTTCTCCATCCTAGGAAAAAGGCTATCACTGTCCACCCTATCTAAACCTCTAATCATCTTATATGCTTCAATAAGATCCCTCTTAGCCGCCTCCTTTCTAACGAAAACAACCTCAAATCCTTCAACCTCTCTTCATAGGACCTGCCCTCCCTACCAGGCAACATCCTAGTAAACCTCCTCTGTACCCTCTCCAATGCCTCCACATCTTTCTTATAATGTGGGGACCAGAACTGCACACAATACTCCAAGTGCGGCCGCACTAGAGTTTTGTACCGTTGCAACATGATGCTGCGGCTCCTAAATTCAATCCCCCTATCAATAAAAGCTAAGACTCCATATGCCTTCTTAACAACTTTATCCACTTGACTGCCTACTTTCAGGGATCTATTGACACATACACCAAGATCCTTCTGTTCCTCTAAACTATTAAGAGCCCTACCATTAGCCCTATACTCTACACATTTATTGTTCCTGCCAAAGTGCATTACCTCACACTTTTACACATTAAACTCCATTTGCCACCTCTCGGCCCAGCTCTGCAACTTGTCCAAGTCTCTCTGCAAACTAGAACACCCCTCTTCACTATATTCCACTCCACCGGCTTTGGTGTCATCCGCAAATTTACTAATCCATCCTTCAATACCCTCATCAAGATCATTTATAAAAATTACAAACAGCAGGGGCCCCAAAACAGACCCCTGAGGTACACCACTTGTCACCGAACTCCACGATGAATATCTCCCATCAACCACCACCCTCTGTCTTCTATCTGCAGCCAATTCCTAATCCAATTAGCTAAATCACCCTCTATTCCACACATCTGCATTTTCTGTAGAAGTCTTCCATGGGCCACCTTATCAAAAGCCTTACTAAAGTCCATATATACTACATCAACCGCCTTACCCCCATCCACCTCTCTGGTCAATTTCTCAAAAAACTCAATGAGGTTAGTAAGGCATGACCTACCCTTCACGAAACCATGCTGACTATCCCCAATCAATTCATTTCTCTCTAAATAACTATAAATCCTATCCCTAATAATTCTCTCCAAAACCTTGCCCACAACAGAAGTAAGACTCACTGGCCTATAATTCCCTGGAAGGTCTCTCTTCCCCTTCTTGAACAATGGGACCACATTCGCTATCCTCCAGTCCGCCGGAACCACACCCGTAACCAACGACGACCTGAAGATCAGAGCCAGAGGCTCTGCAATCTCCTCTCTTGCCTCCCAGAGAAGCCTAGGGTAAATCCCGTCCGGCCCAGGGGACTTATCCAACTTCAAACCCTCGAGAATTTCTAACACATCCTCCCTATCTACTACAATACTTCCCAATTTGCAACCCTGTACCTCAGTGCTCTCCATAGATACATTTCCAGCACTCTGCGTGAATACCGAAGAGAAATATTTATTCAGTGCCTCACCAATCTCTTCAGGCTCCACGCACAACTTCCCACTGCTGTCTATGACTGGCCCTAATCTTGCCCTAACCAATCTTCTATTCTTAACATATCTAAAGAAAGCTTTAGGATTCTCCTTAATCCTATCAAACAACATCTTCTCATGTCCCCTCTTAGCTCTCCTCAATTCACTTTTTACTTCCTTCCTGGCTAATCTATAGCTATCCCTGTGTTAATTACTCCCATCTTGGTCTTTTAGGTGGGACTTGAGCAGCTGGAACTCTCCTTAGAAGAAGCTGAATTCACCTTTAGTCTCATTTACTTCAAGCTGATACTCACCATGAATTTACCCCAAACCTATGATAACATCTTTGTAATATGTCAGGATCCCTTCAGCAGTCAATGGCTTGCTGCCACGAGAAACATTAAAGCTCTTCTGTCATAGGGATAGTTATCAATCCAAAACTTTGACTTGTTGTGGTTGGGATGAGGGGATTCTGCTATTTGGAACTATAAATCTTCTTCCTTCCCATTGCATTAGGGCTCAGTGTAGTCTGTCCTTTTGGATCATTCCATTGCATTCCTTAACTTTACCTTCAACGGCTTCATTTCTGGGTCACCAACTTAAGCAACTTCACACAGATCTGTGAAGCTCATGGTGTTGCACTTAATACTGGTGTTATTCTGATGATTCACATTAACTTGATGCCTGCCTTCTCCCTTCAGTAGCCATGATGTGGAGTTGCCAGCATTGGACTGAGATGGGCACAGTAAGAAGTCCCATAATACCAGATTAAAGTCCAACAGGTTTATACAGAAACACAAGCTTTTGGAGCGCTGCTGCTTCATCAGATGAGTGTTGAAGGATGTTATTGAAAAAGGAGCAATGCTCAAAAGCTCGTGATTTTAAATAAACCTGTTGGACTTTAATCTAGTGTTGTGAGACTTATCATTCCAATATTCACAAACCATTGTTTGTCTTCAAACTTAACAGTGCTAAACTTCTCAAGGGTGCAGAGTAATTCATCAGAATCATCATCCAATATCTCTGCAGCTACCATCTTTATAAGCTTGCTTGATTTATTTCTGGCAAAATATTTGATGTGAAGTGATTCAGCCTCTTGCAATTACAGTACCACTTTACACGCTCCAAATGCTTCCTTCTATATGGAGTCCTCTGCAATATTTTGATCCAGTACTCTGGCCCTGATCTTTCTTCTGGCCTTTTTTAAACAGCTCTCCCCTTTCTCCTTTGTCTTGTGTTTGTAAGGCATGAGCTGCCTCTCAGCTTAGTGTAAAGCCTTGTCAATTCTCTCATCAACACTCTGCAGCTGATATTTATCCACTTCAGAACTGCTGCACATGTCACCAACTTTCCTGAGAGTCAGTTTTTCTTCTCTTAGCAGACTTGCTTTCATCATGGGATATCTTATCTTTTAAATGGCTCTGTTTCCAATTAGATCATCCTTCGGTTGCTGAACTCACAAGATTTCAGCAAGATATCTCAGTGCAGTCATGCACTGATTAATATTCCCCCTCTTTCTGAGCTCAGGTATCGAATACAGAGGCCGGAATTTTCCAGTTCAAACTCTAATAAAGTAAGTCCATTTTTCTTTCTGCATTGTTTGCTCACTAAAACTAACTTTTCATTGTTTTATTTATTAGTCACAAGTAAGGCTTACATTAACACTGCAATGAAGTTATTGTGAAACTCCGCTAGTTGCCACATTCCAGCGCCTGCTCGGGTCAATGCACCTAACCAGCGCATCTTTCAGACTGTGGGAGAAAACCGGAGCACCCAGAGGAAACCCATGCAGAAAATGGGAGAATGTGTAAACTCCACAAAGTTGGATCAAAGTGATCCAACCTAGAAATCTAACCCAGATCCTTGGTACTGTAAGGCAGCTGTGCTAATCACCGTGCCATCCTATTCAGTGTCTTTACCTGAAACCAGGGCCCGATGAAAGAGGCCATTCACCTACTTTATGACAGACATGTGACTGGAGCTTAGAGGTGTCTAAAGTCTCTTCATGACATCTGTGTGACCACTCCTGCCCCCCACACCCACCCACCCTGCACCACCAGAATTCCTAATAAAATCAAAATATCCAGCTTTGTTTCCATTGTCTCACTAGGACATGCTGTTTCGTGCCATGTGGCCTCCCTCAGTTGCAGGTTAAAATGGGGTCACAGCACCCATGATATCATTGATCTGCGACTTTTCTATGCTAAGTGGGGGGCCCTTAGCAGTCTCAGGTTGAGTGACCTTCCTGTGCCCAATCCGAGGTCAGCTAGATTGGTGGAAGGACAGTAACGTGGCCCTTTTTCCCTGCTTTCTTAATCCCACGCCCACTGTTCCATGCATGCATGACGAGAGTTGAAGTCGACTATAATATTTAAACAAAGTACAAGCAAACAGAAGGAGTAAGACTGGAAAAATATACAAAATAGAATATCGCTGATGAAATGTGGTGGTCTCAGTTCTGACTCGCAGTGACAGTTCACATTCTTTAGTTTTTATACATCAAACACTGGTTTATATTATTGACATATTGTCAGTTCTCATGTCTACTTGTTTTTAGTAGTGCTACAAATAGGGAGCAGCCTTTCATCCTGAGTGCATATGTAGTAAGCAGTCCCTCTCCATACTGCAGGCTACAATCAGTTGGTTACGGTCTGAATTGGTTGGACATCTGGCAAAAGAACCAATACTAATGCCTCAGGTTTTACTCTTTACTTGCATCCTATTCAAGAATTTCTTTTTCTTTTTCACTTCCCTAAGGGTTTCTTACTGTACTTCAAGATTGTATTTAAGTTTGATTTAATGTCCATTCACGCTGCTCAGACTCAATCTACTGTCTTCCCAAAGATGTTGTCCCAGAGGTGACTTGTCTGCTGGCTGGATGATGATTACTTTCTTGCTTTTCTTTAACAACATCTGTAGACTATTTTGAAACATAATAGATTGTCTGATCCCCTTTTTTTGCTGCATGGATTTTATTTTATGGCTGGTATGTGTTCAAGAGACAATTGAATGCGGAGGAATTTCTTCAGCCAGAGGGTGGTGAATCTGTGAATTCATTGCCACAGAAAGCTGAGGTCATTGAGTGCATTTCAGACAGAGATGGCTAGGTTCTTAATTGGTAAAGGGATCAAAGGTTACGGGGAAAAGGTAGGAGAATATCAGCCATGATTGAATCGCTGGGCAGGATTTTACGGTCTTGCTCGCCCAGAAGCCATAAAATCCCATCTGAGGTCAACAGGTCTTTCCACAGTCCGCCCCATTCCCGCTCCGATTTCCTTTGGTGGACGAGCCAGTAAAACTCTGGCTGATGGGCCAAATGGCCTTATTTTGCTCCTATATCTTATAGTCTTATGGTTGCATTCCTGGAGAAAGATGAGATTGAGGGCAGCAACAGCTAAATGTCATCTCTTTCTGTTCCTACATCCAGTTCCACACAGGACATCTGGGCCAGAATTTTCCAACCTCACCCACCGCTGGGATTTTCCACTCTCGCTCAATGAGGCGAGATTTGGCTGAGCATCCATTCTCGCTGGTAGCGGACCGAAGAATTCTGACCCTGAAGAGAGTTTTCTTTTTCATTGTGACTCTGAAAAATATCAAACACTGTTTGTTTCCAAGAAAAGAAATGTTGATTTCCTTGCACCAGAGTGGAATAGGATAAGGTGGGAAGAAGTAGAAATGACACAATTTGAGAGAGGAGTAATCTCTTACTGATTATAAATTGTCTTCAATTCATTGGAAGCTAAATCTCTGAATTGTTTTAGGATGAAAGAAATATTATATAAACTGTTCCATCCTTTTAGTCACCTTTTACAAATTATTCTTCATACCTGTGCACTATTTTCTATGCATTGGTCGATGAATTTATATTTGATTTCTGTCTGAAGCCATTAAAATGAAGGAGCTAACAAATATGTTAGAATAGCAGTTAAGAAGTGAACACAATTGATTAACCAACACACAAAAAGAATTGAATCCTATCATAGGATCATAGAATCCCTACAGTGCAGAAGGAAGCCATGTGGCCCGTTGAGTACGCACCAACCACAATCCCACCAAGACCCTATCCCCATAACCCTATACATTCTTCCTAGATAGCTCCCCAACACTAAGGGGCAATTTAGCATAGCCAGTCCACCTAACCACACATCTTTGGATTGTGGGAGGAAACTGGAGGACCCAGAGGAAACTCACACAGACATGAGGAGAATGTGCAAACTCCATATAGGTAGTGACCCAAGGTTGGAGTTGAACCCAGGTTCTTGGCACTGTGAGGCAGCAGTGCTAACCACTGTGCCACCTTGCCACACAGAATGCTCTAAGCTTTTACTTAGATTGATTATTAAAAAGGTGGATTGGATCAAACACAGCTTTTAAACCATTTTGGGAATGTTCATTATTGTAGGTGAGAAATCATTTAAATCATTGGATAGCAAATGGGAAAGAGGAGGCAATGGCAAAGTAGTATTATTGCTAGACGATTAATCCAGAACATTCTGGAGACCCAGGTTCAAATCCCACCAAGCTGGATGGTGGAATTTGAATTCAATAATATCAGAAATATGAATCTACTGATGACCATGAAATCATTGTCAATTGTCAGAAATACCTATCTGGTTCACTAATGTCCTTTAGGAAAAGAAATTTGCTGTTCTTACCTGGTCTGGTCTACATGTGATTCCAAAGCCGCAGCAATGTGGTTAGCTTTCAATAGCTCTTCAAGGGCAACTAGGGATGGGTAATAAATACTTGCCTGCCAGCAATGCCCATGTCCCACGAATGAATAAAAGAAGTAAAAAATGCTAGTTGTAATGATTATAGAAGCTTTGTAGAATCATTGATGGGTTCAGGTGCAGTCTCAACATTTACATGCCCCCCCAACCCACGCCCCCAACCCATGAGTCTAATTTTAATCGAAAATGTATTTTAAATCATGCATACAGGCAATCTTGTAATGGACAGTACCAAACTATGCAGCCATTTTATCATGGAAAATGAATTGGCATGTTCTGTTTGTTTCATGTTAGCATAGGGTAATAGCAGAGTGGTTACAATGCTGAAGTACTGTTAGAAGACAGTTTAAATCCCACCACAACATGATTGAGAAATTGAATTCAATTGCTGGTCATTTTTGAGCTGGCTATAGAAAAAAATCACCAAAAAATCTCCTTGATTGTTGCCAGAAACCCAACTTAATGCTCTTTCAGGAAGTAACCTTGCCACACTGGCTAGTCTAGCCCATCTGCAACTTCAGTCCCACGCTAGCTAGCCGCTCAGTTAAAATTAATTTTCACAAGTAACAAAAAGAGAGAAAACTGTAATGAGAAAGGAATCGGACAGACCTATCGGTTATCGCTTTGTGGTTTGATGGTAGCCATGATGCGGAGATGCCGGCATTGGACTGAGATAGACACAGTAAAAAGTCTCACAACATCAGGTTAAAGCCCAACAGGTAATGAAGAAGCAGCGCTCTGAAAGCTCGTGATTCCAAATAAACTCGTTGGACTTTAACCTGGTGTTGGAGATCAGTTAAAATATCAGACTTCTTAGTGTGCCCACGCCAGCATTTCCACATCATGGTTATCACTTAGGCATCGGATCAAGACAAGACACTTTCAATCTCAACCATTCAACCACAAATTCTTGTTACTAATATCGGGGGGCGCATGTCCAAGATGGGAGAACTGTTACATAGACTAGCCACAGACTGATAGAGTTGAGCTCACAAAATTGTACTCATCAATCAATAACCTAGATTTCTCCTTCACCATTCCTGGGCCTATCCTGTTCCACTGTGAATGCAGAACTCCTCCAGTCTCCAGAAAACCTGTATCTTTTTCACACTGCAGCTCTCCCTCCCAACACAAATCCCCACCCTCCCACTCTTGAGAATGGAATCACTCCCATGCAGATCTATCTTTTATGGGAACTCACCTGTCTTTGGTCGGCTCAGTATTGCGCCATTCTGGAACTGACAGGTTGACCTATATTGTTTTTGTTCTTTCACAGGATGTAGGCATCACTGGCTAGGCCAGCATTTATTGCTCATCCCTAATTGCTCTTGACAAGGTAGTGGTGAGCCACCATCGTGAATCACTGTAGTCTATGTGGTGTAGGTATACCCACAGTGTTATTAGGACAGAAGTTCCAGTATCTTGATCCAGTGACAGTGAAGGAACGCCAATATAGTTCCAAATTAGGATAGTGTGTGGCTTGGAGAACTTGAAGTTGGTATTGTTCCCAAACATCTGCTGCCTTTGTCCTTCTAAGTGGTAGAAGATGTGAGTTTGGCAGGTACAGTCAAGGGAACATTAGTGAGTTGCTGCAATGTATTGTGTGGTACTCAGTGTTGCTATTGTGCTTCAGTGGTGGAGGGAGTGAATGTTTAAGGTGATGGATGGCTGCTGATGGAGTGGGATGCTTTATCCTGAATGGTGTTGAACTTCTTGAGTTTTTTTTTGGAGCTGCACTCATCCAGGCAAGTGAAGAGTATTCAATCATGTTTGCCATTTGCTGAATTTTTCAGGGAGGGTGTGGGGTTGGGGTTGGAAGGAGCACTTTCCCTGTCCCCACACCCAATCCCCTGAAGAAATGTTAGCCCTGAACCAACACTGCAGCCACAGAGTGGGATTTTATGGCTTTGCCATAGCAAGACTGGAAATTCTTGCCTGAGGTCAATAGAGATTTCTGTTGTCGGACCTACAGCTGTATCAATTCCATGGCAGGTGAGATAGTGGAGTTCCGGCCATACTGTGGCCTTAACAAAGTGACAGTGAGATTTCCCTTCAGTGAGAGGAATCCTGTCCACAAGAGCCGCCAGCCAATCTTATTTCTCTAGCAGTCCTAACAGTGCCAAAACTCAAAATGGACACTGCTGTACTGCGAGCTACCCCACAAAAATGAAAAATGGACCCCAAATCCAGGTGAATCCCAGGCTTTTAGGGCCATGTGGTATTGAGAGCCCTTGGGAGGGGAAACAAGCAGGTGAGGGAGGCAGATTTCCAAGGCTAGTTGGAAAGGCATTAAGGTAGGGGATATCATCTGGGAGGGAATGTTCCCAAAACACTCACGGCACGGTCCCAAAAATATAGACACCCCCCCTTTCCCACCTTTTAACCATTTGCGTCAAAAAAAGTCTTCTCACGCACATTTGTCTTCTTTGTCCAGGATATTATAGTAGTGGAGACAACTTGAGGGCCTCAGGCAGGCAATAATTGGCCATTTAGAGCCTCAGTATGCCTACGGGTGAACTTTCTAGTGGGCCCCTTACCCACCCACTCCTGAATTATTGGGACTAGATTGGGGTGGGTGAGAAGACAATAGGCTAGCCACCTGATCTATTTCACATGTCCCACCACTAAAGACAATCCAAGCAAGGGGGTGGGGAGGGGGAATGATGTGGACAGTGGTGCAGTGGGCAGTAAAACAATCCAGCCTTGTGTATATGGTGATGAGACTCAGATAACTGAAGTACCACAGAGGTTGCCTACTACTAAAGTTGGGCTTAGCATTACCCAATGCCTGACAAGTATAATGCAAATGTTTAAAAATCCCGTTAATCACCACTAAGAGGAGATAGAGTACAAAGGAGAGGCAGAGGCATTGTGGTATTGATGCTACGCCAAATCTAAATACGTGGGGTAATGCTCTAAAGACCCGGCTTCGAATCCCTTCATGAGAGATGGTGAAATTATATTTAAAAAAATCTGGAGCTAGAAGTCTAATGATGACATGAAACTATTGTCCTAAAGACCTGTGTGGGAAGGAAACCTGGTCTAGCCCACAAGTGACTCACGTCCAAAGCAATTAAGAATAGACAGGAATTGACACCGACATGGCATAATAGCACAGGTGTTCCTGCTTCAAAGTGCCAGGGACCCAGGTTTGATTCCTGGCTTGAGTCAGTGTCAGTGCAGAATCTGCACATTCTCCCCATGCTCGCATAGATTTCCTCTGGGTGCTCCGGTTTCCTATCATAGACTGAAAAATGTGCTAGTTAGGTATATTGGCCGTGCTAAATTGTCCCTCAATGTACCCGAACAGGTGCCGGAGTGTGGCGACTGGGGTATTTTCGCAATAACTTCATTGCTGTGTTAATATAAGCCTACCTGTGATACTAATAAATAAACCTTTTAACAAAAAACTTAAAATGGCCCATTTAAATAAATAAAAGGAAATTTGTAATCTGATTTTCTGAGTATTTAATCCTAAAGTTCAATTCATCTACTTGAATTGAGAGTAATTTGACCCTGAAAGGTGGATTTGCAACCATTCAGCTCACTTGTAGTGTTTCTATCCAGGGTTTTAATGAAGGCATCACTCATTGGGTAATCAAATACATTAAAATTTGAATCAAACATTAATCAATTAAACCACAACATTATAGTGATTTCCCTCATTCCCTCACCAAGCTTTGATTCCTGTCCAGGTACAAATGCTGTAAGCATACTGTTATGATACGTAGACAAAATATTTCTGCTAGCACTTGCTGCTAAACAAATTCACAGCTGGGATCCTTTTTATTGCAAAGATGTTTGTGTTTTTATTGCACAGGTGGTTGTACAGCTGTATAATAAAAACACACCCTCAAGTATTATGGCATTTTCATCAATTATTTTAACAGAAGGAAACACCAGGAATTTAATGGACTTCTTAGGAATTATCTGGAGAGAATGATCTAAATACCAGCTACAATACCTGTTTTCTAATGAGCTTTGGTCTCCAATGAATATTGAATCATACTTACTGTTTACTTCAGCACTCAATGCCCAGTCTACCCATTAACACTGGCTTGACCTTATTATAACCCAATTCCAACTCTCTCATTCACATCAAGGTTTAAGAAAGAGCACTTTTAAGAATGTTAATGGCCATGCATTTGAACCACTTAAAAATTCCCCATTTTCACTATGATGTTCTTCAGTTTTTCACATACATGATTAGCATACAAGTTGGCAAGAAATAGCTATAGACGCGAGGATTGGGAGCTGTTTAAAATTCAGCAAAGATGGACCAAGGGATTGATCAAGAAGGAAAAAAAAACCATGGAAGTAAGATGGCTGGATCATAAAAACCGACTGTAAAAGTTTCTGTCGATATGTAGAGAGAAGAAGATTGACAAAAACGAATGTAGGCCCCTTACAGTCAGAAATACATAACGGGGAATAAAAAAAAGCTGAGGAGCTAAATTCATTCTTTGTTTCTATCTTCACAAAGGAAGACATGAATAATATACTGGAAGTTCTGAGAAACATAAGCTTAAGGAAATCAGTATTTGTCAAGAAATAGTTTTGGGGAAATTAATGGGATTGAAGGCGGATAAATGTCCAACGCCTGATAATCTTCATCCAAGAGTACTTACAAAAATGATCCTAGAAATAGTAGATCATTTTCTAAAATTCATTGGACTCTGGAATTCCTACAGATTGGAGAGTAGCTAAAATAAGACTGCTGTTCAAAAAGGGAGATAGAGAGAAAACAGGATCTGTAGACCAATGAGCCTAGGGAAGTTGCTAGAGTCCATTATCGAGGATTTTGTAGACCAACATTTGGAAAGCTGTGGTATAATCAGACAAAGTCAGCATGAATTTACATCATGCTTGATGAATCTACAGCAATTCTTAGAACTGATCAGGGAGAACCGGTGGATGTGGTTTATTTAGACTTTCAGAAAGCTTTCATATTCACATAGCAGATTACTACATAAAGTTGAAGCACATAGAGTTGTGGGCAATGTCTTGAGATGAATAGAAAGCTGGTTAGCGGACAGGAAGCAAAAAGTTGGACTAATGGAACTTTTTCCAATTGGCAGACATTGACTAGTGGGGACTAGTGCAGGGATTGGTGCTAGGATCCCAACTGGTCATATTTTTTTTCAATGATTTGAATGAAGGAAACAAAGTGGGGAGCTCAGAAAATAATAATAATTGGCACTTTTCCAAAGATGAAAGTAATTGGAGCCATAAGCTGGGTGAACTCAGCTGCTGTGTGAGAGAGAGTAGGCAGCTGGTGAACTCAGATCAAGGCCAGCAGCAGCATTGGAAGTGCTCAGGGCACTCGGACGAGTATGATACTTGGAGGATCCATGTCTGCGGGATAGAGCTTGTACAAGGCTGTGTAAAATCCTGCATTGACTCTTCTCTCTCTAGGATTACTTATGGTGATGCTGCCTGCTTTAAAATTTATTTATTAGTGTCACAAGTAGATTTACATTAACATTGCAATGAAACTACTGTGAAAATCCACTTGTCACTAGGTAGGTATTAATGGGTGTATTCTGATTGGCATCTGGTGACTAATGAAATGCCCCAGGGTTCGGTGCTGGGGCCTCAACTATTTACCATTTACATAGATGATCCGGAGGAAGGGGCGGAGTGCAGGGTGACGAAATTTGCTGATGACACGAAGATGAGTGGAAAAGCAAATTGCGTAGAAGGTGTGGAAAACCTGCAGAGGGATCTGAATAGATTGAGTGAGTGGGCGAGGACTTGGCAGATGGAGTATAATGTTAGCAAGCGTGAGGTTATCCACTTTGGTAGGAATAATGGTAGGAAGGATTACTATTTAAATGGTGAAAAGCTGCAGCATGCGACCGTGCAGAGGGATCTGGGGGCCCTTGTGCACGAATCGCAAAAACACAGTATGCAGGTGCAGCAGATGATTAAGAAGGCGAATGCAATGTTGGCCTTTATAGCTAAGGGGATAGAATATAAAAGTAAGGAATTCTGTTGCAGCTGTATAGGATGCTGGTGAGGCTGCAGCTGGAGTACTGTGTGCAGTTTTGGTCGCCGCATTCAAGGAAGGATATATTGGCCTTGGAGGGGGTGCAGAGAAGGTTTACTAGGCAGATACCGGAGATGGTGGCGTTGGATTATGAGGAGAGACTGAATAGGCTAGGTTTGTACTCTTTGGAGTTTAGAAGGCTGAGAGGGGATCTTATAGAGACATATAAGGTAATGAAGGGGATCGATAGGGTAGAGGTTGAGACACTCTTCCCGCTTAGCAAAGGAGGGCATAGCCTCAAGATTGGGGGTGGGCTGTTCAGATCGGAGTTGCAGAGGAGTTTCTTCATGCAAAGGATGGTGAATCTTTGGAATTCTCTGCCTGATGAGGTGGTGGAGGCTTCCTTGTTGAATATACTTAAGTCAAGAGTGGATAGGTTTTTGATTGACAAGGAAATTAAGGGTTACAGAGAGAAAGCGAGAAAATGGTACTGAACCACTGCAGATCAGCCATGATTTATTGAATGGCGGGGCAGGCTCAAGGGACTGGATGGCCTATTCCTGCTCCTATTTCTTATGTTGTTATGTCATGTACTACACTCCGGCGCCTGTTTGGATACACTGAGGGAGAATTCAGCATGGTCAATGCACCTAACCAGCATGTTTTTCTGACCGTGAGAGGAAACTGGAGCACACAGAGGAAACCCACGCAGACACAGGGAGAACGTGCAGACTCAGTACAGACAGTCACCAAAACTGGGAATCGAACCCCATTCCCTGGCACTGTGAGGCAGCAGTGTTAACCACTGTGCCACCATGCTGTTTGCAGCTGAACTCTGAGTGTTGAGGGGGTTTCGGCAGGAGGGGCCTCGCAAGCCCTACATGATTATGATAAAAGATAACATGAGACATATTATTTAGTTGCAATGAATATATTACAGATAATAAAGTGACCTGAGCAACCACTTATGATCAAAATTGATGTATTTTTTGTGGCCCGCTACTTTTTCTAAGTGCTGCCAAGGCACCTGCAGCAGGAGTAGAGGCAGCCTGTGGAATTGGTGCCCCATTGCCTTTGGTAACTTGGGTGGCCATCCTTTGATGAGTTCCTGGCTGACTCTGGCTTTCCACTAGTGGGCCAGCTGCTTCTTCTGTTGTTACAGAGGACAGTGTCAGAATTTCCCAGGGAAAAGTTGACCAAAGTTCAACTTTAAATGTCATTGTGATTCATAGTTGAGGATTTGGGGGAGATCATTTAGGATGGACGTGAGGAGATATTTCTTCACCCCAAGAGTGATAAACCTGTTGGATTCATTATCACTGGAAATAGTTGATGCCAAAACATTGAATGTGTTCAAGAGGTGGCTAGATATAGCACTTGTGGCAAATGGGATCAAAAGTTATGGGGAGAAAGTAGGATTAGGCTATAGAATGGAATAATTAGCCATGATCATGATGAATAGCAGAGCAGGCTTGAAGGGCTGAATGGCCTCCACCTGCTCCTATCTTCTACGTTTTGATGTTTAATTCACTCAGCGCCCGGCCCATGAAAAAAATGTCAGCACCAGGTGAAAATCCACCTCGTTTTGTTCCACTCATTCTCAGTGAATTTCTGTGAAGGCATTTCTTAGGAAAGTGCAAAATGTAACTCAGAAAGTTTTTTTGTTACTTCAGACATGTTGAAATTGAATTAATATCCACTGTGGTTTGGAAAAGGCTGGAATATATGCAAGCTTGAAATTCAGCACTTTCCTGAAGTACGTCTAGATTGTATTACAGACCAAGATGTGAATTCGGAAAACCTGACTATAAATACACCTTGAGATCACTGTTACTGGAATGCTTTAAACTTCAGCTTGCTTCATCTCTTGTGTGGACTGACCATACAGGGCATATTCCCCAGTGGAAGACAATGTATCTTTCCTGGTAGTTATGGGGAAAATGTTAACAATTTAGTGGAATATGGTCATGGTGTACCTTTTGATATTCTCCTTCTTGGAAGGTTTCCAGAGCATGAAAGGACTTTTTTCCTCTCTCAGAGTAAAACCTGGCCTAACATCAAAGGCTGTGCAGTACACCAATTTCCAAGTAGGCCCACAGCTAGAGTTGGATGAAGCTTTACATAATCATTTCTTCACACCGTATGTGCTTGATTAACTGGCCAGCATCAGAACCTTTTACCTCATCAGAGAAATGGAATGTGTTCTTTGAAATCCCCGTTGTCTTTTAACTCATTCCTGAATGCTTACATAGCTGACCATGGGCGCCACTGACCATCTCAGCATTTATTGTTCAACCCTAGTTGCCTAAAGTGGAAAGATGTTAATAGCCTTCTTCCTGAACCCGCAGTTCAAAGTGTATTTATTAGTATCATAACTAGGCTTACATCAACACTGCAATGAAGTTGCTGTGAAAATTCCTTAGTGCCACACTCCAGCATCATTTGGGCATACTGAGGGAGAATTTAGCATGGCCAATACAGTTAACCAGCACATCTTTCAAACTGTGTGAGGAAACCAGAGCAAGGAGGATACCTACGCAGACACAGGGAGAATGTGCAGATACTGCACAAATAGCGACCCAAGCCAGGAATCAAACCTGGGTCCCTGGAGTTGTGAGGCAGCAGTGCTAACCACTGTGCCACCCCGCAGAGTGAAGATGCTTCCAGTTAGATATGGCAGAGGTTCTGGTGAGCCACAAGCCTGCCATGAAACTGTGCCTCAAGGGGAGACGATGGCCTAGTGATATTATAGCTGGACTTTTAATCTGTTCTGGGGACCTGGGTTCAAATCCCACCACAAGGTGGTGGAATTTTAATTCAGTAAAAAATATGTGGAACTAAGAATCTGCTGATGACCATGAAACCATTGTCAATTGTCAGAAAACTCCATTTGGTTCACTAATGTTCTTTAGGGAAGAAAATCTGCTGCCTTTACCCGGTCTGGCCTACATGTGACTCCAGAGCCACATCAATGTGGTTCACTCTCAATTGCCCTCTGAAGTGGCCAAGTAGGCCGCTCAGTTCAAGGGCAACTAGGGATGGGCAATAAATGCTGACCAAGCCAGCGACACCCATGCCCCATGAATGAATAAAAAAAATTCAAAATGATTACAAATTAACATAGGTAAACTAAGTGTAATCTTTGCTTTTAGCTCAGAGTCACCATCCCTAAATCCTAATGAACCCTGGAGGCCCCTATGCATGCAACCTCCAGGAAAGAGCCATTCATGCTCAGTTTGGATTTTTTATATCGGTCAGGCGCATATGCGGAAGATCCAGTGTTCTTCAGGAATTGCCAACCATGGAGTTGAACCTATACCCCTGCGCAAAAAGTTAAACCACAAAAAGGGCACAAAAACCTTGGGAATAATGTGAGAGACAGGAGAGATCAAATAAAACAGGAGCAAGAACAAGGAGTAGTAATAAAAAAACAAAATTCAGAGTCAGATAAATAACTGATAACAGGATAAATAACAGGAACTAATAAAGTTAAGAAAAGGAGAAAGTGTCTCCAATTAGAGAAATGGCCACAAAGAGCAAACTTCAAGTGAACTAACTCAGGAGAAGAGTTAGTGTATGATTACAAAGTGTAGCTTCCTAAATCACAAACCAAATATTTATTCATGATCTGGAATGGATATGGCAGACCTCAACTTGTCCTTTGAAGAGGGGACCTAGGACGGCATGGTGGCACAGTGGTTAGCACTGCTGCCTCATAGCATCAGGGACCCGAATTCAATTCCCAGCTTGGGTCACTGTCTGCACAGAGTCTGCACATTCTCCCTGTGTCTGCATGGATTTCCTCCGGCTGCTCCAGTTTCCTCGCACAGACTGAAAGACACGCTGGTTAGGTGCATTGGTCATGCTAAATTTTCCTTCAGTGTACCTGTGGCAACCAGGGGCTTTCACAGTAACTTCATTGCAGTGTTAATGTAAGCCTACTTGTGTCACTAATAAATAAGTTTTCAAACTAATTGACACCATAATTGCTTGCTCAATCAGGGAGCCTCAGCTGTATATAAATATGGGAGTGTCAGATCCAGTGGCATTCCAGGTTCTGACTGTGTAGCTTTCTAGCTTTCCAATTGGGACTTCTAATTTATTTCTAACGAATATATTTCTTAATGTTTTGAGATCCAAGTCCATGGCTAATGTGCTTTGAGATGGTAGACCACAATAGTCCAGACTAAGGGATCAGGGCGTTGTACCTCATGTGAGCACGGGATAACTATTCACCTAATTATACAGAAATATCATAAATGAAGGTGATTTCTGTTCTGTGTTTCTAGCAAAATTGCCATTTACTTATTTATTATTTCATTGGCTGCCAGTCACAAAAAAATTCCTAATAATACCTTTAAAAGAAGATAAATTATTTCTAACAGAAACAAACAGTGGTGGAAATACATGGCAAATTCATCAGCATCTGAAAAGAGAAAAGGCAAGTTAATGTTTTGCGTATAAGTTCATCATCAGAACTGGAAATTGGTTGAGAATCAATGCCCTTCACAGGAGAATGAGAATGACAGATTGAAACTGTGATTTTTGACCTCTACCTTTTATTTCACCTTTGTTTTGTTTGTTCCTTTGAAGGGACTCACCTGCCTTCTGTTTCCCCATTCCAGTGAAGTGTCTGCACCCAAAAGTTCACCTGAATTACACTAGTTATAATTTCAACCAATTTTGATCAACATTTTCAAGTTACATTCTAGTCTTCTATCACAAGGTCTGTTCAGGACATAAAGGTACTTACTATCTATTGGGGTGCGGGGGGGGGAGCGAGTGGTGTATCATTGGACTACTAATCCAGAGATCCAGGGTAATGCTCTGGTGGTTCGAATCCCGCCATGGCAAATGGTGAAATTTAATTTCAATGAAAATTTGTAATTATAAGTCTAATGATGACCTTGAAACCATTGTTGATTGTCATAAAAACCCATCAAGTTCACGAATGTTCTTGAGGGAAGGAAATTGTTAAAATAGTTTATTTATTAGTGTCACAGATAGGCTTACATTAACACTGCAATGAAGTTATTGTGATAATCCCCCAGTGGCCACACTCCGGCACCTAAATTGAGGGAGAATTTAGCAAGGCTAATGCATCTAACTTGCACATGGTTCAGATTGTGGAAGGAAACCAGAGCACCCAGAGGAAACCCACACAGACACAGGAAGAACATGCAAACTCCACACAGACAGTGACCCAAGCCGGGAATTGAACCTAGGCCCCTGGTGCTGTGAGACAGCAGTGCTAATCACTGTACCACCATGCTGCACGGTGCTTGTCATCTGTTGTCCTTACCTGATCTAGCCTACATGTGATTCCAAACCCACAGCAATGTGGTTGTTTCTTAAATGCCCTCTGAAATGGCTCACCCATTTCAAGAGAATTAGGGATGGACAGTAAATGCTGGCACAGTCAGCAACGCCCACACCCCATGAACAAATGAAATATTACCTATGAACCTCAATAGCAATATGTTACCAACCCAAGCATCATTTTATCTGAAGTAAGCAACTGGCACATTGACAGAGTTGTTACCAATCCTTTACTTATTGACACTAAATATGTCCATAGACTTTGAGGCTTTATAATGATGGAAAAGATTTTCATGTGAATTTTATGATCGTTCATTATGATCGTTCAAACTTTTAACCTCAAATGTCAAAAGCAGCTTTGGACATTAGGCTTGAAGGCAATGGTGCTGAAACCAGTCAATTCAGTCCATGTTGCTATGTGGATTATATTGTTACATATTTATTTAATTAACTTCTCAATCAGATGCATCCTTAATAATAGTGTGGAAGTTAGGTTACAACAATTATGAAAATTAAAGTTCCATAATTGTATAAAAAAACCATGTCAAGTAATGGAAAATGATTATTAGCCAAATACAGCCTTCAATAAGGCCAATACTGACTTCCAGAGGATAAAATAAATATATCTAAAACATTGTTCCATAAACACTGCATTCCAGGTCAGGACAACAGGATGAAAACAGAGAACAAGTTAATGTGACTATTACCAAATAGCAAGATATGGGGACATAGTGGACTAACAAAGGATTGGTTTTCTATTGGCTCAGAAAAGGCAAAAAGCTATGCTATGGTTAGTGGATATGTATGCCAATGAAAGATGTGAAAAATCTCTTGTTCCTAATTTTCTATAATTGACTATAACTTCTATTTCTCTGTAACCTCAGAACTGCTCCAGTCAATCCAATTTGGCTGTGGAAAGTTCTCCTGTGCACAAGTAATTAGAGACTTTGCATTGGATACATGGAGTCCAGCACTGTTTGTGTAAGGAGGCAACTGAGTGTCTTTAGGTTGTTGTTCCTCCAGAGAAAACTGGTTTACATCCCACTCGTAGGATGCAAATGGAGGCTGAGCAGCAATTTCCACTGCACTCTAGTTTTCCATGATGCCTGTGGGAAAACCCACCAATCCAAGAACATGTCATGATGTGCAAAAGACAGGACTTAACTGAAGACAACCAGAGGCTACCTTCAAAGTTTAGTCTGGAGATCACCAGTGAAAGCCTGGACTCTGGGACATGGGTGGAGGGAGTGCCTATCAGGTAGATTATCCAGATTTAGTGTCATCGAGGAGGTCCATTTTCCAGCCTTAATGTTCCTGAAGATTCATCTTTTTTCTTCAACACTAGATCAATGATGTTGGGCAGCTTTTCAATTCCAACAGCAGCCTCATGCTATCAAGCCTGACGCCATGTAGAAGATGGCACAAAACCTCCATATGCATAATATGTTACCTGGAGATGGAAGATATGGTACGTTTTCTCATCAGCCTCCACAACCAGAAACACTACTTGCTTCCAACATGGATCTTAAGTTGGGATTCTCTGGCCATTCCCGCCCTGCCAGTGAGAATGGTGAATTTGGTGTACAACCAAATCTCCATGCACTGCAGCAGGACTGGAGAATCCCAGCTATGGGCAAGATCAGAGAATCCCAGCCTTAGTCTCATGTGGGAGAATTCCGTCGATAAAGAGTGAATTCACTAGCAATTTTCTACACGTTTCTGTTGTAATTTCAGCAGAAATTCTAGGTAATAAACTACAAACTGTTTAACTATTTTTCCAAGTTACTGTGGCTTTTCTAGAAAAGTTTGGGGGAAATTCATCTCCCAAGAGGGAGGCCATTGGGCCCACAATGCTGTTGTGAAAGATCTTTGTCCCATTTCCCTGCCCTTTCCAATCCCTCCTTAATTTTTTCTTTCCAAATATTTGTGCACTTCCCTTTAAAATCCAACATGGATTCTGTTCTGTTTGTATTCTGCATTCCATGTCATAACAACCCTTTGTAAAAACAATTTCTCTTCGTTCTTTTGGTGTTGATCTTAAATTTATGCTCCCTAGTTATTGATTCAACAATCAGTGGAAATAATCTCATCCAGTTAATGTCATCAGAACCTCTCACCTTGTTCATGGCTGCTTTTGGATATCCCCTGTTTAATTTAAAAAAAAACACTTCCTTGCATGTCTTTTCATAAGTAAAGTCTAATTTCCCAACAGCATTTCTGCAAACCTGTGCTACATCTTATTTGTGGATGTTCTAATGTCCTTCCCAAATGGACACATCTAAAGCGGAGCGCAGTGTCATCGCCACAGCTCAGAACTGATTCCTTGCTTTAGTAGTACGCAGTACCTCAATTTAGAGATGATTGGATTGTCCAGCTTCACTGGTCCCACTACCAGAAATTTCCACCCAAGGTCACCGGACTTTTGCATGATCTTTTCCTGCAGTGGGCGGAACAGGAAAATTGCATCCTTTGGATCTCCTCTGTCATTACTTGAATCATAGAGTCCTTTTGGCCTATTGAGTCCACACTGACTCTCGGACAGAGTATCTTACCCAGCCCTTCTCCCCCACACTACTCTTGTAACTGCACACAATTGACCATGGCTAATCCATCTCACCTAATCCTTGGACACCAAGGGGCAACTTAGCATGGCCAGTCCACCTTAACCAGCACATCTTTTGGACTGTGGGAGGAAACTGGAGCACCCGGAGAAACACCATGCAGGTATGGGGAGAACATGCAAACTGCACACAAACAGTGACCAAAGGCTGGAATTGAACCTAGGTCCCTGGTGTTGTGAGGCAGCAGTGCTAACCACTGTTCCACTCTGCCACTCTCACCTGAGTTGATCTCGGTCAGGAAGGTGGTCAAGGAGTATCTTGCAGCCTATCTAACCCTCGGCGCACTCCAGTGACTTGGAAATCCTTGCTCCCTGTGTCTCCAGTTGAACTTCCGCACATGACTGAGATATGAACAGGATTAAAAAAAGTGTTTCAAAAAATATGAACATTTGAATAATAAGCAGGGAGCTGTTTCAGAGCAAATCTATGAGCAAATTATTAATATTACTGTGCTTTCAAAATGTAAATAATAAATATCCCCCAGTGACTCACTGCCCTATTTGTCAAGGTCTCTCCATAGTCACACTGAGTAACCTTCTACCAAGAGTTTGTTAACCTCGGCATGGCAAGGAAACATAGGTGAGATGTATAATTGGCATTCAATCTGCCAATTTTTCACCGACACTCATGAAAATGTCGTGAAAATTACCAACACCCCCAGCCTCACTCCCCCATCGTCCGCCCTCAACCCCACCTTTCCATTGACAGGCTCAAGACATGATTACAATGCAGTTTTTTTTCACACTGCTTGTTTATTATGAATGAACGAAACAGTATGTTCTGAAACTAAAATAAAATATTTCATTCTTATTGCGCACGGGCAGCTGCTTACTTCATCAGCTACATAGATCACCAACAGGAATCCAACTCCCAATCCACCCCATAGGGGAAAGCCATTTCTTGGTAATACTATCTGATCAAATTACAATTTTAAAACATCTACAGTACCCATTCATTCTTAAGAAGGACCACAACAGAGATGGCATTGAAAAAAAAACACATCAGTCTGAAAACATTCCAACTATCCATAAAATAATAGGAGAATTTCACAGTAACTTCATTGCAGTGTTAATGTAAGCCTTACTTGTGACTAATAAATAAACTTTCCTTTAATTAGGTAGTGGGCATGGGTCTGTAGGGAGACATCTAGCTGACATCAGAAATGCTGCCGTATCTGAAATAAGCACTTTCCAATGTGGAAGGCTTTCAACATCTGATCTTTAAATATCTAAAACAGGGAGAATCAGCTGGATGTCTAGATCAAGAGGGAGATCTAATATCAAGTACCACTTAACTGTGTTTGCTATTTCCCTCAAATACCCGTTCCAACCACTCTGTGTCAAAAGAATTCTCCTGAATTTTTGTTGCATTTATTAGTGAGTATCTGATACTTACAGCTCATAGTTTGAGATTTCCCCATAAGTGGAAGCATCTTTTCCACATTTACCATAACAAACTCCTTCAGAATTGAACCCTGGTTCAATATCGGCCTCAGATCATTATCTACGTGAAGTTTGCATGTTCTCCTGCTGTCTGCGTGAATTCCCTCTGGTGCTCCAGTTTCCTCCCACACTCCGTAGATATGTGGTTTAGGTTAAGTGGCCATACTAAGGTGCGCCTTAGTGTCAGGGGAATTAGCAGGGTAAATGTATGGGGATATGGGAAGAGGGCCTGAATGGGATAGTGATCAATACAGACACAATGGGCCAAGTGGCCTTTTTCTGTTTTGATTATATGATTCCATGATAATTCTAAATTATTCAATTACACCCTTAGTTTGTTCAGTCTTTCCAAATACTTTTAACTCCTGTTTTTGTATCATCCTTGTAAGTGTTTTGCATTTCCTTCAATATCTCTATATCAGAAATGGGGAATCAAAGCTAGTGAGTGGCCTCCTCCCTGTCAATTGGTCACTAGATTGAAATCACACATGTTCATGACCTCATGAATAAGGTTAAGTAAATTTAGTAATGCAAAATAATTCATAGCAAATTATAGAAAGTGTTTAATCATTCATATATTAACATATATCATATATTTATGATAAATATATCATCATATGGCTCCTTATCAACTTCAAGTAAAGAACTATTTACACTTCGTTAGATGGAGAAAGAACGCACGGCTCTCACAGAAAATGCTGTGAACAATCAGAACACAACTGACTTCACTTGTTCTTGCTTTCACTTACTTGTCACTTCAGTTACACTGGTAGGAAAAAAGACTGCACAGATGGAAACCAGCGGAATGTGGACTCTGAGGATGGGATTTTCCAGCCATGCCAGCCCCAAGACCAGAAAATCCCACCAGACTTTTGCATGGCCCACCTGATGCCAGGATCAATTTAGCGTGGCCAATCAACCTAACACATGCGTCTTTGGGTTGTGGGAGGAAACCAGAGCTCCTGGAGGAAACCCACAGAGACACAGGGAGAATTGCAGACTCTGCACACACAGTGATCTGAGACCAGGATTGAACCTGGGTCCCTGACGCTGTGAGGCAACAGCCTCTAACTACTGTGCGACCATGCCTTTCTACCCTTCCAAACTAAACCAAATTCTTACCCATAGCTCTTAATATATAATTTACATTGTATCTATTAACAGAGTGGGCGATTTATAATTAAAACCTACCTCCATCTCACAAAACTAAATGTGTTAAATTGCATCTTTCGCCGTGAAGCTAAATTAAACTGTTTTTTAAACTGAGAGATATATGACTTTTCTGTTTTGCCTTGCTGTGGAACTTTCCAGTTCATTTAAATTCTCTGGCTAGCAATGTGCATGCTTTTTCAATTTCAGGAGGCCAATCCATCACTAATATTGTTCCATACCCTCTTGGAGACAGGCATGCTACACCTTGTGATGTACAATAAACAGTGACATGAGGCCATCGTGAATCCATTTCCAATTTAACATGCTAAATATGTTGTCTATAAGTCGCATGTTTGTATTTTAACAATACAGAAATGCATTATTAGCTTCTGAATATCGCTTGCTATTATGACTAAATTATAACTGTTTGCAATGCCACGTTAGATAAAGTTCGACCAATTTATTTTGCTCTGCGATCTTATGAAGAGTTTGGCACCTGACACTGTCATTAATCTAAACGATTGAGGTAAGAAGTTATTTCTTTTAAATGCTATAATCTATCAGATCATCGGCTGAGATGGACTGATGGGAGCAGATGTTTTATTTTCAAGGAAAACATTCTTTTTTCATAGAATCACACCAATTGCAACACAGGGAGGCAGTTTGGCCCTTGCCAATTCAAGCTCTGTTTTTATTCCGTTCCCATTCCTTTTCAAACAACAACAACTACATATGTTTATATAGTGTCTTTAACATCATAAAGCACCCCAAGGCTCTTATCCATATAACATGTGCTTCCTTTTCAAGCACTCACTCAATTCCCTTTTAAATTATGTTATAATGTCGACCTCAGTTGTCACTCACTGTATTACAGCATTCACTTTAATAGTTCTCCATGTGAAATAAATCTCTTCTTACTTTCCTCTGCAGTCTTTCAGTGATTATTGGGGCAGCACATTGGCACAGTGGTTAGCAGTGCTACCTGACAGTGCTAGTGTTCCATTCCTAGTTTGTGTCACTGTCTGTGCAGAGCGTTTATGTTCTCCCCGTGTTTGAGTAGGTTTCCTCAGGTTGCTCCAGTTATCTCCCATAGTCTGAAAGATGTGCCGGTTAGGTGCATTGGCTTTGCTAAGTTCTCCCTCAGTGTACCTCAGAGATGCTCCTCCACTTCTAATTCTGGGTCTCTGTACCAGGCTTTCTTACAGCCTCACCATTCTGTCCCTGCCCACTGACTAAATCAGAAGATTGGCATGACGAGATTCAGAGCATTGGCTCTGGGTCAGGGAGGAGCTTGCAGTGGGAAGGGGACAATCCAATGGTTATGATCTACATAGGTATCAATGACGTAAGTAGGCTTAGGAAAGAGGTTCTACTGAGGGAGTAAAAGCAGCTCGAGACTAAATTAAAAAACAGAACCTCAAAGTAAATAATCTCTTCATGATGACCTGAGCCACAAGAAAAATGGAGTAGGATAAATGAGATGAGAGAGTTAAATGCATGGCTGTGAAATCGGCATGCAAAAGGGTGATTCATGGGGAATGGCTTTCGATTCATTGGGAAAGTGGAAGCTGTATCGTTGGGGAGAGAGTCTTTACCTAAACCTTGCTGGAAAGATTGTTCAGCGAGTCGTAAAGCTAGGGTGACAGAGAGGGCTTTAAATAATTGGGACAAGGGATCAAGTTTGAGAAAATATAAGGGTGACACAGCTATAGAGTGGTTAGCACTGCTACCTCACAGTGCCAGGGACACAGGTTCAATTCCAGCCTTAGGTCACTTGTCAGTGTGAAGTTTGCACATTCTCCCCGTGTCTGTGTGCGTTTCCTCCGGGTGCTCCAATTTCCTGTTGCAGTCCAAAGATGCGTGGGTTATGTTGATTGGCCATGCCAAATTGCCTGGTAATGTCAAGGGATTAGCGAGTTAAATATGTGAGGTTATGGGAATAGGGCTGAGTAGGATTGTGGTCAGTACAGAGTTGATGGGCTGAATGGCCTTCTTCTGTAATGTAAGGCTTCTATGATTCTATGAAAGTAAAAGACAAGGTGTGCATGAAGTGAGACAAGAAGGGACAGAGTGTACAAATCTAAGAATGCATCAGCAGATAAAATTAGAGGTTACAATGATAGCGCAAAGGGAGAACTATGAACTGTGTATCTGAATACACATAACATAAAACAGATTAATCGACAGTGTAAATATAAATGAATATGTATGATGTGATAGCTATTACAAAGACAAATGACTGCAAGATGATAAAGACTGGGACCTAAATATTCAAGGGTACATGACATTTAGGAAGGGCAGGAATCTCGGAGAAGGTTGGAAGGGTAACTCTGTTAATTAAGGATGACATTGGTGTAATAGGGAGAGGTGACCTTACTTCTGGAGATCAAGATGTAAAATCAGTTGGGTAAAGATGAAAAATAGTAAAGGCGAAATGTCATTTGTGGGAATGGTTTACAGCACCCCTCACAGTAATGATATTATAATATGGGGTATACAGGAAGAAATGATAGAGACTTATCAGAAAGATATGGTGTTAATCATGGATAAATTTAATATACCTAAAGATTGGAGAAAACAAATTGACGAAGATATTGATGAGTTCATAGAGTGTTTTTGGAACAGTTTCTCAGACTAGCATGTCCTAGAGCCAACCAGAGTGCGGGCTATGCTAGGTTTGGTAATGTGTTATGAGACAGAATTCAGTAATGACCTCATAATGAAGGTATGCTGAGGTAGCGGTGATCATAGTATGATTGAATTTCACATTCAGTTTGAGGGAGAGAGAAGGAGACTTGGGATCTGAGACTTCTGCTTTAAATTTATAGGGGCATGAAGAGAAAGCTGGTCAAAGTGATAGGTCAGTAGAGATGCAGTTACAGACATTTAAGGAAATATTTCAAAATACTCGAAAAATGAGAAAGAAAAACCATAAGAGAAGAATTCACCATCCGTGGCTGAGTGAGGAAATTAAAAAGTTGGTATCAAATTGAAAAAAAAGTATGTATTTGTAAAGATGGCACATCAGAAGACTGGACAGTATATAAAGAATAGCAAAGAATGTCTATATGGACGCACACATCCAGAAAATCCTACCATTTTATATTACACAGGCAACACGAGAGCTCAATGACTATCACTGTTGCTGTGCAGATACAGGGATTTGGGCCAGTATCTGTGGGATTTTGCACATTCTCCCCGTGCTTGTGTGGGTTTTCTCCAGATGGTCTGGTTTCCTTCCACACCCCAAAGATGTGCTCTTAAGCTGATTGGCAAAACAAATTGTTCCTAAATTGTCTCCCCAATTTGGTTCCAATGCAGATTTCCGTAAATATAGACAAGAGTCATGGGTGGAAGTGGGAACATTAAAATGGCAGTGCGGGCTCGTTGGGCTGAAGGGCCTGTTTCCTGTGCTGTGTTGTTCTTTGTTCTTTGTTCTTATGAGAGAAAGATAACTGGAAATATAAGCACAGGTAATAAAAGTTTCTACAGGTATTTAAAAAGAAAAAGAGTTAATACAGTAAACACTGGTTTCTTGAGAGTGAGAATGGGGAATTAATAATGAAAGTAAGGAAATGGTGGATAAATGAAAGTATTTTGCATCAGTCTCCACTCCAAATGATACAAAGAAATTACAGATATTTTTGTCTATCAAGAGGTGAATGAAAAGGAGGAACATAAAACAGTTTTACCAGGCAAAAGACACTGAAAAAATTATTCTATAAAACTAAAGCTGACAAGTGCCCAGGTTCTGGTGGACTTCCTCCTAACATATAAAAGAAATGCCTGCTTACATAGTGAGATAGATTTTCTGACCTACCCACGGCATGTTTCTCACAGCAGGAAGCACTGCGCATTTGCTGACAGTAGGATCTTCTGGTCTCACTGCTGTTAATGGGATTTCCCATTAATGGCAGCCCACATCTCCAGGAACCCCAACGCAGGGGTGCACTGACTCCAGAAAATCCCACCAGTGTGAACAGCAAAAATTCCAGCCAGAAGATATATTGGTTTTAATTTTTCATAATTCTCTACATTTTGGTGAAGCCCGTCAGATTAGAAAGTAGTGAATTTGACTCCTTTATCCAAGAAAGGAGGGGGCAGAACACAGAAAATTACAGACCAGTTAACTTAACATTTGTCACCAGGAAAATGCTGAGATCTATAAAGGAAATTACAGCAGGGTACTTAGGAACTTCAGTGCAATCAGGCAGAGTCAACATGGTTGTATGAAAGTGAAATAATGTTTGACTAATTTTTGAAGTTTGCTGAAAAAGTAACAAGCAAGGTGGATAAAGGGGAATTTGTGGATGTACTGTACTTAGATTTCCAGAAGATATTTGATAAAGAGCCATATCAAAGGTTACAACAGAAATAAGAACTCATGGTGAAGAGGGTAACATATTAGCACATTAAGAAGACTGGTTAATTAAAGGGAAACAGACTAGGCATAAATTGGGTTATTTTTGAGTTGGCAAGATGTGAAAAGTGGCATGCCACAGGGATCCTTGCTGAGACTTCACCCATTTACAATTTATATCAATGATTTGGATGAGGGACTGAATGTATGGTTGCTGAATTTGTTGATGACACAAAAGTAGGTAGGAAAGTAAGTTGAGAAGAGGGCACAAGGAGTCTGCAAAGGGACATAGATGAGCTAGATGAGTGGGCAAATATTTAACAGTTGGATGATAATGTGAGAAAATGTAAACTTGTCCACTTTGGCAGGAAGAATAGTAAAGCAGCATTTTATTTTGATGGAGAGAGATTGCAGAACTCGGAGGTACAGAGGAAGCTGGGTGTCCAAATTTAGCAATCAGATGCAGCAAATAATTAGGAAGGCAAATAGAATGTTGATGTTTATTGCGATGGAGAATGGAATATGGGGAATGGAATGTAAGAGTAGGAATGTTTTTCTCTCATTGTACACGGCATTGGTGAGGTTACATTTGAAGCACTGTGTACAGTTTTCATCTCCTTATTTAAGAAAGGATATAAATGCATTAAAAGCAGTTCAGGGGTAGTCAACTCATAGCTGGAATGGGAAGGGGTGTTATCTTATGAGGAAAGATTGCATAGGCTGGGTCTGTAGCCACTGAAGTGTAGAAGATTGAGAAGTGATGTTATTGAAACAAGTAAGATCCTGATGGGAGTTTACAGTGGGTGAATGCTCAATGGAGATTCCACTTGTGGGAGAGACTAGAAGTAGGGGACACAGCTTAAAAATAAGTCTGCCATTTACGTCGGAGGAAATGGAATGTTTTTTCTCAGAAGGTTGTGAATCTTTCAAATTCATTTCCCTGGAGAGCAGTGAAGGCTGGGTCATTGAATGTCTTTAAGGCAGAGGTAGATAGATTCTCAACCAGCAAGGAAATCAAAGGTTACCAAGGGTAGGTGGAATGTGAAGTTAAGGCCACAATCAGATCGGCCATAATCTTATTGAATGACGGAGCAGGCCTGAGAGGCCAATTGCCCTATTCCTGCTCCAAATCGATATGTTCTAATGTATGCTGATGGACATCACTGAGTGTGAACAGTAAAATTCCCTGAGACAGAAGACCTTGGATTTAGTTGGTTAATACCATATTTCATAACTGTACTAAAGACTAGCACTGCAAGATAATGAGAAAAATTAACACAATAATAACTGATTGATGAATGAATATTTTAATTTGAGCTAGGCACCTTGCTTAGCCATAAGGAGCCTGTTTCTTAAATACTTGGTTCAAAATAAAATTACCATGTAAAAGTCAAAGATCCCCAGCTTTTGGTTAAGAGCCTTTTATACCTCCCAAATCAGTAATTGTGGCTGAATTCATTGATTATTTTTCTAATATAGATTCTAACAGTTTATTTATCACTGTCACAAATAAAGCTTACGTTAACATTGCAATGAAGTTACCATAAAATTTTCCTCATTGCCATAGTCCAGTGTCTGTTCAGGTCAATGCACCTAGCCAGCACATCTTTCAGAATGTGGGGGGAAACCCACACAGAAATGGGGAGATCATGCAAACTCCACACAGACAGAGACCCAAGCAGAGAATCGAACCTGGGTCCCTGGTACTATGAAGCAGCGGTGCTAACCGCTGTACTACCTTCCTGCCCAATAAGCTTCTTCACAGCACTTGGCTAACACACAGAGTACATGGAGCTTTTGCTACCTTCTCTCAGAATCACTACTCAGAGTAATCCTTTCACTTTTACATTCTCTTAAGAGCCCATGAAGCTTCCTCAAGTGTTGCCACATCTTTGTGTCTGATGGGTGGGTGCCTCAAGAGGCTAAATACTTGGCTTAGAATACAGTTCTTTTCATTGTGAATTATAGAATCCTACAGTGCAGAACTAAGCCATTCAGCCCCCTTCAAGTCTGCAGCAACCACAGTGCCACCCAGGCCCTATCTCCATCACCTCATGCACTTACCCTAGCTAGTCCCTTGATACTAAGGGGCAATTGAACATGGTCAATTTATCTAACCCGCACATCTTTGGATTGTGGGAGGAAACGGGAACACCCAGAAGAAACCCACGCAGACATGGGGAGGACAAGCAAACTCCACACAGAGAGTGACCAAAACCAGGAATTGAACCTGGGTCCCTGGCGCTGTGAGGCATCAGTGCTAACCACTGTGCCACCATGTCACCCATGTTCTCTTATGCGGACATTCACTGTGAACATTGACGCTGTCTGTTCTGCTAAATCTAGTTTTAGCAATTAAAACAAACCTTCCAAAATATTTAAGAATTTCAAGATCTCAGACACACTTTTCCCATTGTATTTATTTTGTGCTGAATATAAATTAAACCAAATGGGTGGATCTTGAGCTGGATCGGCAATTTGAAGCTGATTTAAATATATTATAATAGATTTTAATTTTATTAACCCCTTCCATCGCCATATATTGAAACCCTCTGCCTTATATTCACACCCTTTGCTGTATATTCATACCCCTCGCTGTATATTAACGTCCCTCACTGCATATTGAAACTCCTCGTTGTATATTCATATCCCCTGCCATATATTTACATCATTTGCTGTATACTCTCATTCTTTGCTGTATATTCACATCCCTTGCTGTATACTGATGGATTTTCAGACCCATGACATATATTAACACCCCCATCCTATATATTCACACCCCTCGCTATATATTCATACCTCGCTGTATATTCATACTCCTCGCTGTGTACTGACACCCACTTGCTCTACATTCACACATCTCGCTATATATTGACACCCCTTGCTTATTTTTACACCCCTCACTGTATATTGGCAGCCCCTCGCAGTATATTCACACCCCAGATTGTATATTTACTCTCCTCACTTATATTGACACCCCTTCGCTGTATATTTACATCCTTCACAGTATATTCCCATCTCCCACTGTATATTCACACATCTCTTTGTATATTGACACCCCTCGCATTATATTCAAGCACCTCATTGCATAATCACATCTCCCATCATATATTCATAGCCCTCGCTGTATATTCACACCCCTCACTGTATACTGATATCCCCTCACTCTATATTCACATCCTTCATCATATATTCAAACCCCCCCACTATATAGTGATCCCTCCTCTCCCCGGCGTATCTCCACACTGTGCCAACACAACAAGAGATCAGTTCAGTTTACATGTACATGTATTGTGGAGATTCCCCCCAGGAGTGTGAAGGTGAATATAGCCACTAGGAAAAGGCAATGCTTGCACTATCCCTTGGCACAGTTGGCATTGCCAGGTTGGCAATAGAGGGGGGGAAAGAAGCACCAACTCTGATCAGGGTAGGGGGAGCCCCTGAGACCTCTGTGGTGAGCTGCGGGCGAATATTACATTCTGATTAGTACATCCTTTAAACATGGTGCCCCTATCTCAATGCAGTCAGGCTTTGCCAGCAAGTTAAGGTTCTGCCCACCTGCGTGATGTAAGAAATTCGCCCACCTGTTTTTTTTTGAGTGTGGTAAGATCTGGAGAGAAAAATGTAAGATTGCCCCCGTTGGGAGCTGTGAAAATTGCAAACACGTTTTTTCAGATTTCTTAACATTCCTGTGAACCCTTCTTGTATTCTAAAATGTGCTAATGGAGATTAACATTCTTTAAAAATCCCTGATAAGTATGTTTCAAGGCCTTGTTCAAGGGCAAGCAAAACCAAATCATATACAAGAGGAACAAGAAATAACTTTTGAACTCACGATAAGACCCAGAGCTAATGCGGATCATGTAGGGTGACATTTTGCGGTATCACCATAGTATTGACAGAAATAATTAGAGAGTATTTGATTAATAAATGTTTCCTTTGATGTACGTAAAGAGATTTTGTTCTGAGGCTTTCAAATGTCATGCAGCTGTTTAAGGGTAGTAACAATGACCATCAGAGTTAGAATCTCTACAGAAGGAGGCCATTTGGCCCATCAGGTCTGCATCGATTCTCCAAAAGAGCATCTCACCCAGGCCCACTTCCCCCTGCCCTATCCTCATAACCCCCCCAACCATTTAGCATAGCTAATCCACCTAACCTGTATGTCCGATATGAGCTGCATCGTACAATCATTTCCGTTGACGTCTCGTACCAATAGACAGGGGATTTCATGGAACAAATATTTTAGCCATTGAATTGCAGATATTTAAGATATAAATAGGCCCATCACAGGAGCAATCCAAATCTAATCCACCTGCCACCTCTCCTCATTGCCTTTGTTTCAGATACTTTTCCAATTTTCCCTTACAAGATGCAATAGTTTCTGCCCATTCTCTCTGAGTTGAAACATTCCATCCTCTTATTAACCTCCTTCAATAGAAATCTCTAATCTCGCTCTTCACTCTATTAATAATCCTTTAAAATTGATCACTCTTCATTGTAGGAAGATTAAATAGTCTGCCCTTATTTTGCCTTTCAAAAACACTTCCAACTTTTGAAAGGCTTTATTAAATCACTGGTTCTTTGGCTGGGAGATGGCAGCCACAATAAGCACAATTCTGAAGTGCTACTTTCTTTTTGGGTTTGGCAAAGCATTCATTTCCATTTTTGGTATCATAAAACCAGACGTATATGGGAATAAATGGCCCCAGGCCTTTAAGTAGTCAGTAATGAAGTGCAGTCATTTTCAAGTGGAATTATTTTTTAAACTGAGTTTGACACAGCCAGTCTGCAAACCCATTTCTTGACATGGTAAAGTCTACTTAACCTTTATTAACATCAAAGCTCTGTTCCGTCATGCACAGGATTGCTGTCTCTGTGTGTAAATATTACACAGACTTGGAAAAGTGCTCCCATTGTTCTGCAACACCCACTTCACATTTTGTTATCAGTGACAATTTATTTTGAGCTGAATTTTCCAAGAATTATAATTCTGTTCTTTATCAGCAAGACATTATTAGAGATACCTTCTGACTTCCTGTCTAAGTGTTTGATTTCCTATTGTTCTAAATGCATAACAGATTTGACCTTATGTTCCTGTTCTATTTTGCAGATCTATATAATCTTGTGCTGGCTGCAGTACCCCTGTATCAGTATCATCACTGGCTTGTTGGTAACTGAGCCCACACATAATATTTCTCATCTGTGTGTTGACACTCTTCCTGTCAAAACAGTTAGAAAATAAAAGGCCACTGGATAGTTCACTGTAGAGTCATACGAAGTATGCTTAAGGAAACTAAATGTCATTTCAATCAAGAAAAGAAAATGGTTATTTAATCTTTACTACCAGAAAATCATTCTTTATTACTTATCTGACTCCACTTTTATCAAAGAAATAAATGTCACATACCAATTGTTAACACTCATATATTTAAGAGCACCTCCGCACTCTGTACAAATATTGTGGGCTGTTTTATTGAAAATATCTGAAGCTTGGCCACCACTTGGCTCAAATAAGGAGATATATTATATCCTAAGCTGAATGTGTAGTTACTGAACAATTTCACGTTTTTTTTGCGATGATGTATATTAATAGACTGTAAAGGTCAGTGCAACAATAAGGTTCTGAATCAGTCGCTAATGGATTTTGTCTGTTAGCCCAAATGTGAAGATTTCAAATCATTGGGGCCAGACACAGCTGATTCTGAACTTTATATAAGAGCTGCCTGGCTGTATTATTATTCCCAGGCAGAATGGAGATGAGCAGGCAACTCCCCTGTCAATTACGTGTGGCAATGGACTAGTGCTATTAAGTAACGTTAGCCGCAATTAAGGCTTACGTTAATACTGTAATGAAGTTACTGTGAAATTTCCCTAATCACCACAGTCGAGCACCTTTTTGGGTCAAAGCACCTAACCAGCACTGGTTTGTTGATAACTGAACCCACACATAACATTTCTCATTTCTGTGTTGTCACCCTCCCTGTCAAAAAGGTAGAAAATAAAAGGCTACTGGATAGTTCACTGTCGAGTCATACAAACCTCCATTGCCAGTCAGAAGAAAGGCAGATGTAAGCTTAAGGAAACGAAATACCATTTCAATCAAGAAAAGAAATGGTTATTTAATCTTTACAGAATGTGAAAGGAAACGAGAGCATCCAAAGGAAACCCATGCAAATACAGAGAGAATGTGCAAACTCCCCACAGACAGTGATTCAAGATGGAAATCAAGCCCAGGCCCCTGGAGTTGTGAACCAGCAATGCTAACCACTATGCTACCCTGTCACCTGTACTACCGTACCTGTTATTGCTAGACTATTAATCCAGAAATTCAACCAATGTTCTGGAGACCTGGGTTCGAATCCCGCCACGGCAGATGGTGGAATTTGAATTCAGTTAAAAAAAATCTGGAATTTAAGAATCTATTGATAACCATGAAACCATTGTCAATTGTCAGAAAAACCCATCTGATTCAATAATGTCTTTTAGGGAAGGAAGTCTGTCATTCTTATCTAGTCTGGTCTACGTGTGTCTCCAGAGCCACAGCAATGTGACTGATCCTCAACTGTCCTCCGGCAACTAGGAATAGATAGGCAATAAGTGTTGACCAGCCAGTGATGCCCATGCCCCACAGAATGAATTTTAAAAATAGATCATGGTGGGATGATTTAACGCATGTAATTTAAGTAATTATTCAGCACTGACTACATTTTGCTGCAAAAACATCCAGCCTTTATTGATAAACTTTGCTGTAGTTTAGGTAATGAGTTGTGCTTGCTGCTGTGTTTAGAGACACTTCGTAAGTAGACTCTGTAGTCTTATGTGAATTACTATTTAAATGGACTCCACTTGCTGATTGACAAGGCTTTGTTCCTTGCAAAATATGCAATTTGCATTGAGTCCAGCCATAGGTCCCAATCCAGCTCCAACTCGCTGGGTAGCACAATGATTTAAATAGACACCCAGTTGCATGATGTGGTGTTTTTATTTCTCCTATGTCTCTTTGTGCTATTAACCCAGCAGAAAGGTCAATCTTTTATGTAAAATAGAAACAGAAAATGCTGGAAACACTCAGCAGGCCAGGCAACATCTGCACAGAGAGAAATCGAGTTAGCATTTAGGTCAATGTCCTTTCGTCAGAACTGAGAAAAGTTAGAGAACTAACAGGTTTTGAGTAAAGGGTGCGTAGGATAGTGCCTAAAACAAGTTTGATAATAGGGTGGAAGATCTGAGAGATTGAAGGACAGAAGAGTTAGTCTTCCTGGGACAAACACAATGGTGATAGGGCAAGAAAGGAAACGAAGAAACAGAACAAGTGCCCAGAGCCACTCTGCTACTGACTGAAAGCAAAAATAATAGAGAAACCGAAACATGCAAAGAAAAGAAATTAATTGTGAAGAGAAAGATCACGGCGAAAATAACGGAATTGCTATAATCAGAAGTTCCACACACTAGGAAAAGACATTTCCCATTCTTGAAGGGTTGGGAATGAGAAGGAGCACCTGTGTGATTTACAGAGACAACTGGCCATTTATATCATCAACTGCCTCTATTGAAATGGAATTTTGGGGGGCCAGAAGTGGATGGGTGCAGATTAGACCAGGTAAGAGCAGGTCTAAGCTTGCTGGATTTGTTTGGCTAGCCAGGGCACCCCTTTGGAGAAGTAGGACACCCCTTTGAATAGCCAAGTCCAAGTCACAAATAGAAATCAAGAAAAGCAGTGGCCCTAAACCCAATCCCTGAGGAACTTCACTGTATACCTTCTTCCAACCTGAAAAATAAATGTTTACCAGTGCTCTCTATTGCTGATCACTCAGACAACCTCAAATCCACGCTGTTCCTTCAAACCCATGTGCTTTAACCTTAATGATAACTCTGTTGTGTGGCATTGGTATCAAATGCCTTTTGGGGATCCAAATACACCACATTATCCTCATCAATCCTCTCTATCACCTGACTGATCCAAAAACTCAGGCAATCTAGTCAAGCATGATGTACCCTAAAAACATCTCTGCAGCTTCTCCTTAATTAATCCATATTTGTCCAAGTGATTCTGAATTTTGCCCCAAATTATTGTTTCTAAGCACTTATCCAGGTTAAGGTTAAACTCACTGGCCTGTTGTTGCCAAGTTTATCCTTGTCCCTTCAATTTTTGGAGTTGAGAAGTTGTGAGTTTTCCAAATATTAATAGAAAAGTAATAATTGCACAGATATTCTTGAACTCTTGATTGTTGTATATGATAAATACTGCACTGAAATGATATTATTAATAAATGAAAACGGAACATGCTAGACATCTGAAATAACAGCAGAATACATTGATGATGCAGAACAGGTCTGTCACTATTTGAAACCACAGACCAACATTGACTCATTTGTGACAGTTTGGGCTTTTCAAACATCCTTTTATCTTCCAGAACTAGGAATTATAGTTTGCGGATAAGAGATAAACCTTTTAGAACTGAGTTGGGAGAAATGTCTTCACCCAGAGGGTGGTGAACATGTGGAATTCACTATCACAGAATGTAATTGCAACCAAAACGTTGTGTGATTTCAAGAAGAAATTAGATAAACTCAGATAAACTTAGGGTCACCGTCTGTGTGGAGTTTGTATGTTCTCCCCATGTCTGTGTGGGCTTTTTACGGACATTGCAGTTTCCTCTCACAGTCCAAAAATGTGCAGGTTAAGTGGATGTTAAATTGCCCCTTAGTTTCAGGGAGACTAGCTAGGGCAAGTATATGGCGTTATGGTGATAGGGCCTGGGTGGAATTGTGCTCAGTGCAAACTCAATGGGTCAAATGGCCACCTTCTGTATGATTCTATGATATATATATATAGCTCTTGGAGCTAAAGAGATCAAGGATGTGGGGAGAAGGGATGATCAGAGTATTGAATTTGATGATCAGTCATGATCAAAATTAATGGCGAAGCAGGCTCGAGGGGCCAAATGGCCTCTTGCTACTTCTAGTTTCTATGATATCAGAAGCAAGCTATGACATACATCAGTTTAGGAATGTGTGCCACAGATTGGATTATAATAGCCCTAAATTTCATGTAAGATACTATATCAGATTTGTAAACGTGAATATTAATATGCGATCTCTTTACAAATATTATTAGGAAGATTCCATGGAATTACTAACATCCATCTCAACAAACAGGCAGGGATCAGATTTAAAGTTCCATCAAAGGAGAGCACTTCTAAAAATGCAGCATTACCCCAATCCTGTGCGAGAGTCTTAAGTCCAGATTACAATATGGAAATGCCACACTGAGCTCTGCCAATCTCTTCAAAAGGATGGATACTACAATTATAGGACAATCCCTGTAGGATTTCATGAACTTACATTCAAACATTCTGATATGGGTCTTGAACCAACAATTATTGCAATATAAACTAAAGGTTTAATACCTGGTTAGCAAGCTGTGCCAGCCACCTCAAAAGTGGCCCAATCCAATGTTGGGTAGGATATATTTCAAACACCGTTTTTGCACACCATATTGGACCCCAAAAGTTAACCCTGATATGCTAAACTCACCCCCTTTCAAAGGAGACAATCAGGTCCAATTTCCACCCCAAGGCATTTTCACATCCTCTTTCCCGAGGAAGTTACTGGTAAACAATTCAATTGGATTTAGTTTAAAGCAAATATCAACTGGACCAAATGATTAATCTGATTTGAAATTACTTGATGAGTGAAATTGATTCTCCCTGCTTGTGTTATGTTGGCAAATGATCACATTGCAGAATCATTGCAACTTACAATCAGAGTCACAATGGCCAAAGTACAGATTTTGAAAAGTGATTCCTGATGTCTTTTGCTGAATTATGGTTCTACTTCACAATTCTTTGTGTGCTGAATTTTGTGTGTGACGCAATCAGACCTGTCATTGCAAACGCAGGGACAGCAATTTACAGCCAAATTTCTGACGTTTCCACAATGAGACTTCCATTTATACTGTGCTATTTGACCTGCTATTCACTATTATTTCCGGAATCTTCTGAGGCCTGGCAGCATAGAATCAGAGAGGCCATGTTTTGTTTGTACTTTAATACTTGATGACAGGCGATGGGCTCAATTTTTCCGGAAAGAGTTGCTGACTAACTATGCTTCTGGCATGTCCTATTGCAGCTAAGTGCCAGTGATGTGCGCATATATTGTTAGCTGATGATTCATATGATTGAGGCCAAATTCTATAGTTTGTTTTATCCTTTGAAGCACTGATCTGTTTGGCATATTGCACATTGTTCATCATTTATAGAACCGCTGAAACCTAGCATATTGGAGTTTGAGCTTTTGCTTCTTACTGCAACTTGTCTTTTGCCTTTGAGCACTGCACTGCACTTTGCTTTTTTTTGTCTTTTAATTTTCTTCCTTCTTCTCTAGGCACAGTCATATGTTAGAGGGACATGGTAATGGTACTGAACTAAAAACCATGAGGATGGCAGATTTTCTTCCCAAAGGACATGAGCAAACTAATGGGTTTTCAAGCCAGTCAATGGTAGTTTTATGGCTGAGATGAGTTTACCATGTGGGATTTGAACCCATGTCCCCAGAGCATTAATCTTAGTCTCTGGATTTCTAGTCCAGTAGTATTATCAGGCAGACAGTCTGATGGTGTCAGAACCTACCAGTTGTGTGAGGTTAACATTCCCCTCCACTGCATATTGGATAGCACATTAAGAAGTCTCACAATGCCAGGTTAAAGTCCAACAGATTTATTTGGAATCATGAGCTTTCGGAACGCTGCTCTCTTCTCAAATGACTGAGAGTTGGGTTCACAAGCACAAACATGGCATATACAGACAGAGACGCAATTGCAAGATTATACAAATAAGCCTGTTGGACTTTAACCTATTGTTGTGAGACTTCTTGCTGTGCTCACCTCAGTCCTACACCAGCATCTCCATATCACAGCATAGCACTTTAATCATTTTCCTATGGACTCAACAGACAGGTTTTATTGGGTGCCAAGGTTTCCTCAGGTGCAATCTAACTTAGATGACCTTCATAAACAGAAGATTTTGCACTTTGGTTGGCACCTGAACACAAATACATTAGCATCCAAATCCAGCAACCATGTCAAGGAGTCTGAAAATAATGGAGGAGTTAATGGGATAATGGTAACATCACTGGACTACACAATCGACAGATCCAGGTTAATCCTCTTTGGGTGAAGGTTCAAATCCTACCACGGCAAGCTTGCTTCAGTAGGGGTGACCTTGTAACCTATCATCAATTGTCGTAAAAACCCTCCTGGTTCACAAATGTCCTTTAGGGAAGGAAATCTGCCACCCTTTACCAAGTCTGATCTACATATGACTCCAGACCCACACAATAATGTGGTTGGCTATTAACCACCCTCTGAAATAGCCCAGCACATGGCACAATGGTTAGCGCTGCTGCTTCACAGGTTCAGTTCTGGCCTTTGGTGACTGTGTAGAGTTTGCATATTCTCCCTATGGGTTTCCTCCGGGTGCTCCATTTCCTCCCATACGCCAAAGATGTGCAGGTTAGATGGACTGGCCATGCTAAATTGATGAGGTCCTGCAGCAGCAGTTTAGAGACTTAGGTAGAAAGTTAAAAAGCAGGACCTCTAAGGTTGTAATCTCAGGATCACTCCCTGTGCCACATGCTAGTGAGGCTAGGAATAGGAAGATAATGCAACTCAATACGTGACTAAATAGTTGGTGCAAAAGGGAGGGTTTCAGATACCTGAACCATTGGGGTCTCTTCTGAAGCAGGTGAGACCTGTACAAGAAGGACGGGTTGCATCTAAACTGGAAGGGCATAAATATCCTGGCCAGGAGATTTGCTGCTGTCACATGGGAAGATTTAAACTAATTTGGCAGAGGGATGGGAACAAAAGCAAAGATGAATTAGCTTTAAAGGGAAACAGAGAGTAGGGTCAGTAAGACTCAGAGAAAGAGCAGGCAGGGTGAGGTTACTAATCAAAGAGGGTCTGATGGACTGAAATGTGAGAAATGTAACAGGTAAGGCAGATAAACTTGCAGCTTGGATTAGTATTTGGAACTATGATGTTGTTGCCATTACTGAGACTTGGTTAAGAGAAGGACAGGATTGGCAGCTTAACATTCCAGAATACAGATGTTTCAGGTGGTGTAGAAAGGGATGTAAAAGGGGTTGGGCAGTTGCACTACTGGTTAAGGAGAATATCACAGCTGTACCGCAGAAGGACACCTCGGAGGGCTCATACAGTGAGGCAATATGGATAGAGTTCAGAAATCAGAAGGTGTAGTCACAATGTTGGGGATTTACAATTTAGGCCATTCAACTGCCAGCAGAAGATTGAGGAACAGATATGTAAGCAGATTTTGGCATGGTATAAAAGTAACAGAGTTGTTGCGATGGGAGATTTTAATTTCCCCGATATTGATTGGGACTCACTTAATGATAGGCTGTGGATAGGGCAGAGTTTGTAAGGAGCATCCAGGAGGGCTTCTTGAAACAGTATATGGATAGTCCAACTAGGGAAGGGGCGATACTGGACCTGGTATTGGACAATGAGCCGGGCCAGGTGGTGGATGTTTCAGTGGACGAGCAATTTGGGGACAGTGATCACAATTCAGTAATCTTTAAGATACTGATGGATAAAGATAATTGTGGTCCTCAAGTTAAGGTGCTAAATTTGGGGAAGGCTAATTATAACAATATGAGACAGGAACTGAAGAATGTAGGTTGGGGGCAGATGTTTGAGGGCAAATCAACATTTAGCATGTGGGAGGCTTTCAAGTTTAAGTTGACAGGGATTCAGGGTGGCCACATTCCTGTAAGGATAAAGGATAAGCATAGCAAGTTTTGAGAACCTTGGATAACGAGAGATGTTGTGAGCCTTGTCAAAGAGAAAAAGGAAGCATTTGTCAAAGCTAGAAAGCTGGGAACACACGAAGCAAGTATGGAATGCAAAGAAAGTAGAAAAAAAACTTAAGCAAGGAGTAAGGAGGCCTAAAAGGGGTTATGAAGAAGCATTGGCCAGCAGAATTAAGGAAACTTTCAAGGCTTTTTATGTATATATAAAGAGCAAAGAGGGTTGATCCACTGAAGGACAAGAGAGGGAATGTGTGAAACCAGAAGATTTGGGCGACGTATAAAATGAATACTTTGCGTCAGTATTCACCAAAGAGAAGGACTTCGCGGATGATGAGTCTGGGAAAGGGTATGTAGATAGTTTGAGTCATATTGAGATCAAAAAGGAGGAGGTATTGGGATTGTTGAGAAACATTGAGATAGTCATGTCTCCAGGGACTGATGGGATATACCCCAGAATAATAAGAGAGGTACGGGAGGAAATTACTGGGGCCTTGAGAGAAATCTTTATATCCTCACTGGCTAGTGGGGAGGTCTCAGATTATTGGAGAATAGTCAGTGTTGTTCCTTTATTTAAGAAGGGTAGCAAGAATAATCGAAGTAATTACGGGCCGGTGAGCCTTATATCAGCGGTAGAGAAATTATTGAAGAGGATTCTTCGAAACAGGGTTTATTCCCACTTGGAAATAAGTGGACATATTAGTGAGGGGCAACATAGTTTTGTGAAAGGATGGTCATGTCTCACTAGCTTAATTGAGTTTTTCAAGAAAGTGATGAAGATGATTGATGAGGGTAGAGCAGTGGATGTTGTCTACATGGACTTCAGTAAGGCCTTTGACAAGGTCCCTCATGCAGACCACTGCAGAAGGTGAAATCGCATGGGACCAGGGATGGGTTGGCAAGATGAATGCAAAACTGGCTCAGTCAAAGAAGACAGAGGATAGCAGTGGACAGATGCATTTCAGAATAGAGGGCTATGTCAAGTAGTGTTCCTCAGGGATCAGTGCTGGGACTTTTGCTGTTTGTAACATATTTAAATGATTTGGAGGAAAATGAAACTGATTTGTTAAAAATTTGCAGATGACACAAAGGTTGGTGGAATTGTGGATAACAATGAGAATCATCAGGGGATACAGTAGGATATAGACCGATTGGAGACTTGAGAGAGAGATAGCAGATGGAATTTAGCTAGGACATATGTGAGGTAATGCATTTTGGAAGGTCTAATACAGATAGCAAATATACAGTAAATGGCAGGACCCTTAGAGTATTGATAGGCAAAGGGATTTGAGTGTACAAGTACATAGGTCACTGAATGTGGCAACACAGGTGGAGAAGGTAGTCAAGAAGGCATATAGCATGCATTCCTTCATCGGCCAGGGCATTGAATTTAAAAATTGGCAAGTCATGTTGCAACTTTATAGAACCTTAGTTAGGCCGCACTTGGCATATAGTGTTCAATTCTGGTCGCAACACTACCAGAAAGATGTGGAGGCTTTGGAGAGGGTACAGAAAAGATTTACCAGGATGTTGCCTGGTGTGGAGGGCATTAGCATAAGGTGAGGTTGGAGAAACTTGGTTTGTTCTCACTGAAATGACAGAGGTTGAGGTGACCTGATAGAAGTCTACAAGATTGTGAGAGGCCTGGACAGAGTGGATAGTCAGAAGCTTTTTCCGAGGTTGGAATTACTAGGGGGCACAGATTTAAAGTGCAATTTACGAGACATCTTTTACACAGAAGATGGTGGGTGCCTGGAACTCGCTGCTGTGGAAGCAGATATGATAGTGGCTTTTAAGAGACTACTTGACAAATACATGACTAGGATAGGAACAGAGGGATATGGCCTCCAAAAGGATAGAGATTTTAGTTCAGTCAGGCAGCACAGTTGGTGCAGGCTTGGAGAGCCAAAGGGCCTGTTCCTGTGCTGTAGTTTCGTTTGTTCTTTGTTCTTTAAATTGTCCTGAGATGTGTAGGTTAGTTGGATTAGCTGGGGAAATGTGTGGGGTTGTGTGTATAAGGCAGGAGAAAGGGTCTCATAGAGAGACTCAGTGCTAACTTGATGGGCTGAATGGCCTTTTCTTTTTGTAGGGATTCTATGATTCTATGAACTCACTGAGATCAAGGGCACTTAGGGTGTCCACGTCCCATTGAAGAAAGAGAAAGCAAGTCTAGATAAAAGGCCGTATCCTTCTCTGCATATATGGATGCTGTCTTACTAAGAAACTCAACAACAGCATAGGAACATCTTGACTTGTGCAGATTAGCAGTTGCTGATTCTTGGTCGTCATCTCCCCCACTAGAGAAAATAACCCTTGCAACTTCAGCACAATGAAAGACTGGGTACTAAAGATCAGTGATTGTGCGGAGTGTTTCAGATTAACACAGCACACCACAAATATCAGTGAGATAAATGAGAAGTTAACCTGTGTTTGGTAACCATTCATCTCATGATGGGAAGATCGAGAGCAAGAACAGCAGACAAATTCTTGAATGTGAGACATTTTTAACTCAGTGTCCTTGACAGGAAGGAGTTCACAGAATCATGGAATCCCTACAGTGCAGAAGGAGGCCATTTAGCCCTTTGAGTCTGCACTGACAACAATCCCATACAGGCCCTATCCCTGTAACCCCACGTATTTACCCTGCTAATCCCTCTAACTTATGCCTGGGACGCAGGGCAATTTAGCATGGCCAATACATCTAACTCACATATTTTTGGACTATTGAAGGAAACTGGACTATCCTGGAGGAAACCCATACAGACACTGGGAGAACATGCAAATTCCAGACAGACAGTGTCTTAAGCCAGAAACCAAACCCGGGTTCCTGGGGCTCTGAGGCAGCAGTGCTAAGCATTGTACCACTGTGCCACTGATTCTATTGTTGATTGCATGTATCTCATGGGAAGATTGAAAGCAAGAACAGCAAGAAAATTCTCCAATTTGAAACCTTGTAGCTCAGTGTTCCCGGCAGGGATTCTATAACTAGAATGTAAATTACATTGTAATTATTGATGTGAGTTCACACTGTGGAATATTCATGCAGAGCAAGTCAATATATCTGAAATAAGTGAGTTAACAATTTCATTAAAGTAACACAAATTTTCACTTTGAATTTGCATATCTGCATGTTTGTTACAACACAGTGTGCTTTCTGTTTTGTGTGCAAGAAATTTTTCGCTGTATATTAATAGCAGTGAGAATAATAAATCAGATCAATAATTAGTGAGGGAGATTTTAACTCATACATATCAACTTGCTAATTAAATTATTTGATAGAAGTGAAACTTGTGCTTAAATTATACAATCTATTTATTACACAAGTGCATTGCCACGAACTGTAACGGATGAAGCAATTCCCTACTGTCCTGAGCTTTGTTTAATGTTTCAAGATTGATTGCTCAATTATCCAATGAACTTTGAAGACGTCTTAACCTATTCCTATAAAATCTGAACCTGTGTTTCTCATTCCCATGAACCCCATTCCTATCACCTTCAAGTTTATTCTCTGTGGAGGAAATAATGATTTCCTTTGCATCATTACACTTATTTTCCCAATCTCTCTGTTTATCTTCAGCCCCCACAAGTGAACTTATCCATTTTTCACCCTATGCTGTCTTGTTACAGTCTGTTAGTTCCCGACGATGCAGTTACACTTCCTTCTCGCTCACTTTACTCATCATTTCTCTTTCAATCATTATCATAGGGCGAAGGAGAGCACCATGATATGAAAATGCTGGAAATCATGTTAAATTAGCATTCAGGAGAAAATTTTAAAAATTAAATTTCACTGGAGAAAGTGTACTTTTAGCAGCATTACATGTGAGAAAAATGAAATATGTAGTCACCTGGGAGATATTATTAATTTAATTACCCATAACTTGAGTTATGAGCTTTCAGTTTTAAATTTATTTATTAGTGTCACAAGTAGGCTTACATTAACACTGTAATGAAGTTACTGTGAATATCCCCTAGTCACCACTCTCCGGCACCTGTTCGGGTACACTGAGGGAGAATTTATTATGGCCAATGTGCCTAACGTTTTGGACTGTGGGATGAAACTTGAGCACATTGAGAAAACCCACATAGACGTGGGAAAAAAGTGCAGACTCCATACAGACAGTGACCCAAGCCAGGAATTGAAGCCGAATCCCTGGCATTTTGAAGCAACATTGCTAACCATCATGCCACCATGCCACTCTGGATGGATGCATGACTAAAGGAGTCAGAGCTTTTCGGGAGGGTAGATATGACTGTAACGTGGAGACCACAATCAGGGCAATGTGATTTTACTGAATGGCGGAGCAGACTTGGGTTGGGCTGGGGGACTAAGTTGGCTTACTTCTTTCCCTAATGTTTGTATGATTGTATTTATGTTGGTTTGTTGTTTGGTAGAGCAGGAGTGTTCATTCTAACTCCAGAAATCAACCATGAGCAGCTGCCAGCCAGCCTTTGAGCCCCCTTCTCTTTTTGTGCTGCATCCATCCAGAGTGGCATGGTGGCATGATGGTTAGCAATGTTGCTTCAATCATGTTCTGACAGGCAAGCTGTATCAGGGCATCAGATTTGTGCTGATGATGAAAGATGATTTTGAGATGATCCCCTAACTTCACAGCTCTGATTTGTGGTCATTGAATACCATTGGAATCATGACTATTTTGGCTACAAATTAATACAGGCCTCATTATGTTCAATATGTTGGATGAACTCTGATGGTGTATTTACAAATCTTATTTTTCTCTTGCTGATCGGTTAGAGTTTGGTTTAGATCTTTTTTAAATGAAAAGTGAACTTAGAGACGAGTTAAGGATGGGTGACACAGTGGCACAGTGTTTAGCATTGCTACCTCACAATGCTAGGGACTCGTGTTGGATTTCCAGCTTGGGTCAGTGTGAAGTTTGCACATTCTCTCTATGGCTGTGTGTGTTTCCTCTGGATACTCCAGTTTCCTCCCACTCTCCAAAGATGTGCAGTTAGTGGATTGGCTATGCTAAATTGACCCTAATGTTAGGGGATGAGCAGAGTAAATATGTGGAGTTATGGGAATGGGGCCTAGAAGGGATTGTGATCAATGCAGGCTTGATGGGCCACATAGCCTCCTTCTGCATTGTAGGTATTCTATGATTCTTGTCAACATAGATGTTCTTTAACTGTTTGAGAAACATCAAAACAGTTGCCTTGTTAGTTGTGTCTGAAGTTTATTTCCATACAAGTACTTGTTGGACTAACAGACAGTTACTGTTTGCATACTTGTTTCCTGTATTATTTGCTCTTTGTTTTTGTCTGCTGTGGTGTTTTGGATGTCAGAGCCTGATACCGTGTAACCCAACCTTGAAATTCAGCACATACCCACACTTCCTGGGATAGCCAAGAACTCTAATCAGATCATTTTTGGTGAGCATGTCTTCAGCCTCCGAAACCAGAAACTCTGGCATTCCCTCCCTAAACTTCTCTCCTTCTAACCTAACTCTCCGTCTTTATATACACAACTTAAAACCTAGTCCAAACATTTGAATCCAGGTTTAAGTTGGCTCTAGTTTGCAATATGATGGCACAGTGGTTAGCATTGCTGCGTCACAGCACCAGCGACCTGGGTTCCATTCCCAACTTGGGTCACTGTCTGTATGGACAGTCTGCATATTTTCCCCATGTCTGTATGGGTTTCCTCCAGATGCTCTGGTTTCCTCCCGCAATCCAAAGTGTGCCAATTAGGTGGATTGGCCAAGTTAAAATTGAGCTTTAGATGTGTGGGTTAGTGGGGTTCCGGGGATGGGCCTGGGTAAGGTGCACTTTCGGAGAGTCAGTGTAGATGCAATAGGCTGAATAACCTCCTTCTGCACTGTAAGGATTCTCTGGTCCTATAAAGGACCTTGTTGCTGAGTGTGCAGCATTGTATCTCTGTTCAGATACACTTTGTGCATAACAAATGTGCTTCATTAGGCGTGTGTTCAGAGGGTATGTATCCCTCATCATTGAGGAGCCAACCCTCCACACACCGAGTTCCTTTAACTATCTCTGGCACCTGGGAGTGACTCAAAGAGTGGGATTTTCTGGCCTTGGAAAATCCTACCCGGGATCAATGGACTTTTCCATGGTTCACCCCTTGCCTGCTGTGAATCACGTGGCAGGTGGGATGATAAAATTCACCCCAAAATGTATGAATTGTGTTAGCTCTTTGGATACCTAGCACAAATGCTGGATTGGCTGTAAATGATTACAAATGAGCTGAATATTCAGAGAGTGAGTTCCATTAATGAATCACACGGGCTGCTGCCAGGGAGCTCTTGATACCATACGTGTGCAGTAGATGGTGCCCTGCACTTGACAGGAAGCATTAGATCACAGCAAATCTGGCAGTCTTGCTTAGGCCATCTATGCAGAACTATGTATGATGATGGGCTTTACTGAAAGGAGCATCAGTCACCTCCGTTATGTATTTGTGTGTCACCAATTATGAGATTTCACAAATGTCTCCAGTGGAGCTCTGGAAGGATCCGCAGACAATAAAGTTGGTTGCAGTGGTAACTTTCAAAGCATTGGATAGCTTCCAAGTCTGTGTGACATCAGTGTCTCATGAAGAATGTGGCAAACATGAACTGCATTTTTCATGGATTATTGATTGCACCAGATGTCTTCATGTATCTAGCTCCTGCTCAACCCCATCTGGGGCCCCACTGGCTTTTGTTCCTTAGGACAATGATCTTCCCTGATCTGTGCCAGTCAGCAATGGCTCCTTCTTCTCTTTCTAGCCAAAGCCTTTAAGAAGGCAGCATTGTCTGCAGGTTGCATTCTCAACCCATGTTTGCATCTGTGAATAGATTCAACTGAGCAATCAATGGTAATTTCTGTGGAATGTTCTCCCTCCATATATAAGGAATAAGCCCTTAATTTTTCCTTGGTCCACACATCGCGTGCCAAACCCACCCCTTGCATGATGACATCACCCTGGAGGTCAAAATGTGGCTGGGTTTCCCCCTCAGACATGGCTGCACATTCACAACAAGGGTCTTCATTAGGGTCAAAAGATCCAAGTCCTATGATCCATACTTAGCCTTCTGTTGGTTGTCCTCAGGTGAGCTTAACAATAACTATGAGTATTCAATCTGTCATGATATAGGCATGGTGCCCTGAATGCCATGACCATGTGGATATTCCTATTCGTCCCCCCAAACCCTTCAATGTTGACACCTCCATAGCCTTTGTTGACCTGACCCTTCCTCCTCAAGGTCACATACTTACTGACTTTTTGGGACCACCCTTCCCTTCACCCAATGACATCAATCAATACCCCTGCATGAGTCGTCAGCTACAGAATGCAGATGTCTCCCCTGAATGTTAGTGTGCTCTCTGCCTCACAATACTATAATCCCCAGGACCAAATTCGATAGGGGACAAGCCAGACACTGCATGCCATACTGTCTGTGACGGATGACAGTCACTGTCCAGAGAAGCTTTTCCCTGCCCAAGACCAGAACCATGACATGTGTGCATGCCAAGTATCTAACATGGCCCACACATTCTAGTGCAGTCTCTTTAATATGCCCTGGACTGTGTGATCTCAGCCCTAGAACAGTCTCTTCAACATTCCCCTGACATTGTGACCTCAGCTCTAGGACAGCTTGTTCAATATATCCCTGATAGCATGACCCGCACAGCTCCAGCACATTTCTTCAATATGTCCCTGACATCGTGACCTCAGGCCCTGGACAGTTACTATAATTCACCCCCAACAGTGTGGTCTCACCCCCAAGACTCTTCAATATGGTTGCAAAGCACAATGCCAGACCCTTCCTATATTCCTGGAGGCTCTGTCACCATAAACCAATGGCTCTAACCCTGAGGAATAGCATTCCTGTGTATGTCACAGCCAAGACCACTAGTTTTATTCATGGAATTGCATGGCTCAGAACCCTAAACACCACCAAAGATCCCAAGATGATGTGTAATGTGAATGGAAATTGACTTAGTCAACTGGAAACCCTACATGTAGCTGGACTACAGTGTGTGCATATCGTACTTAGTCTGATATGTTGACTCGCACTGAACAATACGATCTTTACTGTTGTGGGAACAAACTGTGCTTTTTTCCACAATTCACTGAATCTCACCCCACTCTCCTGCCCATTTGCCAATGTTCTTCTTTCTTAAGGGGCATCTCTTGTATGAAAAAGGCTACTATGATTTGCCACAAATTAATGTGAATGTGCACTAACATTACTTTTCACTGTATCACTTCAAACCTACTGGGGAAAAGGAGGTCCATTGCTTGAAAACGCTGCAAGAATTGGCTACAATCAGCTCAAAACAAGTTCGAAACCTTACCATTTTTAGAAAGAATTACCGTTTTCCCTGGACAAAATCAAGGTTGGTGGTTCGCCAGACATTCCCCATTCGATGTAATTGTTGTTTATTTCAATTCATTACAAGCCCTAAAATAATCCCAAAAGAGTCTTAAAAACCATGACTTTCTGGCTTTATGGACAATGCGCTATGTTGACCTGCTCTTAGAAACTAAATTGCTACTGTCTCTGTTACATAAATCTCTGAGCTCCCCCACTCAGTATCCTTCCTCCATTATGAGGTGCGTGCAAACAAGTATTGCTGAACGCTCCAGTCACCTGGGACAATGCTGATTTTTGGGAGAGATTTGTAAGAAGGATGCCAGGAAGCTTTAAGTGTGAGTTAAGATAGTCTTGAGCATTTTATAGCTACTTTCATTTCTGTGACTGTTCGGTCAGTTGTGCTGTTCTGAGAAATCAGGAGAGGAGTGACTCCAACTCTCAGCAAAGCATATGACTTGAGTAAATTCCCCTGCAACAGTTCAGAATTGTTGGCATGTGCACTGATATATACAGTTTTATTCCTTGCTTCACTGTAGAAACAGGGGAGCTCACCACCTCAGCCAAGTGCATTAACCACTCTAAACGAAATCAGAATTTATTTACAACAAGAGGCAAATATGGAACTGAATAACTAAGGCCATAATTTACTATATTTGCTGAATTTTGGGGGGACTGAGCCATGGCTTCAATTGTATTTATGAAAGCCAGTCAGTCTATATTCAAATACTGCCAATTCTGATCAGAGAAGACAAAAGGCAACTATTGTAGTGAGGTTTATTTAAATATATCAAGTCTTTGTCATTTGAGGCCAGAGACTTATTCATTTTTGCTCTGGACTCCATTTTAACATCTCCCACTCTTAAAAATATAACCAGCTCCACATATTGCAATGAGTTTTATATCTCCATAGCCTGATGGATAATAGAATTTAATCCCTTAACTGACTCATTTGAAACTCCTATTTTAACAGTGGCACAAGTATTCTCCTTTCAAACAGATGTGTCTGCGTGGGTTTTCCTGGGGTTTCCTCCCACAGTCTGAAAGATGTGCTGGTTAAGTGCATTGCCATGCTAAATTCTAACTCAGTGTACTCGAACAGGAGCCAGAGTGTAGCAACTTGGGGATTTTCACAGTAACTTCATTACAGTGTTAATGTAAGTCTACTAATCAATAAATTTTGAACTTGAAGGTTTCTCTAGGTAGCAGATAAAAGAATTCCGTGTGAAGGTGTGAAGTTATTTCACCTAGCAGGAGCACATATTATTCAGGCAGAAATATCAGGCTGCTTATTTTCATGGATTGTTTCATTCTTTTGTGGGATGAGGGTGTCGCTGGCCAGGTCAGTATTTGTTTCCCATCCCTGATTGCACTCAAACTGAGTGGTTTGATTGGCCATTTCAAGGGATGGCCAGGAGTCAGCACATTGCTGTGGCTCTGGAGCCACATGAAGGCCAGAATGAATGGCAGATTTCCTTCCCAGAAGAACGTTAGTGAACCAGATGGGTTTTTACGACAGTGACATCACCACTACATCTCTGTCTTGCACAATAGTCACTTTATATGTAAGCTCCCTTCCAGTGCAGAAATCTGACTGTGCCACCTGTAATGTCTTGCAAGCATACTGGCCTCTGAACCATAAGGTTCTGGGTTCAAATTCCACGATGTGGAAATGCCGGCATTGGACTGGTGACCTGACGAAGGGGCAGAGCCCTGAAAGCCAGTGGCATTTGTTACCAGATAAACCTGTTTGACTTTAACCTGGTGTTGTGAGACTTCTTATTGTGTTCAAATCCTATTCTAGGCTCGGGCACAAAAATCAGAGCTTGCTGAAGGAGTGCTGCATGTTCATGCTGCCTTTTGAGTGAGACATTGAACCGAGACTCCATCTGCCTGTTTGGAAAACTGGGAAGAAGCAGAGCAGAAGTTATCCTTGTGTCCTAGCCAGGAATTTTCCTTCTGTCAACATCACAAAAACAGATTATCTGATCATTATCACACTGTTGTGAGTGAGAGTTTACGAAGTACACATTAGTTGCTGCATCTCCTATATTGCAACAGTAACTATACTTCAAAAAAGATAGTCTATAAAGCACTGTGAGAAGTCCAGTAGTGGTGGCAAATACTTCATAAATGCATGTTTTCCTTTTTCTTAAATACAATGGTTCTGTCTTGTTGATGTATGATCAAAAGGATACTTTTCTTTCAAGTTTATTTATTAGCATCACAAATAGGCTTACATTAACATTGCAGTGAATTTACTGTGAAATTCTAGTTGCCATACTCCAGCACCTGTTCGGCTACACTATGGGAGAATTTAACATGGCCAATGCAACTAACCAGCACATCTTTCAGACTGTGGGAGAAAACGGGAACACCGGGAGAAACACACTCAGACACGTGGAGAATGTGCAGACTCCACACAGACAGTGACCCGAGCCGGGAATCAAACCCAGATTCCTGGTGCTGTGAAGCAGCAGTGCTAACTGTTCATTGGTCACAGCAAAACAGTTGGCAGTTGCACAGCACAATACCAGAAGAATTTGGTTTATTCCTTATGTCACTGTAAACCAATGGCTTTAACCCTGCAGAATAACGTTCCTTTGTATGTCATATCCAAGGCCACTGGTATTCATTACTGCAATTGCATGGCGCAGACCTCTAAAGACCAGTGAAGACCCCAAAGTGACGTGTATTCAGAATGAAACTTGTCTAAGTCAACTGTAAACTCTGTAAGTAGCTAGCCTGCCATGTGTGCATGTTGTGTTTGTGGAGATGCCAGCATTGAACTGGGTGGGCAGTAAGAAGTGTCACAGCACCAGATTAAAGTCAAATAGGTTATTTGGAATCACGGGTTTTCAGAGCGCTGCTCTTTCATCAGCTGATTAATATGTTGTAAGACGTGTTGATGTAACAAAAGTGCTTTTTCTCCACAATTCGCACAGTCTTCATCTCTTGCCCACTCGCAGATGTTCCTCTTTCTGAAGTGATATCATTTGTTTGAAAGATTCTTCTAAGGGCAGCTATTATTTTTCACGAATGAATGTCAGTAAGCAATAATCTTCACTGGATCACCTCAAACCTACTGGGGTCAATGTCACCCAATATCTACCATTGAAATACTTCCCCTGAGCTCCTTGTGTGGTCTGCAACTTCCTGATTGACTCATTTACACACATCACAGTGAGGGCTAATGTTTGAGTTTCCTGGTTTGATATTCTGAATAGACAGTCTGGATAACATAGATAGTGATGCATAAGACACAACAGCTGCTAACGTCAGCTAATGCAGGCAGTGGTGAGGGTGAGCTGAGTCTGAATAGTTTGCATAGCAACTTCAGCAGCTGGAAAACACATTTCTTTATGATTTCTTTTTGTTGCTCCTATAACTTGTTTCTAATTAGTTCTGACAGCATCTTCGATAGTTCTTATGAGGGCAGCATAGTGGCACAGTGGCTCACGGTGCCATGGACCTGGGTTCAATTCCCTGTTTGGATCACTGCTTGTGTGGAGTTTGCACATTCTCCTCATTGTCTGCATGGGTTTCCTCTGGATGCCCAGGTTTCCCCCCACGCCTGAAAGACGTGCTGGATAGGTGCCACTGGCCATGCTAAATTCTCCTTCAATATACCCAAATAGGTGCCCGAGTGTGACAACTATGGGATTTTCACAGTAACTTTTTTTTATTCGTTAGTAGGACATGGGCATTGCTGGCTGGTCAGCATTTATTGCCTGTCCCTAGTTGCCCTTTAAGGGCAGTTGAGAGTCAACCACATTGCTGTGGTCCTGGAATCACATGCAGGCAAGACCAGGTAAGGACAGCAGATTTCCTTCTGTAAAGGACGTTTGTGAACCGGGTGGTTTTTCTGATAATCAACAATGGTTTCGTGATCATCAGTAGATTCTTAATTCCAGATATTTTTATTGAATTCAAATCCACCATCTGCTGTGTTGGGATTTGAACCCGGATCCCCAGAACGTTAAATGCGTTTCTGGAATAATAGCCTAACAATACTACCACTTGCTTATCATCTCTCATTTATTGCAGTGTTAATGTAAGCCTACTTGTGACTAATAAACTTTAAAACTCCAGAAGGGCTTCTTGGCTGTTGGTATGGCATTACTTTGTATGCCAATATCCTGGAGCAAGAGGAACAGGAACAGAACGGGAAGGAGCACAGGAGACTGAGGCAATGTTTACAGGGAATGAAGCCTAATGTATTTTAATGTCAACATAGCTCAGGAGAAGCACTCTTGCTAAATGAGTCACTTCTGCTATTTAAAGTTCATCGTAATGATTTAGGTGAAGAGACGGGGAGTAATACATATAAGAATGGTGATTATGCAAAATTAGGTGGGAATGTGAACTGTAAGGAGGACACAGAGGGGCTGCAAAGAAATATAGACAAGTTAAGCGAGTGGGCAGCATTGTGGTAGATGGAGTATAATGTGAGGAAGTGTGAGATTATTTACTTTGGGCATAAGAATAGAAAAGCTGAATATTTTTTGAAAGGTGTAAATGTCTTCAGAGAGACCAAGGTTTATTCATGCAAATCACAACTCAGACAGTTAGTATGATAGATACAGCAAATCATTAGAAAGGCAAATGGTGCATTGGTCTTTATTATAAGGGGGATGAGCATACATGAATAAAGAAATCTTGCTATATTTGAATGTGCCTTTGATGAAACCACACATAGGATACTGTGGACATTCTGACCTCCATATTTAAGGAAGGATATCCTAGCATTAGAGGCAATACATCATTCGTTCACGAGATTGATCCTGGGGATTAGAGGGTTGTCCTTTGATGAGAGGCTGAGAAAATAGTGTTTACATGTCCTTTGGAGGTCAGATTCTGAAAGAGTTTGACTGGGTAGATGCTGAGAGATTATTTCCACTGACTGGAGAATCTAGAACATGGATTTGGTCTCAGGATAAGGGGGCAATCATTTAGGCCAGAGATAACTTACTCAAAGAGTTGTGAATCTTTGGAATTCTCTACCCCAGCAGATAGTGGAAGTTCCATCATTGAATATATTTAAGTTGGGTTAGACAGGCTTGTATGCCAGAATTCTACTGCTCCATCCATCACGGAATCGGAGTAGGCACGGGCAGACAACAGAAATGTCCACTAACTTCAGATGGGAATTTCTGGTCATGTTCGAGCAAGGCTGTAAAATCCCGTCCATGGTCTCTCACAGAATTAAGGGATGTGGGGAATGGGTGGGAAAGTGAAGTTAAAGCCCAGAATTAGCCATGATGATATTGAATGGTGGAGCAGGCTTAACAAGCCACATGGTTAGCTACTTCTGTGAGTCAAAGGATTGTGTGCTCAAGTTGAAGGCTTGAATATAAATCTAAGCTGTTAGTCACAATGCTGTACTAGGAGAGTGCTGCACAGTGGGAGGTATCATTGATGCAGTGGTCAGCACTGCTGCCTCACAGCACCAGGGAACGCAGTTCAATTCTCGCCTCAGGTGACTGTCTGTGTGGAGTCTGCCCATTTTCCCAGTGTCTTTGTGGGTTTCCTCAAGTGCTCCAGTTTCCCCTCACAATCCAGAGATATGTAGGTTAGGTAGATTGGCCATCCTAAATTCATCTCTAGTGTCCAAGGTATATAAGTTAGGGGGATTAACGGGGTATATGTGTGGGGTTACTGGAATAGGGTAAGAGGGCTGGGCCTGGGTAAGATGTTCTATCAGAGAGTCGGTGCAGATTCAATTGACCAAATAGCCTCTTTCTGCACTGTGGGGATTCTATGATTCTATGAAATTGAGGCTTTTTCTGCCCTCTTAGGTGGATGTAAAACATCCATTGGTGAAGAGTGAGGCTCTTTCCTTCCAATCAGTTCTGTGTATCTGCCCCAGATGGACTGTGGCAGTTCTAGAAGGCAGCTTATCACTTTTTTCACAAGAGCAATTAGGGATGGGCACTAACTGTTGGCCCATTGCTAGTTCTGCAACTCAAAATGGCTCAGGATAAACCCCAACAAAAACCACCTCATTTCTTTCCAGATCTTTTTTGCAAAAACATATTCCATAAGGAGGTGGACAATAGTCTGCACCCCATTATAGTCACCTCAAGGGCAGCGTGCAAATAGGGTGAGACTCGAGGTGCTAAGAAGGTTTTGATGACGAAGACTTTTCTCACCATCAGCCACGCCAGGTCTTGGTGCTTGTCTGAAAGTTCTTGTTATGAAGCGTTCTGCAAAATGACTTTGGCAGTCTGCTCAGGGAACCATCCAGAGCATTCATCATCTGCTTTTCCCACAGAGCCTCTAGGACATTACATACAGACCACTGCCAGTTGGACTTGTGGTCAAAGGTGTTTCTCTGCATAGCTTTTTCCACAAGGTGCAAGTAGAATGACATAGTCCAACTGCTTGGAGTGTTCCTTGGTAATGGAATAGAATTCTAGTAAAGTATTAATTATCTTAGAAACATAGAAAATAGGAGCATGAATTGGCCATTCAGCCCTTCAAGCCTGTTCTACTATTCAGTGTGAACATGGCTGATCCTCTATCACAACCCAATACTCCCACACTCTACCCATACTTCTTGATACCTTTAGGATCTAGAAATCTATATATTCCCTTCTTAAATATATTCAGTGACTTGGCTTCCACAACCTTTTGAGGTTTGATTTAATTTGATTTGATTTATTATTGTCACATGTATAAAAACTTGATGTATAAAATACATGTATAAAATACAGTGAAAAGTATTGTTTATTGCATGCTACACAGACAAAATGTACTGTTCATAGAGAAGGAAATGAGATAGCTTAGGATGTAATGTTACAGCTAGGGTGTAGAGAAAGATCGACCTAATGTGAGGTAAGTTCATTCAAAGGTCTGACATCAGCAAGGAAGAAACTGTTCTTGAGTTGGTTGGTACATGACCTCAAACTTTTGTATCTTTTTCCCAAAGGAAGAAGGTGGAAGACAGTATATCTGGGGTGCATGGAGTCCTTAATTATGCTGGCTGCTTTGCCAAGACAGCGGGAAGTGTACACAGAGTCAGTGGATGAGAGGCTGGTTTGCGTGATGGATTGGGCTACATTCACAAGACACATTTTGCAGACGTTGCCTCACTCTGGCGCCATCTTAGAATCATGTAGAAAATTCCATAGGTTGACGTACCCTCTAAATGATAATATTTCTCCTCATCTCAGTCCTAAATGTCCTACCCCACATCCTGAGACAGTGACCTCTTATTCTAGACACTCCAGCCAGAGCTAAAAACATCCCTGCATCCAGTCTGTCCAGCTCTGTCAGAATTGTATAAGTTTCAGTGAGGTCCCCTCTCATTCCTCTCAACTCCAGTGAGTATAGGCCCAGTCAAGCCAGTCTTTCCTCACACAACAATCTCACCATCTTAGGAATCAGTCTGCTTAACTTTCGCTGCACTCTCTCTATGGCAAGTGTGTCCTTTCTTGGGTAAGGAGACAGAAAATGCACACAATTCCCCACGTGGGATCTCACCAAAGCCTTGTACAGCTGGAGTAAGACATCACTGCTCCTGTACTCAAGGCCTGTTGCAAAGAAGGCCAACATACCAAAGATGTGTGGGGTTAGGTTGATTGACCATGCTAAATTGCTCCTTAGTTTCCCAGGATGTATAGGTCAGAGGGATTAACGAGGTAAATGTGTGGGGTTGTGGGGATGAGGCCTGGGATGTGATTGTTGTCGGTATACACTCAATGGGCCAAATGGCCTCTTCCTGCACTGTAGGGATTCCTAACTCTTTGCTGAACCTGCATACTTGCTTTCAGCGATTGGTGTGCAAGGACAGCCCAGTCCCTTTGTACATCAACTTTTTCCAGTTTGTCACCATTTAAATAATACTCCGGAAATTGAAAGGCTGAGAAGTATAAAGTACTGAAGAGAGGAAGATTTATATTTATGTAGCAGTTTTCATGAGCATCAGATGCCTCAAAGTGCTTTCCAGCCAATTAAGTACTTTTAAAATGTAATTACTGTGGTGATTATGCGGGAAATGTGGCAGCCAATCTGCACGCAGCATGCTCCCACAAACAGTAATGTGACCTTGACCAGATTCTCTGTATTTTGTGATGTTCATGGTATGATCAGGGCAGTGGGGAGAACTTACTTTCTCCTCTTTGATGTAGTGCCATAACATTGTTTCCATCCATTCCAAAAGGCAGAAAGGGCAGCAGTTTAATGTCTCAACCAAAAGACAGCACCTCCAACAGCGCAGCACTCCTTCAGCCCTGCACTCCAGTGACAACCTGGATCTCTGTGTTCTGGCACTGGAATGAACTATATGAAATGACTCAGACAGGAAGGAGTGGTTACATAGACATTTGAAAGGCAAAGGATAAATGTGCTCTAAAATAGGAGAGCAGTTCAATGTGAAAGCAACGTTGACTGAGAGTCTCCAGAAGTAGGGAGCACAGCGAGTACCAGAAGCTGTCAATGAAAGATGCATACAGAAAAGACAGGCAGAAAAAAGTCAATTGGCCCAACAAGCATGCATCAACCCTGTGGTTCCTGGACCAATTTAACTCGATCATTCTCAAATGCCTGTAGATGTACCAGAAGAGTTATAAACCTCCGCCCTGACCCATGGATGCTGCCAATGCGTTGAAGTGGCCATTTCCCAAGTGTCCCCTTCGCGCTTTTCATCTCAATTTCTAAATAGAACACAGAGTTGGCGTATTTCAGGAGTAGCTGGACTGTGTGAGTGCACTATAGCCATGTGTCGTTCTTGTAATGTAGCCATGACTCATTGAACCATGCCTATTGTCTTACTGTTCTGGCCGCAAAGAAATATGGTGTAGCGACCAGAGAGGGGGAGACAGGGAGGAACAAATTATATATTAAGTAACTAATTTAGAGGGAAACAATGAAATGTTAAACTGAAGATGTCATTGTTTTGGATCGACGAGTTCAAAAGTTAACAGAAATCAGGCCAAGAATCCTTTTGGCAAAGTTATGCAAATAAACTAATTTCCTTTGATTAGACAGTTCTTTCATTAGGCTGAGCAGTTGGCAAACACAGTGAGGATCTCAGTGGTAAAACTGACTCATGTCCTTTTGTGAGTGGCCCAGTCAATATGTTTATTCAAAAGAATGTTATTGTGCATTTTGGATTGTGTTTCATAATCGAGTGCTTTTCTTTTTTGTTTCTATCTTTGAAGCAGAATTAAATTTATGTAGCGGATCCAATCAGATATATGTGAGCAGTCTTGACCTCACACAGTGTGCACACCCACATGTTTTGGAATCTCTGAGACAAAATGTTTAAGAGAACAGCAGCTCTTATGTGTCAAAATACGTATTAGTCACACCCAGTTTCCACTGCATAGATTGTCTAACACGTCAGTTGGTAACGGAAACACAAATTATTTGACCAGACGGACATCTTCATGAAGTGGCTTCCATTCAAAATATAACAAACTAAGCCCTGGAACAGAATTAAAACATAACAGAATTATATCAAATTTGTATCGAACCTTGTAGAACTAAAGATGTGCAGGTTAGGTTGATTGGCCATGTCCCAAGTTATATAGGCTAGGGGGATTAGCGGGTAAAAAGCCTCAGGTAAGAGTCAGTGCAGACTTGATGGTCTGAATGGCCTCCTTCTGCACTGTTTGGCATCTGCACTTTCTACACAGTAATCCTCCACCACTGTAGGGAGTCATGATTGGAGATGCCAGTGTTGGACTGGAGTAATCACAGTAAGAAGTCTCACAATACCAGATTAAAGCCCAACATGTTTATTTGATAGCATGAGCTTTCAGAACACTGTCCCTTCACTCAGGTCCACTCACCAGATAAACCTGTTGGACTTTAAACTGGTATTGTGAGACTTCTTACTATAGGGACCCTGCACTGTCTGCACAGTATTCTGCACAGTCCTTCTACACTGTAGGGATTCTGAACTCTTCACAGGTTCTGAAATGTCCTTTTGCACTATAGGGATTCTATGATTCTTTGAATCTTCGTTAAACCACACCAGAAGCACTGGTCTCTATATTGTTAAAAGAATAAAAAGTCGCTGGAAAAGGTGCAAAATTTATAGCAAGATGCTAAAGCAAGTGTTCTATCCAAAAGAAAAGACTGAACAGATCAGCTTTCTCTTCTTTAGAAAAGTGTTCCGTGAGGTTAGGAAAGAAATTGATAAGCTAGAGTCAGAGTGAATGTTTTCCTTCATTTGAGGGAGACAAAACAAGAGATCATAAATAGAAGATAGTCACTCTTAAATCCAGTCAGGAATTTAGGAGGAAACTCTTCAGCCAGACAGTGATGAGAATATGGAACTTGCTATCTAAAGGAAGATTGAGACAAATAGTAATTGAAGTTTGTTGGCCGGGCCAGCATACACTATGAAAAAAAAGCACAGATATGTTTAAATGGAACTAATCATAAAGAGAAGGTATAGCAGGATATGGAGTGGAATTTTCTGGCCGTTCACGCCAGCTGGATTTTGTGGTCCCGCTGCTGTGAACGAGATTTGGCTGAGAGCCAAGGTCTCCATTCTCACTTGGAGTGGCAATGGAGCATGAACAGCTGGAAGATTCCAGCCTTCTTGTTAGATTAGACGAAGGGGAATGAGAGAGATTCATGTGGAGCGTAAACATGGCTATAGTTTTGTGAAATACATTCTAAGATTCTATTATTGCTCCGATTTCCTCTGCTCCTCCTGTGTAGACCCCTTATCCAGTGTCAACTGCACTGAGTCCAAATACCCATTTCCCATGTCTAATTCTAGATGGTGAATGTACTCTAGCCATGGTAGGCTTGATCCTGTCCCCACTTCATGTCAGCACTTGCACATGTTCCAGCAGCAGCCATTCGGTAGTGATTAGGATTCGGGAATCTTGGCTAGTTATCTTGTTTGCTGTGAGCCAAGTAGCACTGAGGCCAACTATGTATCCCTATAACTGCCAGAGCTGCGATCAGCCAAATGCAGCAGAACACCGACAGATCAAGCCTGGACTTTTGTGATCAGTGTTGTGCACAACAGTACTGGGAACCCTGTTTATTCATTAAATTCATCAACAGTAAACGTAAAGCTCAAAGTAAAGAATTTGGGCCAGAGGAAAGTGCCAAATCCTTTACGAAAGTTGATGATATCTCATTCTGCTGGTCAGAGACAGCACAGTTAATGAATGCAATCATGGAAGCTTTTCAGCTTTTAAAGTGATTCACGTTGAAACTTTAAAAAAACGTCCAAATAACGAGAAGATACAGTGCAAATTTCAGTCGGGAAAAATGTTTAGAAGCCGCAGAACATCTCACAATAAAACTACCCCTAAAGTTCCAAGTTTTATCTTTACACCCAGTTTGATACTGGCCTTGGGTAACTATCTGTATGGAGTTTGCACATTGTCCTCATGTCTATATGGGTTTCCTACATATGCTCCGGTTTCCTCCGACATTCCAAAGGTGTACATGTTAAGTGTGTTAGCCATGCTAATTGCCTCTTAGTGCCCCAGGATGTGCAGGTTAGGTGGATTAGCTAGGATAAATGTGTGGTGTTGCCTGAATAAAATACTTAGAGATTAGGTGCAGACTCAACGGACCAAATGGCCTTCTGCACTGTAGGGGTTCTCTGATTCTATGATTAACCTTGAGCTCCATCTTATTCTTACTTTATTATCTTCCACTTATCCAGCTTAGTGAATTGATGCCTTCAATGCACTTCAGGCAGCCCAGTGAGGCAATCCAGCACATTCCATAAAATGTCCTGAGGATTCATTCGAATCCCATTGTTTGGAACCCTCCCCTCACAAGATTAGTTTCCTGTCTTCTTAATCTTTTTACTTGCTGCTTTTTTTGGTGTCTGCATCCTGTTTCTAAAAGCTTTTCCTAATGGTTCACTGTAACTTCACAAAAGAGCCAGAGTGGCCCTGGAAAATAATCTGACTGCTGTGATGGGAGGTTATTGGTAAGGGATGGAGAGCAAGCAAAGAACCTATTTTGTACTGAGCTATAAACTAAAAGCCCACAGAACTTTGTCAGCCAACACAGACAGCCTGATGCTGAGCTAAACATCACATTCAGCTCTGATCTGAACTTTCTGCAAATCCAGACATATTTTAGAGATCTAACATATCTGTAGTGTAGCCACAATAGGTACATTCAGTACTTTGTCTAACTTAAACACCAGCCTACTAGACCTGGGACTATAACAGATGGAAAGAGAGTCAGTAATGTCTCGATAAAGGTTTATGAGAACTGTGTAAATTACAGCAACATCCTATAAAATAATATTGACAGGAAAGTATAAGAATAATAAAGCTATGAAATGATGTTAGAACACAAAGCAGGATGAAAAGATCTAGAAAATTGAATCCGTTCTCCCCGTGTTTGCGTGGGTTTTCACCGAGTCCTCCAGTTTCCTCCCATAGTCCAACAGAAGTGCTTGTTAAGTGCATTGATCATGCTAAATTCTTGCTCAGTGTATCTGAACAGGTATTGGAGTATGGCGACAGGGGCCTTTTCACAATAACTTCATTGCAGCGTTAATGTAAACCTACTTCTTTGTGAATATGCTCATTAACCTGCAACTGTTTGATTCCTACACTCCAACCTCTGCACTCATTATAGTTAGAATACATATAGAAAACATTGCCTTAAAGAAATTCCTCCTTCTTATTCTCAATATGTCAGACAAACCATAGAATCCCTCGAGTGGAGAGGAGACTATATGGCATAGTGAGTCTGCACCAACTTGCTGAAAGTGCATTCCACCCAGGCCTACCACATTCCTACCCTATCCTTGTAACCCCATGCATTTACCCTACTTTCCACCTGATGTGCACACCTTTAGACCGTGGGAGGAAACTGGAACACCCAGAGGAAACATACACAGATATCGGGAGAACGTGTCGACTCGACACAGACAGTTATCCAAGCCTGGAATTGAACCTGGGTCTGTGCCACTGAGGCAGCAGTGCTAACCACCGTGCCGCCACTGTCTCTCTCTTTGCTTCTGTCACCATTCTTAATTGAAGTGCATTCTGATATAAAAGTAAATTATGTCTTTCCAATTATTCACATCAGCTGACAAACCTGTCGATATCCAACCTCAATGACAATTTCCTATTAACGTAGTAGCCAGCCATTATTATCTGGGAGCCATTTTAAATAATAAAACAAATTGTTTTTAGAATCCCAACATGGAAAGTTTTTTAACCAAATACTTTCAGTGGGAAAATGTTCAAGAAGTAACAGATATTCACTGGGTTTACACTCCTGGTGGTCACCTCCTCTAGCAGATTGAGTGGGTTGGCTCAGATTATTAATTAGGCAATAGATAAAAGCAAATTACTGCAGATGCTGGAATCTGAAACCAAAAGAGAAAATGCTGGAGTATCTCAGCAGGTCTGGAAGCATCTGTGGATGTCTCAATCCAGATGGCAAAGCTTTGACAAAGGGTCAACTGGACTCGAAACATCAGCTCTTTTATCTCCTTACAATTGCTGGCAGACGTGCCAAGATTTTCCAGCATTGTCTCTTTTGGGTCACTAATTGGGCAAGTATTCTTGAATTGGAAGTTGGAGCATAAGGAAAAAAACGATTAAGCTGTCACAGCCACCCCGTTTCCAAGGATAAACCCTACATTTCACCATATCCTGCAAACACTTGCTTCACTGGACACACACCCAACATTTATAAATAACGTTCATACTTGCAAATTTAATTGTAGCAAACTGAACTTATGAAGGACATGAATAGAGTGGATCAGGAGCAGCTGTTCCCCTGATTTGAAGGGGACATAGTTTCAAGGTGGGGGGGCAGGAGGTTTAGGGGGCAATGTGAGGAAAAGTGCTTTTACCCAGACAGCCTAGAATGCACTACCTGGGAGGATGGTAGAGGCAGGTTGCCTCACATCCTTTGAAAAGTAGCCAGATGAACACATGGCAAGCCATAACACTCAAGGGGCAGCACAGTGGCACAATAGTTAGTACTGCTGCCTCACAGCACCATGGACCCAAGTTTGATTCCTGGCTTGGGTCACGTCTGCACATTCTCCCCATGTCTGTGTGGGTTTCCTCCCGGCACTCCAGTTTCCTCCCACACTCCAAAGATGTGCAAGTTAGGTCATGTTAAATTGCCCCTTAATGTCAGGGGAACTAGCTAGGGTAAGTGCATGCAGTTTTAGGGATAGGACTTGGGTGGGATTGTGGTCGGTGCTGCCTCGATGGACCGAATGACCTCCTTCTGCGCTGTAAGGATTCTATGAAGACTATAGAATCCTTACAGACTCTTCCCAGAGTGGAAGAGTCAATTGCTAGTGGGCACAGGTTTAAAGTGCAAGGGACAAGGTTTGAAGAAGATGTAAGAGGCACATTTTTTGCACAGAGAGTAATGGTGCCTGGAACTCGTTGTTGGGGGAGGTAGTGGAAGCGGATACGGTAATGACTTTTAAGAGGTGTCTTGACAAATACATGAATAAGATAGAAATAGAAGGATATGGTCGCTTGAAGGGTAGGAGGTTTCAGTTAAGTCAGGCAGCATGGTCGGTGTAGGCTTGCAGCACCGAAGGGCCTGTTCCTGTGCTATAATTTTCTTTGTTCATTGTTCTTTGTTACAGGCTAAGTGCAGGTAAATGAGATTAGGTAAAAGGTCAGGTGTTTCTCGCATGTCAGTGTAGACCCAATGGGCTGAAGAGCCTTTTCTGCACTCTATGATTCTATGAATATAAACATAACATGTTTGGAATCTAATGTACATTTTCTGCTCTACTGACTACTACTTAAGGAGACAGCCTTTAATTCCTTTTTCACTGCCCAGGTTCCTGCTACTACTGGAGATCAGGAACATTGACAGATCTAACTGGCTAACCTGTGGCCCCTGATTGAGATTGGACAAACTGAACTGCAAGATGTCTATATAAGATACCTCTTCACTGCAGCACAGTGGCACAGTAGTGAGCAGCGCTGCCTTGCAGGGCCAGAAACCTTGGTTCAATTCCCGATTTGGGACACGGTCTGTGTGGAGTTTTCACATTCTCCCCATGTCTGTGTGGATTTTCTCAGAGTGCTCTGGCTTCCTTCCACAATCTAATAGACGTGCTGGTTAGGTGCGTTGGCCATGCTAAGTTCTCCCTCAGTGTACCCGAACATGCTCTTGAGTGTGGAGACAAGGGGATTTTCACAGTAGCTTCATTGCAGTGTTAATGTAAACCTATTTGTGACACCAGTAAATAAACTATAAAAGAATAATTGTGAACATAGTCTCACATGGGCAAATTGTATGCCTCAAACCAAGTTAAAAGTATTGTCAATTTATGTGGAAGTTTTAATTATTATGTTTTATTCTAAAAGCTAGGGACATAGTTCCCTCATGTAGTAGTTTGCCAGTATTAGAATTTGAGAAGCTATTTGCTTTACAACCTCAAAAATATCTAATAGCCTGCAGATTCTTCCTCAGAGACTTGTCACTTGTAATTACTCCAGACAGTTTAGTGCCCTCAAGTGGTTGTACATGTCATACTCAGCTAGGAAAGGGATTAGCTTAAGAGATAAAGGTAAAATACTGGGGATGCTGGAATCTGAAACAATGTCAGGAAATGTTGGAAAATCTCAGCAGGCCTGACAGCCTCTGTGAAGAGACCTTCATCCTGACTTGAAATGTTGGGTCTATTCTGTCTCCACAAATGCTGTTGACTTGCTGAGATTTTCCAGATTTTCTGTTTTTGTTGTTGAAGAGGTTAGCTGTCTGATTTTTCTGGTTATGATATAGAATCACAGAATTGTAATAGTGCAGAAGGAGGGCCATTTGGCGCATTATGTCTGTACCAGCCCTCCTAAAATGCATTCAGGCTTTGAGCCATTGCCTGGCCTTTTTCCTCCTGCATTCCAAAAACAAACCACTCAGTGTACATGGGGCTATCGGGGAAAGACCATGGAATGATACTGGATAACTTGCTAGGCCTGTTTCTGTGCCCACCCTTAGTGGCCCTTGAGAAGCCTTCTTGTACTCTATGCAGTGCAGGTACACACACAATGTTGATTTGATTTGATTTTATTGTCACATGTATTGGAATAGTGAAAAGTATTGTTTCTTGCACGTTACACAGCCAAAGCAAACCATCCATAGAGTACATAAGGAAACAAAAAGGAAAATGAAGGAAAGAAATGTAGTGTTACAGTTGCCAGTAGGATGAAACGAAAGATCAGCTTAGACAGGGATTTCCAGGATTTTGATCCAGTAATAGTGAAGAAAATTTGACCATTCCAGTAAGCAATGCATTGTAGACCTAGTGCAGTAAGTCAGTGTAGTTAGGTCAAGTAGAATGCATGCGTGGTGTGTAATTCAATGGGCTTTCTCTTAGATAATGCAGATTCCTGCCAGGTCTTCAGCAAGCAGGCAAGACCTCCACTTCCCTACTAAATTCAGTCCTGTGTCTATTTAAACATGATAGTTATTTTTCATTCATTTATGGGACATGAGCTTCATTGGCTGGGCTAGCATTTATTCCCTATCCCTCGTTGCCCTTGGAGGGCGGTTGAGAGTCAACCACATTGCAGTGACTTTAGAGTCACATGTAGGCCAGGCCAGGTCAAGATGGCAGATTTTCTTCCTTGAAGGACGTTAGTGAACCAGATGTGTTTTTCCAACAATCAACAATGGTCATCAGTAGATTCTTCATTCCAGATATTTTTTATTGAATTCAAATTCCACCATCTGCTGTGGCAGGATTCAAACCCGTGTCCCCAGAGCATTAGCTAGGTTTCTGGATTAATGGTGTAGCGATAATACCATAGGCCGTCGCCTCCCTTAGGCCTGAACTGGAGGAGAGAAAACATCTTGGAAGGTGTGAAGCTAGGGGAAGTTGCAGAGATAGGAAGGTCATGGGAGGATTTCAAAAAGGGGATGACATTGACTTCTATCCCCTTTTCCAAAGGTGGCAGCCCAACATGATGGGAAACATCTCAAGAGCCCATCATAGATATCTCATTTCAGTTGACACTGGGAAGTCTGCTGGTGATACCCTGCATATTCATAACTAGCAGCCTTGGCTATGAGAAAACATCGGCTGTGATGTAATCCTCCTGATCAATAATGCTCACATTCTGATGCCTCAGTGTTTGCCAGGCTTGTTTGAAAAAACAGTAAGTGGGTCAGTACACATCTGGTCAATGTTAATGACAATTGGATCCATGCTTCGAAATTTTCAGTGAACCCTAAACTAAATATTTTAAGTGTTCCAACAACATCTAAAATAACAGTGATTTGTTAAAAGTTTGCCTGATTCAGTTGCTTTGTTGATTAAAAGGATATTAGTAACAGTTCAAAAATGTAAAATAAGCTGTTATTTATGTTAAATTGCCAATTGGCTGTACTTGTAAACACTGAATATGATTTCTTCCAGTTACTTACATTACATTAAAAGTATGAATGTAACATTAGCCTACCACAAACACTTCATTGAATTAAAATGCTGTCTAAATGGCAAAGTAGCCATCATAAACTGCTTATTAATATAGTTCAAATCATTCATGAGACTCGTGGTTTGAATTTTGTGAAACTTATTTATTAGAACATAGAACATAGAACATTACAGCACAGAACAGGCCCTTCGGCCTTCGATGTTGCGCCGACCAATATAAAAAGCAATGCCCCTCCAAACTAAACCATTCCCTTCTCTTCCATATACTTATCAACTAACCTCTTAAACGCCACCAAACTTGGCGCATCTACAACTGCTGCAGGCAGGGCATTCCACTCCCGAACCACCCTTTGGGTAAAGAACCTACCTCTGATATCCGTCCTATAACTATCACCCCTTAATTTAAAGCTGTGTCCCCTCGTGCTAGCTTTTTCCATCCTAGGAAAAAGGCTATCACTGTCCACCCTATCTAAACCTCTAATCATCTTATATGTTTCGATCAGGTCCCCTCTTAGCCTCCTCCTTTCTAACGAAAACAACCTCAAATCCCTCAGCCTCTCCTCATAAGACCTGCCCTCCATACCAGGCAACATCCTGGTAAACCTCCTCTGTACCCTCTCCAATGCCTCCACATCTTTCTTATAATGTGGGGACCAGAACTGCACACAATACTCCAAGTGCGGCCGCACTAGAGTTTTGTACAGTTGCAACATGACGTTGCGGCTCCGAAATTCAATCCCTCTACCAATAAAAGCCAAGACTCCATATGCCTTCCTAACAACCTTCTCGACCTGACTGCCTACTTTCAGGGATCTATGCACATACACACCAAGATCCCTCTGTTCATCTAGACTACTAAGAATCCTACCATTTGCCCTATACTCTACACATTTATTATTTCTGCCATAGTGCATTACCTCACACTTTTCCACATTAAACTCCATTTGCCACCTCTCGGCCCAGCTCTGCAACTTGTCCAAGTCCCTCTGCAAACTATAACACCCCTCTTCACTATCTACCACTCCACCGACTTTAGTGTCATCTGCAAATTTACTAATCCATCCTTCAATACCCTCATCCAGATCATTTATAAAAATTACAAACAGCAGGGGCCCCAAAACAGACCCCTGAGGTACACCACTTGTCACCGAACTCCAAGATGAATATCTCCCATCAACCACCACCCTCTGTCTTCTATCTGCTAGCCAATTCCTAACCCAATTAGCTAAATCACCCTCTATCCCATACATCTGCATTTTCTGCAGAAGTCTTCCATGGGCCACCTTATCAAACGCCTTACTAAAGTCCATATATACCACATCAACCGCCTTACCCCCATCCACCTCTTTAGTCACTTTTTCAAAAAACTCAATGAGGTTAGTAAGGCACGACCTACCCTTCACAAAACCATGCTGACTATCTCCAATCAATTCATTACTCTCTAAATAACTATAAATCCTATCCCTAATTATTCTCTCCAACACTTTGCCCACCACAGAAGTAAGACTCACTGGCCTATAATTCCCTGGAAGGTCTCTCTTCCCCTTCTTGAACAACGGGACCACATTCGCTATCCTCCAGTCCTCCGGAACCACACCCGTAACCAACGACGACCTGAAGATCAGAGCCAGAGGCTCTGCAATCTCCTCTCTTGCCTCCCAGAGAATCCTAGGGTAAATCCCGTCCGGCCCAGGGGACTTATCCAACTTCAAACCCTCGAGAATATCTAGCACATCCTCCCTATCTACTTCGATACTTTCCAGTTTGCTACCCCGTACCTCAGTGTTCTCCATAACTACATTTACATCACCCTGCGTGAATACCGAAGAGAAATATTTATTCAGTGCCTCTCCAATCTCCTCAGGCTCCATGCACAACTTCCCACTGCTGTCTATGACTGGCCCTAATCTTGCCCTAACCAATCTTCTATTCTTAACATATCTAAAGAATATTAGTCACAAGTAAGGGTTACATTAACACTGCCATGAAGTTCCTGTGAAATTCCTCGAGTCGCTACTTTAGTCTGGCATCAGTTTGGGTCAATGCACCTAACCAGCATGTGCAAACTCCGCAGACAGTGACCCAAGCCAGGAATTGAACCCAGCTAACCACTGTGCTGCCAAGCTATTCTTTGCTGGGCAGCAGTGAAGAATGCGGCAATTTCTTTAGGAAGGAAAATGTCGTTTGCTCAACAAGTCCCATCTTTTTAAAACCATTTATCAAACCCATCAACCATTGACTTACTTTTGTCTTCTGCAGGACTGTCTCCTGCAGCTATTACAGCACAGAAGAGGCTCATTCAGCTTGTCAAACCTATGCCAGCTCTCTGCAAGGACAATTTTCAGTTACGGGTCTCATTCCCCTAGCCATGGAGTTTTATTTTCCATTCAGGTACCTATCTGATCTCCCTTTGAGAGCCACAATTGAACCTGCCTATACTGCACTGTCAGGCAGTGAATTCCAAATCCAACCGCTCGCTGTGTTAAAACGCTTTCTCTTTGATTCTTTTGCCAATCATTTTAACTCCATATTCTCTGATTCCCGACCCTGGGAGGCTAATGTTACATTCATATTTTTAACATAATGTAAGTAACTGAGAGAAGTGCTCCCAAATGAGGATAGGTTAGAAATGCGGAAAGATTTATACAGAAACTTCCTCTGTCTGCTCTATCCTTGATCCCTCATGATTTTGAACACTTATATCAAATCGCCTCTCAGCCTCCCATTCTCCAATCAGGTGAACAGCCCCAGTTTCTCCAACCTATCCATCTAACTGGAAATCCCTCATCGCTGGAATCATGCTCATAAATCATTTTTGCAGCCTTTCTATAACCTGCACAATCTTTTTGAACTCATTTCTTTTGTCCTCTTATCCCCCAATTTTTCTGGTGAAGACTGGCAAAGGGAATTGCTCTGCTATGAAATGGCTTTGCACTTTTCACACCTTTACTTTAAGCTATCACCGAGGCTTAAATTCAGCACCTTTTCTTTCGAGACTTACCATCACTTCACACAAAACAGCTTCACATTGGCTCTCTGATATTATAACTTTTTCTTTACTTATCAACTATTTCTTTATACAAACAATTGAGAAAGAGACAAGGGGCACGATGTTACCGAGTGTTATGCCATGCTCCCGCTGCAGCAAATTCAGGGAATTTGGGACCCAGCCAAATCTCTGTTCACTGCAGCGGGGTGGGAAAATCCAACCAGCATGAATGATCGTAACATTCTGTTCAAATAATTTTACACCATAAATGGCAGCATACTGAGAAGCGTAAAAGAACTTGTAGGTGGCTGGACAGGCAAAAAAAGTGTTTAAGAAGGCTTACTGGATCCTTTCTCAGCTCAGACAAGTGTTCGAAGAGCAGGGAGCTTATTCTGTATCTGCATTTTAAAAAATGGTTAGGCTACAGCTTGAGGACTCTGTGCATTTGTGTTCACCACACTATAGGAAAGATGTGGGTTGTGTTTCTCGGCTGATGGCCAGCAATGGGATCTTCTGGTCTCGCTGCTATCAATAGGATTTTCAATTGAATCCACCCCATGTCACCAGGGAACCCACAGTGGGAGCATGCCATCAGCTGGACCAGAAGATCCCACCAGCACGAACACCTGAAAGGTCTTACCCCGAATTGGCTAGAAAGAATGCAGAAGAGATTTATATATTTATTAATCACAAGTCGGCTTATATTAACACATCAATACAGTAACTGTGAAAATCCCCCAGTCGCCACTCTCTGACACCTGTTCAGGCACACTGAGGAAGAAGTTAGCATGGCCAATGCACCTAACCAGCACATTTTTAGATTGTGGGAGGAAACCCATGCAACCATGGAGAGAACATGCAAATTCCATACAAACAGCAACCGAAGCCAGGAATCAAACCCGGGGCCCTGGTGCTGTGAGGTAGCAGTGCTAACCATTGTGCCACTGTGCCACCTGGACTGGGGAATTTTTGTAACGAGGAAATAATGTGTAGGTTTGGATTGTTTTCTTTGGAGGCCGAGAGGAGACCTAATTAAAATGTATTAAAAAAAAGGGCTTTATAGAGTGGATAAGAAGGTCCTATTCTCTTGGCTGATGGAGTACATTCCCAGAAGGGTATTGATTGAAGTAATGCAGTAGAAGGTAAAGAGGTTTGAGAGAAAACATTTTCACCCAGAGGGTGGTAAGGATCTAGAATTTGCTGTCTGAGAAACCCTCATTACATTTAGAAATATTTGAATATGCCTTTGAAGTGATGGAACATGTTTAAGGTGCTGAATGGCCTCCTCCTGAACAAAGAATAAAGAAAATTACAGCACAGCCCTTCAGCCCCCCAACCCAGCACTGACCATGCTGCCCAATTAAACTAAAATCTCTCACCCTTCAGGGGACAATATCCCTCTATTCCCTTCCTATTCATGTATTTGTCAAGATGCCCCTGAAAAGTCATTATTGCATCTGCTTCCACTACCTCCCGCAGTGAGTTCCAGACACCTACCAAAGTCTGTTTAAAAAATTATCTTGTACATTTCTTTTAAACCTTGGCCCTTGCACCTTAAACCTATGCCTCCTAGTAATGAACTCTTCCACCCTGGGAAAAAGCTTCTGACTATCCACTCTGTCCACGCCGTTCATAATTCTGTAGACTTCTTTCAGGTCTCCCCTCAACCTCCATCATTCCAGTGAGGACAAACCAAGTTTCTCCAATCTCTCCTCATAGCTAATGCCTTTCATTCAAGCAACAGCCTGTCTTATGTTCCTACACAATGTGAATATGCAGCTTGTTCAATGATGGAAGATATGACAACAAAACCAATCCTGTCTTTGCTTAACATCCAACACTATAACCACACAGTTTCGAACAGTGATCTCTGATCCACAATATAAGAACAGGTTGTAAATTAAAGAAAGAAAAATAAGGATTGACGTTTTTAAAATGAAAACTTATCCGACTTATTTTGCCTTATTTCATTATTAAACTGCTCTCAGGTAGACTTAACTGGACAGGAGGTACTTGAAATCAAGAAATTCATTAATTGAGCTTACTTACATGCTTTCTTACATGCTATCTAATAATAAGCGGAGAGCAACAGCATCCTTAATTAGATAATGGAAAACCTGATCTCAAAGAAGTCTTGAGGTCATGCTGGTTAACAAATATAGGGGCATAAACTGGCCATGTAACAAACTTCTTGCAGCTGCTAAAGCCATCCGACTAAATACTTTAAAGAAATAGCAGATGTAACCACAAAGAAAATGTCTGCCTGCCAGAGGCCATCTTGACCTCAAATATCAAATAATTATGGGAGTCTTTATCAGGGATGCATGATCTGGACAATGTCAGTTCAGATGTGCTGCTTTTATTTACAGTACAGAAGAGAGATACGTGGCCTGGAAGGAAAGTTTCAAAAGCTGATCGTATTGGATGATTAGACTATTGTACAGTGCCCCAGTCAGATTGCTACATTCAGTTTTCACAACATAAAGAAAGCATTCAAGAATTGGAATGGTGCAGAATGGAGACATCTCTGGCATACAGGAATGGAGTTAAGAGAAAAAGAGCAGAGAGAGACAGTTTTCAGGAGGCAGAACAATATAAGATGGTAGATGATGCAGATATGGTTAATCTGGGCACTAGTTCAGTGTTTTATAGGGAAAAGGGATATAGGTTAACACTGGTAAATGGGAAATTTAGGACAGATGTCAGCAAGAGATCACATGAAATACGATCAGCACTTGGAATAATCTTTTGAGTAGAGTAATAAAGATGGAAATATTAATCTCATTCAAAAGACAGATGATTTGACAGAGGAACTGTTTCCTTTGTTCTAGATGGATGAGCTAAATGACCTGAATGGCTTTTTTTAAACCATATCTATCATCTGTTAATGCAATGGTGCATATTTTGTTTCTGACTTAATGTGTTGGTGAAAGTTCCTCATTAGAAGTACAAGGTAGAGCTGCAAAGCTGTTCCCATGCTGTAGTAAAGACTTACTGCAGAGAAGTGCAAATCAAGATGAGTGAAAGTTCAAGGCAGGTGAATTGACTTCCAAGAATTTGGAAATCGCACATCAGTGACAGCGTATTTTCAGAAGTAGGGCTATGAGGATTAGTTTCTCACCGAGATCAGCTGGAGCTGCTGTCTTTAGTTGATGTTGTTAGTGTCTGGTAACATTTCACCCATTATTCCCTTAGCAAACACGCTTACAATCCATTCTATCCATCTGAAATATGGAAGGTTAGGCACAGAGGAAATATTTCTACTTGCTGCGGGAGAGCAAATAGGTCCAATAAGGAATTCAGGAGAAACCTCTTTAACCAGAGAGTATGATTTGGTTGGAACTCACTACCTCAAGCAGTATTTAAGGCAAGCTAGAAGAAGCTAGAAACAAAGAAAGAGAAGGATAAGCTGATTGGGTTAGACCAAAGTTCCCCAAACTTTCCTAATGATCACCCAATCACATCAGGGAACCCCAAGCATTCTCATAATGTTGTCACCCCTTTTTGTGCCATGAAATTGCAGTGAACACAGGTACAAAAGTGAACAAGTGTTTTCTAACTATATCTGTGCATATATTAGGAAGAGGCACACAATCACAAATACATTCACCAGCCGCATGGCTCCGTCACATTAATCCTGAGCCAAGCCCACCTCCCAGAACCCCTCAAATTGACTCCTGGCCAAGCCACCCTCCCAGAACCCCTCATATCAATCCATGGAAATAGTCCCCCCTTTAGGAGTGAGTAATCTAAAAAAGCCAACTGAGGCCATTCAACCTTGCAAAAGCACATCCCACCTCAAGGGACAGGAACAGCAGACACATGGGAAACACCACTGACTGGAAGTTCACTTTTAAGCCACACACCATCCTAATAGAAATATATCGGCTAATCCTTCAGTGATGCTAGATCAAGATCATGGAACTCCCTCCCTAACAATACTGTGAGCATAGAGGGCTTCCAAAAATAACTATGGCTGTGAAGCCCCGTTGTCCTCTTGGCCATTTGTTGGGGTCTTCATTGCAGCCATTGAATGAAGCCTTGAGTGTTTGTTTGTTTGTGTGGATATTGGGCATTGAAAGGTAGCTTCTAAGATTATAGTAACGGTTGCATCACCATTCTCAGCAAAGATGAAAATTGTTTGCGAGTGGGAGAAGCCTGGGAAAACACTTTGAAATATCAAAGCATGTGATTATTTGTTCTCCACAAACCGTAACCAAATTCCTTTGGAATAATTATCTACAGTAGGTATTTCAGAACTGGGTTTTAGGAAGCATCAGAGAGATTTTGGAAAAAGACCCCAGCAAAGAGAAAGGCTAAAGAGATACTTCTCTCTCTCTCTCACTCTCTTTCTCTCCCTCACTGGGAATAAGTACAGGATCTCACCCAGTTCAAGAATTCAGTGTATTCAAGACCTACCAATGAACTGAAATCTTGTCATAATTGCAACACCCTCCATATCTGCCTGCTGCAAGCAATCACATAACTTAAGTCACAAGAACACAAGAATTAGAAGGGAATCAGCCTTTCAAATCTGCCCTGCTATTCAACATGACCATGCTGATCTAGGCCTTCCTCAGGCCCTTTTCTGTGCCATTCCCACAGCCTTCTATTCCTCAATTTGTCAAATTTTTATCCATCTTCACTTTGAAAACTTCTAATAATCCAGCCTTTGGACAGAGAATTCAAGAGATTCACCACTGTCTGCAAGAAGAAATTTCTATGCACCTCAGTTTTAAATGACTGGCCCTTTATCTTATAGCTGTGTCCCCTTGTTCAGGACTCTCTCTCTAGTGAAAACATCTCACTATCTACCCTGTCAAGCCCTCCCAGGATCTTATATAGTTGAATAAGGTCACCTCTCACTCTTCTAAATTCCAAGGAATATTTAGTCTCTCTCGACAGGATAACCTTTTCATCCCAGGAATTAGCCTGCTAAATCTCCTTTGGACTGCCTCCAGTGTCACAATATTCTTTTTTAGGGAAGGGCACAGTAACTTCATTGCAGTATTAATGTAAGCCTACCTGTGACACTAATAAAACAAACTTTAAAATAAACTTTACACGATATTCCAGAATGGCCACAACAATTATTAATCTACAGGTGAGAAATTAGCACACAACTCGCCATGTGTTCCGTTTTCTGACTCAAGAAAACTCTGTGATTATTGCTGCTCTTGCTTGCTGCATTGATGGTAAAAATTACATTTGGATTTGAAAAAATGGAAAATAAAGTCATAAACCATTTTTCTGACCAACCAAGGAAGCTGAATAAAGGGGAATTGGGCCATCCCTCTTCACCTGGTCTGCAACAATTGACACAAGGAAACACTCAGCCCCAATATTTGGTGTAAATACCTTTTTTGAGTTGACAAAATTCTCAGCAAGCCCAAAGGACCACTGGTTGGTCTCCTAGACTAAATAATTACATAGCTGGAGTTCCATCTGAACACAAGACCATATACAGATGATAAATTACTAAAGCAGACACCATAAATGTGGTTAAGTACAAGACAGAGGTCAGTTCAGAATGTGCAAGCGGAAAGACATAGCTGAGTTTGGAAAATGAATCGTGTCCATAACTGAGTTCATTGTGCTCCATTTGTGCAACCTTCAGCCATGCCTGTGTTGGTTTCCTCTGGGTGCTCCGGTCTCCTCCCGCACTCCAAAGATGTATGGCTTAGGTGGCTTGGCCATGCTAAATTACCCTTGAGTGTCCCAAGATGTGTGGGTTTGGGGAATTGGTGGAATAAATGTGTGGGGTTACAGGGATAGGGGAGGGGAGAGGGTCTGGGTAAAATACTCTGTCAGAGAATCAGTGCAGATCCAAAGGGCCAAATGGCCTTTTCTGCACTGCAGAGATTCTGTGATTCTACAGCAACACTTATGACTGATTTTAAGGTAGAAACTTACTTATATGTTGCTACTGAAACAGCACAGTATCTGACAAGACCCAGTCACAAGCATACTGTCTTTCCTGCTGTAGGTCAGGGAAAAATCAAGTTTTCTTTTTAAATTTTCACTGCAACTTCAAAGCTACCAAGCCAGTGCTCAGAGAAGACCTGGCAAACACGAATCCATTCCTTACTGGCTCCAAAAACCAAGTTCAAATCCAATTCATGGTCCTCACAGGAGGGACAAACAAGATCCAGGCTGACAAGATGAAGCATTGCACCCATTATTCCCTCAGCAAACATGCTTATAATCTATTCTATCCATCTGAAATAGTCTTGGAAATATAGGAAGTTAGGCACAGAGAAAATATTTCCACTTTCTGGGGAAAACAGATAGGGGCCAATAAATCCAATAAGGAATTCAGTAGAAACCTCCTTACCCAGAGAGTGTGATTTTGTAGTGGAACTCGCTGCCTCAAGGAGTATTTATGGCAAGTCACATACAGGAAACTAGAGACAAAGGAAGAGAAGGATAAGCTGATCAGGTTAGACCAGTGTTCCCCAAACTTTCCTAATGATCACCCAAGTGCACCAGGGAGCTCCAAGCATCCTCATAATGTTGATACCACTTTTTATGCCATGAAATCAGAGTGAATACGCAAATCAGCCTCCCATCCATTGACTCTGTCTACACTTCCTGCTGCCTCAGAAAAGCAGCCAGCATAATCAAGGATCACACACAACCTGGACATTTTTTCTTTCACCTTCTTCCCTCAGGAAAAAGATAGAGAAGTCTGATGGCGTACGCCAACCAATTCAAGAACAGCTTCTTCCCTGCTGCTGTCAGACTTTTGAATGGACTTACCTTGCATTGAGTTGCTTTTTCTCTACACTCTGACTATGATTGTGACACTACATTCTGCATTCCCTCCTTCTCTTTGAACGATATGTTTTGTTTGTATGGAACCCAAGAAACAATACTTTTCACTGTTTGTTAATATATGACAATAATAAAACAAATAAAAAAATGAAATGCAAACAAGTCTTGGGCTTAATCTAACTCTTGATCTTAGCCAAAAGGCTGAGACATCAAGTTCCCAACCTTCACATAATATTTTTCTACATCTGTCACCTGCCTGCCAATGTTGCAAACTGTCCTCCTGCAATCTTATAAAATCCTTGCCACCATTTCCTTACCCAGTTTGCCACTGGTTGCTTAAATCCTGGTCAGACGATAAATAAGAGTCACCCCAGCACAGATCCCTATGGAATACTAATAACCAGAGCTTTTTCAACTCAAGATGCACTCTGTAGCTCCTGTCCTTTGATTCTGATCCTCCAGTCATCTCTCCATCAATATCACCACATTTCCCTAAATTACATAAAAATGAAATACTGCAGACTACGGAAATCTGAAATACAAACTACAAATGCTGGAATATCTCAGCAGGCCTGGCAGCATTTGTGGAGAGAAGCAGAATTAACATTTTGAGTCAATCTGCCATTTCTTCAGAGTATTTAATGAAAATCTTTATGCAGTGCTATTTCAAATGCTTTATGAGTTGGCACCATCATTGGTATGATGAGTGCTAAACAAAACAGTTCGGGAAATACGAAGAAGAGAAAAGAGCTGACATTTCGAGTCAAAGCTGACACCGTCATTGGTGTAACAAGTGCTTTACAAAACAGCTTTGACAAAGGGTCATCCGGACTCAAAATGTCAGCTTTTCTCCCTTCTTACAGATGTTGCCAGACTGTTGAGATTTTCCAGGATTTTCTCTTTTGGTTTCGGGAAATATAAAGTTGACCCGGGTACCTCAAGAATACAGTAATCATTTCTCCCATTGCTTTGACATCTTTGCAAACTTCCCTGCTTTCTTTTTTTCATTTTAGTCTGAGTCACAACCAGTTTGGAGAGCAGTGAGATACGATTAGTGTCAACTGGGCTCGAGATAGAAGCCATCTGCTTACAGGGGAATGTCCCGTATACAAAGACAGTGCTGTTCCAGGGTATTAGAAGCAGACAGTGTAAGTGCAATAGAAACATTGACAGCAGCGCAATTTCACATTGCATCATTGGAATGGAAAGGTAACTGAGGCACACTGCCAATTGTGAGCCTATAAGCATTCCATGTGGTTAGGAGGGGGAATGATTGAGACAGCTTTGCAGCCAGTTCCATCTAACAACCAAGAAGTTCATGAATGATTTCAGGTGCATTCACCTGGCAGAATTCATCTGGCAGAGTGACACAGTGGTTGGCACTGCTGCCTCACTGCCCCAGGGACCCGAGTTCAATCCCCAGCTTGGGTCACTATCTGCACTGACTTACATGTTCTTCCCATGGGGTTTCCTCTGGGTGCTCTGGCTTCTTGTCACAGTCTGAAAGATGTGCTAGTTAAGTGCATTGGTCATGCTAAATTCTCCCTCAGTGTACCCAAGTAGGCACCAGAGTATGGCGACTAAGAGATTTTCACAGTAACTTCATTGCCATGTTAATGTAAGCCTACTTGTGACACTAATAAATAAATTAAGTACACTTAGGCCTGATTATAATATTGAGCAGCTGATCATCATACCGGCCTCATCCTTTAGATGTCTGTAATGAACAGGCCAGAACTCTTTGGTAAATATTTTTTACTGATAAATTCTATGTAGCAGTTGCAATATCTGTTTTTTTAAAATGTACAATATGACTTAAATCCTAAGGTGGCAGGGTGCAGACTTCCCTCTGTCTTTGCACACAAAGATATCTGTGAATTCTGGACATTTTAAGTCAGATGCAAATGATAACACATCCCAGCACTCCTCAATCTTGATCAGAAGGAGGGAGTAAGGCCCTGATCTGGAGTAGGTGGAGCATCTGATTAGCAGTGGTCCCACACACCTTTATGCTCTCTTCTCTTGCCCCCTGTGAGTACAGGGGTGAGAGTTAAGGCCAGTCTGTGCCCAGAAAGTTCTCCTATAAATAGGACAGGAAACCACAGACGAGTGAATTGCTGCTGGCTCAGGCTTTCTTGTCCTTGCATTTTCTCTGTTTTTTTATTCATTCTTGGACATGAGCTTCATTGCTGGGTCACATTTATTGCCCATCCCTAGTTGCCCTTGGAGGGCAGTTGAGAGTCAATCACATTGCTGTGGCTCTGGAGTCACATGTAGGCCGGACCAGGTAAAGGCGAGAGATTTTCTTCTCAAAAAAATATCTGGAATTAAGAATCTACTGGTGACCATGAAACCATCGTTGATTGTCGGAGAAACCAATCTGACAAATGTCCTTTAGGGAAGAAAATCTGCCATCCTTACCCGGTCTGGTCTACATGTGACTCCAGAGTCACAGCAATGTGTTTGAAACTCAACTGCCCTTGGACAGCTAGGGATGGGCAATAAATGCTGGCCAGCCAGCATACCCATGTCCCATAAATGAATGAAAAAGAATTTCGCAGTGAAACCTTCAGAGTGTCTTTGTAGTGCTTCCTTTGATAGCTTTAGGAGCACACTGCACACTCAAGTTCTCCACAGAAGATTAGCTGCGGTGAGCGAATTCAGACATTCTGGCTTCATGACCAGTTGGGAGTGCCTCAGTGCTGGTATGGATGTTAGGTATGCCACCTCAAGTGAGCACTTCAGTGCCTAGTATTTTGTTCTGCATTTGATCTTCAGAAGTTTCCAAAGGCATGTTCAAATGAAAATTGTTGTGCTTCTTGGCATGACGCTGGTACACGGTCCGAGTCTCATGTTGTAGAGCAGAGTGGGTTGGACTATTGCTCTGTAGACTTACAGCTTGGTAGGCAGATTTTCTCCTCTTTGTTCCCAGACTGATTTTCAAAGCCTGCCAAAGGCTACACTTACTTTGGCAATTCTTACATCTATCTTGTTATCAATATAGACAGCTCATGAGAATGCACTGTCAAGATAAGCGAACATACCCACTACTGACAAGTTCTGGTCACAGACTGAAACCTTGGGCTCAAGATAGGGCTTTCCAGGAGCAGGCTGGTATGTTTAGTTTTCCCTCGCTAGAGTTGTTTCATGGTGAGAATGTACAGAATTTTGTAATTCCTTCCCATTGAAACTCTACAACTAGCTGCCTTGCATACAACTCCCAAATGCACAGCGATAGAAGCTGTAGTACAACGCAATGCCACTAAGGAGAGACCTGATGGGACAGCAAGGGAACCATGTTTGCCTATTTGCATCATCAGAGCTGAACCAATTCAATTTCAATTAAACCTCAACTCCTTGATCTTGCTTGCTGCCTCACATTCTATCCGCTGGAATGTTTGTCCTAATGGGGGGGCATGGTGAAACAGTGGTTAGCACTGCTGCTTCACAGTGCCAGGAAACCGGGTTTGATTCCTGGCTTACGTCACTGTCTGTGTGGAGTTTGCACCTTTCCCCTCATATCTACATGGGTTTCCTCTAGGTGCTCCAGTTTCCTCCCACAGTCGTAAAGATGTGCTGGTTAGATACATTGGCCATGTTAAATTCTCCCTCAGTGTACCTGAACAGGTGCTGGAATGTGGCGACTAGAGGCTTTTCACAGTAACTTAATTGCAATGTTAATGGCTTCTTGACGGAAGACAGAAAGTGGTTGTAGCGGGTTGTTTTTCAAACTGGAGGTCTGTGACCAGCTGTGTCCCTCAGGGAGTGCTGGGTTTACTGTTATTTGTCATTTATATTAATGATTTGGATGAGAATATAGGAGGCATGGTTAGTAAGTTTGCAGATGAAATCAAGATTGATGGCATAGTGGACAGTGAAGAAAGTTATCTCCAATTGCAACGAGATCTTCATCAATTGTGCCAATGGGCTGACGAATGGCAGATGGAATTTAATTTAGACAAATGCAAGGTGATGCATTTTGGTAGATTGAACCAGGGCATGACTTACTCACTTGAGGAGAGTTACAGAACAAAGAGATCTAGGGATACATGTTCATAGCTCCTTGAAAGTGAAGCACAGGTGGAAGAGTGGTGAAGAAGGCATTTGACACGCTTGGTTTCATCAGTCAGAACATTGACTGCAGGAGTTGGGACGTCTTGTTGAAGTTGTACAAGATATTGGTAAGGCCACACTTGGAATACTGTGTGCAGTTCTGATCATTCTAATATAGAAAAGATATTATTAAACTGGAAACAGTGCAGAAAAGACTTCTAGAATGCTACTGGGACTTGATGATTTGAGTTATAAGTAGAGGCTGGATAGATTGGGACTTTTTCCTCTGGAGCATAGGAGGCTGAAGGATGATTTTATAGAGGCTTATAAAATAATGAGGAGCATAGATCAGCTAGATAGTCAATATCTTTTCCCGCAAGTAGGGGAGTCTAAAACTAGAGGGCATAAGTTTAGAGAGAGGGGGAGAGATACAAAAGTGTCCAGAGTTGCAGTTTCTTCACATAGATGGTGGTGAGTGTCTGGAATAATCTGCCAGAGGTAGCAGTAGAGACGGGTACAATTTTGGCTTTTAAAAAGCATTTAGGTAGTTACATGGGTAAGGTGTGTATAAAGGCATATGGGCCAAATGTAGGCAATTGGGATTAGCTTAAGGGTTTTAATAAAAGAGAGCAACGTAGATAAGTTGGGCTGAAGGGCTTGTTTCCATGCTGTAAACTTCTATGACTGTACGACTCTATTAGTGTAAGTCTACTTGTGAAACTAATAAATGAACTTTATGCTTTGGTTTCCTCTCACAGTCCAAAGATGTGTAATTAGGTGGATTGCCCATATTACATTGCTCCTTAATGTCAGGGGGACTAACTAAGGTAAATATATGGGGATAGGGCCTGGATGGGATTATGGTGGATGCAGACATGATGGGTCGAATGACCTTCTTCAGCACTCCAGGATTCTAAGTGATTGATGTATATTGATTAGAGTGGTGTAGTAGGTTTGAAAATCCCAGAATCATTTCATGTGCAGTCAATGAAACCCTGGGGAATTTTCAGATGGGTCATCGAAATGGCCTTTCCAACTTTTATTTATCTTACAATTTTTATATGCACACAGTAGTGTGGCACAGCACTGACAGGCTAGGTAGCAGCTTCATCCATGGACAAAGCAATCCAGGCTCATTCCACATGACAGTTTATAGTTCTATGTGACAAGATGAGTAATGATTCAATGTAGGTCAGTTTGGGGCAAGTTAGCGTCCATCCCTTTGCGAAATGTTCAGGAAATGTTTTAAAGAATTCCTCAATAGCAGCTGAAAATTTAAGCAAATGGTGGGAGAAAGGAACTGTACAAATTCTGTGTCATTCTTCATAATATTTTGCATGATTCATTTATTTATCTCTGTGGTTAGGTTCTTTGTTTTTAATAAGTATATGCTACTCCACTGTTTTAGCTATTGTTAAACATACTTAGTGTGAACCGAAGGAATGTTCTTCAGTCATACATTACAGTTCCATCCTTTCAAAACGCCCTTTGAAATCACCATTTACCAAAACAAAAATTGGCAATGAGTTTGAGTGAATGCTTAACAATCCAACTGTTCATCAACAATTTTGTTTTTAATAGTTTTGAAAGCTGTTTACATCAGCTCCATGAGAGCCTATGAACGTTTTATGCATAACCTTAAGACGGTTATTTAGCTCAGTTGGCTGAATGGCTGGTTAGTAATGCAGAGTGACAGCAACAGCGTGGGTTCAATTCCCTTACCACCTGAGGTTATTCATTTCTTTTCAGCCTTGCCCCTTGCCTGAGGTGTGATGACCTTCAGGTAAACTCACCATAGAGGTGACCTACGTGACTTTAAATGGATTCAAAATTAACAGGTTTACACTTTGATTAAGACAACGAGCAAACAATGTATTTATACATCAGTAAATGGCATGATGGCAAGATGATGCAGGAAGTGCCAGTGACTGATCAGGTTTATGATGTACCACATATAATATTTTACAGCTCATCACGGCTACCCTAGATGGCAAGCTCCAACTGTTTGTACCATAGAGGCGGGCAATCTTGAAGGCAATGCGATACAGGAGGGAAGTCATAACTTGGACGCAGCATGAATAAATCATAACAGAAACCAAAACTGGAAGATCTTTCCTTGATGGGAGACTAAATGATAAGTATTACAAATCGGGAAGTAGTTAATAGGAGAACTCAGAAGGAACACGGAATTTAAGAGCAGGAGCAGGCCATTAAGCTCCCTTGAGCCTGCTCCACCATTCAATAAGATGATTTGGTTGTAATCTCAATTCTACTTTCTCCTGTGGCCATAACCTCATAACCCTTAACTGCCATGTCATGATGAAGAGAGAGTCATACTTTGTCCTTTCTCGGTGTCTCTGGGATAAAGGACTTGTGATAAACAGATAATTAGGAGACTTCGAAATGACTGGATGTTATTCAACAAAGATGATGAAAAGACTTCTGAGCCGGAATAGTAGCGTCATAAGCTTCATCCTGCGTCAGATCATCAATGTGGCAAGTGTTTGTCGGAATGTTTGTGTTCAAGAACTAAAAATGAACAGTTTCTCTATGGCTTTCACATATTGAAAAGGAAGCAGAGTAAATCAGCTGGGCAGGCTTTCAGGCTGCCTTTGCTGACCTTACATAGCTTACTGCTTAGGAACCCTGTGTAAACTCATTGTAAACTTACAGGGACAAAGTACTTTGAATAAACTTATAAATTCTTTTACGAAATGGTTGCCATAAATTTATAAATTTAAATAATTTCGATGGCATGGTGGCAAAGTGGTTAATACTGCTGCTTTACAGTGCCAGGGATTTGACTCCCAACTTAAGTCACTGTCTGTGCAGAGTCTGTCCGTTCTCCCCATGTCTGCATGGGTTTCCTCTCACAGTCCAAAAGATGTGCTGGTTAGGTACATTGGTCATGCTAAATTCTTCCTCAGTGTACCCAAACAGGTGCCAGAGTGTGGTGACCAGGGGATTTTCACAGTAACTTCATTACAGTGTTAATGTAAGCCTACTTGCAACAAATAAATAAACCTTAACTTTAAAGCAATGGCAGTTCAGTAAAACAACATTCCTCATTTTTACAGAGTAAAGTATATCACATGTTCATCCAACAAATGGTAAGGGCAGTTTTCAGTCCATGTTTGCCATCAGTGTAAACGGCCGCATGGGTGTAAAATATGGCGAGATTTCGGAAAAGTGTTTCCTGCCAGCGAGATCAAGTTTTCCGATTTTCCAGACACCTCACTGGTGACCTAACAAGAATCCAACCGTGGAAGGTTGGGAACCTCATTTAAATATATTGACAAATGATTAGTGAACCCTCAAACTGGAACTTACCCCCCTCACTGAATGTTCTATGAACGGCGACGTGAGATCATGACAGCGTGATTTACAATGGCTCCAGAAAATCAAGAACCTGCCAACGTCTTTTTTGAAGATGGCGAGTGTTTAGGTCGCCATCTCCCTCCAGGATGCAGGGAACCCAGATAATTACAACCTGGTGCCCAGGGAGAGGGCTCATTTCTTGGGAATTGAGGTCACTTACAGGCTTTAGTAGCTCTTCATGGATGTGAGCCTCCAGGTTTCAAGGGGTCTGCCAGCTGGTGTGAGGATATCGCATCCTGTGAACTCCCATTCTCATGTCTGTGGCTTATCTCTGTGAGTGCCTATTGTTTCTTACTTTTCCTCACCATACGTCTACATCTCGGTGTCTCCCCAGGATCCACAGCTGAGATTGAGATGGCCTGCGGACTTCCACATCCTGTTGCCTGAGATAATCTTGGCAGGCACCTCCAGGGGTAGGGGGGCCTGGACTTTGTGAGGCTGGGTTTACAATAAGGCTACACTGATGGTGCAGTGCTCCCCTCCTCGGTATGTGGACTGGAGGTTACAAGGATGCGTTGGCTAAGGGGCTAAATTGCCCCTTAGTGTCAGGGGGATTGGTAGGGCAAATACCTAGGGTTACAGGGAGAGAGCCTGCATGGGATTGTTGCTGGTGCAGACTCAAAGGGCCAAATGGCCTCTTTCTGCACTATTGGGATTCTATGATCAATTGCACCCTACATTATAGTTTGAAATTCCAAGTGACCTATGATTTTGTTTTAGATTTTCAGCTTTTTATCTGTTTCTTATGTCACCTTCCCACACAGTCTGAATCACCAGAGTTTGTCACTGCACCTGGGATGCACAAACCTAAAGCAGCCTCCTGAGGTTTTAAGTAAATCTCGTTTGCAAAAACCATTTCCATTCCTTCAAACCAGATAAATGTCCCAGTCTTAAGCCCTGAGTTGATATCAGTCATTTGGTCACTTCTCTTTCCCCGCCTCCTGGAACCTGGTTTTGAATTACAGCTCATCCTTTTTATCTGTCCTTTCTTTTTATTAAGAACTCTATCCAAGATCATTTTGAAACTATGCGTTCTAAGGCTTAGAATCTGCGTAGTGCTCCTTACGCTGCCCAAGACAGCAAATCTTGACGACTTTGGATAATTGCTGTCACAATCAATCACAAGCGCGTTCTCTACTGCGTTAGCTCAGACTACATAAACAATGCTTCACATTTTTTGAAGAAACTAAGATTTATTGCCTGGTATTTATTTTCCTGGCTCCTGTGCCAAGGAAGAAAGTGCTCCTCGGAGAATTGAACTCACATCCACATAACACCGGTATTACAGATGTCATTAGCATCATTTTAAAGGAATGTGCTTCCATACCAATATCTAATTTTGAACTTTAAATGGAAAGGGCATCAGATTCTTAACTTGCACTCCCACATGAAGTGGAACTCCGCTTTCTATCCTAACTCGTAAGGCTGTTATGAAAACTTTCCTCCGGTGTCAAGATGGCAATGAGATGAAGTATTGCTGGAGCACTTTCCATATTGTCAATCTGGAATGAAATTGCAAAACTGCTCAGAATGGATCTGGGTTGAAAGTGTCCCAAGAAATTCAATGGGGAACCTTGCTGCTGTAGTCACACACCGAGAGAGCAAAGGGAAATACAGAGAGTCGTGTCACAAGCAGCTGATTCTGCTGCTTCTTTTACACAATCAAACTTGCCCTCCTTAACTCTTGAGGAATGCAATTCAAGTGCCCAATGTCAAAATCTACTCCAAGCTTGGATACAGCACAGTTATGTAATACAACGGCATTCAGCATAGCAAAGGCTATTGGGACTAAAGGGATATGGGGAAAGGGGAGGATTAGGATATTGTAAGTTCATAAGATATATGTAATAACTCCACAGAGGTGAAAGTCCCATCACCAAGTTACTTTATTTACGCCATGCATCTGTACACAGCCACTCTCCAGTTTCTCCCTACTGAATGCAGGCTGGGAAACTGACACACCTGCTTTAAATAGGGAGCATGAGACTCTCTGATTTAACTACCAATTTAGACTCATCGGGTATCTCTTGTAAGGTACCAACTTAATAAAGACTCATTAGGTAGTTCATACTGTAACAAGCCAACCTCATTAGCCTGGATGAAGTCATCACAATATAAGAACATAAGAAATATGAGCAGGAGTAGGCCATCTAGCCCTTCGAACCTGCCCCGCCATTCAATAGATCATGGCTGATCTGAAGTACATTACAGCGCAGTACAGGCCCTTCGGCTCTCGATGTAGATCAGTTCCACTTTCTCTCTTTCTCTCCATAACCATTAATTCCCTTGTCTATCAGAAATCTATCTAACCATAACTAAAATATATTTGGTGAGGTAGCCTCCACCACTTCAATGGGCAGAGAATTCCAGAGAGCAAATATAGGAGCAAAATATTGGCCCATTGCGTCCGCTCTGCCATTCAATTATGGCTCATCCTTCTCATCTCCATTTTCTGCCTTGTCTCCATAACCCTTCACCCCATTAATTAAAAATCTGTCTAACTTCCTATTTAAATGTATTCATTGTTCCAGCATCCAGCACACTTTGGGGTAGCAAATTCTACAGATTCACAACCCTTGGAAGAAGTAGTTTCTCCTCAACTCTGTTTTAAATTTGCTGCCCCTTTTCCTAAGACTATGATCCCTCGTTCTAGAATGCCCACAAGAGGAAATATCCACTCCACGTCTACTTTATCCATACTTTTATTATCTTGTATGCCTTGATTTGATTTTCCCTCATTCTTCTAAATTCCAAAGTATAGGCTTAAAATGTTCAATCTCTCTTCATGTAACAATATTGAATTTGATGATCAGCTAAAATCATAATGAATGGCAGTGCAGGCTCGAAGGGCTGAATGGCTACTCCTAATTTCTATGTTTCTATTTGGGATTGGACATATCCACAGTATGAGGAGATGCATCACAGTAGAGAGGAGCCAGAATTGTTTGGAGAGACTTGAGGAGAAGCCAACATGAAATTAGCTCTTATTCTGGACTGTGTTGTGTGCATGTGAACTTAACTATGCATGAACAATAAGGACTACTGCTAAATCTTGCAACACTCTGAGCCTCTTCATGTGATCAACTGAACAAACTCTTACAACAAGTTACATGCAAGATAGGGTTACCTCCAAAGCCTTGTATTGAATTTATACAAGGTTAGTGACTATGGGCAGGATGTTTCGATTCTGCCACCAGTAAGTATCATGGTGAACAGTTCTGGATGGTCCAGAGCGTGGCCAATGGCATATAAGCAGGTTCCAATTTTGCCTTCCCAACTTGTATGCTGGGTCAAGGTGCATTGCCATGTGGCTTGTTAGCAAACTCATTTGCATGAATTTGCATTTCATGCATGCTCATTAAAAATCCAGCTGGCCCGAATCATGTTCGCCTTTCCTAAGGAAGGGTGTTCTTGCTGTCAAGGAAGTGCATTGAAGACTTCCCAAGCTGATTCCAGGAATGGTGGGATTGATGTATGAGGAGAGATTGACAAGGTTAGGATTGTTTTCACTGGAGCTTAGCTAAATGAGAGAGGATCTCATAGAAACTTATAATATTCTAACAGGACCAGATAGGATAGATGCAGGAAGGATGTTCCTGATGATGGGGAGTCCAGATCCAGGGGTCACAATCTGAGGATTTGGGAAGACCATTTAGAACAGAGGTGAGGGGACATTTCTTCACCCAAAGAGTGGTGAGCCTGTGGAATTCATTACTGCAGGAAGTAGTTGATGCCAAAACATTGAACGTATTCAAGAGGCAGCTGGCCATAACACTTGGGGTGAATGGGATCAAACGTTACAGAGAGAAAGCAGGATTAGACTATTGCATTGGATGATCAACCATGATCGTGATGAATGGCAGGCTCAAGGGACCAAATGGCCTCCTTCTGCTCTTTTGTTTCTATGAATCTAATTGCCCTTTCGGTGGATAATCAGACAACCAGATATAACTAAAATGCTCCTGATGAGCATAACATCACTGGTGACTCAGATTGGTATTCACTGCGCGCTTCTAGGGATTGCTCCAATCCTGTGCCAAGGCTGCTTAGGCAAAATCGGCAGCAAGAAAACGGCGGGGGGAATCCAGAGCACCCGGAGGAAACCCTCACAGAAATGGCAGGGGGAATATGCAGACTCCGTTGGGTGATAGACAGTTACCCAAGGCTGGAATCGAACCCAGGTCCCTGGAGATGTGAGCCAGCAGTGCTAACCACTTTGCCTCTGGGCCACCCCAGAGTTCGCCATGTTACTAACACTGCTCCAGTAAAGCCATATTTCAATGGGAAAGGTATTGCCATCTGATTCTCCTCTGCTAAACCCAAGTACCTGTTACAGTGTACCAGTATTGCTTTTTGATGTGGGTTGTAGCCAGTTGAGACTTCCAGCATCTTAGTATGCAGCGGTACACAGCCAGATGTGATAATTTCAAGATCGGCCAACCCATAACTCCAAACCCCTGCCTTCCTCCTCAGACCCCACCTTTCCAAAAGATTGCTCTGAATTACTGGTTCCCATTAAGGTGACGTCCAGCAGAGCAGAATGCACCCTCACAACCTTAAACTTTAAACTTCACAAAGGCAAATAGGGATGGACAATAAATTCTGGCCTAGCCAGTGATGCCCACATTGCCAGAATGTTTTACAATAAGATTCACCTGTCTAACTGGTCTGCTCCAGAGAGTGAGGAGGGGAACGAAGACCTTCCCCGCTCTATCAGGCCAGTGCCCGAAATCTGAGGGAAGATTAAAATACCGCACTGGACAAATTTCCTCATAGATGAGAGAAACCACATCAATGCTGTTTTTTTTTTAAGAGAGATGGGGAACACATTGTTCAGAATAACTACAAAAAAAAATCAAATTGCAAGTTTTTAGATGGAGAAAATATGTTTCAGTTGGCTCCAGGCAGTGCGAAAGCTGTGGGAGCACATTCAGCAAAGCAAGACCCAGAGGATGCAATAGCCCCGTGTGCAACAGGAAGTTCCAGAAACTCTGCATTCACGGAATCCCTACAGTGCTGAAGAAGACCATTCGCCTATTCGAGTCTACACTGACCACAATCCCATCCAGACCCTATTCCCGTAACTTCACATATTTACCCTGCTAATCCCCCGAACACCATGGGGAAATTTAACATGGCCAATCAACCTAACTCACACATCTATGGAATGTGGGAGGAAACCAGAGAACCCGAAGGAAACCCAGGGAGAATGTGCAAACTCCACACAGACAGTGACCTGAGGCCGGAATGGAACCCTGGTCCCTGGCGCTGGAGGCAGCTGTGTTACAAATGGAACCTGCAAAGATTACCTGATGGGCCGCTGTATTAAAGAATGACGAGTCGTGAGCGGATGAAGAGGAGATTGGAATCAAACCATTTTGTCACATTTCCAGGTACTGAACTCAATGTCAAAATGCAGCAAGCAACAAATCACTGTATTGATTGTGATGGTATCCAGGGTGGTACCTAATTCTGGCAGACCAAGGGTTAAGCATACAAGTGTTTCCCCTGTATCAGGACTGATACAGCCACATACACCTTCCTCCCAAATGAACACCCCCTCTGCCATTACCCTCACCCCTCCCCAACCCCCTGGCTAGGAATGGTGCCTGTAACTTGCCGCCACCCTATCTCAGTGAGGCCAGTAGACCAATTTCAGCAGAATCTAATCTGCAGATCAACCTTCTATAAGCAGTTTGCGCTGTTAATTAGTGGGTGTCAGTTTGTGGGATTGCATCCACCGCAACCTCGTTCATTCCATTGCTGCACCCACAGCCCTGTTATTCTACAATAGCTGTTCCATTGGTTTACATAACAACACTCACTGACCTTAAAACAAACAACTCCTTATGTTAGTTGTTTTTTTGAAACACTTCAGTGTGTCGGGACACCACATAAATTCCATTCATTCTCAGAATGTGGGTGTCACTGGGAATACTGGTGTGCATTGCCTCTCCATAGCACTGGAATTGCTTCTTCAGCTGAGTATAGAACCAATCCAGAGGATTAAAACCATAGAACCTACAGTACATAAGGAGGCCGTTCAGCCCATCGAGCCTGACCAATAAAAATCCCACCCAGGCACTATCCTCATAACCCCACATATTTACCCTCCTAATCCCCCTGACATTAAGGGGCAATTTAGCATGGCCAGTCAATGTAACCCGCACATGTTTGGACCATGAGAGGAAACTAGAGCACTAGAGGAAACCCACAGACATGCGGAGAATGTGTAAACTCTGCACAGATAGTGACCCAAGCTGGGAATTGAACGCAGGTCCCTGGCGCTGTGAAGCAGCAGTGCTAACCACTGTGTAACCATGCCACCCAAAAAATAAACTTATACGGGTTGTAAGGGAAAGTCACATTTGCTTGGAACTGGAGTCACATGTAGACCCAGACTGGGTGAGGATGGCAGCTTTCCTTCCCTAATGCACATTGATGAACCAGTAGGACTTTAAGCAACAATCTAACAGTTTCTCGGTCTGATTCTGATATTGATTTAAGCTCAACCATCTTTGAATTCTCAAACTGCCACATCAGGAATTTGATCTCATACTCTCTAGGTAATTCTCATGGTTACATAGTTACTAGAAATACCAGCCATGGTTCAGTTGGTAGCACTCTCACCTAAAGATTCTGGAGTCAAACATTCATTTCAAAACCTGAGCACATAAGTCACTTCAACGCAGTACTGCAGGGGTGCTGCAGCATCAGAGATGCTGTCTTAGGGTGAAATGTTAAGTCGAAGCTCCATTTGCTCTCTTAAGTGAATGTAAAAAACTCTATGACACTATTGCAAAGAAGTATAGGGAAGTTCTCCCTGGTGTTGTGAAATTTATGCCTCCATCAACATCACAAAAGTGGACTATCTGATCAATGTTACATTAATGTTGTGGGAGCTTGCTCTGCACAAATTGGCTACTATGTTTTCTACATTTCAACAGTGAGAACAATTCAAAAGTATTACATTATCTGTAAAGCACTTTGAGACGGCCCTGTGACCATAAATGGTGCTGTATAACTGAAGTCAATGCGGATCAAGGGGCAAACTCTCCACTCTTTGGAGTCACACCTGTTACAAAGGAAGATGGCTGTGGTGGTCAATCATCTCAGCTCCAGAACATCACTGCAGGAGTTCCTCAGGGAAGGGTCCCAAGCTCAACCATCTTCAACTGCTTCATCAATGATCTTCTTCCTATCATAAGGTCGGAAATGGGGATGTTTGTCAATGATTGCACAATATTCAACACCATTTGTGATTCCTCAGTTACTGAAGTAGTCCACGTTCAAATGCAGCAACTCCTGGACAACATTCAGGCCGAGGCTGACAAGTGGCAAATCATATTGGAGCCATACTAGTGCCAGGCAATGACCATTGCCACCAAGAGAGAATCTTATCATTGTCCCTTGACATTGAATGGTTGAATCCCCCACTATTACCATTGACAATTAACTTAGCTAGTCTAGCTATATAAATACTGTGGCTACAAGAGCAGAATAGAGGTTAGGAACCCTGTGACCAGTCATTTACCTCCTGACTCCCTAAAGAGTGTCCACCATCAACAAGGCAGAGGTCAGGAGTGTGATGAATATTCTCCCCTTCCCTGGATGGGTGCAGCTCCAGCAATAGCTTAACACCATCCAGGACAAAGCAGCTCATTTGATTGGCACCCCATCCACAAACATCCACTCCCTGCACTACTGATGCAGAGTGTCAGCAGTGTGTACCATATAAAAGATGCACTACAGCAACAGCACCTTCCAAACTCACGGCCATTACTATCGAGAACAAGAGCTTCAGATACTTCACCCTCTAAACCACTCACCATCCTGATATGGAAATATATCACCATTCCTTCCCTATCGCTAGGTCAAATTTCCTCCCTAACAGCACTGTGGGTGTACCCACATCTCAGAGATTGCAGCAGCTCAAGAAACAGCTCACCATCACCTTCTCATAGGCAATTACAGATGGGCAGCAAGTGCTGGCAAACCAGTAAAGTCGACGGTCCTTGGAATGAATTAAAAAGTCAATGCAGGTGCTTCTTTCTCTTTTTTAAACCCTTTTTCAGTATTTCTTCGTCCAGCACAGTAGATATTGTTGATTAGTCACAAATATGGCTACAACAATTTCTTTTTTAATTGGGTGCACCAATTTTAATCAAAAATGCTTTAGTACACTTACATAGTGCAAGTAAATCTCCTTTTCCTGTGTGTATTTAGTTAAGAGGCACATCACACCAGTCAGAAGAGCATTCAAAATGGTCAAAAAATGTTCACATGCCATTGACATTTTACCAACAGCCATCAAAAAAGTTTGAGTAGTTATATTTTATTCACATGGCTGGAGAAACAGTCAGAATCTCCTATCCATTGAGACTGTCTAACTTCCTGCTGCCTTGGCAAAGCAGCCAGCATAATTAAGGACTCCACACACCCCAGACATTCTCTCCTCCACCTTCTTCCTTCGGGAAAAAATGCAAACATCTGAGGTCATGTACTAACTAGCTCAAGAACAGCTTCTTTCCTGCTGCTGTCAGACGTTTGAGTGGACCTACATTGCATTAAATTGATCTTCCTCTAACCCTAGTATGACTGTAACACTACATTCTGCACTCTCTCCTTCTCTATGAACAGTATATTTTTTCTGTATAGCACGCAAGAAACAATACTTTTCACTGTATGTTAATACATGTGACAATAATAAATCAAACCAACAATCCATTCATTGGTTTCAGATGATGGTGTGTAAAAGATTGTGATGTCATCAGAAATGAATGTCAATACAGAGGTTCAGAGTGCACATGCATGTGTTGTATACATTTGAGTATTAGTATCTGTATTGTTGCACTTATCCAAAAGATGTGCAGATTAAGTTGATTGGTCATGCTAAATTGAAGCTATTGTCAGGGGGATTAGCAGCATAAATATGTAGGGTTACGGGCATAAGGCCAGGGTGGAATTGTTGTCAGTGCAGACTCGATGAGCCAAATGGTCTCCTTCTGCACTGTAGGGAGTCTGTGATTCTATATAAGGCATTGGTGAGGCCATTCATGGAACATCAAACACAGTATTGGTTCCCTTATTTGAAGAAGGATGTAGTTGCGTTGGAGGCAGTTCAGAAGAAATTCGCCAGATTGATTCCGAAGAAGGCTTGTCGTATGAAGAAAGATAGAACTGTTCAGGCCTATGAATTTAGAAAAATGAGGGGAGATCAAATTGAAGTATACAAGATGATAAAAGGTATGTATAAACTAGGCGTAGAGCAGATGCTGCCTCATGTGGGACATTCTAGGACAAGAGATCATAGTCTTAGGATAAAGGCTAGCAAATTTAGAACAGAGTTGAAAAGAAACTACTTCCCCCAAAGAGTTGTGAATGTGTGGAATTTGCTACTCCAAAGTGTGGTGGATGCTACGACAGTGAGTAAATTTACAGAGGAGTTAGACAGAATTTTGTTTGGTTATGGATTGAAAGGTTATGGGGAAAGGCAAGAAAATGGAGATGAGGAGCAAATCAGCCAAGATCAAATGGCAAAGTGGATTAGATGGGCCAAATCTTATGAATTTATGACCTTCCATCTACCAATTAGCAATGTTTCTTACCAATTTGCCACATGGTTAATGTATCAGGCAGACTGGTCCCAGCAGTCCTGGGCCATGTTCAACTCTAGCCAGTTAGAAAGCTAAGAACTATGGTAAAAGATTGACCCTCTGTCTTGGGCCATGCTCATTCTTGGACTATGCCAGAGTGTGATGGCACAACGAGGCAACCCACCAGTATAGTTTTGTTGGACAGAATTCCCACAAAGTAAGCAAACGGGGGTCGGGGGTGGGGGGTGCGGAATTTAAACAGCACACACTGAAATCTTGGTTTTCTGACTGTGATTTGATATTTTGGACAGGGCTAAGTTTTCACATGCCTTCATTTCTCTACTTTAATGAGCAGCTGAGCTGTGCGGCAAGAAAGCTGGGAGCACCCTGAGTACCCAGGGAGCCAAAGCCAAAGGCTCCTCCCACCCAGCTTCCTGATGGTGAGGGAGCTTCAGTGAGTTACAGGCCAGTGCAGCAGGTTGGCCAGATTGCCACTGCCTCTTTCTTCAGGAGATACTCACTCCCACTGCCTCTACCCCTTCCCCATCCCCCTCCCCCTCATTTCCAGCAGCCAAACTCCTTCTGTGCGTTCAGGGGCAGAAAGGCAAATGGGATTTGTCTTTCTCAAATATAAAAGCAGCTCACGCTCTTTCTCTTTTACAAAAGTACAAGCCAGATCATTCTTGGCATCGCTGGAGCTTCTCATCTGCTGTGCATTGGGTTAAAGGCTGGGATGGATTGTGCCTTATTGTGAAGCCAGGATAATTTACAGCTCTGTCAAATTTCTGGCACAGGCTGGGTCTCGCTGCTACCGTTAGTGCACTAATAGCAAACATCTGAGGACGCTGCCGGATTTAAACGCAGTCACATAGACACACACATACACACATACACACACACAAACATAGACACATTCATATACACACACACATACATGCACACACACACACATGCATATAGCCATACACACACAAACACACACAGACACACACTCACACAGACACATATTCATGCACACTCACATAGACATACACACACACACACACACACACACGCTCACAGACATGCACTCAAACACACACATGCAGACACTCAGCAGATGCACACACACACAGACACTCCCAGACACACACATCCACTGACACACATGCTCACACACACACATGCACACACACACACACACACACACATAGACACAAAGGCACTGATACACATAGACACACACGCACACATACTCGCACACTCATACACACAAAGACGCACACTCATATATTTATACACATACACACACGCTCACACTTACACACACACACACACACACACACACACAACACACACACACACACACACACACACAACACACACACACACACACACACACACACACACACACCAGAAGGACTGGACATGTCACCAGGCACAGACGAGTTCTCTGAGTTTGACTGGTTCAGCCCGGAATATCTCTTGTCTGGCTTGCTGGTCTGTAACTGAGACTGGCATCCAGTGTGATGCCGGTTTTATAGGCTGTGCTGCTTTAGAAAGTGTGTGTAAGCTCAAATCTGCTGGGGGTTTCCTGGCAATAAATCATTCTCTCCAGCCTCCACAGAGTCAAATCCAGGTCAGATTTAGTCTGCGTTTATTTACGACATCTAATCCATTCCCTTCATATAATTGCATTACTTTGTCTTACAATTTAGTCACTATTAAATGTGGGAGAATCTGGTCTCGATTTCATTTTGAATTCTTTGGAATTAAGAAGGGCCTTTTTTTCCAAATGACCTTTTCACATTCACTATCGAGTTGATGTAGCATCATTGGCATCTGTTCGGACTGAATGGGCCAACTACTCTCTACTCTGCATGGAATTCTTGGGCATGGCTCACATTTTGGGGATCACGTTTGTGTCATTCTGCCCACTTTCCCATTTGTCATCTCTGTAAAGGTTTGCTCACATTGTGAGTCAGTATCGGAGGAGAAAGGAGACCCAGTAACACAGGATTCCCACAGAAGTGCCATCCTCTTAATATTAAACTCATTGGAGAGAGATTGTACCCATGATGTGATTTCAGATTTTTGTTTCAGGGATTTCCCCCTCTTTGGTTCAATGTTGATTTTCCACGAATCTTGGTGACATGTATCTTGCACATGGCACGCACTGCTGCCCCTCTGCATTGGTGTTGGAGATGCAGATTTATTATTGTCACATATATTAACATACAGTGAAAAGTATTGTTTCTTGCACACTATACAAAGCGTACCATTCATAGAGAAGGAAAAGAGAGGGTACAGAAAGTAGTGTTACAGTCATAGCTAGGATGCAGAGAAAAATAAACTTAATGCAAGGTAGGACCATTCAAAAGTCTGATGGCAGCAGGGAAGAAGCTGTTCTTGAGTTGGTTGGTACATGACCTCAGACTTTTGTATCTTTTTCCCAACCGAAGGTGGAAAAGAGAATGTTCGGGGTGCGTGGGATCCTTAATTATGCTGTCTGCTTTGTCGAGGCAGTGGAAAGTGTAGACAGACCAAGTCAGGCTGGTTTGCGTGATGGACTGCACCACATTCATAACCTTTTGTAGTTCCTTAATTGAGTGCTGGAGATGGAGGGAGTGAATGTGGAGGTGGAGGGAGTGAGTGTTGAGCATGGAAGGAGGAAGTGTTGAAGGTGGAGGAAGGGAGTGTTGAGGATGGAGAGAGTGAGTGATGAGGGTGAAAGGGGAGTATTCAATCCATCCTCCACCTCCAACACTCACTCCCTCCAGCACCAAGACAGAACGACAGCAATGTGTGCATGTACAAGAGGCATGTCACCAAGGCCCTGGAACAGCACCCTCCAACCCTGTGGGCTCTGCCAGTCAGAAGGACAAGACCAGCAGTTGCATGTTGCTGTGTACTCCACCCCGTGGCTGTGCCTTCACTGTGAAAAATCCTGCAGTTGTCTCACTAATAGCACCACACATGGACTGCAGGACTTCAATAAGGCGGCAGCCTTGTAGAGGACATTTAGGGATGGGTAAGAGCCCCATAGTGAAATTATTTATGGGGTTATTTACCCCATGGGGTTATTTACCTTTGTGGTGCAGATTGAATTGTTGACCCTTACTCTGCACTGCATTGTGATCCTCCCCTGCACTGCTTTGGCATTGAGAACCCTGGCTGCCTCCCACCAGGCTGCAGTGGTCAGATGGAATGGCCTTTTGCAATCTTCTGGGGAACTCCATCTTTCTTGCATTGCCTCCAGGAGATGATCCAGAGATGTGCCACTCGAGTGGAAAGCTGTGACTTTCTGTTTTCTTCCACTCAGCCATTCCTTTTCCCATTTATGAAGAACTGTGCATTTTAAACATGGTGCCCATAGTGCCCGACCTCCTGCCTGCCTGCCACTGACACTCAACATGGAACAGGAGGATGCGCAGCTAATAATTTGGGGAGTGCCCGATTACACATGAAAGCTCTTCGCAGTCCTCAATGGGAATCTCTTGACTTTCTCATCCTGTCACGGAGCATTTGGTGAGTGAGGTCAATTCTGCCACTGATTTCATCCAAGGCAACATTAAACATTGACTCATAGATTATGGGGAGCTTGTGCTACCAAATAAACCTTTTGGACTTTGACCGAGTGTGTGAAACTTCTTACTTATGGGGCAGAGACAGGAGGCCCAACCAGACCTGTTATGATTTTATTGTAAGGAAGAGCAGACAGGGCCAAGTAGCTCCTCCTATATTCCCATAGCTAATCTAACCTCAACTCCATTGATGTCAGGAAGATGCGCTGAGTGCTTAAGACTCAATGTTGAGGTCCCTGATATTTCCAGTTTTCACAAATTCCCTTGATTTAAGAACAGTTCACATGGATCAGATCATGGTGATGGAATGGTTAGCATTGCTGCCTCACAGTGCCAATATCCCAGATTCAATTCTGAACTCGGGTCACTGTCTGTGCAGAGTCTGCACATTCTCCCCATGTCTGTGCGGGTTTCCTCTGGGTGCTCCAGTTTCCACCCACAGTCCAAAGATGTGCAGGTTAAGTAGATTGGCCATGCTAAATTGACCCTTAGTGTTAGGTAAATGCATGGAGTTACAGAATCAAAGTTGGGTGGGATTGTGGTCAGCCGATTCGATGGGTCAAATGGTCTCCCTTGTACTCTAGGGATTCTATGATTATATTAAACTGAGAGGTGGGGAGTCTAGCCCAATTAATGACTGCCAAGTAAGGTGGTGGAGGCAGGCACTCTGGAGTTATTTAAAAGATACTTAGATGGGCACATGATCAGAATGGGAATGGAGGGATATAGAAGACTGATTTAAAATAAGGATCATGCCTTAGGAGTTCCCTGAGAAGTGTGTAAATTGTCAATGATATTGATGTATTTCTGTTTTATCCTACAGGTACTTTGGTCCGCCTTATTGTCTAACGAGGGGCATACATGCGATAGGTCATGAGAGGGCTGCTCTTGGATTTTTCGAGAGTATCCTAGTGCTTCGTGTCGTTAGTGTACACTTGAACTGGACCAGTTGATGGGCAACACGACAGCTCAGTGACATGCAGATACATGGATTTGGGCCTGTGTCTGTGGGAGTTTGCGCATTCTCCCCGTGCTTGCATGGGTTTTCTCCAAGCGCTCCGGTTTCCTCCCACACCCCAAAGGTGTGCTCTTAGGCTGATTGGCAAAACAAATTCTTCCTAAATTGTCTCGCAAATTTGGTTCCAATCCATAGATCTATAAACATAGACAGGGATCACGGGTAAAGGTGGGAACATCGAGGTGGCGGCACGGGCTTGTTAGGCCAAAGGGCCTGTTTCCCTTACTGTTTTGTTCTTTGTTCTTTGTCAACCAATCAAAAATCTAGACATAATTTAGCAAATCAGCAAAATGGAAAATGAAATTCTGTACATTGATCAACATGTTAATCCACTGAGTCCCTGAGCCACAGTGACTGGAAACTCTCAAGTACAACCCTCAGGGTGAGCCCAGTTAGTTATCCAGTCTGTGTGAGAGGCAGTTTAAATTGAACAGCGCAATGTGAAGACAGCCTGGGTCTCACGCCTGGCCCCCATGCAGTGTGTGTTAACCTGAGGGAGATGGCAATGCCGCTGAATTGGTGATACAGAGGCCTCACTAATACTGTTCTAGGCACAATGATTGACATTGCTTCCTCACAGCGCCAGGATCCTGGGTTCAATTCCTGGCTCGGGTCACTGTCTATGTGGAGTTTGCACATTCTCCCTGTGTCTTTGTGGGTTTCCTCCAGGAGATCCTGTTTCCTCCCACAGTCCAAAGATGTGCAGGTTAGGTGGATTGGCCATGCTAAATTGCCTCTTAGTGTCGGGGGTCCAGCTAGGGTAAATGCATGGAGTTGTAGTGATTGGGCGTGGGTGGGATTGTGGTTGGTGCAGACTTGATGGACCAAATGGCCTCCTTCTGCACTGGAGGGATTCTATGATTTTAGTCCCATCATGGTAGAATTAAATTTAATTGATTATTAAAAAGTACTTGGAATGTAAAGCTATCCTCAGTGATGATGGACCATAAAACTATCTTCGTTTGGTCTTTCAATTACAATATTTAATTGAAAATACCAACAGGTTTCCAGCAGACATTCTGCTGGCTGGTAGGTGCTCAGGACCTTGATAATTTCTAACCTGCTTCTTGTCACGAAGCTAAACCATTTCATCGTGAAATTGTTTCCTTGACCGAAACAATGGACCTCATTCTGATGAGATGTTTCTGGCCCAAGTTTGTATTGAACTGTCAAATTCCATTTCTCCTCAGGTGTAGTCGTTGTTGTTTGCCCGGTTTCTGTTATCTGGGGCCATGATGGACTCCCACATTCTTTCTTGCATTGTTGATGCAATGTGTTTTGGAGATGATAATATTCTGGTTTCTTTATATAGGATGGATGCCCTATACAATCCTCACCCAATCTTCAAGCAATCCTCATTCAATCTCCACCCAATCCCCACCCATTCCTCATCCAATTCCCACCCAAACTCCACCCAATCACCATCCACTCCGCTCCACCCACTCCCCCGCCCAATTCCCTGGTGGCAGAGATGGCCACCAGTGGGATCTTCCAGTCCCTTCTATGCCAGTGGTGTTTTGTGTGACTCGCTCATCCTGCCACCGGGGAACTAACTACAGGTGGTGGCAAGACTGGAAGATCCTGCTGGCGGGAAGGGCTGAAAAACCCTGCCCATATTCCCCATGAGTTTTGATATTGACTTGCTTTACAGATTAACCCTGGACAGTAGCACCGGCCTCTGGGTGTGTGCTGAGTTTGGCCACTATTTCAGTCCATGGATTTTGATGATTTATATTTAATAAAAAGCCCAGTTGGAGGGGTTTCCGATCCTACAAGCAGTAGACCATAAACCCCATCAGGACAGTTCAGTTATAGTCAATGATAACCTTCTAACTCAACTCCATTTCACCAGTCTAAGCCTTGATTTGAAAATAATGCTAAAATTGGGTTAACTCTATGTAGTCAAATATTCTTTATAGTTCAAATTTATTTATTAGTGTCACAAGTAGGCTTACATTAACACTGCAATGAATTTACTGTGAAAATCCCAGAGCCGCCACATTCTGGTATCTGTTCAGGTACACTGACAGAGAAAGTAGCATGGCCAATGCACTTAACCAACATGTCTTTCGGATACTGGGAGGAAACCGGAGCACCTGGAGAAAAGCCACGCAAACACGGGAGAATGTGCAGACTCCACACAGACAGTGACCCAAGCCAGTAATGGAGCCTGGTTCTCTGGCATTGTGAGGCAGCTCCGCTAACCACTGTGCCACAATGTTGCCTTCATGGGTTGCCTTATGCAGGAGTGTTCCCATGTGAAAAATGGATGAATAGATGTGTAAGAAGGCACATGGTGCTGATGGAATTATACATTCAGGATTCATAGAATCCTTACAGTGCAGAGAAGATCATTTGGCCCATCAAACTTATACTGACAATAGTCATACCCTATCCCCATAACCCCACATATTTACCCTCTGACACTGAGGGGCAATTTAACATGGCCAGTCCACCTAACCAGCATGTCTTTTGGACTGTGGGAGGAAATCGGAGCACTCAGAGGAAACCCATGCAGACACAGGGAGAACGTGCAAACTCAGCACAGATATAACCTAAGCCAGGAATTGAACTCGGGCAAACCACTGTGCCACCATGCTGGAGAGGAAGAAATTCAGAGAAATTAATGAGCAGAGCAAAAACGAGACTTTTTATGACTCGCAGCGTGAAGATTGCCAGCAGCACAGCTCCATCCGAGTTCCAGTTGCAATGTTTCCCTTTTGTTTACAGGCAACCAGCCATTCAGTATCAACTTGTTGTATTTATGTAAGATTTATATTGACAACGGAAACCATGGCAACAATAATCCCTACCAATATGGAACCTTTCTGATTTTAATGTAACAAATGGGAACTCATCTTGATCCAGTGTTACTTAGCTCACTGGATTTATACAGGAATGTCAAACATGGCAGCAGATGCATTGCCAAGATGTAGGACAGTATAAACAAAGCAGTTTAATATACTTGTACAGCAATTTAAGTGGATGATTGCTCACATTTCATTTGCATCTGTAAATGGAACAAGAGTGAGTAATAAATTTATCTCACATTGCAAGATTATGGATGAAGTTGAGCCCAGAGTTAACGCAAAGGGAAATGGTTACTCAAACCACAGCTCTTTGACTCACAGAATCAAAGAATCACAGTGCAGAAGGAGGCCATTAAGCCCATCAAGCCTGCACCACAACAATCCCAGCCAGGCCCCCTATCCCTGTAACCCTATGTACGAATCCTGCTAGACTCCCTGACAATTAAGAATCAATTTAGCATGGCTAATCCACCTAACCAGCACATCTTTGGACTGTGAGAGGAAACAGGAGCACCCGGAGGAAACCCACGCCGGTACGAGAAGAATGTGTAGACTTCACACAAACAGTCACTCAAGTCGAGAGTCGAACCTGGGTCCCTGGTGCTGCGAGGCAGCAGTGCGAACCACAGTGCCACCCAAACATTGAAGAGAAACATCGTGTCAAGGACAGTTTTCACTGGGAAGACAGAAGATGCTCATTAAAAGGGAATGAAGTGAAGCCGTAACATTGAGGCAGAATTGGGGCAAACAAATCAAAGGACAATGGGTTGTGAGACCTTGAAAGAGGAGTTTAATGCCAAAGCCAAGGATGTTGCTGGACAAGATGACCCAAGGGAGGGGTCAGATGTCAAATCACTCAATATGTCTAAGATCCAGCTGATTATAATGGGAAGGATTCAGACCTGGCATTCTGAATAGATAAGTGACAATGAACCTAATGAGTTTCTTTATCACAACCAATCTGGTTAATGGAAAACCAGGCTTTGGTTTAGCTGCAAGTCCCTATTCTGAGAGTTAAAGCAGTGCCATCTGGAATACTGTCTGCAGTTTTGCTCTCTATATTTAAGGAAGAATATTCTTGCATTGAAGGCAGTCCAGTGAAAGTTCGCTGAATTGGTCCCTGGGGTGAATGGGTTGTCCTGTGATGAGAGGCTAAGTATACTGGGCCAATGTCCTCTGGTGTTTAGAAAAATGAGAGGTGACCTCATTGAAATATACGATTTCTGAGGGTGTTTGTGTTTGGGGGGGGTGGGGAGGAGGGGTGGTTGCCATTCTATAACATGGAAATTCAGTCTCAGAATAAGGGGCCAATCATTTTGGGCACAGATGAGGAGAAATTTCTTTCCTGAAATGGTTCTGAATCTATGGAATTCTTGACCTCAGACGGTTGTGGATGATCCATCATTGAATATATTTATTTATTTTTCTTTATTCATTCCTGGGACATGGGCATCGCTGGCTGACCAACCTTTATTACCTATGCCTAATTGCCCTTAAACTGAATGGCTTGCTCGGTCATTTCAGAGTCAGTTATATGGCTGTTGTTCTGGAATCACAAGTCAGCCGGACTGAGTAAGGACGGCAGGTTTCCTTCCCGAAAGGGACATGAGAGAACCAAGTGGGTTTTCCGACAATCGACAATGGTTTCATGGTCAGTAAATTCTTAATTCCAGATATATTTTATTGAATTCAAATTCCACCACCTGCCGTGGTGGGATTCGAACCCAGGTTCCCAGAACATTAGCTGAGTTTCTGGATTAATAGTCTAACGATGATATCACTAGGCCATCGCCTCCCCTTGGAATAGATGTGAACAGGCAGATTTTTGGTCTCTCAGGAAATTAACAGATATGGGGAGGACAGTGGAATTCAAGCCCAAGATCGTCCAGGATCAAATTAAATGTTGGCACAGTCTTGATAGGCCAAATGTCGACTCTTGTTCCTATTTCTCATGTTCTTGGTTTTGTTTATACTAACAAAACATGCCGTGGGTTCAAGAAGATTTCCCAACATAGGAAGGAAATCTAACCCTTTACAAGAATATCTCTTGTGTTCCAATCAAAACCAAAACCATCCATAAACGTTTTAGGTGCATTGTCCATGCTAAATTCTCCCTCAGTATACCCTAACAGGCGCCAGAGTGTGGCGACTAGGGATTTTCATAGCAACTTCATTGCAGTGTGAATGTAAACCTACTTGTGAGAAATAAATAAACTTTACTTTTAAATAAAATTCTTTAAACCAGTTCAACGCAGCAAATTCTCACATGATGCTGGAAATTGAGCCCTTTGGTTGAAGTCTGCGATTTTCTGGATTCATTCAGAACAAGTTTGAAGTCAAAACAGCTTCTGAGAACTCCTGGGAGAGACTCTTGGTCAAGCCCCCAATCACAGATTCTTTACTGCAGGAATGTAAGACTTTTCTTTCAGATAATCAGCAAAATTTCCAAATCAACAAGGAGAGAGGGAGAACACTTTTTAGCTTGCTGTCCCTTCTAAAACTAAACTGTGGCTCAGAACTGAAAATGAAAGAACTTTTGTCATTGACCTGCAACCAGTTTTTTTTTCCCTCCTAACATAACAATGCAGAATTATAAAAAGTCCCAAAGTAAAAACAAGTAAATCCCATCTAAGCCATTTAAACAGCAATAAAAAAACATCTGGTAGCCCACCTGGCAACTGTAAAGACATCAGCTGAGGCTGTAAACTGCAGAAATTATGATTTTAAAAAAATCTTTCTTCAAGGTACACTAGCGTCACACTTTTTGGAATCATCTCCACTTCCACCATCCTCGTAGACAGCGAGTTCTGCACCATTGTGGTGTGGAGCCTCAGGTCTCTGATGGCCAGCTGGCCCACCATTAGGAGGCTGTCTTAGTTGAGCTGGTGTATGGGATCTACCTTGACGTTGGTGAAATTCTGACACCATTGCAAAATGACCCCTAAAATGGGAACTTAGTTAGAGATGAGCAGCCAATTCCACTGTGCAAAAGTGCCCCGAACGTGGAATATGTGATACCTTATTACAGTTCCCCACCTATTTCCTGTCCCCTGCCTAAATCCTGATTCCATGGGGAGGGGAAAATGCAGACCACCATTTTGTGTCGATTGTAGTGATTAGAACAGCCAATGACCTTAAACGCCAGCTGACGCACTGTATAGAATTTTCAATTTTCATTTCAGATTGCCGGCATCTGCCATATTTCCCTCAGTATTAGTTATCCTCAGGACACTAGTTAGTATTCATCTATGAATGCCCCGGAAATAATGATCTGGCCATTATCACACTGCTATTTGTGGGAGTTTGCTGTGTGTCATTTTCATAGAATTCTAAACTCCTACAGTGCAGAAGGAGACCATTCGGCCCATTGAGCCTGCACCAAATACAATCCCACCCAAATCCTTTCCCCATAATCCCTAGCTAGTCCCCCTAACACTAAGGAGCAATTTAACATGGCCAATCCATCTAACCTAACATACCTTTGGACTGTGGGAAGAACATTTTCTGGGCCAGTATTTATTGCTCATCCCCAAGGATTTTAGTTGAGCACATTACTGTGGATCTGGAGTCATGCATGGGCCAGACCAGTTGAAGAGGACAGATTTCCTACCTTAAAGGATATTAGTGAACCCAATGGGTTTTGGCAACAGTTGACAATCATGATCACCATTAGGCTGTTAATTCCAGATTTTTATTGGATTCTAATTTCACCAACTGCAGTGACAGGATTTGAATGCATGTTCCCGGAACATTATCCTGAGTTTCTGTATTACTAATCCAGTAACAATACCACTATGCCACTGTCTTCCCTTTCTTGCCATACAATGGTAGTCCTCAAGTACAGAAAGTATTGAGAGCATGTTGCCTTTGAGGAAAAAGTATTTCCCGTGTGTGTGTGTGTGTATGGAGGGCGGGGGGGAGAGAAGAAATAGAACAGTTGGTGGGCAAAATCATGTTCTATAACAGGTTTTTAAAAGGCTTTTGGAAGTGAAAGGATTCCGGATGGCGGAAACACAGTGACTGAAGAGTGGCCATCAGTGGTTCAGTGGGGGAAGAGAAATGAAGAGTGTACTGCAGTTCGAGAGGTAGAGCAGTGCGTCTGGGAATGTGCAGAGGACATCAATGCAGTAAGTGGAATGTGGTTATGGTGTGATTTGAAAACAGTGTGAGGTCTTGAAGTCAATGTGTGGGAACTAGCACAGCTATGAAAGAACACGGTAAAGTTTGTTATAAATCTGAACCAAGTTGAATGCAAAGATTAGTCCCACCTTCATGAAAATGGCTTCCAAAGGGATAGAAAAACACAAGATTTTTTTCCTTGGTCCAGGTTTTCCAGTGGAATGTTTATCTTTGATTGTTCTCCTATTGCACCATTTTCTTTGCTTCTTCTCCAAATTATTGTTCAAGTAAGACACAAAGAAACAGTAAGAGAACATTTTATAGAAGGATTTTAAAATAATACTAAACTAAATAGATAATATATTGCCACTGATTTTTAATTGCTATAGTAATGTGGTATCATTCGAAAAATTGATTATCTTTTTTTCCCTCTCATGAGGCGTGTGCGTATCCTGGGTAAACAAGAAAATATTCGAGTGGTGCAATTAGCCTTGTTCCAAGGTGCAGCTAAACAGGCACAGGTTGTAATGACCATGGAAATGAAAGCTTCTGACAACCCTGTGCTACAAAACGTTCAACAGGACCCAACTGTATTCTGTACAACATTTAAAAAGAACCAGTTCTATGTGGTAATTGGAAATTTATAAGCAAATTGATCAGTAATTTCTAGTATTAAATGTTTTAATTTCTCAGCAATACTGAAAAGGGTGTAATTGCATTTCTGTGTCAAAAACGCTTAAAGCATATTTGCTTGATGTTTTTAAAACTGAGATTTGCATGCATTCTTTTGTTTCATTTGTTTCCTTTTACTTTGATGTACTATTTGTATGGGATAAAATGGCAAAGTGCTACAGTTGGGGTAGTTGCAGGGATGCATATATACTTTGAATCAATGTTAACATTTCTTTATATATTCATTCTACCAGATACTGGTACTCTCATTTAAGATTTAACCTACCAATAAGGCAAGGATAATGAATAGCCCATAAAGTTCAAATAAACTTGGGACCTGGGGGTGCAGGTGAACAAGTCTCTGAAGGTGGCAGAGCAAGTGGAGAAGGTTGTGAAGAAAGCATAAAGTATGTTAGCCTTTATAGGAACGGGTATAGAGTGCAAGAGCTGGCCTTTAATGTTGCAGTTGTATAAAATGTTGGTTAAACCTCATTTGGAATACTGCGTCCAGTTTGGTCGCCTTACTACCGAAAGGATGTGGAGACTCTGGAGAGAGTGCAGAGGAGGTTTACCAGGATGCTGTCTGGTATGGAAGGTCTGAGTTACGACGAGAGATTAGGCAAATTGGGACTGTTTTCCTTAGAAAGACGTAGACTTAGAGGAGATCTAATAGAGGTGTACAAGATTATGAAGGGGATAGATAGAGTAAACAGGGTTAAGCTTTTTCCTAGGATGGACTCAAATAGCACGAGGGGTCACGGGCTTAGGGTGAGGGGGGTAAGGTATAATTTGGATGCTAGAGGGAGTTTTTTCACACAGAGGGTGGTGGGGGTATGGAATGCGCTGCCAAGTAAAGTGGTGGAGGCAGGTACTCTGGAGTTATTTAAAAAATACTTAGATGGGCACATGAACAGAATGGGAATGGAGGGGTATAGAAAACTGATTTAAAATAGGGATCATGAGCCTTGGGAGTCCCTGGGAAGTGTGTAAATAGGTGATGATATTGATGTACTTGTTTTTATCCTACAGGTGCTTTGGTCCACCTTGTTGTCTAACGAGGGGCATACACGCGATGGGTCGTGAGAGGGCTGCTCTTGGATTTTTTTCGAGAGTATCCTAGTGCTTCACGTCGTTAGTGTACGCTTGACCTGGACCATTTGATGGGCAACACGACAGCTCAGTGACTATCGCTATGCTGTGCAGATACATGGATTTGGGCCTGTGTCTGTGGGAGTTTGCGCATTCTCCCCGTGCTTGCGTGGGTTTTCTCCGGGTGCTCTGGTTTCCTCCCACATCCCAAAGATGTGCTCTTAGGCTAATTGGCAAAACAAATTCTCCCTAAATTGTCTCAAATTTGGTTTTTAATCCACAGATCTATAAACATGGACAGGGATCTCGGGTAGAGGTGGGAAGATCGGGTTGGTAGCGCAGGCTCGTTGGGCCGAAGGGCCTGTTTCCCGTGCTGTTTTGTTCTTTGTTCTTTGTTCTACACTCTGAACACTTGCCTTGCTGACTGCAGAGTATTTTGGGAAGACCTGACATTGTGAATGGCACTGTATCAATTGCAAGAAACCTCAGTCATTTTGCTCAGTAGTCCGCACTCTGGCAGATTCCAGAGAAAGTTTGCCCGCTATCAGCAGCTGATAAGGCTCTCATTGTAAAATAGACTTGTGCAATTTCTATCTCACTCCCAGGGTGCACAGAACAAAAGCTGAACTGGCAGAGTCTGGGAGACAAGAAGAAATGGAAATAATGCATTAATGGTGTCAAGTCTGGAGCAAAGTCACGTCATCTCAGCAAAAGAAAGGGGGCTTTATTTTTACATCCAACCCACATAATAATTGCTGTGTCCTGTCCTGACCCTTGCATGCTTGTGGCTGGGGGTGTCTGAATTTCCCCTTGAATCACCATTGACCTGTATGAATGAACGGGACAGAATATTAAATTCTGTGGATGTTAGAAGCCTCAGATTAGCTTCAGACAGTGAAGCAGTCCACCTGCATTCGTCTCCCATAGTCAAATGGCCACAGGCCTGTTTTGCCACAGTTTGTGGTCCTCTGGGAGTGCTGGGCACTGCACCGAGAGCAAGAGTGGATGGTATGAATAATATCACTATGTAATTTCTGCAGTTTCCTTTTGCTGTTCTGATCAGTTGGTGTTCTGATAATTGTGTCCCTACTTTTGTCAGGTTCGATTTATCAGATTGATGATGCTGGGGAAACCCAGGGAGGGGAATTGTCCCATCCTGCTCACCATGGGAATCGTAGCTGGCGGGGAGAGGGGATGGGGGCGCAGACCACATAAAAGTCCACTAGCCTCGGGCAGGATTCTCCAGTTTTGAGGTGAGCGAGGCCGAAAAAATCCCACCCTGATGTCCCTTCGTGAGTTTTGTAGGAAGGCAATCTGTGAGGACGGTTTGAGGCAGATGATCTTTTATCAGAATATTCTTGCTGAAAGGCAAGGTTCTTTCTGAAGGGCAGTTATTGTTGGAACGTAGGCGATGCATTAGCCAACTGAGACAAAGCATTTAACTATTTAAACATTTAATAGATGCTCAATATTTCATACCAAGTTATCGGAAATTCTTAATCACTCATAAATTAATAGAATTGTCATCAACTTCAAGTGGGAAAAGAAAAGAAATTATGCTTGATGGGATGCAAAGGGAGTGTATTGTGAGCAATCAGCATGCATCTCACTTCACTTGTCCTTGCTTTATTTGTGAATACTTCAGTTGTGCTGGGAAGAGAAAAACTACATGGATGGAAATCATTGAAACATGGTAACCGTGCGCTTGGGCAAGGGTCAACAACATATCTCATGGGGGCTGCATTCAGAATCCAGATAGGGCGCATGTGACCCCCTCCAGGCCAAGATTGTTCACCCCTCACTGAACGAAACCATCTGGTGGGTATTTCCTGGAAGGAAACTTCGTGCCATGAATTTAGCTGTTTTGTGTCCTGTTTCTCCTGTTGTAAACTATTAGAGAAATATTTTGAACATGAGCAGAAAGTGCTGCAAAATCTCAGCAGGTCTCACAGCATCTGTGAAGAGAGAATCAAGCCAACATTTCGAGTCCAAATGACCCTTTCTGATTTTCTTTTAAGAGCAAAGAAAATCAGAAAAGATTATTATCTTATTTTCTTTGCCCTTAGATCTGACAAAGGATCATCCAGACTTGAAATGTTTTCTGTCTCTGCAGGTGCAGTCAGACCTGCTGAGATTTTCCAGCATTTTCTGTTTTTATTTCAAATTCCAGCGTCTACAATCTTTATATTTTGAACATGCCTAGGTAATGAAGGATGGCCAATCTGCAGTTTCAGGGGTGGCGAAACAAGTGGTATAACTCCATTGATGATAATGAATCTGTTAAGCAGACCAATATCGATTGAACCCAAGTCACAGAAACCTACATTTTAAATCCCTTCACCACGCTGACACCAATCACTTGTTGGGAAATTGTTTGAGTTGCAAATGCACTGGATAATTCTGAGGTTCATCTGTCTTCATTCATTTGAAAGACGCTAATAATCATGTCATGTGCCCCCAGGCCCAGGGCACTTTGAGCTGATCCTTCATGCTGAGTCACGTTCTCGGTATGTTTCTGTTTCCAGTGCTAGGTTTGCCATTGCCTTCCGGTTCTCGTGGACTGAACAGGGACTCAGGTTCCCTCCTTCTACCAAATCAAAATGAAGATCGAATTTGCTACCGGAAATTTACCACCTCGCCCACTTGAGGTTCGTAAGATCCCGCCTGAGGCCAACAGAGAATGCCACTCTGCAAGAATCGGAGTGCCCTGATTATGAGGCAGGCATGCCGGTAAAATTCCGGTTCGTATGTTAGTCTGAATCACATGCCAACCAGTGGAGCCAACTGTACCCCGTTAATCATTTAATTGACTTAAAGTGCCTCTGAGTGAAAGGAGAAAGGTGAAGGTTGTAAATTGTACTTTACGGAATCCATTTCTTGATGAATGCTTCACTAAGTTTGACATGAATGGACTGTGTGAATGTAGGAACCTTTTCTTTTTAATAATTGATGGACTTCAATTGATGCAATGACAGGGGGTTGAGAGGAATATGAGAGACATGGACAGAGTGGATGGTCAGAAGCATTTCCCCAGGCTGGAAGAGTCAATTGTTAGGGGGCAGAGGTTTAAGATGGGAGGGGCAAATTTTAAAAAAGATGTATGAGGCAGGTTTTTTTACACAGAGGGTGGTGGGTGCCTGGAACTTGCTGCCGAGGGAGGTGGTGGAAGCGGTTATGACAGTGAATTTTAAGGGGCGTCTTGACCAATACATGAATAGGATGGGAATAGAGAGCTATGGTCCCTGGAAGGGGAGGAAGTTTTAGTTCAGTCGGCCAGCACGGTTGGTGCAGGCGTGAAGGGCCAAAGGGCCTGTTCCTGTGCTGTAATCTTTTTTGTCCTTTGCTCTTTGCTGTTTTCAGACAGTCACCAGGCACGCCCAGGACTGTGCAGATCAGTATGTTGGTTTGTATAAATGGGATTTTATCTGTGTCATACAGATTATTTGAATTACATAATGCCCAAATATTGCTATATGAAAGACCCATTTCATGTCCCTAAATTGGAGCAAAACGCATTACTAATTTGTGCCCCCTCCCCATCCCATGTTTTCAAGTAACATCTGTAGAAGGTGGCTCACGTCAAGGGCCAGGATGCCTGATCAGATCCACCATGTAACTGAATTTGACATCCTTGCTCTGCATTATCTAGTCCTTGAACAAAAACAGCAATTACAGCACCATTTCTTTTCCAAGATTAGCTCACTCTTTTGGCTCAATGATGACCATTTAATACATTCCAACATTTGATTTGCTTTAGTCATTGGAACTATGGCAACAATGCTCAGTGGTAATCCAGCCTCTTCGTCCCCCCCCCAGATCTCCCTTCTTTTCCATGGTCATTGTTTTATTTCCATTTAAGTAATATTTGCTTCCTGGAGTTTATTTGTTGTCCCCATGTGAAGCTCTTTACATTTCTGTAATATTAATTGCTCCTGGCACCAGTCTGCCTCGTTCCCGCGTACATTCAAGTCCTCCTTTTGCCTATTCAGTCCAGCTTGGCATTTTAACATCAGCATTAGCTGTACATATATGTAGCCCCCATGCTTGTGGCCCCCACCTCTATTATATCATTAAAAAAAAGCTTAATTTGTGGAGCTACTAAACTGAAAATGCCCCACAGGTAAGATTCTCCCAGTTGACAGAAATCCCCAACCACCATTCGAGGTGGTACAGTGGTTAGCACTGCTGCCTCCTGTCACCAGGGACTAGGTTCAATTTCCAGCTTGAGTCACTATTTGGGTGCAGTTTGCACATTCTCCCCGTGTGTGTGTGGGTTTCCTCCAGGTGCTCCGATTTTCTCCCACAGTCTGAAAGACATGCTGGCTAGGTGCATTAGCCATGCTAAATTTTCCCTCAGTGCATCCGAACAGGCACTGGACTGTGATGACCAGGAGCTTTTCACAGAAGCTTCATTGCAGTATAAATGTAAACCTTACTTATGGCTAATAAGTAAACTTCACTTTACATTCCCTCGATTCTACTGGTCAGCTAATTATATATTCATTATAAAATATTCCCACTCATTCTCGCTCCTGTGGATTCCTCTTTCCAGAGGAACTCTATGGGAAACCTCCCCTAAGTCCAAGTGTATCGCATCCACTGCCTTACCTCTATGAAGCATCTTTTCTACATTCTCAAAGAAAACAAATCACTATCATAAGACCTCTCTTTCACCAACATCTTTTCTGATTTTATTGCAAAGGCACTAATGCTTCATTTTATTGAAAGATATAGAAGTCTGAGGAGGATTTTTTATTCCTTTGTGGGACATGGGCATCGCTAGCTGACCAGCATTTATTGTCCATCCCTAGTTGTCTTTGGAGGGCAGTTGAGAGTCAATCAACCACATTGCTCTGGAGTCACATGTAGGCCACACCGGGTAAGGACAGCAGATTTCCTGGGGCAGCACAATGGCACAGTGGTTAGCACTGCTGCCTCACAGCGCCAGGGACCCAGGTTCAATTCCTCTTTGCACGTTCTCCCCATGTCTGTGTGAGTTTCCTCCAGGTCTTCCGGTTTCCTCCCACAGTCCAAAATGTGCAGGTTAAGTGCATCAGAAATGCTAAATTGCCCCTTAGTGCTAGGTGGACTAGCAAGGTAAATATGCGGAGTTACAGGAATAGGGTTTGGATGGGATTGTGGTCGCTGCAGACTCTATGGGCTGAATGTCCTCCTTCTGCACTGTAAGATTCTATGATTCTTTCCCTAAATGACATAATTGAACTAGGTGTGTTTTCCTGACAATCAACAATAGTTTCTTGGCCATCAATAGATTCTTAATTCCAAATTTTTTAAAATTGAATTCAATTTCCACCATCTGTCATGGTGAGAATCGAACTCAGGTCCACAGAACGCTAGCTCAGTTTCCAGATTACATAACTAGACCGTTGCCTCTCCTAATCAAAGCAGGTGTTGAGAGGGCATTTACTATCCAGGGAGAAAGCTGGAACTGGGGGACACAGTTTAAAAATAAGAGGTCTCCCATTTGGGTTACGAAGTTTCTTGAGTTTCTTCTCTCAGAGAGTTATGAAACTTTGCAATTGTCTACCTTGAGAGAGTAGTGGAGGTTGAATCATATCATGGCTGAATCAGACAGATCTTTGCACTATGGGAGGCAAAAATTATGGGCAACGGGCAGAAAAGTGAGTTTGAGGCCAAAATCAGCTCAGTCATGATCTTATTGAATGGTGGAGTAGGTTTGGGGGCTGAATGGCCTGCCCCTGCATCTCTTTTTTGTGTCTGAGATTCTTATGTTCTTTACTAACATAGCAACACTGCTAGAGAATGCTGTTTATTAAAGCAACCATCCTTTCATTTCCAGATTGACTATTCCATTGACTCTGTCTACATTTCCCACTGCCTCGGCAAAGCAGCAACATAATTAAGAACCCCACGCACCCCGGACATTCTCTCTTCCATCTTCTTTCATCAGGGAAAAGCTACAAAAGTCTGAGGTCACGTACCAAGCGACTCAAGAACAGCTTCTTCACTGCTGCTGTCAGACTTTTGAATGCAAATTCCACACATTAAGTTGATCTTTCTGCACATCCTAGCTGTGATTGTAACACTACATTCTGCACCATCTCCTTTCCTTCTGTGACCCCATGTTTTGTCTGTTTAGCGCACAAGAAACAACACTTTCCACAATGTATGAATACATGTGACAAAAGTAAATCAAATCAAAACAAATTAAAAATTTTAAAAATCTAAATCTCAGTAAAGGTTAAGAACTGGTTTGTAAATTTGTAGACGTCAATTTTGGTCTCTAGATTCTTTCCTCTGCACCTCCTCTAACTACGACACATTTGAATCCCTTCATCACATTTACGTTATTCGCTCAAAGTAAGTATTGGAAACTGGATGTATTTCAAATTTATTATTAAGCAGAGTTTCCATTCCGATTGCGGCAGAATTCCATGTCAGAATTCCTCCCATTTTCTCCTTAGTAATGTTTTAATTAAGTGGGGAATGATTTTTTGCCGAGTTGACATATTTCCCACTTGTTTGCTTTTGTTCTTTGGGGGGACTCCATTGGAATTTGAATTCCTTTTCGAAAAATAATTGCTATTGTGGGTAATTTCATAGTCGGAACTCATGAGTGGAAATTAAAAATATATCTTACTCGTATTGGATTTCATCCAGAAATTTCTAAACTATTTCTTCAAAGTATATCATGCTGCAGAAGACTTTTCGTGGAGTGTGGTGTGAATTCAGTCTTCCCAGCAGAGTCCCCCTCTGACCTAATACCATCATACCACTTCATTTTTCTCTTTCCAGATGTGGTGCAATAGCATCTACTGACTTGATGTACCATCATCAGAGGAAATTCTTCCCCCTCCCCCTTACCTGTGCAATTTGTTTCACTTATTTGTCCATTATATTCTCCAAGTGAGGGGAAAGGGCAGCCTGTCAGGTAGGGAAAGTCCAGAGCTTCAGCTTTCAGGTATCCAGATCACCAAAAATCTGTCCTTGCCCCTTCATACCAACTTAATAGTTAAGAAAGCCCACCAACACCTCTACTTTCTCATAATAAAAGCAAATAACTGTGGCTGCTGGAATCTGAAATCAAAAGAGGAAATGCTGGAAAGTCTCAGCGGATCTGGCAGTATCTCTCAGGAGAGAAAAGAGTCGATGTTTCGAGTCCAGGGGAACCTTTGTCAAAGCTAAAAGGCATAGAAAGTGGGCGAAATTTATACTGCGGAGTGAGGGAATGAAAGATGAGTCATGGTCATAGAAATTAGTGGAAAATACTGCTAATAGCGATCCACAGAGAGAATAAAGGCTGTGAATGGCCAGATGGCAGAGAAGCTGTAGGCAGTGACAGATGAAGATGTCAGTAGGCTAAGGAGATTTGGCATGACTGCTACTGGTCTCACCAACTTTTACAGGTGCACCATAGATACTTTCTGGTTGTACCACAGGTTGGTATGGCTCCTGCTCTGTCCAAGACCACAAGGAACTACAAAGGGTGGTGAACATAGCTCAATCCATACACAAACCAGCCTCCCATCTATGACTCTGTCTTCACTTCCCTCTGCCTTGGAAAAGATGCCATTATAATCAAGGACCCCACGTTCGCTGGACATTTTCTGCTCCATCTTCTTCCATTAGAAAAAAGATACAGAAGTCTGAGATAATGTACCAACCGACTCAAGAACAGCTTCTTCCCTGCTGCCATTAGACTTTTGAATGGACCTACCTTAGTAAGTTGATCTTTCTCTACACCTTAGCTATGACTGTAATACTACATTCTTTCCTTTTCTATGTACGGTATGCTTTATCTGTGTAGTGTGCAAGAAACAATATTTTTCACAATATATTAATATATGTGGCGATAATAAATCAAATCAAATCAGAGACCACCCTTGTCTTTTCAGTCTAACTTTGATCAGCCCTTAGCCTTTACTTTCTCTCAGGATAAGCTATCCGAATGAATTCTAAGTGCTGTCAACAGTGGGAAAATTGTGCATTTCCCACTGGTGCTAACAGCATGACTGAAATGGGATCTTTTAAAACTGAGACAAAATGGTCTCTGGTGAATCGCGCCAGGCCAAACACACCACACATGTGAGATTTCTGAATCGCCAATCAGCTGACTTCCTGCTTTTCCTTCTCTCAGAGTAACTGACAGATGGATAACTCAGTCTCACATTAGTGCAGGAAGCATTTCAGCTTAGATCTTTTATGAGAGCAATCTTTTTGAGTTATTAATGTGGATTTACCTCTGAGTCTCCACTGCAGCAAGAACCTAGGAAAAATCATTGAAGCCTGTAACTGAAATGCTCCCCAAATATTACTTCATCATCGGATTAATTAGATAATCCACACAATGCACATTCTCCCCATGTCTGTGTGGATTTCCTTTGGGGCTCCAGTTTCTCCACATTCCAAAGTTGTGCGGGTTAGGTGCATTGGCCTTGATAAATTGATCCTCAGTCTTAGAGGATTAGCAAGGTAAATATGTGGTGTTATAGGGGTAGGGCCTAGGTGGGATTGTTGTTGGTGCAGACTTGATGGGCCGAATGGCCTCATTCTGTACTGTAGGGCTTCTATGATTCTATGATGGGATGGATCAGCACAACTTCATACTGGGTATGAGGTGTCTGTTTTATTCCTGTAAAATGAGTATCGAGGCAAGAAACTTCACAGAATCCTTACAGTGCAGCAACTTTTACCGATGCATCATAGAAAGTATTCTCTCTGGCTATATCACAGCTTGGTATGGCTCCTGCTCTACCCAAGACCGCAATGAACTACAAAGGGTTGGGAACACAGCCCAATCCATCACGCAAACAAGCCTTCCATCCACTGACTATGTCTGCACTTCCCACTGCCTCGGGAAAGCAGCCAGCATAATTAAGGACCCCACGCACCCCGGACATTCTCTCTTTCACCTTCTTCCACTGGGAAAAAGATACAAAAATCTGAGGTCATGTACCAACCAACTAAAGAACAGCTTCTTTCCTGCTGCTGTCAGACTTTTGAATGGATCTACCTCACATTAAGTTGATCTTTCTCTACACCTTAGCTGTGACTCTAATTCTACATTCTGCACTCTATCCTTTCCTTTTCTATGAACGTTTGTTTCATCTGTATAATGCAGATTAAACAATTCTTTTCACTGTATACTGATACATGTGACAATAATAAATTGAATCAAAATCAAATCAAGTCAAATCAAATCAAATGATCAACCTTTAACTTGGCAAATTCAGTGATACAGACCCCGATTGTTCCAGATGTTTTTATTTGGATTGAGAAATGAATGTGGCAGGCAAGGCTAGCATTCTTACCCCATCGTTAATAGTCTTTTGGGAAGGTGGTGGTGAGCTGCTGAAATCGTTGTGGGTTTGGCACACCCACAGTGCTGTTTTTCATTCCTGTCGAGGTTCGATGTGGTCAAGTGGCTCGCTGGGCCATTTCAGAGACAACCGCGTACTGTGGAGTCTGGAGTCACATGTTAACCAGACTGAGTAAGAAAACATAGAACATTACAGCGCAGAACAGGCCCTTCGGCCTTCGATGTTGCGCCAACCAATTAGGAACAAGCAGTGACCCTCTAACCTAAACCATTCCCCTTTCATCCATAAACTTATCTACTAACCTCTTAAACGCCACCAAACTTGGCGCATCTACAACTGCAGCAGGCAGGGCATTCCATACCCTTACCACCCTCTGGGTAAAGAACCTACCTCTGACATCCGTCCTAAAACCACCACCCCTTAATTTAAAGCTATGTAGGCAGATTTCCTTCGCTTTAGGGCAACCTGGATCTTAACCGATGAGACAGGTAATTCATTTCAAATTCATTAATGAATTTAAATTCCCTCAGCAGCTGTTGCAGTAGGATTTGAACTCCTAACTCTGCAGCGTTCATTAATACTCCAGCTTAGGCCTCTGAATTACCAGTCAAGTAATACCAACATTATGCACAGTGACCCAGTGGTTAGCACTGCTGTCTCCCAGCGCCAGGGACCCAGGTTCAATTCCCAGCTTGGGTCACTATCTGTATGGTAATTGCACGTTCTCCCAGTTTTGACCCTCCGGGTGCTCCGGTTTCCTCCCACACTCCAAAGATGTGCAAGTTAAGTGGGTTGGCCATGTTAGTAGCCTTAATGTCAGGGAGATAAGCAGGGTAATTACATAAGATTATGGGATAGGGCCTGGGTGGGATTGTGGTCAGTGCAGACTCATTGCACTCAATGGTCTTCTTCTGCACTGTAGGATTCTATGATTCTGTGCTACTCTCCACCATGTGAAGATCATAAGCAGCAGGAATAGGCCATTTGGCCCAGTTTTAGTTTTAAGATTGTGTTCCCTAGTTCCTGATTTGCTCATCAAAGGAAATAGATTCTTTTTATCCACCCAATTGAATCTTTTGTCATTTTAAGCCCTTCATTCAGATAATCAAAGAATTCATTGCCACAAAAGGCTGTAGAGGCCAATTTGTTGAGTATGTTTATGACAGAGACAGATAGGTTCTTGATTGGTAAGGGGATCAAAGATTATGGGGAAAAGGTTGGAGAATGAGGCTGAGAAATGTATCAGACATGATTGAAGGGCAGAGCAGACTGGATGGGCTGAATGGCCTAATGCTGCTCTTATATCTTATGGTCATTTCTCCATCATCCACATTCAAGAGAAACAACAACTTCTTTCTGAGTATCACCCTTTGCTTTTTGACAGCAGTGTTGAACCTTGCAATTATTCACTTCTGAATTAACTGTCTCCAATGTTATGATCATGTTTCCTTGTTCTAGGTTATTCCAGTGAAGAAAATTGTTTTTGTGTACTACTCCTTCACAGCTTTCCACATCCCTAATTAGAAGAAGACATACTGGATCAATTGATCTTGTTTTGTCATCAGGCAGGATGTGGTTGTAATGAAAGCCATATGCAGTGTTTACTGCTGGACACACCACCATTGTAATGACACAGGAAGCCTGACTGGAAGGGAATATAGTTTATGACAGAATGAAAAGTAAAATTTACTACCTTGCTGTACACACATTAGCTCCTGCCTGGGACTACTGTTCAGCAGGCCCAGTCCTAGGCCTGCTTTAGAAAAGGCCCACGTGATAAATGCTACAGCCCGTTACCAGGGTAACTTAAACTCAATGAACCCCACAGGGGATCAATCAGTGATTCCCATGTACCTCATAGGGTTTATCACACTCACCACACCAACCAACTCAAGGACAGCTTCTACCCTGCTACCATCCTTTTGAATGGACCAACCATATATTAAGCTGATCATTCTCTACACTATATCTGGAACTACAACACTCAATTCTGCACCCTCTCCTTTCTTTCTCCTTGATGTATTCTATACTAAAATGTACTGTATATTAGGGGCGGCACGGTGGCACAGTGATTAGCATTGCTACCTCACAGCATCAGGACCTGGGTTCAATTCCTGGCTTGGGTCACGGCCTGTGTGGATCTCTATGTTCTTTCTGTGACTGAATAGGTCTCCTCCAAGTGCTGTGGTTTCCCCCCACAGTCTGAAAGACATGCTGGTTAGGTGCATTGGCGATGCTAAATTCTCCCTCAGTGTACCCAAACAGGTGCCAGAGTGTGGCGACCAAGGGATTTTCACAGTGTTAATGTAAGCTTACTTATGACTAATAAATAAATTTTAACTTTATGAACAGTATGCTTTGTCTTGTACAGCACACAAGTAACAATACCTTTCACTGTATGTTAATACACGTGACAATAATAAATCAAATCAAACCAGAAAGATATTTCAAGTCTTGTCGATGCCCAACACTCAGTTTGCATAAGACCAGGACATTTATTGGGTTTCACTTTTTCTCTTAACATGATTCAGAGCAAAAGGAGAGGAGAAATATTCTTTTGCACTATTGCATTGGAACTGCTTGTGTCTTCTTTAACTGACAGCCCTGTGAGAAGTAGTGCCTAAGTCAACATTAATCTTACCATCAACATTACTAAAGAAAAGACAGATGATCTATTGAGTGTCTCATTGCTGTTTATGGGAGCTTGCTTTGCGCAAATTGGCTGCGCAAATTGGCTGCTCATTTCCCAAAGTATTTGGGTTGAATGGGATCAAAAGTTATGGGAAGAATGCAGGATTAGACTATTGAGTTGGACAATTAGCCATAATCAAAATGAATGGTGGAGCAGGCCCAAAGGGTTAAATGGCCTCCTCTTGCTCCTAGTTTCTACATTGCTATGTTTTTACATACTGATTATATAGTGCTCTGGGAGTTTATGAGGTTGTCCTGTTTTAAAAAAGAATATCCCCACGATGAAGGAAAGGTGAGGGATGTTTCCACAATCCTCGCCTCAGACACAAAAGTTTATTAGTATCACAAGCAAGCTTACATTAACACTGCAATGAAGTTACTGCAAAATCCCCAAGTCACCACGCTCTGGCACCTGTTTGGGTACATTGACGGAAAATTTAGCTTAGGCAATATACTAACCAACATGTCTTTTGGACTGTGGAAGGAAAGTAGAGCATCAGGGGAAAACCTACGCAGGTACAGGGAGAATGTGAAAACCCCACACAGAAAGTGACCCAAGCTGGGAATCGAACCCGTGTCCCTGATGCTGCAAGACAACAGTGCTAACCATTGTGCGACCCTGCTATCTGCTTGTGTGAAGCAAGTTGATGCTTTGGATAGAAAATTAGCATTTCTGCTTTTTATTTTTGACACAATAGATCATGAAGAGGAAATTTCGCTGCTGTGGCTGACTTTCCTGAGGTCTGGCCCGATATAATTTGGCACATGTGAGTCTGTTCAAATCTGCAAGTCAAAAGGATAATGTGAGCTGCTTGAGCAAACAGCTTACTGTTAGCTTTCCAGGATCCTGTCATGATTTGATCTTTCTGAGTAGGTTCTCATTCCCAGACACTGATACATACGGAAAAGCATAGACTCGGCTAAGTCTGTTCTATTTTATGTGTCAACTGTGGTTCAGTTGGTAGCACTCTGGCCTCTGAGTCAGAAGTGAGTTCAGATCCCACTCCATAAACAAAAGTTTAAATAATCAAGACTGATGCTCCAGTACAATGCTGAGGGAGTGCTGCACTGTTGAAGAACAATCATAGAATCCTTACAGTGCAGAAGGAAGCCATTCGACCCATCAAGTCTGCACCAGCCACGTCCTATCCCCACAACCCCACATATTTACCCTGCTAATCCCCCTGACAATAAGGGGCAATTTAACAGGGCCAGTCACAGTCATCACCCAAACTGGGAATCGAACTCGGGTCCCCAGTACTGTGAGACAGCAGTGCTAACCGCTGTGCCACTCCTCACATAAGATATTAAACTGAAGTCTTGTTTGCCCTTTCAGGTGAATATAAAGAGAGGAATTTTACAAATGTTCCCTCCAGCAAGATTTTCCAATCTGGCCAACAGTGAATATAAGAACATAAGAACTAGGAGTGGGAGTAGGCCATCTGGTTCCTCAAGCCTGCTCCACCATTCAATTAGATCATGGCTGATCTTTTCATGGACTCAGCTCCACTTGTCCGCTTACCACAATCCTTAATTCCCTTACTATTCAAAAATGTATCTACCCTGTGACAGAGACTCCATACAGTGGGAAATCCCATTGACAGCAGCGGGACCGGAGAATCCTGCCCTCAGCCAATGGTGGGCCATCTCTGTCACCATGGGGCAGGGGAGTGGGAGTGGAAAATCCCATCCTGAAATCCCATACTTTATTTCCAAAAAGAGCAAGTATATGCCTCCTGGCCAATATATACCTGTCAACCAATCTCACCGAGAACTGGTTAGCTGGTCATTCATCTCATAGATTCATACACTGCTGAAGGAGGCCATTCAGTCCATCGAGTCTTCACCGATCACAATCCCATTCTATTCTCAAAACCCTATGCATTTACCTTAGCTAGTCCTTCTGACACTAAGGGCCAATTTAGAATGTGCAATCCACCTAACCCGTACATCGTTGGACCGTGGGAGGAAAATGGAGCCCCCCCCCCACCCCCTGAGGAAACCCACGCAGACACAGGGAGAACATGCAAACTCCACACAGACAGTGACCCAAGTTGGGAATTGAACCTGAGTCCCCAGCACTGTGCTAATCACTGTGCCGTCCATCATGGCAGGTTGTGGGTTCTTGCTGTGTACAAACCTGACTGCCATATTTCTTACATTGCACTTCATAAAGAGCTCCATTGGCTGAAAAGCACTTTGGGGTGTCCTGACGCCATGAAAGGTGCTATCTAAATGCAAGTCTTCTCTTTCTTGTCAATATTATTTTCGAACTTAGTGGCCTGGATGAGTGTGAATGTCGGCTGTATTAACTCTCTGGGTTGTATTCCAATCAGTCCCTTTCTATGTAGCAAAGGAATTGCCCTTCCTTGCTGCAGTAACCACCCCCTCCATCCTGAAGCTGAACTAAGAGACTCTGTGTGGGAGAAGCTGTGGGCTTGGACATACGGCCCCACTATTTCATTGCGCAGAACATTGGAGCTTGTCACAGCCTGCACACCAGGTTGCCCGTGAGTTACCATACCTTCTACCTGTGCGATATATTAACTGCTATACAGAGAACTGGGGTCGCAGAAAACAGCCACTAATAACAGAAAGAGGGTGAAATGTTTTCCAATGGGAAAAGAAAAATATGCTTAGCTTCTTTTGGTATTTAATGAGTTGACACCAAAACCCCCTTCTACAAAATTCCGTGATTTAATTAGAAATTAGGGAGAGAAGTGAGAATTTATTAATAGAGGAATTCTTGGGTGCATTTGATCCAACCTCTGTTGTATGCTGGGAGAACATGGGAGATATTGAGTTGAAAGAATAATGAGGCTTTTATGTGACACGTTAGTCAACCCGTAAAACATGCAATGGAGTTAATTGATAATGTTGTAATCATGCTTTGTGGTGATTTTTTAAAAATTCATTTACAGGACGAGAGGACCCTAACTGGGACAGCATTTATTGTCTGTCCATAACTGCCCACTTCAGAGGGCACTTGAGAGTCAACCACTTTGCTGTGGATCTGGAGTCACAGGTAGGCCTGATTTCCTTCTCTAAAGGATACCAATGAGCCAGATGCGTTTTCACAACAATTGACAATGGTCAACATTAGACTTTTATTGAATTGAAATTTCATCATCTTGCCTTGGCAAGATTTAAACCTGGATCCCCAGATAACAAAGAACAAACAAAGAAAATTACAGCACAGGGATAGGCCCTTCAGCCCTCCAAGCCTGCACTGACCATGCTGCCCGTCTGAGCTAAAACCCCCTACCCTTCTGGGGACAATATCTCTCTACTCACATTCCATTCATATATTTGTCAAAATGCCCCTTAAAAGATACTATCATATCTGTTTCTACTACCTTCTGTAGCAGCAAGTTCCAGACAGTCACCATCCTACGTGTAAAAAACTTGTCTCTTACACCTCCTTTAAACCTTGCCTCTCGCACCTTAAACCTGTGCCCCCTAGTAATTGACTCTTCCACCCTGGGAAAAAGCTTCTGATTATCCACTCTGTCCATGTCCCTCATAATCTTGCAGACTTCTATGAGGTTGCCCCTCAACCTCCATCATTCCAGATCTTCCTCTGACTCTCTGGGCTACCAGGCCAGTGACAATAACACTTTGGCACCGCCTTCCCCTATCTATATATATGTGGAATATATAGACTGGTGGAATCCACTCTGACTGCAATACTACAGTACCTATATCTGTACCATGTTATTAACAGAACACATGCAGCAATGATGTAACACTGGAGGATTTGTGGAATCTACAAAATCCCATAGTGAGATCATCTGGAATCAGATGCAATGCAGTAGCAGATATAAATTCGCTTTGCTGTGTTGTAACTCTAAATTCCTTGAAAGCTCACCTGCAAGTTTCTCATTTACTCCCTTCTCCCAAATATTGGTTGATTACCAAGAATATGGTATCAAAAGAAATACACAGTCACTGTGCAATCATTGAGAGCTCCAACTAAATGTTCGTCCTTTAATTTTCCACAAATGAGAAGCCAGATAGCAGGACTACACAGGTTAGGCAGCGGGACTCTTTCAAGGGAATACTGAAAATGTTGCAAGGTAAATATGTGCCGGCCAAGAGGAAAGATGTGAAAGGTAGGATTAGAGAGCCGTGGATTACTAGGGATATTGAGGCCTTGGTTAGGAAGAAAAGAGAAGCGTATGATATGTCGAAGCAGCTGGGAACCGAGACAGCATTGAAGGAATATAGAGAGAGTAGGAGGAAGCTCATTCAGGGAGTTAGAAGGGCAAAAAGGGGGCATGAAATGACTTTGGCGGATAGTATGAAGGAAAACCCAAAGGCTTTTTATTCCTATGTTAGGAATAAAAGGGTGGTTAGAGGAAAAATTGGACCTCTTAGGCACAGAGGAGGGGAACTGTTCTTAGAGCCCGAGGGAAGGGCGGAAATCCTGAATGAATACTTTGCGTCGGTATTCACGAAGGAGTTGACAGCTCCTGTCTCTGAGGGAGCTGTGGACCAGTTGAGGGAAATATCCATACCGAGGGAGGAAGTGTTAGAGCTTCTAGGTAGCATTAAAACTGATAAATCTCCAGGGCCTGGTGGCATTTATCCCAGGCTGCTTAGGGAGGTGCGAGGTGAAATTGCTAGGCCTCTGACACAAATCTTTGTCTCTTCTTTGAACACAGGCGAGGTCCCAGAGGACTGGAGAATAACTAATGTTGTACCATTGTTTAAAAAGGGTAGTAGGGATAACCCTGGAAATTATAGGCCGGTGAGTTTCACGTCAGTGGTAGGGAAGCTATTGGAGGGGATTCTTAGAGATAGGATGTATAGGCACTTAGAGCATTGCGATCTGATTAGGGATACGCAGCATGGATTTGTTAAGGGGAGGTCGTGCCTTACAAATCTGGTAGAATTTTTTGAGGAGGTGACGAAATCAGTGGACGAAGGGCGAGCTGTTGATGTTGTCTATTTGGATTTTAGTAAGGCATTTGACAAAGTCCCTCATGGGAGGTTAGTCGAGAATGTCAAAGCAAATGGGACACAAGGGCAGGTAGCTAGATGGATAAGTAACTGGCTTGGTAATAGGAGACAGAGAGTAATAGTAGAAGGGTGCTGCTCTAGCAGGAGGTTGGTCACTAGTGGTGTGCCGCCGGGCTCAGTACTGGGACCTCTTCTATTTGTAATATACATAAATGACTTGGAAGAGGGAGTAAGTGGAGTGATCAGCAAGTTTACAGACAATACAAAGATGGCTGGACTTGCGGATAGTGAGGAGCATTGTCAGGCGATACAGCAGGACATAGATAGGCTGGTAGCTTGGGCAGACAGATGGCAGATGGAATTCAATCCTGATAAATGTGAGGTGATGCATTTCGGGAGAAAGAATGTAGGGTGGAGGTATATGATAAAGGGTAGACCTATTAAGAGTATAGAAACACAGAGGGACCTGGGGGTGCAGGTGAACAAGTCTCTGAAGGTGGCAGAGCAAGTGGAGAAGGTTGTGAAGAAAGCATATCGTATGTTAGCCTTTATAGGAAGGGGTATAGAGTACAAGAGCTGGCCTTTAATGTTGCAGTTGTATAAAACGCTGGTTAGACCTCATTTAGAATACTGCATCCAGTTCTGGTCGCCTTACTACCGGAAGGACGTGGAGACTCTGGAGAAGTGCAGAGGAAGTTTACCAGGATGCTGCTTGGTATGGAAGGTCTGAATTATGACGAGAGATTAGGCAAATTGGGACTGTTTTCCTTAGAAAGACGTAGACTTGGAGGAGATCTGATAAAGGTGTACAAGATTTTGAAGGGGATTGATAGAGTAAACAGGGTTTAGCTTTTTCCTAGGATGGACTCAAATAGCATGAGGGGTCACGGGCTTAGGGTAAGGGGGGTAAGGTATAATTTGGACACTAGAGGGAGTTTTTTCACTCAGAGGGTGGTGGGGGTATGGAATGCACTGCCAAGTAAAGTGGTGGAGCAGGTATTCTGGAGTTATTTAAGAAATACTTAGATGGGCACATGAACAAAATGGGAATGGAGGGGTATAGAAAACTGATTTAAAATAGGGATCATGAGCCTTGGGAGTCCCTGGGAAGTGTGTAAATAGATGATGATATTGATGTACTTGCTTTTATCCTACAGGTGCTTTGGTCCACCTTGTTGTCTAACGAGGGGCATATACGCGATGGGTCGTGAGAGGACTGCTCTTGGATCTTTTTCGAGGATATCCTACTGCTTCACGTTGTTAGTGTATGCTTGACCTGGACCATCTGATGGGCAACACGACAGCTCAGTGACTATCTCTGTGCAGTGCAGATACATGGATTTGGGCCTGTGTCTGTGGGAGTTTGCGCATTCTCCCCGTGCTTGTGTGGGTTTTCTCCGGGTGCTCCGGTTTCCTCCCACGTCCCAAAGATGTGCTCTTAGGCTAATTAGTAAAACAAATTCTCCCTAAATTGTCTCAAATTTGGTTTTTAATCCATAGATCTATAAACATAGACAGGTATCGTGGGTAGAGATTGGAACATCGGGGTGGCGGCGTGGGCTCGTTGGGCCGAAGGGCCTGTTTCCCGTGCTGTTTTGTTCTTTGTTCTTTGTATAGATCCATTACACTCCCAGTGGCTAAGGATTTTCTGTAAAGTTCAGCTCCAGATCAATATTTACGCAAAGGCTGTGATACTTCACAATGAGGTAGCCTGCCTGGTTGAGCAATATCTTTTCACAAATAATACGCAACAGTTGATCTGCCAAAAATTAGGAGACATAATTTGTAATCCATAGATAACCATTGCCAATAGCTAACAGGTCCACAGGGCAGCCAATTCCTTCCCCGATTTGTTTCACATTCCATCTCCACAAGGTTAATCGAGCAGATGCCAACAATGCAGCATTTTGAGACATCATCAGAAGCAAAATAAAGTCTTAAATTCTTCCAGGATTGTCATTTGTGCGTCAAAGACCATGCTGTTTTCGAAGAATTCCTCCTGTGTTATCAGGAATTTAGGAGCTGTGTTTAGTTATTGTTTCCAGCAACATTGCAATACTATACCAGAGCATTTTAAATATGTCTCAGGGCACCTTTCCCCATGTCCCCTCAACTGTTGGCTCATTTTGTGGTCAGTCTTGGTCCACTGGGTGATGCCCTCATCTCTGAGTTACTTGCCAGAATTTTGCCAATTTGGCTTGTAAAATCCTGCCCAGGGCCAATGTACAGTGTCATTCTGCAAGCTTTGCTGAATGGCAGTATAATTCCGGCCATTAAGTCCCAATCCAGGACTTGAGCAGGAAAATCAAGGCTGATTCCCTCAGGATCTTATATGTTTGAATAAGATCATCCTTATTGAGAAGGTGTTGGTAAGCTGCCTTTCTAAACAGCTGTAGTCCATATGGGTTACAGGTTTTTGCAGCAGTTTTTGTACAACTGAGTGGTTTGCTGACCCAGAATTAGAGGAGCACAGATATCTTGATTTGGAATCATAGAATCATAGAATCCCTACAGTGCATAAGGAGGCCATTCAGCCTGTCAGATCTGCACTGACAACAATCCCATCCAGGGTCTATCCCACACATTTATCCCACTAATCCCTCTAATGTACACATCCTGGGACACTAGGGAGCAATTTAACATGGCCAATCAACCAACGCACACCTTTGAATTTGTTTTGATTTAATTTATTATTGTCACATGTATTGGGAAACAGTGAAAAATATTGTTTCTTGTGTAGTAAACAGACAAAGCATACTATTCATAGAGTACATTGGGGAGAAGAAAAGAAAAGGATGCAGAATATAGTTTTGCAGTTATAGATAAGGCAAGAAGAAAGGTTAGTTTAATGTGTGATAGGAGCATTCAAAAGTCTGATGGCAACAGGGAAGCTGTTCTTGAATCGACTGGTGTGTGTTTTCAGACTTCTTTATCCCAATGGAAGAGACAATGTCCAGCGTGTGAAAGATCTTTGATTGTGCTGGCTGCTTTACCAAAGCAGTGGGAAGTATAGACAGAGTCAGTGGATGAGAGACTGGTTAGCGTGATGGACTGGGCTTCATTCATAACTCTTGATAGTTTCTTGAGCAGAGCAGGACCATACCAAGCTCTGGTACAGTCAAAAAGGGTGCTTCCTATGATGCATGTAAAAGTCGTCAAGAGTCATAGTGGACATGCTGAATTTCCTTATCCTCCTGAGAAAACAGAGGTGTTGATGGGCTTATTGGTGCAGATATCTCAGCAATTTATGGGACTGGAGGAGATAACAGAGATAGGGATTTGAGATTAAGGGGAGTCACTGTAGATTAGCAAACAGAGGCGTGATTCGTGACAGGGTCTTGGTGCAAGTAAAGATGTGGACAGCAGAGTGTTGGATGATCTCAGATTTACAGATGTTAGAATGTCGGAGACTGGCCAGAAAAGTGTTAGAATAAACAGGTCCATGGTAATAAAAGTTTAAATGAGGACTTCAACAGCAGATGAGGTGAGACATGGTGATGAGTCGGGTGATGTTACAAAGATGGAAAGAGGAAGTCTTAGTCAGAGTGCAGATATGTGGTTGGAAGCTAATATTGGGGTCAAATATGATCTTTGAACAGTTACCAAGGAGAAGGATGGAGTTAGGGATGAGGGAATGGAATTTACCAGGGACTGAAGACAATGGCTCTGCTTTTCCCAATCTTTCACTGGAGGAAACTTTTCCTCATCCACTATTGGAAGCTGAACAAGCAGTCTGACAATGTGGACACACTGGAGGAGTTGGGAGAAATCGAGCTAAGTGGTTTCAGCAACAGATTTGTCTCAAAATGGTTGTGCTCCCCTGTTTTTCTCACTTTGCCATCTTTTTCTATTGTAGCAGCTGTGGCTCAGTAGCATTCCCACTGCTGAGATACAACATAGAATGGACACTGGGGACAAATCACTTCTCATCTACAAAATAGTGTCCGGGGATCCTTTATACCCAAGTGAGAGCAGAGACTTGATTTAAGAAGTCTTGTGAAACAATACCCCTCTGACACTACTGCACTCCCTCAGAACCATACTGAGTATTAGCCGAGGTTTTCACTCTGGAATGAGACTTGGATTTATGAGCTTCCGCCCACTGACACACATTCGGGAAGCTGGGATGGCAGTCAGGAATGATAGATGAACACAGTCCTTTTGGATTAAAGGAAACCAAGAGAGAGGAGATTAATCTCTGACAATATGGACAGCAGAGGACAATGTCATAGGAACAGAGGGCTGCCAACTTCAGTATGTGCCCTGATAGTGTGTGCCCATATATTGGACGACTTTGTACTCAAGGGCAAGGCACCTGGAGACAGGAATGGTCTTCCAGTGACCTCACTTTGCCAGCCTTGGAGTGCCAATTTTTCTGACAGGGATAAGAAAATGAAGGTAAGATTGACAGATGAGGATGGGTGTAGCAAGTGGCATGGAGGAAGTAGGGCAGTGTGAGTGAAAGGTGTCTAGTCTTTCAGCCAGGATTGCAAGCTAGAGGCATTCTTAACTGGAGTAATGTGCGTTAAAAATTAGCAAAATTGCAATGATCCAAGAATGAAAGGGTCACTATGGCGATTCCATTTCTCTGAAAGCCCTGGTTAAGCCATTCTTTTGGCATAGTTCTGGGATGGAGGAATTGGCAGTTATTCTAACATATATCCATTCATAAGATCATAAGATTAGGAGCAGAATTAGGCCATTCAGCCCATCGAGTCTGCTTCGCCATTCAATCATGGCTGATATTTTTCTTATCCCCATTCTCCTGCCTTCTCCTTTAACTCTAAATCTCCTTAATGATCAAGGGTCTTAAAGACCCTCACTGACCTGGTCTCCACAACCCTCAGTGACAATGAGTTCCACAGAGTCATCACCCTCTGGCTGAAGAAATTCTCGTTCACCTCTGTTCAATGGAGTGTCCCTTCACTTTGAGGTTTTGCCCTCAAGTTCTAGTCTCTCCAACTACTGAAAACATCCTCTCCACGTCCACTCTATCCAATCCTGTCTGCATTCTGTAAGTTTGAATTAGATCCTCCCTCATCCTTCTAAACTCTATTGAGTATGGGCCCAGACTCCTCAACCACTCCTCATACGACAAACCCTTCATTCCTGGGATCATTCTTGTGAACCTCCTCTGGACCTTTCCAAGGCCAGCACATCCTTCCTTAGATATGGGGCCTAAAATTGCTCACAATATTCCAAATGGAATCCAGATGGTGCCATCCAGGTGGCATGGCTGACATTCTGGCTGGGTCAGTGGATTGCAAGTCCAAGAACCTGTACCTCTTGCTGTTAACCCTACTTAGGAGGAACTAGAGGCTTTCCGAGTGTTACAATTCCAACTGATATTATAATTGGACAGGAAGATCCTACAGTGGAACCCTGGCTCAAAAGACCGTAACGTTTGCTTTTTTTCCGTTAGACATGGAGGAACAAAGTCCCAGGATCACTAATTAGTTTTAACAAAAAAAAGTCTGTTAAACTCGGGGAAAAAATCAATTATAATACAATACTCCTTTATTCCTCCTTTGCTGAACAATTACACATAGGTTTTTAAAATTAACATAGATTATGCAGTATATCTGAATCTACACCATCTCATTAGCACATGATGATTGTGGTCAAGTACACACTCCTATCTGATCCCAAGTTAGTATCTGCAATTTTCTCCTCAGAATCCCTCCAGATGATTGTTACATCAGAGTTTCCAAACTCCATTCCCAAAAACACATTTTCAAACCTTCTTTCATTTAGTGGTTTGCATTCCAAAATCCAGTCCAGGAGTTTCAAATGACATCTTTAAACATCCATTCCACTTTTAATAGTAAATCCCATCCAGGATTGTGCACCAACAGCTTGAGGAATTCTTTGTCTTGACTGCTGTCCAAATTGGCCACAATTGCTTTAACTGCCAATTCCCAGCTCTTATCACAATCACATCAATCATTATTATCCATTCCTGAAGGTTTGCTATCTCACTTTAGTTCTAATTAATGCAATTGTCTCTTTAACTCAGACCACTTTGTTTACTTTTCCTTAAATTCTTCTAAACAATGCCTTAGTCTCTGTTCACTTGGCTAAAAGTCATTCTGTCCCAATTCCCTGGTGATCTGCACTGTATCTTGTTCCTTCGGAAACTTGCACTTTGCAACTCCCTTCTCCTGCCCAGCTTCTCCAGGGAGCATTGACAGTTGCACAGTGACACCGTGGTTAGCACTGATGCCTCAGAGCACCAGGGACCCAGTTCAATTCTAGCCTCAGTTCACTGTCTGTGCGGAGTTTGCATGTTCTCTTAGTGTCTGCATGGGTTTCCTCTGGGTTTCCTCCCACAGTACAAAAATGTACTGGTTAGGTGCATTGGTTATGCAGAGTAGCTGATCAGGTGCCAGTGCGTGGCGACTAGGGGATTTTCACACTATTAATTGCAGTGTTAATGTAAGCATACTTGTGACCCTAACAAATAAGCATAAGTTCCTCAGTGATCTATTTCTAAGGTAAAACTAAAGAACAAAGGAAAGCTCTGTCTGGGAAGTGGCTTCTTGTCGCTTAGCAATGTCCTTGCTACTATATTTATTCTTCATACTATAACTCGCTCTGAGCACAATCAGAAGACAGTTAGAATTTAACCAACTCCCACACACGCTTTGTCCAGAATGAATCTAACAATAGGTCCCTTCCAGGCATAGAAATATTAAATTAAACCTACCTAAAACTATACATTATGTTTATCAACGCATTTATAAATTGCTTAATACTACCTTGGCTTTTCCAACAAGAGACGTTCTGGGTAATTCACAACCTTATAGCCATGTGCCCTGCTGGCAGCTGGACAGAGATGGCATTGCTTGCTTCATAGAATCCTTACACTGCAGAATGAGGCCATTCGGTCCATTGCGTCTACACCAACCACAATCTCATTCTGGCCCTATCCCTATAACCTCATGCATTTACCTTATCTGTTCCCTCTGACACTAAGAGGCAATTTACCATGGCCAGTCCACTTAACTCACGCATCTTTTTACAAAGAGTATTACAAAGAACAAAACAGCAGGGGAAACAGGCCCTTCGGCCCAACGAGCCCGCGCCGCCACCTCGATGTTCCTACTTCTACACGCGATCCCTGTCCATGTTTATAGATCTATGGATTAAAAACCAAATTTGAGACAATTTAGGGAGAATTTGTTTTGCCAATTAGCCTAAGAGCACATCTTTGGGATGTGGGAGGAAACCGGAGCTCCCAGAGAAAACCCACGCAAGCACGGGGAGAATGTGCAAACTCCCACAGACACAGGCCCAAATCCATGTATCTGCACAGCACAGCTATAGTCACTGCGCTGTCGTGTTGCCCATCAAATGGTCCAGGTCAAGCATACACTAACGATGTGAAGCAGTAGGATACTCTCGAAAAAGATCCAAGAGCAGTCCTCTCACGACCCATCGCGTGTATGCCCCTCGTTAGACAACAAGGTGGACCAAAGCACCTGTAGGATAAAAACAAGTACATCAATATCATCATCTATTTACACACTTCCCAGGGACTCCCAAGGCTCATGATCCCTATTTTAAATCAGTTTTATATACTCCTCCATTCCCATTCTGTTCATGTGCCCATCTAAGTATTTCTTAAATATCTCCAGAGTACCTGCCTCCACCACTTTACTTGGTAGCGCATTCCATACCCCCACCACCCTCTGTGTGAAAAAGCTCCCTCTAGCATCCAAATTATACCTTACCCCCCTCACCCTAAGCCCGTGACCCCTCGTGCTATTTGAGTCCATCCTAGGAAAAAGCTTAGCCCTGTTTACTCTATCTACCCCCTTCAAAATCTTGTACACCTTTATCAGATCTCCTCCAAGTCTACGTCTTTCTAAGGAAAACAGTCCCAATTTGCCTAATCTCTCGTTGTAACTCAGACCTTCCATACCAGGCAGCATCCTGGTAAACCTCCTCTGCACTCTCTCCAGAGTCTCCACGTCCTTCCGGTAGTAAGGCGACCAGAACTGGACACAGTATTCCAAATGAGGTCTAACCAGCGTTTTAGACAACTGCAACATTAAAGGCCAGCTCTTGTACTCTATACCCCTTCCTATAAAGGCTATATATCTTTTGGACTTTGAGAGGAAACCCATGCAGACATGGGAAGAATGTGTAGAATCCATACAGACTGTAATACAAGCAGAGAATTGAACCCAGGTCCCTGGAGTTGTAAGGCAGCAGTACTAACCACTGTGCTACTGTGCTGCTCCATGATGTTCTTTCTTTAATAAAGAATCATAGAGTTGTTCTAGCACAGAGGAGGCCATTTGGCTCATTGCGTCTGCATCAGTTTTCCTAACAATGCTAATCCATTTGTGTGGATGGAGGACAGGTTTAATTAAAGTTTAAGTATTTTTAAGTTCATATACCGGTTTCACAAGTAGGCTTACATTAACACTGCAATTAAGTTATTGCAAAAATCCCCTAGTCCCCACACTCCAGTGCCTGTTTGGAGAATTTAGCACGGCCAATGCACCTAACCAGCACTTCTTCAGAACTATGGGAAGGACACCAGAGCAAAGCCACATAGACATGGGAAGAGCGTGCAAAGTCAGCACAGACAGTGGCCCAAGCTGGGAATCAAACCTGGGTCCCTGGCTAACCACTGTGCTACCCAAGAGGATTGGTGGGAAGTGTTACTAATATTATTAGTGCTATACTGCACGCTTTTCAGTCCAGAGAAGGTTAAGGACTAACCATACTGGTGCCTGGCAGCTTTTAATGAGGACCATATTTATTTCCTGAGAATAATGATGATTTATTGATGAGAGAATTACAATAATTTTTTCCTTCACCACATTCTGTCCACTACTTGAAATTTCCTGGTATTCTGGTGAATCAAGTATTTCCCAAACATGAACTGCTTTTAATTGACTAATGGCCAGATTTGTTATGGAGTCAAAATAATACTGAGAAAATAAAATGCTGGTTTAGAAAGCTGGTGTCCTCAGAAATATGCATCTGGTCTATCACGAGAGATGTATTTCATAATTTTTCTGAAGTACGGCATATCTTATTAGTCAGGTCATATCCTGTTAAGAACGCTTTGGTTGATTGTCAGAATCATCTTCTGGTTGTGTATTGTGCAGGGTCCTCTCCATCAATGTAACACAAACCATGTGATGCCAATCAAAGTGATGTAGACCTCGGTTTTCCAGTCCCATCATAGCAGGAACAAACGGATCAGCCAAAAGCCCATTGACTTTTTCACAGGACCATAAAATCCCGAGAGAAGGGGATACCAGAAAATCCTGGTCATTGAATTGTTAGGTTAATGGCACAGAATGAGGCTATGTGATCCAACACGTCCATGCTGGCTGAGAAACAAGCCACCCAGCTTAATCCCACTGTCCAGCATTCAGTCTGCAGCCCTGCAGGTTACAGGACTTGAGGCGCTCAACCAGACACCTTTGACATTAATTAAGGATTTCTGCCTCTTCCGTTCTTTCAGTACTGAATTCCAGACCCTCACAGTTTTCTGGGTGAAATTTATCTTCCTCATCTCCTTTTTAATTTTTCTATATGTTTCCCTTGTCACTGGTCTCTCTGTTAAAGTGAATAGGTCCTTCCCGACCACTCTATTCAGGTCCCTCGCGATCTTGTCCGTCTCAATCAGATTGCCTCTCAGCCTCCTCTATTCCAAAGCGAACAACCTCAACCTATGCAATCTTTCCTCATCACTGCAATTTTCCAGTTCTAGGTAGCAACATCCTCGTAACTCTTCTCTGCACTCTCTCTAATACAAATACATCCTTTCTGTAAGGAGCTGACCAGAGCTGCACACACTGCTCAAGTTGTGACCTTACAAAAGTTTGCACAGTTCCAGCGTAACCTCCCTGTTTACAGGACCTTGCTGTACATGGATTGGTTGCTGTGTTCCCGACAATACAGTTCCATGTGGGTTGTATTTGCCAATAACAAAGCAGTTGCTGCAGTTTTTGCATGAAATTTGAGGACCATATAATAAAAATAACAGAAAAGAACCAGGAATGCTGGAATCAGAAACAAAACCAGAAAATGCTGGAAAAACCCAACCGCAAACATAGAATCGCTTCTGTAATGAGGTGCCCAGAGCTGTACACAGTGCTCCGGTTGTGGCCTTACTGATGTTTTACACAGTTCTTCCCTTCTCTTATATTCTGTACTTTGGTTAATAAATGAAAGGATCCCCGATGTCCTCTTACCAACCTTAGCTGTTCTGATATCTTCAAGAAATTGTGAACAGTTACACCAAGTTCTCTTTATTTCTCTCAGTGTCCTCCCATTCATTGTATATTCCTTTGCATTATTTAATGTCCCCAAATGTATAATCTCACAGGGTGGCATAGTGGCATAGTTATTAGCACTGTTGTCTCACAAAGCCAGGGACATGGATTCAATTCCCGGCTTGGGTCACTGCCTCTGTGGAGTTTGCACATTCTCCCCGTGTCCGGGTGTCCCGGTTTCCTCCCACAATCTGAAGATGTTCTGGTTAGGTGGTTTGGCCATGCCTAAATTTTTAAAATTTATTTATCAGCACCTGGAGGAAACCTACACAAACACAGGGAGAATGTGCAGACTCCACACAGACAGTGGCCCAAGCCGGGAATCAAACCTGGGTCCCTGGCACTGTGAGACAGCAGTACTAACCACTGTGCCACTGTGCTGCCCCACATACTGAGCAGAATAAAATTTAGGATAATATGCTAACAAATGGATGAAGGATAAAATGATGTTTGCTGATATTTTCAGCTGAATGTTAAATGGGCAGCTTCTGCACCTTGGAGATATCTCAATGTCCAATCCCCAATTGAGTATTCAATAGAAAGTGGCTCCACACTCACAGTGGTAGTTGCTGCAAATGATCTGAGTTCAAAGATGTGTGGATTAGGTTGATTGGCTGTGATAAATTGCGCCTTAGCATCAGGGGGAATTAGTAGATTAAATATGTGATGTTAAGGGAATAGGGCCTGGGTGGGGATTGCAGTCAGTGAAGGCTCAATGGGCTGAATGTCCTCCTTCTGTACCGTGGGGATTCTATAATCTTTTAGTGAATGGCTGCGCCGCAAGGGCCCACAGGTCAATTCCTTGAAGCCTTAAGGCAACAACTTCACTTCAGATTAATTAACTGCTACTATTTTCCATCAAAAAAGAAAATGCCGGAAAATCTCAGCAGGTTTGGCAGCATCTGTAAGGAGAGAAAAGAGCTGACATTTCGAGTGCAGATGATCCTTTGTCAAAGCTAAAAGGCAGAGAAAGAGAGAGATATTTATACTGCAGAGTGAGGGTATGAAAGATGAGTCATAGCTACAGAAACCAGGGGAAAGGCTGCTAATGGCAGTCAGCAAAGAGAATAAAGGGTGTGAATGACCAAACAGCAGACAAGCTGTATACTGTAACAGATGAAGATGTTGTGGGGGTGGGGGAGGGGGGAGATGGAACAGAAGTAAAATTTAGAAAAGGAGAAGCAAAGGGGGAGAAAAGGTAAGGAAAAGGGGAAAAGTGAGGGGAAAGAGTTGGAGGGAAAAAAATGAAGAAAGACAATAAAAAAAAGGCAGGGAACAGTAAAAAAATAAATAAAGTAGAATGAAAACAAAGGAGTCGAGGTGGGGTAGAGCAAATCATCTGAATTCAATATTGAGACCAGGAGGCTGTGAAGTGCCCAGCTGGAAGATGAGGGGTTGTTCCTCTAGTTTGCTTTAAGCTTCACTGGAACAAATTTTACCATTACTGATGCTGATGTCACTGCATGGTGCAACACTGTACATTACATCAACACCACTGGGACTGACCCATTGGAGTGACTGCACCTGCAACTGACAGACTGACATCTTTCAGCTATTGGAGACTTTCCAAGATCTTTACTGCTGAATTCAATGGAAGGCTTTCAATCCTCTCATTCCCTTCTCCTGGGAGTAGTCCTGGAATTAAATACCCACTGTGGAGCCTGCTGCCCCCATGCCAAGATCCTCTTTGCTAGTTAGGGGCTTAATTCCCCTGACACTCCAAAAGATCATGTTGAGGAGGGAAGCACCAGTTTTGGGGATGGGCCCTTTGCCATCTACATTGAACTCTGCCCATAGAACTACAATGAGAAGTCTCACAACATCAAGTTAAAGTCCAACAGATTTATTTGGTAGCACAAGCCACTAGTTTTCAAAGCACTGCTCCTTCATCAAGTGAGTGGGAGTTCTGTTCACAAACAGGGCACATAAAGACACAAACTCAATTTACAAAATGATGGTTGGAATGCGAGTCTTTACAAGTAATCTAGTCTTAAAGATACAGACAATTTGAGTGGAGAGAGGGTTAAGCACAAGTTAAAGAGATGTGTATTGTCTCCAGCCTGGACAGTTAGTGAGATTTTGCAAGCCCAGGCAAGTTATGGGGGTTACAGATAGTGTGATATGAATCTAACATCCCGATTGATGCCATCCTCATGTTTGCGGAACTTGGCTTTCAGTCTCTGTTCAGCGACTCTGCGTTGTCATGTCTCATGAAGGCCACCTTGGAGAATGCTTACTCCAAGATCAGAGGCTGAATGCCCATGACCACTGAAATGTTCCTCAACAGGAAGAGAACAGTTTTGCCTGGTGTTTGTCAAGCAGTGTTCATTCATCTGCTGTTGTAGCATCTGCATGGTCTCCCCAATGTACCATGCCCTGGGACATTCTTTCCTGCAGCATATCAGGTAGATAATGTTGGTCAAGTTGCAAATGTATGTGAGGCAGCAGTGCTAACCACTGTACAGGTGTGCTGTCAGGACAATGAGTCAATTTAAGGGGGAGATAGACAGATTTTTAGTCAGCAGTGGGTTAAAGGGTTATGGAAGGCAGGCAGAAGAGAGGAGTTGAGACTGAGGGGGTTGAATCAGCTGTAATGGCGTTACGTAGTGGCGTAGGCTCAAGGGGCTGAATGGCCTACTCTTCATTCTGAGAACAAAGAGCAGAGAAAGTTACAGCACAGGAACAGACCTTAGGGCTCTCCAAGCCTGCACCAATCATGCTGCCCATCTAAACTAAAACCCCCTAATCTTCTGGGGGAAAGAACAAAGAAAATTACAAAAATTCTTATGTTCTTAAATTAACATGGCCGTTACCAAATGAATGAAGAGGAAATATTGAGGCAACGAGCTGAGGCGGCAAGAAGGAATTGCTCTCGTGATCCAACTATTTGAGTGATGGTGGAAAAAGGCCAACCCACGCTTCGTTTCTGACTGATCAGAAGGGATCAGTCAGCAAACAGTCTTTCCATTCTTGCTCGCACACAAACATTTTCCAGATTGCAAATATTAAATCCTCTAATGGGACTATGTTGACTCGTTTGCACTGAATCCCAGTGAGGCGTCATCAGAGGCTTTGTGTGAAATATGTCGGGTTACATTCCTTTTGACAACTTGTTATTCCTCAGCTGAGCAGTTTTCGTTGAGACAGGGTTTGTCTGGATTCAATAGAAGTCACTGCAGTGGCCCTTTGTTTATTACTGGTGCAATGTGTTTCCATTTCCTTCCTTTTAAAAGGGTTAAAGTAGCTCAAACTGGAATTAACATGAATGTGTTAAACAATTTGCCATAAGAAAGTACCATGAAAATTTAAACCCTCGGATACTATTTGTTCACTCTCTCTTATTATTCTTCCTTCCCAGATGATCCATTAATTGGTCCAGTGCTGTTTCCACAACTCCCAGCCAACCTTCAGCATCTTATCCATAGAATCAACAGTACAGAAAGAGGCCATTTGGCCCATCGAGCATGCACCAACAATAACTCCACCCAAGCACCATCCCTGCAACCCCACATGTCCACCCTCCGAGACCCCTGGCACTAAGGAGGAATTTAGCATGGCCAATCAACCTAACCCGCACATCTTTGGAGTGTGGGAGGAAACAGGAGCACTCAGAGGAAACCCACCTAGACACAGGGAGAACATGCAAACTCCACAGAGATAGTCACCCATGCCGGGAATCAAAACCAGATCCTTGGAGCTGTAAGGCAGTAGTGCTCCCCACTGTGTCACTGTGCTGATCTCAATGGTCATTCTCCTGAGTGACACTTAACCAAATTCACAGCAACAACAACTTGTCTTCATATAGTACCTTTAATGTTGTAAAACATTCCAATGTATTTCACAGACATGGGTTTTTCCAATGATCGACAGTGGTTTCATGGTCATCGGTAGATTCTTAATTCCAGGTTTTTTTTATTGAATTCAGATTCCACTATCCTTTATGGAGGGATTCGAACCCGAATCCCCAGAAGATGAGCTGAATTTCTGCATTAATAGTCTAACGATAATACCACTAGGCTATTATGGGTGGAACTTTCCCTCCCCATGAGAACCATAATGGGCGGTACATGGACCAAGCAAATGTTCTTTGACCTTGGGTGGAATTTTTCAGTCTGGGGACAAGCACAGCTGGAAAATCCCACCCTCTGATTTGATACCAAGGCATGTCATGAGTTATTTAGAGAGCTGAGCAAAGGCTTGATTAAAGTGCTAGGTTTTAAGGAGTGTCTCGTGGAAGGAGGGCAATGTGGTGAGGCGGAGAAGTTTACAAATGGGTATTCTGTAGCTTAGGGCCCAGTTCAATAAAGAAAATTGGGATGCACATTAGATGCCAGAATTGGAGACGTTGGGAGGGTTGTAGGACTGGAGGAGATTACAGAGGCATGGAGGGATGAAGCCATGGAGGGACTTAAATACGAGGGTGAGAATTTTAAAATTAAAGTGCTGTTGGAACAGGAACCTGGGTAGATCAGCAGGCAGAGAATAGATGTGTGAATGAGACCTGGGGCACATGGCACGGAGTTCTGGATGGGCTTAGGTTTACAAGGATGGAAAATGGGCATCTGGCCAGTCGAATATTCGAACAGATCTCCATAATTCCTTATTTGTACACCCTGTAAAATTCTCAAATATATTTCCCAAATGGCTTCATTGGATAATTGTCAAGATTTTTTAAAATTTATTTGTTAGTGTCACTAAGCAGGCTTACATTAACACTGCTAATTTATTGTGAACATCTCCTAGTTACCACACTCCAGTGCCTGTTCGGGTACACTGAGGGAGAATTTAGCATGGCCAATGCACCTAACCAGCACATCTTTCGGACTATGGGAGGAAACTGAAGCGTCCGGAGGAAACCCACACAGACACAGGGAGAACGTGATGACTTCATACAGACAGTGACCTATGCGGGCAAGGGAGCTTAATTCAGTGTGAGGGCAAAAGTCAAGTTTCCAATATCACGATAAACTTTGGGAATTCTGTTCTCAGGATTTTAAAGGCAGGTCAAGCTTCCGAATCATCAATGTCGGGAAGTCTTTTAGCATGCATTCGCATGTCATGCATGCTCACTGTCATGCTTCACCAGACTGAAGTTCCATCAGTGGGGAGTTAGAACGTTTACATTCATGACTGCATATGTTCAGGATGAGGTTGGCTTCTTCTATGATTAATGGTGAGTTGTTGCTACGTTTTCGTCTTTGGGCAGTGTCTATGAATGTCAGCCTATGTTGATGATGACGGTACGGAGGGTGACCAAGGAAAGGTTGGCAGAGAAGAGTGAAGCGGTGACCAGATAAAGCTGGAAGGAACAGTTCAGGATGCATGAGTTTTTTTTAACTTGGGGCCCAGAACTTTGACCCGAGGAGATGACAGACGATTTCCTGCCTGTAGGATTTGGCACATTCCTCGCCCTGTTTAGATTGTTAGCAAAGCAGTGTGAGATCCAGCATTGTCAGCCATCCCCACCCTTCCCCGGGTGGAAAACACTCTCACTTCCGTGCCCATCTCTGATCCTGGATTCCAGAATGAAAGATTCTGACCGTCATGGGCTGCACAATGGTACAGTGGTTAGTACTGCTGCCTCACAGTAGCAGGACTTCGGTTCAATTCCGGCCTCGGGTCACCGTCTGGTTGGAGTTTGCACATTCTCCCCATGTCTGTGTGAGTTTCCCCTGGGTGCTCCGGTTTCCTTCAACACTTGAGTCTAGTGTTTGGAGAACGGCTGGGTAAATACGTGGTGTTGTGGGAATAGGCCCTGGATGGGATTGTTGTTGGTGCGATTTCAATAGGCTGAATTCTGCAGTGTAGGGATTCTATAATTGGCCTGGGAGCTTAATCACTGCAAATTTCCTGTCGGACAAACAAAGAGGCCACAGGTTTGCAAAAACTGAGCTTTAGGAGTGAGAGTTTTCTGTCATAAACACACCAGTAAGTATAAAGAGTCACAATTCCACAGAGATTGGCCAGTGCAGCTCATGATCTTGTGACCTGTTAAGAATGTTTCTCTCATTTGGAGGCTGGTGTGAAACACCACTGCCCAGGTCATTGGAGTTTTCTGCCCCAATCTCATTAATTTAATATACTCCTTAAAACCTAACTCTTCCGCTGAGCTTTTCAGTTACCTGTTTTTGGTGTCTCCTTCTTTAACTCTGTCTCATTGTATGATTACACTCCAGTGAGCACTTTGGGTTGTTTTACTATGTCTAAGGTGCTACTAGGCCACAAATAGGCACTAACCACATACTTTCACATTTTATTTATTCAGTGCAGTAAATGACATAATTGGAATGACAGTTTCACCAGACATAATGACGGATGGTTGGAAACTCCTGGTAACAGAGACTCCTATAGATGTATCACTTTTCAATATCAATAAAACAAAGGAGACAGTGGAGGATATCCATCAATCGGTATAAAGTGGAAATGGTCACAATCTTCAGGTTTTTTGGTGTCCAGATCATCAACGATCTACCCTGGTCCCCCCATGCCAATACTATAGTTAAGAAAGCCCGCCAATGCCTCTACTTTCTTAGAAGGCTAAGAAAATTTGGCATGTCAGCTATGACTCTAACCTATCTTCACAGATGTGCCATAGAGGGCATTCTTTCTAGTTGTATCACAGCTTGGTATGGCTCCTATTCTGTCCAAGACCACCAGAAATGGCAAATTGTAGTGAACAAAGCCTAGTCCATCACGCAAACCAGCCTCCTATCCATTCACTATGTCCACACTTTCCACTGCCTTGGAAAAACAGCCAGCATAATCAAGGATCCCACGTACTCCAGACATTCTCTCTTCTATCTTCTTCCATCGGGAAAGAGATACAAAAACCTGACGTCACATGCAACCGACCCAAGAATAGTTTCTTTCCCATTGCCATTGGACTTTTGAATGGACCTAGCTCACATTAAGTTGATCTTTCTCTACACTCTAACTAGGACTTCTTTCTAAATCATTCGTGAGACATGAGCATCGCTACCTGGCCAGCATTTATTGACTATCCCAAATTGTCCAAGAGCAGTTAAGAGTCAATCACATTGCTGTGGCTCTGGAGTCACATGTAGGCCAGACCAAGTCACCTACCTACTGTGACTGTCACACTACATTCAGTACCCTCTGCTTTCCTTCTCCATGTACATTATGCTTTGTCTGTGTAATGCACAAGAAACAATACTTTTCACTATATACTAATACATGTGACAATAATAAATCAAATCAAACCTTAGAATACAAGAACAGGGATGTACTGCTGAGACTGTATAAGGGTCAGAAACCATTTGGAACATTGTGAGCAGTTTTGGGCTCCATACCTAAGAAAGGATATGCTGGCCTTGGAAGAGGCCCAGAGGAGATCCCAGAATGAAGGGTTTGGCATATGAAGAATAGTTGAGGAGTCTGGGTCGATACTTGATGGAGTTCTAATTGAAACTTACAGAATACTGAGAGGCCTGGATAGAATGGACATGGAGAGGATATTTCCACTCGTGGGAGAGATTAGAACTCTAGGGCACAACCTCAGAGTGAAGGTTGAGGTGAGATGAGGAGGAATTTCTTCAGCCGCAGGTGGTGAATCTGTGGAACTCTTTGCCACAGAGGGCTGTGGAGGCCAGGTCATTGAGTATCTCTGAAACAGAGATAGATAGGTTCTTGTGCAATAAGATCAAGGATTACAGGGAGAAGGCAGGAGAATGGGGATGAGAATCATATCAGCCATGATTGAATGGCGGAGCAGATTCGATGAGTCAAATGGCCTATTTCTGCTCCAATATCTTATGGTTTTATGGACTAAATCAAATCAAAAAAAAAAAATTCTCCTTCAACCAATTAATGGTGGCCTGTGGGGAAGAAACTTTCAAATACAAAGAATAACAAGGATCTCAGCTAGGACAATGAGTGGAATTACAATCATCAGATTGGAGTTTGGGTTTCATTGTTGGTGATAAATTAACCACAAATATCCAGAAATAATCTACTCGTCATACTTTGCATCCTAGAAGACTTTGGGGCAGCTTATTTAGTCATCCTTGGACAACTAAAAGATGTTTTTTAACTTACAGGATATGAAAGTATGTTCTAAAATTCGATGTCTACAACAAATGGATTTTCTTTGCATTCCTGATTTTAACCACTGGATTTGAGAAATGTAAAGGACCTAAATGTGTAAATCTTCAAATCTATTTTTCAGAAAATGAGTGTTTTACTGCAAATTAGCAATGTCAAGGGTCATTCTCAGGAGTTCTGTGATTGGCGTAAGAAGTGTAATGGATTGTTAGGGCCAAATTTTCTTGTCTCACTTGCCATGGGAATTGGAGTGGGCGAGAGGCGGATCATTCAAAGGTTCATTGATCTGGTCAATGAAACCATGACCAGGATGTTCTGGTCATGGGGGCAAGCGGGGCTGGAAAGTCCCGCCTATAATGCCTAATATAAAAATAAAATGCTGCGGATGCTGGAAATCTGAAATAAAAACAGAAAATGCTGAATGGACTCAGCAAGTTTGACAGCATCTGTGGAAGGAGAAACAGAGTTAGCAGTTCAAGCTGGATATGTCCAGGACGGGATTTTCCAGCCCCACCTGCTGTCAGGATGATCCAGTCCTGCCCAAAGTCAATGGCTGGACTGTCGCAACACCCATAGCGAGTCCAGGCACAGCAAGGTCAGTGAAGCCTAGCTTTGGCCCTTCACCTGGGATGTGAGCATTGTGGGTAAGACCAATATTTAATTGCTCCATTTCTGAAGTGGCAACAAGAAGATGGCAAAGGGTCTTTTTCTTCAACCACCACAGTGTTTAGGTTATAGGTATGCCCACAGTGCTTTTTCCTATAGCAGTTTGTTACAACAGGGTGGCACGGTGACACAGTGATTAGCACTGCTGCCTCACAGTACAAAGGACCTGGGTTCAATTCCAACCTTGTGCAGAGTTTGCACATTCTCCCTGTGTCTGCGTGGGTTTCCTCCGGGTGCTATGATTTCTTCCCACACTCCAAAGATGTGCCGGTTGGTTGATTGGCCATACTAAATTGCTCCTAATTTCAGGGGGATTAGCAGGGTAAATATGCAGCATTATGGATGAGATTGTGGTCAGTACAGGCTCGAAGGGCCAAACATTTCCTTCTGCACTGTCAGGATTTTATGATATGTTCTATGATTCTATGAACTGAGTGGCATTTCAGAGGGCAGTGCTGCTTGTAAAATATTCTATACAGACACTTCAAGCAGTTTATTACTCAAAACATATTTACTCAGGCTCCCTTATTTTATGAGACAGACTGTGGTTCGAATTTAGCTTTATTAAAAGATAAAGAAACAACTCTCCAGCAATAAATTAAGTTAGCCCATCTTCAAACTAGGCTGACTGCCTGAAAAACACTCACTGCCTACTCTGATGAAGTGACTGGGTTGTTTTATTTAATTCTTGTGTTGACAGATAAACTCAGTGCTTTCTTGGTCCGAAGGTTAAAGTTTATTTATGAATGTCATAAGTAGGCTTACACTTCAATGAAGTTACTGTGAAAATCCCTAGTCGCCACACTCTGTTCAGATACACTGAGGGAGAATTTAGCATGGTCAACACACCTAACCAGCACATCTTTCGGACAGTGGGAGGAAATCAGACCACCTGGAGGAAACCCATGCAGACACAGGGAGAATGTGCAGACTCCGCATAGTCCACCCAAACTGGGAATCGAACCTGAATCCTTGGTGCTGTGAGGCTAACCGCTGTGCCACTGTGCCACCCTGGATGGTTAACCTTCTGAATCAGACACCATAGAAAGGATCTAATAGCAAAATAATGTTCTCTTTACTTGAGAAAGGATATACTGGCACTGACGGGGGTGCAGAGGAGATTCACTAGGTTGATTCCAGAGTTGAGAAGGTTGGCTTATGAGGAGAGACTATACTCATTGGAATTCAGAAGAATGAGGGGAGATTTTATAGAAACATATAAGATTATGAAGAGAATAGGTAAGATAGAAGCAGAGAAGTTGTTTTCACTGGCACGTGAAACTAGAATTAGGGGGCATGGCCTCAAAATAAGGGGGAGCAGATTTAGCACTGAGTTGAGGAGGAACTTCTTCACACAAAGGATTGTGAATCTGTGGAATTCCCTGCCCAGTGAAGCAGTTGAAGCTAATCATTGAATGTTTTTAAGGCAAGGATAGATAAATTTTTGAACACAGGTGAAGTCCCAGAGGAATGGAGGATAGCGAACATGGTACCGTTGTTTAAAAAGGGTAGTAGGATAACCTGGGTAATTATAGGCTGATAAGTTTGACGTCAGTGGTAGGGAAGTTGTTGGAAAGGATTCTTAGGGATAGGATGTATAAACATTTAGAGTGTGGCAATTTGATTAGTGATAAGCAGCTTGGCTTTGTAAAGGGGAATTTGTGCCTTACGAATCAGGTAGAATTTTTTGAGGAGGTGACAAAAATTCTTAAGTCGATGAAGGACGAGCCATGGATGTCGTCTTCATGGATTTCAGTAAGGCGTTTGACAAAGTCCCTCATGGGAGATTGGTGGAAAAGGTTAAGGCTCGTATGATACAAGGACAGATGTCTAGGTGGATTGAGAACTGGCTTGGTAATAGGAGAGTAGTAGTGGATGGGTCCTTTTCTAGCTGGAGGTCTGTAACTAGTGGTGTGCTGCAGGGCTCAGTACTGGGACCTTTGTTATTTGTAATATACATAAATGACTTGGAAGAGGTAGTAAATGGGGTGATCAGCAAGTTTGCAGATGATAGTGTCTGGACTTGCTGATAGTGAGGAGCAGTATCAGGCAATACAGCACGATATAGATAGGCTGGTGTATTGGGCAGAGAAATGGCAGATGGAATTTAATCCAGATAAATGTAAGGTGATGCATTTTAGAAGAAATAACGGAGTTACATGATAAATGATAGGTCTATTAAGAGTATAGAAACACAGAGGGAGTGCAAGTACACAAGTCCTTGAAGGTGGCAGTATAGGTGGAGAGGGTGACGAAGAAGGCCTATGGTATGTTTGCCTTTGTAGGGAGGGGTATATCATATAAAAGCTGGCTTCTAATGTTGAAGTTGTATAGAACGTTAGTTGGCCCGCATTTGGAGTACTGCGTCCAGTTCTGATTGGCTTACTACCGGAAGGACATGGAGACCCTGGAGAGAGTGCAGAGAAGGTTTACCAAGATGTTGTCTGCTATGGAAGGACTGAGCTATGAGGAAAGATTGGGCAAATTGGAGCTGTTCTCCTTAGAAAGGCGGAGAATGAGGGGAGATCTAATAGAGGTGTATAAGATTATGAAGATTATAAAGTGAACAAAGAACAAAGAGCAACACAGCACGTGAAACAGGCCCTTCGGCCCAACAAGCCTGTGCCGCTGTCCTAACGTCTTAATGACATATAGAGACCAATATAGGGACAATTTGTTACCCAAACAGTGGTAAGCTTTTTCCTAAGTTGGATACAATAATTACAAGGGGCCACGGGCTTAGGGTGAGGAGGGGAGAGGTATAACTCGGATGTTGGAGGGAGGTTTTTCACACATAGAGTGGTGGGGGCCTGGAATGCACTGCCGAGTAGGGTGATGGAGGCGGGCACGCCAGGGTTGTTTTAAGGCTTACTTAGACAGGCTTATGAGCGGACCAGAGATGGAGGGATACAGGAGACTTTTCTAAATAGTCTTGGGACGTCCCTGGGAATCAATTGATTCTTACGGACCTTCCAACATATTTCATGGCTCACTTGCTTTATTTCTGCGCTTCTGGGGATTCCCGTAAATGTCTAAGTTTTACATGTTTATTTTCTCTTTTACTTCGCAGGTGATTCAGTCCGCCTTGTTGACCAACAAGGGCCATACACTCGGTGGGTCATGTAAGGGCTGCTCTTGGATGTTGCTTCGACAGTTGCCTTGTGCTTCACGTCGTTAGTGTACGCTTAAACTGGACCATCTGACGGGCAACATGACAGCTCAGTGACTATCACTGTTTGCTGTGCAGATACATGGATTTGGGCCGGTGTCAGCGGGAGTTTGCACATTCTCTCCATGATTGCATGGGTTTTCTCTGGGTGCTCCAGTTTCCTCCCACACCCCAAAAAGTGCTCTTAGGCTGATTGGTGTAACAAATTGTCCCTAAATTAGTCTTCCCTCAATCTTCCCCAATAGGTGTAGACAAAAGTCATAGCTAGAGGAGGGCACTCATAATGTTAAAATGGCAGCGCGGGCTCGTTGGGCTGAAGGGTCTGTTTCCCGTGCCGTATTGTTCTTTGTTCTTTAGTAAAGGAATTAAGGTTTATGGTGAGCGGGCGGGTAAGTGGATCTGAGTCCATGAAAAGATCAGCCATGGTCTTATTGAATGATGGAGCAGGCTGGAGGGGCCAGATGGCCTACTCCTGCTCCTAGTTCTTAAGTTCTTATGTTCAACATTGAATTGCTATTCTTTCTTTTATCTAGCAAAAGCGGATCAAAGCAGAAATTGGTACAAAGAAAAGGTACAGCACAGGAACAGGCCCTTCGGCTCTTCAAACGTGCGCTGATCATAATTTAGAAGCAATTGCTTGTTTGGATCCCTGCAGTGATCCTCTTCAGATCCAAAGGAGCTTTCTCTCTGAAATATAAATGTGTCTTTTTTCGATGTTGTCAGTCCTACTGTATATTTCCAACATTTCATGTTGTTTTTCATTCGGAATTGCCTGCGTTTTGGCTGTATCAAAATAAAGCTTACTGCAATACTGATGCTGCACCACTAGATGTCAGCAATCTTGGCACTGCCAGTGGGCAGGCCACTGTCTTTGGAAGCAGTGTGTTCCTCTCAGGCCTCCAACCCAGGCTCCTTGCAGGATTGGCACTCCCCTTGGAGCACAGGAACACAGTAATCCTCCTTCTCCTATCTACAAGGATGAGAAGTGAAAGGAATCTATAAACACGAACAGGGATTGCGTGTAGAAGTGGGAACATCAAGGTGGCGGCGCGGGCTTGTTGGGCCGAAGAGCCTGTTTCCCATGCTGTTTTGTTCTTTGTTCTTGAAGCCAAATATTTGATTTTGTTAACTGTCTTGTCTAGGAGCAACATTGTACTCTCAATGATTTAACCTTGGTGTCTGCAATGGAAGACCGTTGGCGTTAGCAGGGTGGCATTTCCATCAATCCGCCAGGGTTTTCTGCCAATCTTCAGATCATGTTGCAGCATGGGGGATCAGGAGAAGCTCCTGTGAAAGTCTTATCTCCAGAGAATATCTCAGCGTTAGACAGGAAGAGGAGGCTTTGAAGTCCAACCAGGAATGGGGATGGTGTGGCATGGAAGTGATGGGGGTTAAAGACTGGTGGGGGGAATGGATATGTGAGTTGAGGGAAGAGATATAGGGAGCGAGGAGTCCAAAGACTAAAATGCATCTATAGGGAAGTTGCTCTTGATTAATCAGAGGTGGGTTAGAATGCGTTCAAAGTACCTTGTCATTCAGCCCATCTGGTGTATGCTGAGAATTATATTCTGTAGGCACCGCTTCATTTCACTTAGTCACCATCTCCTTCTGCTTCTCCCTCCCCTGTGTGTGTATCTGGCTCTCTCTTAAGTGTATCAATGGTCTTCATCTCAACCACTCCGTCTGTTCACAGATTCCAAAGTCTCACCAGTTTTGTTGAAGTCTGATCAAAATTCTGCTTTTGTTCCATCTGGACAATCATCGGTTTAGTGTCCAGACAAACCTCTCTGCTAATCTTTGAAGTTTTCCTCATTTTCTTTCATTATGTAAAAAGAGATATATCAAAGCTTTTTGAAGTTATTTATTTATTTATTTATTAGTATCACAAGTTACTGTGAAAATCCCTGAGTTTCTACACTCCACACTGAGGGAGAATTTAGCATGGCCAATGCACCTAACCAGCACGTCTTTCTGACTGTGGGAAGAAATCGGAGCACCTGAAAGAACACCCATGCAGACATGAGGAGAACAGGCAGGATCCACCAATCATTGACCCAAGTCGGGAATCAAACCTGGGTCCCTGGAGCTATGAGGCAGCAATGGTAAGCACTGTGCCATCTTTATCTTGCACTCATCGGGACACTTCACAAGAATACCAATATATGGGAAAAGGAACAATATGTTAATACACAGGACCATTTACTTTACAGACAGAAAAAACAGATACTTACATTGCATCTGTTTCATCTAAACAAATAAATGACAGCCGTTCACCGATTCATTCCACAGGACAATGATTTGAGCAATCAGGCTGTCTGGTTAAATTTCTAATAATGCTTGGTAGTTTACTGTCAATCACCATCAACTGGTGAATTTTCCATGGCAATGCCTCTACCAATCAGAGTCCACTTGCTAACTGTCAGCATTCTCTTCCATAAAATGCATATTGTTGTTTTCTTCTTACATTGATATTCTGGTGAATGCAAGATGAAAAGCTTCGATATGCTTCTCTTTTCAGCAATACTCAAGTTCTGTGCTCCCATGTAACTCTGTTCTACAGTGGTTTGCTCTCTGTAATTGTAGTTTATTGATACTTCAGTGAAGGCTAAAGGCTCCAGTCTCCACAATTGCCAAATAAATGGCCTATGTGGGCAGTTTAACTCTACATAGGTACATGATAGTGACTAAGAGATTTTGAACTGGGAGAGTTAAGAGTTATAAATCTGTCTTGGATGGTATGAGTCATGTGGCTTCCTGTAGAATGTTCTTTAATGTAGCCACAATTGGCTGGAACTAATAAAGTATTTTATTGCTTCATATTTGAGACACCCAAAATAAATCATCATCGATTGATCTAGAAACAGAGAACCAAGAGAAGAATGGGATTTACGGATGGAATTTTTTCCATTTTTTTATTTTGCAGATAACTCATCTGACAGAATGTTATAAACACAATGTTCCCATCAAGATTGTACCCTTAGTTATTTATGAAGCAGAATAATCCAATGTTACCTCCATGAAGTGTAATATGGAGCTCTGATTAATTTTCATACTATTAATCACAATTCTGATCCTACGCAGTGAGGTTATGATGCACAGGTTGAAGCCATCACATCCCAATTAGCCCTGTTGTGTGTAATCCTGGCCAGTGAGTAGTCTGGATGACTTCAATAATAGATAGAAGGAGTGCAGGTGCAAAAATGAGTCATAAACTACTTGTAGGCTATTTCGTTTCCCATCCTATGAGGAGAGATTGACTAGGTTAGGATTGTTTTCAATGGAGTTCAGGTGAATGAGGGGGCAACTCATAGAGACTTATAAAATTCTAACAGGACTAAACAGGGTAGGTGCAGAGAGAATATTCCTAATGGTGGAGGTGTTCGGAACCAGGGGTCACAGTCTGAAGATTCGGGGTGGACCATTTAGGTTGGAGATGAGAAGACATTTCTTCACTCAATGAATGGTGAGCCTGTTGAATTCATTACCACTGATTCATTGATTGATGCCAAAATCTTGAATGTACTCAAGAGGTGGCTGGATACAGCACTGGGGCAAATGGGCTCAAAGGTTATGGGGAGAAAGCAAGATTAGGCTATTGAGTTGGATGATCAGTCATGATCATAATGAATGGTGAAGAAGGGTCGAAGAGCCAAATGACCTCTTCTTGCTCCTGTCTTCTATCCCTATGTTTCTGAGACATAGGTTGAAGTCTAACCCAGAATGATGAATTGTACAGTTCACAGCACAGACACAAGCCATTCGATCCAACTGGTCGTGTTCAATGTGAGTCTCCTCCCACCCCCATTTGAACCCTATTTCTTTCTCACTCATAAGCTTATCTAAACTTCTCTGAAAAACCTTTGCCAATTCATGTAGTAGTGAGTAAAGAACATTCGAACATATGAAAAGGGGAGATGATGGCCCAGTGGTATTGACAGTAGACTACTAATCCAGAAACCCAGCTAATGTTCTGGGGACCCACCATGGCAGATGGTGGAATTTGAATTCAATTTTAAAAAATCTGGGATTAAGAATCTACTGATGACCACAAAACTATTGTTGATTATTGGAAAACCCCACTACTGTCCTTTAGGGAAGGAAATCTGCCATCTTTACCTGATCTGGCCTGCATGTGACTCAAGAGCCACAGCAATATGATTGACTCTTAACTGCCCTCCAAGCATAACAAGGGATGGACAATAAATGCTGGCCAGCCAGCGACGCCCATGTCCCATGAATGAAGAAATAAAGGAGCTGGAGGGGGCTTTTTGGTCCTTCTAAGTTTGATTTATTTATTAATGTCACAAGCTGGCTTACGTTAACACTACAATGAAGTTGCTGTGAAAATCTCCTAGCCACCACACTCTGGTGTCTGTTCGGGTACACTGAGGAAAAATTTAGTGTGGTCAGTGCGCCTACCCAGCACGTCTTTTGGACTGTGGAAGAAAACCCATGCAGACACGGGGAGAAGGTGCAGACTTTGCACAGACAGTGACCCAAGCTGGGAATTAAACCCAGGTCCCTAGTGCTGTGAGACAGCAATGCTAACCACTGTGCCACTGTGCTGACCCGCGTCTACTTCACCATTCAATAAAATTATGGTTGATTTTCTACCTCAGTTACACCTTCCCCACTGCCCTATGATATCCCTTGATTCCTTTGTATCTATCAGCTTCTGCCCTGAATATACTCAATGATGGACATCCATAGCTCTCTATACTAGGGTTCCAAAATTTCACAATACAATGAGTGAAGAAATTTCTCCTCATCTCCATCCAACATTTCTCTTGAATTCCTTTTTGGATTTGTGAGTGAGTATTTTATATTTAGGACCCTGAGTTCTGGTCTCTTCACAAGTGGAAACATCATCTCTAAGTCGAACCGATTAAATCCTTTTGGAATTTTAAAGACTTTGATGAGGTCAATTTTCAGATTCCTTACTTACAGCAGAATTGGAACTGGTTCTCTCCTTGTCGAGTTAACAGAATCAAGCCTGCATAATATTTAACCCAATTCCTCACAGGACAGAGTGTGGAGCTGTCCCATAATTCAGAACAAATTGGCACTAAGCTAACAATTTACTTCATAAAGAAGGCTTGTATGGGAAATGTAAAATTCACAGTGGCACTGCAGACGATGTGCATCAAGGGAAGATTTTTCTCCACTTGACCTGGGCAGTATCTGATCTAGGAAGGTTTTGATGCTGGCATTGGGTGCCAGAAGTAGAAACTTCCAAATTCCTCAGCCCTCGCATTCCATTATCTTGACAGTTTGCCTTCTTTCCCGCCCACCAACCTCCATTCTACACCCCCCCCCCCCATAACCACCATCAAATGTCCCTCCCCACAACTGACATTACAGAAGTATGAAAGTGGGAGTGAGCTACAGCCCAGGCACTTTGCAGAATATTGTCCTGATGCAGCACTTGCGTCTTAGTTGTGTTGGAAATAATACATTCCAAACCTGCACTGTCACTGGAGTCAGGAGCAGAAAATATATATGAATCTCCCGAAAAAAGAAGTGCTTCCTTGAATTGAGCAATTCTGTCTCAGTTGCTGATCCCTTTGTGAATAAGCAATTGCCTGCTCACCTTCAGATATCATTAGAACCATGGGCAGGACAGTGACACAGTGGTTAGCACTGTTGCCTCATGCAGCCAGAGACTCAGGTTCAATTCCAGCCTCTGGTCACTATCTGTTTGCACATTCCCCCCGTATCTGTGTGGGTTTCTTCCAGTTGCTCTGGTTTCTTTCAAATAACATTATTTTGTGCTCTGGGCAGTGGAGGTGCTAATCCAATGGAATTTTCACCTCGTTTTTACTCAATAATTCATGAATCCAGTGGACGTACAAATCCAGTAGATGAGTTAAACCAGTGGCAATATTAGTCCAATGGAGGTGTTAAAAATGGATGAGTTAATCCTGTGGAGATATTAATCCATGGAGATAGTAATCAAGTGGAGATACTAATCCAGTGGATGAATTAATCCAGTGAAGATACAAATGCAGTGAAGATACTAATCCAGTGGATGAATTAATCCAGTGGAGATATTAACCCAATGGAGGTGCTGATCCAGTGAAGATGTTAATCCAGTGGAGATACTAATCCAGTGGATGAATTAATCCAATGGAAATATTAATCCAGTGGATGAATTAGTTCAGTGGAAATGCTAATGCAGTGAAGATATTAATCCAGTGGTTGAATTAATCCAGTGGATGAATTAATCCAGTGGAGATACTAATCCACTGGAAATGTTAATCCAGTTGAGATATTAATCTAGTGGGTGAATTAGTCCATTGGAGATACTAATCCAGTGGATGAATTAATCCAGTGGAAGTACTAATCCACTGAAGGTACTAATCCAGTGGGTGGGTTAATCCAGTCGTGGTATGAAGCAGTTTAAAATGAGAGCCAATATGTGACAGAAGTGACGCTATATGAACTGCACTCCCGGCGGTATCCGAGGTTTAGAGGTGTTTCTACTGTGTCACAAGTGGGCACAAGTCTGGAGAGCAGTGCTTCCAGGAGCACACTGGCAATAAAATAATCGAACTGCAATGCTGAGAATGTTGATGGTTCTTGCAGCCCAGTGACAGCAATGCACTCGGAACAGCTGCTTGAGGAGGAAACAGTGCAGCCTTTTATCTTTAAAGAATTTCCCTACATATCTCCCTATATCAAGCACAAATCTGTTTGTATATTTTAATATAATTATCCACTGTAGCCGCGGATGCATATGCTCGGAATTAATGTTAATATTTAAAACATTTTCACTTGTAAAACAGCTTGGAAATACTTGGCTGTATCTCAGAAAGCAGCCTCCAACATTCACTGCAGACAGGAACTTTTCAAGGCAAAAAAAATGTGCCGGGATCTGTTGTAGTAATTTGCGAGGAAATTCAACTGGGCAAAAATGAAGTACTCTTGGAAGCAAGTAGATTGAAGTGTGTGCGTGTGTGTATTCATTAAATCCGAAATAAAACAGAAAATGCTGGAAAAACTCAGCAAGTCTGGCAGCATCTGTGGAGAGAGTTTCGAGTCTGCTTAACTATTCTCTGGTACTTGGGGACAAGGGGATTTACACCAGTGCTGCTAAATGTATATCTATTCAGAGATGAAGATTTAAATGAATGCATTTGGGAGCAAGTAGATTTTTTTTAAACAAAAGTTTTGCTAAAGTTTTTTTTCAAATATTTGTCTGTGTTTTCACACATTCCTCAGGAAATAGATTGTGGAATGAAAGCCTTGGGTGAAAAGGAGAGCTGGATTTAAACTCGATTTAAAACTCCCCTTTCTTTCTTCTCCCCCCCCCCCCCCCCCCCCGATGTGGATAAGGGTTGAGAATTCTCTACAATCTGGTGCGAGTGTTTTTCTTCTGACTCAATTTACAGTTCATGTCAAAATGTATGTCTGTCCTTCACACGCGAGGGGCTGTACCCCGTTCCCCTGTGACCCAGTGTGGAGAGGTGGATTGAGGGGGCTGGGGGGAGGTAAGACAGGGAGAGAGTGAAGGGGAGATGGAGACAGGAGGAGGCGGGATGGCTGGAACCCAGGTTGTTCGCCCCGTCCTCTTCCCCCCCCCCCCCCTAAGAGGGGTGAATTGTGGGGAGGAGTGGGGGTCAGGGATAGCTGTGGGCTGTGCATTGGGGCGAGCAGACTGGGCGGGCAGCGTTATGTAAGTCCTGTGGAAGGCTGAAAGAGCAGCACTCCCTCCCGGGCTGATTGACAGCAGTCTGGAATCAAGTGTATATAAGGAGCAGGCTGAGGTGCTGGCTCGCTATTTCTAACTGCTATAGCACGCAGCGCCTGGTCACCAGACATCCCAGTTAGAACAGGACTAGGGGGAAGCAGGGAATCAAATCTTTTCACACCCACTCCTAACTCAGAACAGAATTGGACTTTAAAAAACCGGGGCAAATCGTTTCTTCAGAAGATCCGACGCCAGGTGAGACAGTTACATTTTGACTATATTTGTACCTTCTGTATCTTTCATACAATCCCTACAGTGCAGAATGAAATTAAGTCTGAACTATTGTTACAGGCAACTTTGTGTCCAACTTGTTGCTCAGCGGAAAGTTGCTTGCAAATTCTGCAACTTCTAAAGTCTCTGTCCCCCACTGGATGTAAGGGGCTGAGAAGTTTCCATCATTGAGTGGGATTGCTGTCACAGTCCCTGTGATAATGTTTGAACACACAAGCACATCAGAAAGTGTGGAATTGTGAATGATTCATATTGAGTGTAATTCTGAGTGAATGCGTGGGTGAAATATTAAAGTTGCTCTGTGGGGAGCTGGGCTTTATCCAGTTTCTCCAATTGCTTTGAATCCGGGTTTAATGCTGTCCTGTGAAGAAGGTCCTTTCTTGTCTTTCTAGGACTGATGTTGCGGAGGAATGGATTGCGGTGTTTGTTGGCTGTCTTGTTGGCGCTGGGAGTCAGGAGTCAGTCTCTGGGTAAGGAATAACCATTCATTTCCAAATCCTATCCACACTCTCAGTCGGGTTAACTATGCTGCTTTTTTTTAAATAGTTTTTTTCTCTCTGTCCCCCCCCCCCCCCCTTCTCTGCAGCTGTTGCTCGGGAAGAGGTGGCTGAATTCGATCTCTTTGCCATCAGCAATGTGAACAGACACACTGTAGGAGTGAAGCTATACAGAGGTCCTGATCCCTCCATCCCGGCTTACCGCTTCTCCAGGTTCGACACCATCCCCCCGGTCCCGGGGGACAAGCTGCAGGATATCATCCGCCTCATGCAGTACTATGAGGGCTTCGTCCTGGTGGCTAGCCTCAGGCAGGACAAGAGGAGCCGGGGCACCTTGCTGGCCATCGAGGGGCCAGGCTACAAACGCCAGCTGGAGATCATATCCAATGGGCTGGACAACACGCTGGACTTCCAGTACTGGCAGGAGCAGTCCCAGAGTTTAGTGTCCTTCCAGGATGTGGACATTGCTGATTCCCAGTGGAAGAACATCACCATCCATGTGAATGGGGAGAATGCCTACCTCTACGTGGGCTGTGAACTTGCAGACAGCTTCATTCTAGATGACCCCTTTTACGAGCAACTGACTGCGACCAACAGCAGACTGTATGTGGCCAAGGGACAGACACCAGGGAGACATTTTAAGGTAGGCATCTCCCCTCTGTGGGACTCTTTGACTGACAGAGTTATAGCAGCAAACTAACCTCCAGACTGCTGATTGCAATTACAAATGATATTGAATGGGTAATTAATATTCAATTCTGATAATTGCATCAACCATACCAACTGTTTTCAGAATGATATGACAAACACATCCCGTTACTAATCAGTATCAATTACTGTCCCCAGGGCTTCTTGCAGAATGTCCAGTTCATATTTGGTATCTCCATAGTGGACATTCTCCGGAATAAAGGTTGCCTCCAGACAGGTATGGTTGAATTTTTGGTCCATTCCCTAAGATCTATGTTGGTGATGGTGATTTGGAAATTGTACTGTGGTTCCATCTTGTTGTGTTCTGAAATGCACCAAAGAGAACAGACCAAGGGGGTTGACAGCTGCTGGCTGGGGAACCTAGAATGGGGAGGGGGGAGCTGTTCAGGACAATTGGACTGATCAGCTAGGACTAAGATGAGGAAAAAATTCTTCACTCAAAGGGCTGTGAATCTTTGGAATTTGTCACCCCAGAGGGTTGTGGATGCTCCATCGCTGAATATATTTAAGGTTGGGATGGATTTTTGATCTCTCTAAGATGATTTTTAAAAATTTTTTAGTCACAAGTTAGGCTTACATTAACACTGCAATGAAGTTACCATGAAAATCCCCTAGTCACTCCACTCCAGCACCTGTTTGGATACACTGAGGGAGAATTTAGCATGGACAATCCTCTCTAACCAGATGTATTTCAGACTGTGGGAGGAAACCCATGCAGACACGGGGAGAATATGCAAGCACCACACAGAAAATGACCTAAACCAGGAATCAAACCCAGACCCTGGTGCTTTGAGGCAGCAGTGCCACCATGGCGAGAAATCAAAGGGTACAGGAAGCAAACAGCGCCCACAACCATACTGGATGCTAGAACAGGCTGCTACTATTTCTCATTCTCCTATTTGGCATAGCCACAAAATAAAATTGTTCTCCATTAATCACGGGGAGTTCAGTGCCCAGTAATGTTTTTGTGGTGGTTGTTACGTGGGTGTAACTGGAACTATAGCCTGCTGTCAGTTTGAGTGGAGTCTTTTACTTGACTCACATCTCACAAAGTTGCTGCTGGAACAGCAAGGAAAATCACACATTTAATCTCACTGCACCAACAAAGGGATCTGGAGAATTCTTTTCATATTGGGGTCTTTTTGACAAGTAGCACGGAACTAAAGATAGGAAACCATTGCTTCCAGATCAGAATGAATGAATATTATTGGAGGATGTATTTGTTTGTGTTGTTTGAGAAAAGCTGTTTGAATTGTTAGGTTTTTGATGGTTGCAGAGAATTTGATTGGAATAGTAAGTGACAAACTATTCAGCTTCTTAAATGGACCTATTATATCAGAATTTCTGATAATCATGCTAAAATAATGTTAATGGCAGAATATAGAATATGTGTTATAGAAAACATACACCATGGAGATAATCTCCACAATAGCTTTGCTTTGATCTCAAAACGGGAAGTATTTTCTCTCACAGATGGTGGGATAATGGAAGTTTAATAATGGAATGGGAGGAGTTAGCACAGTGGTTAGCATTGCTGCCTCAGCGCTTGGGTCACTGTGTGTGCAGAGTCTGCACATTCTCCCCATGTCTGCATTAGTTTCCTCCAGGTGCTCCAGTTTCCTCCCATGGTCTGAAAGACGTGCTGGTTAGGTGCACTGTCCATGCTAAATTCTCCCTCAGTGTACCTAAACAGATGCCAGAGTGTGGCAACTTAAGAGATTTTCACAGTAACTTCATTGCAATGTTAATGTAAGCCTATTTGTAATACTGATAAATAAACTTTAAACTGAAGGATGTTGTGGAAGTTGGGATTATGTATGTTGCTTTTCAGTTCATGCAGCTTATATAGGTCTCCGAACAGGAGTTAGCTTGGACTGATTTCATTGAGTGATTTTGACAATCATCAATCTTCCCACTGGCTCAGGAATTAGGCCAATTATTGCTTTTTCTAAAGCTGGTTTAACCATTCCCTGCGCTAGGTGGCAGACCACTCCATAAAGAGAAAGCAACATACCACAGATGTTGGAAATCTGAAGCTGGAACAGTCCAACATCTGGGGCATAGGAGGATAACGTTAACGTTCCAGCTCCATTTCTGACATATGGTTATTGACTTGAAACACTGGCCCTCTGTTTTTTTTTGCTGCAATGATGCTGCCTGACCTGTCACCAGCATTCTTATAAATATCAAACCTTCACTAACTTCCAATGATTTCTGATAGACAAGGGAATTATGGGTTATGGGGAGAAAACAGGAAAGTGAAACTGATCCACTTCAGATCAGCCATGATCTTGTTGAATGATGGGGCAGGCTTGAAGGGCTAGATAGCCTACTCCTGCTCCTATTTCTTATGTTCTTATGTTCTTATGATGTCTCATCACTCTTTTCAGGTGGGTATCATTTCAAAAACTTCAACCATGTTGGCCCTTTTGGATTTCTTTTATCTTTTCCCCACTGTGGGACGAATGTACCTTCCTTTATTTGCACCAATACACAGCACAGAGGAGGCCTTTGGACCCACCCTGTCTGTTCTGGCCCTTTGAACTCATTTCGACTCATAGAAACATAGAAAGTAGGAACAAGAGTAAGCCATTCAGCCCTTCGAGCCTGTTCCACGATTCATTATGATCATGGTTGATCATCCAACTCAATATCTGATCCTGTTATCCCCCTATATCCTTTTAATCTCCTTTGCCCGAGTGCTATATCTAACTGCTTCTTGAAAACATAGAACATAGAACATTACAGCGCAGAACAGGCCCTTCGGCCTTCGATGTTGTGCTGACCAATTATGAAAAAAGCAATGACCCTCCAAACTAAACCATTCCCTTCTCTTCCATAAAGTTATCAACTAACCTCTTAAACGCCACCAAACTTGGCGCATCTACAACTGCCGCAGGCAGGGCATTCCACTCCCTAACCACCCTCTGGGTAAAGAACCTACCTCTGATATCCGTCCTATAACTATCACCCCTTAATTTAAAGCTGAGTCCCCTTGTGCTAGCTTTCTCCATCCTAGGAAAAAGGCTATCACAAACATACGATGTTTGACCTTAACTACTTTCTGTGGTAGTGAACAAAAAAGACTGACCACTCTCTGGGTGAGAAACTCCTTATCTCTGTCCAAAGCAGTCTATCCTGTACCCTCAGACTGTGACCTTTGGTACTGGATACCCCCACCATTGGAAACATCCATTTACCCTGTCTACTGTTAGAATTTTATAGGTTTCTACGAGATTCCTCCCTCATTTATCAGAACTCTAATGCATACCATTCTCACAACTCAATCTCTCCTCATATGACAGTCCCACCATCCCAAGAATCAGTCTGATAAACCTTCTCTGCACTTCCACTATACCGAGAACATCTTTCCACAGACAAGGAGATCAAAATTGCATACAATATTCCACCTGTGGTCTCACTAAGGCCATGTGTAATTGTAGCACTGCTCCTGCTCTCGAATCCTCTTACTATGAAGGCATTTGCCTTCTTTTTCCCTGCTATTTCACCTGTATGCTTACCTTCAGTGACTGGTGTACAAGAACATGCAGGTTTCATGGCACATTGCCCTCTCCTAATTGATGGCCATTTGGTAATAATTTGCCTTCCTGTTTTTGCTCTAAAGCGGGCAACCTCCCATTTATCCACATTAAACTGCATCTGTCATCTATTTTCCCACTCACTCAGCTTGTCCAAACCATGCTGAAGGATCTTGTAGAATCATAGAATCACTACAGTGCAGAAAGAGGCCATTTGGCCCATCAAGCCTGATCTCTGCATCCTCTTCACAGTTCACTCTCCCACCCAACTCATTTCCCCTATTGTCCTGGAATCATTTTAGAAACAGTTCAATGATGTGAGGGGGGTGGGGAATGCTCATCCAAGGTCAGAGGCTAGGAATACTGCAGCGAGTAACTCATCTCCTGACTTCCCAAAGCCTATCCACCATCCACAAGGCACAAATCAGGAGTGTGATGGAATACTCCCCACTTGCCTTGGTGAGCGCAGCTCCAACAACAATCAAGAAGTTCAATGTCATGCAGTTCAGAGCAGCCTATTTCATTGGTATCTCATTCTCCACCTTAAACATTCAATCTCTCTGCCACATCCACTGCAACCGTGTCAAGAACAGCTTCTTCCCTGTCAGACTTTTGAATGGATCTACCTCGCATTAAGTTGATCTTTCCCTATACCCTAGCTCTGACTATAGTACTGCATTCTGTCCTTTCCTTCTCTAAGAACAGTATGCTTTGTCTGTATAGCATGCAAGAAATAATACGTTTTGCAGCATAATAATACATGTGACAGTAATAAATCAAATCAAAAGCACTGTAGCAACTTACCAAAGCTGTTTCGACAGCACCATCCAAACTAATAACATTTAGCATCCAGAGAGACAAGGGCAGCATGGGAATGTTGTTGCCTGCAAGTTCCCCTCTGAGCCACTCACCATCCTAATTTGGAAATATATCGGCTGTTACTTCACTGTCACTGGGTCAAAATCCTGGAACCCCCTCCCTAACAGCACTGTGGGTGTATCTACACCACATGGACCGGAATAGTTCAAGATGGAAGCTCACCGCTGTCTCCTCAAGGAAAAACAGGGATGGGCAACAAAAGCTACGCTCATCATCGATACTCACATTCCAAAAACAAACAGCTGAGTTCCCTTAGTCAATAGCCTTATCTTGTGGATTTGTGATTGGAACTGTTTAGTCTTATGTTTCTGTTAAGTTCACTATAATAAAATTAGCAGACAATATAGCACCCAGTCAGGGATATTTAAAAAATCACCAGAAGCACCAACTTCCTCCAGATATCCTCAAGGACTTAAACTGTTTTCTTGTGAAATTTGTCTTGAAATACATTCGCCAGGATTTTACTGCCCCGCCCACTACGGGAATCAGAGCAAGTGAGAGGAGGAGAATGGGAAGGTCCTTGAACCTTGGGCAGGATTTTATGGTTTCAGGATGCTCAAGGCTGTAAAATCCCACCCATAAAGTGGAAAAACTGCATCGCTAAAAAACCGCTGTCAGCTTATTGCAGCACTTGATCCCCAGTCAAAACAAATGGCAGTAAATAAACTCAGCAGAATACAACAAATTGGATTCAAACATATTGAAGCCAGTTTAGGGTCCGTTCAGACTTGGGTCCTTCTTGAGTACTGTTCCGTCGAGTGACTCAGAGAACCACAGAGTCTTTACAATGCAGCAGAGGGACAAGGAGAGATTAAGTGAATTGACAAAACTGTGGCTAACACAACTCCACATGGAGAAGTATGCTCCATTTCTGGCCCAGAGAAAGAGAGGTCAGGTCAGGCAGCAGCTGTGGAGAGTGAAACAGAGTTAACCGCCGGAATTCTCTGATCGTTCATGTCAACGGGATTCTCTGGTCCTGCTGCAGTGAGCGGAGATTTGGCAGATGCACCAAGTTGTCCATTCCCGGCAGCAAGGCACGAGTGGCCAGTAAATTCCAGTCAGGCAATAACCTGATGTAAAACTCTGAGGCCATTGAAGTGTTAACTCTGTTTCCCGCTCCACAGACCTGCTCAGTATTTCTGGAATTTTCTTTTTTCAGATACCCAGGAACAGGCATAGACCTTTTGGGCCCTCGAGCCCACCCTGTCATTCAGCGAGATCATGGCTGACTATCTGTGATCTGATTATTTCTAATCCCCTGCATCTGGAGTTCTTAGAGTCCTAGAGTTTAAAGCACAACATGAGGCTCTTCAGCCCATCATTTCTGTGCCAGCCATCAAGCACATTTCCATTTTAATCCCATCTTCCATTGGTCCATTGCCTTTTATACTATGGTGTTTCAAGTGCTTATCTAAATGTTTTCTGAGAGTTCAGTTAGAGTTCTTTCCTAACAGGGAGAAGTGGGGAACTGTAGAGGAACAGAGAGATTTTGGAGTCCAAGAACAGAAGTGATTTTAAGCTAAGGAATAGATACAAAAAAAAATGAAATATCTAACGAAAGATTAGGCTTAAATTACATGGGCTGGAAAACAAGGCAGTTTTCTTCTTCAGGACAGCACAGTGGTGCAGTGATTAGCACTGCTGCCTCACGGCATCTGGACCCGGGTTCAATTCCAGCCTCGGATCACTTTGTGTTTGCATGTTCACCCCATGTCTGCGTGGGTTTCCTCCGAGTACTCCAGTTTCCTTCCACAGTCCAAAAATGTGCAGGTTAGGTGAATTAGCCATGCTAAATTGCCCCTAAGCATCCAAAAATGTGTAGATTAGATGGGTTAGCCAGGGCAAATGTCATAGAATCTGTACTGTGCAGAAGGAGGCCATTCAGCCCACTAAGTCTGCACTGACCATAATCCCACCCAGGCTCTATCCCCATAACCCCATGCACTTACACAAGCTAGTGCCCGTGACATTGAGGGGCAATTTGGCATGGCCAATCCACCTCATCTGCACATCTTTGGATATGTGGAGTTATGGGGGTGAGGTGGGGGATGGGCCTATATAAAATGCTTTTTTGGGCAGTTGATGCAGACTCGATGGACAAACAGCCTCTTTCTGAACTGCAGAGATTCACTGGTTTTGAGAGGAGGCTGTTAGTACAGTTTGTCTAATGCTGTGGTTGGACTGCTATTGGATTCCTTTCCCTTTCATTTCTGGATGCTGCATCTCAGGAAGGACACATTGACTTTACAAGGTGCTCAGTATTGATCTCCTTGAATGTTACTGGGCTTGGGGTTTATTAATGGGCAGATTGCAAACAGCTACTTTGCCTGGCTCTGGGGCTGTGTGAGAATCTCCTCTGTTGGCAGCTAGCTTTGAAAGCTGGATAAGTGGCTTCATGAGTTGTATCAAATCTGTGCCTGGGACTCAAAGATTCTTTTGCTGCTTTTTCTGCTTTATTTCTGTTCTTTGTTCAGTCGTTGTACTTTGCCACACTTTCCCCTCTCCTGTTTTCCCCTTTATTTACATGTCCTCAGTATCCCCATTCCTAATCCAGAAATTTGACCTGTCAGTCTTCAGTGCAGGGAACCCTGCAATGCCAGAGGTGCTGTTTTGTGGGCAAAACAATCTGGCTTCTAGGTTAGATATAAAAGATTCTGGAGCATGATTTTCGAGAAAGCCAGGGAGTTGGGAGGTGTTTAACAGAGGAAGATTGTTGTGAAGTTCAACTGAGGACAGAATCATAGAATCCCTAATGTGCAGAAGGAGGCCATTTGGCCCATCGAGTCTGCACCGACCACAATCCCAACCAGGCCCTATCCCCAGAACTCCATGCATTTACCCTGGCTAGTTTCCCGACACTGAGGGGCAATTTAGCATGGCCAATCCACCTAACTTGTATATTTTTGGACTGTGGGAGGAAACCAGAGCATCCAGTGGAAACCCACGGGGGAGAACATGCAAACTCTGCACAGACAGTGACCACAGCTGGGAATTGAACCTGGTCCCCGGCACTGTGAGGTAGCAGTGCTAACCACTGTGGCACTGTGCTGGCCCAGGATAGAGAATTGGACATTCAGATAGAAGCCAGCTAACAGGGAGGGGAATATGACTGATGTTACGGAAAGATGTGACTCAAAGCCATCCTGCAATCTTGCTATTCTCTATCTTCTCCTGATGCATCAATCTTATCTAAGATCATCAACTGTGCAGAAGCCTTGAAGAACAAACCAGGGGACGTTTTGGTCTGTACAACTCAGCTCCACATTGGGTAGTGACTTAGCAACCAAGCTCAGTGACATTGCTGGAACTCACTGAAAACATTAGGGTTCAAACTGCCCCCCTCCCCCACCCCCACGCAGTAATTAGACAGCTTTGTCTGAGCGTTATTGGCAGAACCCCATCAGGCACATGTTGCAAATGAAACAGACACCAGTTGCTGTCAGCCGTTACTCAGAACCTCATTCTTTGTGGAGATCAACAGCAGTTGATTTTTAGCCCCAGTCTCTGCTGTGGTGCTTGGGAACACTTCACACTGCAAATTGGGTCGCGTGCTACTCACACTTACAGACAGCCAAGCCGTTCCTGTGGCAGTGTGGGATTGTAAGACAATACTTTATGATGCTGTTTGTGGGTTCCAGTGATGGAGTTCTTGCCAGGAAGAGTACAAAGTTGTTCTGTTTCGTTCTGTGCCACACCAGCCTCACTGTCTGCCAGAGGCTGGGCTGCTGCAGTTCAGAAGGTTAATTAAAGGAAATTAGAATCCCTACAGTGCCATTGGACCCATCAAGTCGGCATCACAACAATCACACACAGGCCTTATTCCCGTAACTCCATGCATTTACCCCAGCTATTCCCTCTGACACTAAGGACAATTTAGCACAGCCAATTCACCCTAACCTGCACGCCTTTGGAGTGTGGGAGGAAACTGGAGCACCCAGAGGAAACTCATGCAGACATGGGGAGAATGTGTGCTCTCCACACAACAGTGACCCAAGTCGGGAATCAAACCTAAGTGCCTGGCACTGTGAGGCAGCAGTGCTAACTACTGTGCCACCCTGCCAGCCCACTGCTGCCATTACAGGAAGGGAGAGACCATTGGAGATATCTATTGCAACAAGACCCTTCCTCCTAACCAAGTACTGACTTATGTCGCAAGATTATCTCCCGTTATGTGAGCTTTTGTTTTTAGCCATGCAGAACTTTGTCAAATGTCTTTTGTGAGTTCATACAGACAGCGACCACAGATGTGCTCCTTTCCATTCTGTTACTCCTCATAAAAATCAAACAGATTGGTCAGTCACGATCAGCCTATCCCAAATCCAGGACCATTATAGAGTAGAGAACCAAACATAAAAAGTACAGAATCATAGAATCCTATTAAGCAGAAGGAAACCATTCGGCCCATCGAGTCTGCACCAACCCCAATCCCACCAAAGCCCTATCCCCACGGCATCGTGCATTTACGCTAGCCAGTCCCCTGAAGAGAACTCCAAATGGAAACAAGAAGGGAGAAAATAGTATGCAAGAATAGATTAGCAGATAAGTTAAAAGGGAACCCAAAAATCTATTAGAAGTACATAAATAGTAAAAGACGGTCAGCTGGAACCAAAACAAAATCGATCTTCTGGTGAAGGTAGAGGTATTAACCAAATGCCTCAAATTTGTCTTAACTTATTCTTTCATGGGATGTGGGCATTGCTGGGAAGGCCAGCATTTATTGCCTACCCCTGAATCACCTTGGACTGAGGCAATTAACAATCAACCACACTGTTGTGGCTCAGGAGTCACAGGTAGGCCAGACTAGGTAAATTTCCTTCTCTAAAGGACATTAGTGAACCAGACGAGTTGTTTTCAAGGGGAGGCAATGGCCTATCACTCGACTATGAATCCAGAAACTCAGCTAATGCTCTGGGGACTCAGATTTGAATCCTATCACAGCAGAAGGTGGAATTTGTATTTTATAAAAACTATCTGGAATTTTAAATCCACTGATGATCATGAAACCATTGTTGATTGTCAGGAAAAACTCATCTGGTTCACTAATATTCTTTAGAGAAGAAAATCTGCCATCCTTATCTGGTCTGGCCTACATATGACTCCAGACGTGGTTGACTCTCAACAGGCAAATAGGGATGGGCAATAAATGCTGGCTAGTCAGTGACATCCATGATCCATGAATGAATAATATAATAACAATGATTTCATCATCACCTTTACCAAGACTAGCTGTCAATTGCAGATTTTATTTATGGAATTTAAATTCCACCAGCTATCCTGAGTGGAATTTGAACCCATTTCCCAGAGCATCAATCAATCTCCACATTACTATGCCACCATCTCCCCTTCATTGAAGCAGATTTTGCCAGTGTCACATTATAGGAGGAGGAAGGAGCAAATTGGACAGGATAAAAACTGACACAAGAGGATGTATTTGACTGGCAGAACACAAGGTACAAAAGTCACTTTGATGTAATATATCCTGGTGTACTTTTAAGGAAGGTTTTTTTAAAGAAATTATTCAGCTTACAGCTTCAGTGATTTCATTGGAGGTGAAGCTAAGGTACAGCAGGCAGGTGACAGAGTTTCAGTTTTGTTTTGGGGAGTGTGTTTGAAGCAGTTTAGCAGCAAGCTAAGAAGTAGTCTCTCTCTCTCTCTCTCTCTCTCCCCCTATTCTTCTCTTTGTTTGGTTCTGAAACTATTGTTAGTTAGCCAAAGGAGAGGCTTATTGCTTTCCTGCTTTAAAGAAGCTGTATTTTGGGAAACGGATTCAACTACAATCTCTTCTGTGTTCCTTTACAAAGAAGTTTCAGCATTCAACCCAGGACGCTGGATTCTCGTAACAAGTGGGCATTAACCTATGCTGTGTTGTGTCTATTTGGAGGGTTTTATGTGTTGAATGTTGGCTTTGGTTTCTTGTTTGTCATTGTTAAAAGTTCTTGCAAATTGTCTTATTATATATAATCAACAATATTCTTCATTAAACGTTGTTTCTGATAAAAGCTCCTCGTGGGTGAGTTGAATCAGACTTGAAGTGAAACCTCTCCTATTCATCCTAGCCAAATTCAACATAAAACATTACAGGTCAGGCGAGCTTCTTAGAACACCTTAAAGTGTCCAATCTGACTTGTAACATTGGATTGGTGAGAAAAATAGTCAAAGGGAGCTTCAGGCACAATCTCCCAAATCATCCTTGAGTAATAGAGCAGTCATAAAGCTTCAGAGGCAGAAATCCTTTCACCAAAATCCCTTTATTTACAAACTCTAACAGCAGTAGACAGAATGCTAGCTGTTAGCAGTCCATCTCTGGGGGTGTCAGAGGAACTGACACTCCCCGCAAGGACTCCCTGATTGACCCATCAAATGGATCCTTAACCAGGGAGTTGATACTCCAATAGATCAACCCCAATGGCCTGATTGAAGTCATTACAGGATCAGTGTCAGGCAGCTGAGTGATTGCAATATTGCATTGTTACTGTTGAATCTGAAGAGATTTCTTATTAAGTTAATGAGAAATGTGTTTGGAAGCAGTGAAATGGGTGTGTAAATGAATTCTGATCAGGGAATTCTGAGGCAATTTGAATTGCATTGTGTGTGACACATTCTCAATGTAAAGCTCTTAAAATCTGGACCTACTCTCTAAAGCCCAGTCACCACTGGCAAATTCCAAATTTCCACAGGATAATATTGGGAAAAGTGCAAGAGGGGATCTGACACTGTTGAGTTTAATTTCTGGCTGATCAGACTTTCTACATTTGCCCAGAGGTAGGGGTGACACAGCTTTCAGGTTGTAAAGGGTTTGCCTAAGTCTGATGCCAGGATGCGCTCACACAGAGCATACATATTGAAATGATTGACGTGGCTATCAAGACACTGAGCGCAACCTTAGAAGCAGCTGGAAGCTATAATGGGAAGAGAATAGAGTTGGAATATTGAAGGAAATTTAACACTGCTGTTAGGAGTAATTCTAAGACTGATCAACATCATAATGGTTTTCTCATAAGGTTAGTGATATCAGGATCCAATAGCTAAGCTAATAGTAATCGGCAAATTTGATCTTCATGATGGATAAGTTGGAGCTGCATTAGAACCATAGTATTATAGAATCCATACAGTGCAGAAGGAGGCCATTGGGCCCTTTAAGTCTGCACCGACTCTCTGAAAAAAGCATCTTACCCAGGCATCTGTTGCCTATCCTCATAAGCCACACATCTACCATGGCCAATCCACCTAACCTACATATCTTTGGACTCTGGGAGGAAACCCATGCAAACAGGGAGAACATGCGAACTCCACATGGACAGTGACCCAAGCTGGGAATTGAACCCGGATCCCTGGCATTATGAGGCAGCTGTGCTAACCACTGTGCCACCATGATGCCTATGGTCTTATCATCTTGCAAATGGTGGTGAGTGGAATCAGCTGCCGTTGATGATGATGAAGCGAACTTATTGGGGTATTTTAAGAGACTTCTGGATGAGTACATGAGATTTAATGGGATTGAGCGTTGTTGATAGGCCTGGTAGGTAGGGATATGATCAATGCAACTTGTGGGCCAAAGGGCCTGTTTGTGCTGTGGTATTCTATGTTCTGTGTTCTAAATAGACTGAGCCTACCTATGAACACCCCAAGCTTCAATCTATTGTAATGATTTATGAATTCCAAGTTATATTCTTGTACACATAGGTTACTTTACCCCGGTATATACTTCCTTCAGAGTTTGAAAGTCAAATCCAGTGGAACCCTGTTCAGTAATCGAGGCCTTTTCGAGGGGAAATTCAGCAACAGTAGCAAAAGGCACATCCGAAACATTTGAGTGCCTTGTGAGTGGCCAATATATGATCCTAGTGATTGTCTGATGTCTGCTTCATGCCCTGTTCAGAGGACAAGAATCTTAATTGTTGCCCACTGACCTTCAGATGAAGCCCAGAACATTTTGGTGGGATTGGAATAGTTGCAAAAATAGGAAGGCTTCATCATCAGGAGAGCGATTTCATCCACTTAAACCTAACCTACTCTTTATAAACCAGCTAGCAATTTCATTGCAAAAAGTGATGATCTCCTGAACTGTTTCTGTGATATTAGCATCATACATGGTTTCGTCCCACAATCCAAAAGGTTAGGTGCATTGGCCATGCCAAATTCTCCCTCAGTGTATCCAAAATATCATTCGGATTTACATAGAAAAAGAAGTTACAATGTAGGTAGAAACTGGTCAGAAGGTTAAGTTAGTGTATGTTTGATAAAATAGATTGAATCACGTTTATTCACTGTTTCCGTTTCCTTTCACCCCTTCTCCTCCATCTACCTGATCAGTCTTATCTCCAGCATTGATAAAGACCCATTTAGTGCTGTACAAGTCCCACAGCTGTAAGCCAGAAGCCAGTCTGCATATTGGAGCTCCGAGATTGGAGATCTTCCAAGAAAATTCCAGGGCTGTTTCCCCTTTGATGATTAACCCTATGGAAAGAGAATTCCAAATTTCCAGAACTTTTATCTGTAAACTTCTCTGAACCTACAGAATCCCTACAGTGTAGAAGGAGGCAATTCAGACCATCGAATCTCCACTGACCACAATCCTGCCCAGGCCCTATCCCCCAGAACCCCATACATTTATCCTCCTAATCCAAACTAAGGGGCAAGCAAATTAGTATAACCAATCCACCCAACCTGCACATTTTTGGAGGAAACCAGAGCACCCAGATGAAACCCATGCAGACACAGGGAGATTGTGCAAACTTCACACAAATAGTGACCCAAGTTGGAAATGTGAAGCCAAGTCTCTGGCGCTGTGAAGGCAGCAGTGCCAACCATTGTGCCACCGTGCCATCCATTTGGTGATTCATTCTACATACACCAAAAATTTCAACCTAGCTTGTCAGATTCAACCTTACTGCTTCAGACATTGCAATCCACAGTTATCCGTCATGGTCATCAGTCTAAACTAATCGAGCCCATGCATGAGACTCCTCCCAACTTGCTGTTCATGTGCACTGCATGAGGCCTTCCAAAATCAACTCACTGCCAATTTGATTGGTATGTCCTGGCTGCAGAACCATCAGAAATAAACTCTAACCTGAATTAACGAATGTTAGAGTTGTGCTTTGTCCTGAACGTTAGCGTATCCTGAATAGATGAGGATTAGTCATGTGCATTATCCAAACTCACGAGTATTAACAAACTGTGTACAACCTGTTAATTAAGCTACACAGAGGGGTGGCATGGTGGTTAGCACTGCTGTCTCACAGCGCCAGCAATCTTGGTTTGATTCCCGTTTCCGGTGCTCCAGTTTCCTCCCACTGTCCGAAAGACATGCTGTTAGGTACGTTGACCATCTTAAATGATCCCTCAGTGTACCCAAACAGGCGTCGAATTGTAGCGACTAGAGGATTTTCACAGCAACTTCATTGCAGTGTTAATGTAAGCCTACTTGTGACATTAATAAATAAGCTTTACTTAAACACAGCCTATAATAATTCCCACAGTCCCATTGCATTCCTTCAGCATATTATTGGAATATTTACATTACCTTGGAGTATTATTGTGACATTATAATTCCCTAGAGTATTTGTGTTACATTAGCTTGGGGTAAAGTATTATTGTGATATTTTCAATTCTCTCAAGCTTCATTATTCTTCGCACAAAGCTGATGTTCCTTGATTTTTAAAAAAATCTGGATATATCCAGTTGCCATCACAGACACACTCCGCTTTAGTCTGATCTGTTGCTACTGAGAATCCTGCGTCTAGCATGTTACGAAGAGAGAGAAAAAATAAACTTATTTTTGATGTGATGTTGAACATCAGATGCCTCCGTCTGTTTGCTACAATTCTTGTGACATCTCCGGCAAACCTGATTGGGGCCGGATGTACAGAAATTGGAAAGGCTTTTGCATGGAAGAAGCTACAAGTGTTTCAGAACCAATGAACCGTCATTGTAAAACCCAACTGGGTCTGAAAGGTCAGAGGACAACATGCAGGGAACTGCGAACAGGATGGAAAGATTGGATAAGGAGGTGGATTTGATAAGAGGGAATCATTAATGAGGTGTGCAGCAATAGGAAAAGCACAACTGCGTCTCCTCAAAGGAATTGGAGTTGTGTAAACGCTGTAACCAACAGCTATGAAACTGACATTCATACACATGGATAATAGTTACTGGACTTCTGGTCAGCCTAGATGGCTGCCAGTTTTAACTCTGGACTTCATACACTAGAAACTTCCAGTAGTCTGTCGCATTCTACCTTATTGTTGCAGACTTTGTGGGTGGTGGGGGGAATTGTATTATCAATTCCCTGTCACAATATTAACAATTCCAAAGAGTACTTTTCATGATATGATATGGTATCAATTAATGGAAGAAATAGGAGCTAGAGGAGGCCACTTTGTCCCTCGAGCCTGCTCCACCATTCAGAATGATCTCGAGCTGATTTTCTCCCTTCCCCTTCCTGGCATTATCCCCACATTCCTTTAGTGTCAAAAATTTTGTCTCGAATATATTCATCGATCGAGCATCCGCAAGTGATAAACCAAAGATGTGTTATTAAAATTAGAAGGATAGAGATGGGCAGAAGCAATTTTGTGAAGCCAAAGGATGTCTTAACAAAAAAAACCTAAGGCTTGTAACAAGGGAAAAGGACATCCTACTGTGCACCCCCCTCCACCCCTTCTCTGCCTCAGAAACCTGGACAATAAACAAAGATCTATGGAAGATATCAGAGGCTAGTCTGAACGCTAAGACAGATGCTAAAAATTCCACATGTAGACTGGTAAACCCATGAAGAGGTATATGAATTGGCAGGAACAAAAATAACTCTTTAAAAGAAGATATCCAGAAAAGAAAATGTCCATATTTTGGCCGTTTATTCTGAGGTGAAAAGCTATAACGATCTCTCCTCAAGGTCAAAGTTGAAGGACAGCAGAAAGAAGGAGATGATGGCCTGGTGATATTATCACTGGATATTAATCCAGAAACTCAGCTAATGTTCTGTGGACTCAGGTTTGAATCCTATCACAGCAGGTGGTGAATTCAATAAAAAATGTCTGGAATTAACATTGTGATGAAACCATTGTCAATTGTTATAAAGACCCATCTGGTTCCTGCTGTCTTTCAGGAAAAAGAAATCTGCCCTCCTTACCTGGTCTGGCCTACATGTGATTCCAGAATCACAGCAATGTGGTTGACTCTGAAATGGCCAAGCAAGCCATTCAGTTATCAAGGGTAACTAAGGATAGGGAATAAATGCTGACCAGCCAGCGATGCCCATGTCCCATGAATGAATCATCCAACTACACCTAGATCCTTTATTAATTCCTTTGTGAGGCATGGGCATCACAGAATGGTTGTAGATCAGCTAGCATGGGTGTGTGAGGATGGTGCAAGACAGATGTTGTGATGTACCGTGCCAACCTGGTAGAAATAGTTACAGACAGAGCCTGAGAGAGCATCCATAGCCCTTTGGAGCATAGAACATAGAACATTACAGCGCAGAACAGGCCCTTCGGCCTTCGATGTTGTGCCGACCATTATAAAAAAGCAATGACCCTCCAAACTAAACCATTCCCTTCTCTTCCATAAACTTATCAACTAACCTCTTAAACGCCACCAAACTTGGCGCATCTACAACTGCTGCAGGCAGGGCATTCCACTCCCGAACCACCCTTTGGGTAAAGAACCTACCTCTGATATCCGTCCTATAACTATCACCCCTTAATTTAAAGCTGTGTCCCCTCGTGCTAGCTTTCTCCATCCTAGGAAAAAGGCTATCACTGTCCACCCTCTGTCTAAACACTGTCTAAACCTCTAATCATCTTATATGCTTCGATAAGGTCTCCTCTTAGCCGCCTCCTCTCTAATGAAAACAACCTCAAATCCCTCAGCCTCTCTTCATAAGACCTGCCCTCCATACCAGGCAACATCCTGGTAAACCTCCTCTGTACCCTCTCCAATGCCTCCACATCTTTCTTATAATGTGGGGACCAGAACTGCACACAATACTCCAAGTGCGGCCGCACTAGAGTTTTGTACAGTTGCAACATGATGTTGCGGTTCCGAAATTCAATCCCCCTACCAATAAAAGCTAAGACTCCGTATGCCTTCTTAACAACCTTATTGACCTGACTGCTTACCTTCAGGGATCTATGCACATATACACCCAGATCCCTCTGTTCATCAACACTATTAAGAGTCCTTAATAGTGCTATTAAGAGCACTATTAAAGCACTAGTGCTATTAAATGCACTATTAAGAGCATAGAACACCAAAGATTCCTAATTCATTCAATGAAAACATTTCTTTTATTTTAGTGCTGAAGACTGAGATTCTGACACTGAGACTCCAGAATATTGTTAAAAGTTTAAGTTTATTTATTAGTGTCACAAGTAGGCTTGCATTAATACCATAATGAAGTTACTGCGAAAAACCTCCTAGTTGCTACACTCCAGCACCTGTTCGGGTGCACTGAGGGAGAATTTAGCATGGCCAATGCACCGAACCAGCATGTCTTTCTGACTGTGAGAGGAAACCCACACAGACAGTGACCCAAGCTGGGGACCAAAGCTGGGTCTCTGGTGCTGTAAGACGGTGGTGCTAGCTACAGTGCCTGAGTATCACTAAGTATCATTGTGATAGTATCACTGTATGGATTATTAATGTACCAGATTATCATTCTGATACTACCAATTTTCTCAGATTATATCCCGGGTTAATATTGCGTATTCCTTTTATGTATCATTCTGATATTAACCAATCTTCAGAATATGATTGTCATTTCCCAGAGAGTTACTAAGCTAATCTTTCTCTGCACCTTAGCTTAGGTGTAATGGCCATGCTAAATTGCACCTAAATGTCCTGGGATACTTAGGTCAGAAGATTAGTGGGTAAATATGTGAGGTTACGGGCCTAGGTGGGATTGTGGTCGGTGCATGTTTGATGAGCTGAATGGCCTTCTTCTGCACTGTAGGGTTTCTATGATTCTATGACACAGGGCCAGATGTTAATCCAGCTTTAGGCCCTTCCACGTTGGTGCCAGTGACATGTTTGCATTGCCACGTCTAGATGCGGGGGGTATTATTTAGCCAGCTGCAAGCTAGTTATCAACCTACGCAGATCTGCAGGAGAGAAGAACCCGCTGTCAGTAACTGTTGAGAGTGGCTGTGGTTTTACTCGCAGCCTGTAGCTTGATACTGGAAGATCCTGTTGCAAATAGCTCACAGACACCAGTGTGAAAGTGGCTTCTCACTCAGTCAGCCTAATCTCTCTGTCTACTTCCAGCTTCAGGCTGGAGGCCAATTCCCCAGTAATAATAGCAAAACAATAAATAATATTAGTCCTGACAGGACTTGACAGAGTAGATGTTTCCCATGTGGGAGAGACCAGGGCCACAATTTACTGCTCTCAGAGAGACATATCCCACTGTGATGGATGTGGTAAATCATAAGATGAAGGAACAGAAGTAGACCATTTGGTCCATCACGTCTGCTCCTTATCCCCATAACCGTTGATTCCCTCACTGATCTATTGTGCACAATTCTGGTTGCCACACTACCAGAAGGATGTAGATGCTTTGAAGATGGTACGGAAGAGGTTTGCCAGGATTTTGCCTGGTCGGGAGAGAATTAGCTATCAGTAGAGGTTGGATAAACTCGGTTTGTTCTCAATAGAATGACGGAGGTTAAGGATGACCTGATAGAGTTTACAAGATTGAGTGGCATGGACAGAGTGGATAGTCAGATGCTCGCTCGTGGTTAAAAAACTCAAGTACTCGGGTTTAAGGTGCATGGGGAAAGATTTACAGGAGGTGTGTGAGGCAAGTTTTTTACATAGGGGGTGGTGAATGTCTGGAACAAGCTGCCTAGGGAGGTGGTGGGGGCAGATACGATAGAAGCAGTTAAGGGGCATCTAAATGAATATATGGGAATGGAAGGATATGGATTTCACAAATGCATATGGCTTTAGTTTAGGCAAGCATCATGATAGCGCAGGCTTGGAGAGCCAAAGGACCTGTGCTGTGCTGTGCTGTACTTTGTTCCTTGTTTTGTTGATTTTCAACCTATCTATCCCAGTGTTGAACATTTGATGATCCAAAATCCACAGGCCTCTGTGGTGAAGAATTCCATGGATTCACTTCCCTCTGAAGGAAGAAATTCCTCCTCATCTCCATCTCAAGTGGCTGACATTTTACTCTGAGCTTCTGAACCTGTACGCAGATTCTCCCACTGGGATGGTGGGCTATTCAAACTTCCATTCACTTCAGCGGGACTGGAAGTTCCTACCAGGAGGAGGGGCTGGAAGATTTCAGCCTGGAACCAGGGCTTTTCCATTTAAGATAGAAATAAGAGGGATCTTTTTCTCTGAGGGTCATGAATTTTTGGAATTTGCTTCCTCAGGAAGAGGTGGAGGCTAGGTCATTGAATATTTTTAAGACAGAAGTAAACAAATTCTTGCCTAACAAGGGGATCAAAAGTTATTAGGGGTAGGCAGGAATATGTAGTTGAGACCGCAGTCAGATCAGCCACGATCTATTTGAATGACAGAACTTGTCCAATTTGTCCATACTGCCCTTTTTTTTAAATTCCTAAGCTGGTCCCAATTGCCGGCATTTGGCCCATATCCCTCTATACCCATTTTATCCATGTAACTATTTAAAAGGCAAAATTGTATCCACCTCTATTGCTACCTCTAGCAATGATGTTCCAGCACTCATCACCAAGGAGATGGTCAAGAAACCAAATATGACCAGGAAGAACTCTGCTGTTCTTAGCTGAATAGTGTGCTGGAATCTTCTACATCTACCTGGGGAGCAGACAGGACCTTGGTTTAGCCACACAACTGAAAGGAGTGTCTTGGACAGGACAGCACCTTGTCAGTCACTCATTGAGAGTGAATGAACTTGAGAATAGATGGAATGGAGAAAAGAGACCGAGAAGCTGGAATTTTATCACCCTGCCACAGGAATCGGAGTGGGTGAGGGGTGGACCATGGAAAGGTCCGTTCACTTCAAGTAGGATTTTGGGACGAGAGAGGCCATAAAATGCTACCCAGTGAGAGAGATGGATGTCAAAGTGGGTGAACCTGGTAGTTTTTTGTGGAGAATGGATCAAATGTCCATATCTGATCCATGTTTACATCTTGTGGTTTCATTTTTGTTCTGGTGTTGAAGTGACTGAAAAATAATAAATGTAACAAAACAACAATCACCACTCATGAAGAATTGGGTGGTTTTCCTTCTCACCAAGGGGGCTCAGTGGCAGTAATGTAATATTCTGTCAGCGGCAGTATTTCAGATTTAGCAAAGGGACTGAAGTATCGAAAGAATGGTGTTGTGTTGAGTTTCCAACCATTCGCAGTGCTGCAGTCTTCACTTCTGGGCTGTGCTCCCGTAAAAGCATCTGCCATCGTTTTTCCATCATCGCTACACTGTCCAGTCCTCAGTGTGATTCCTTTGGATGCACGCTGACTCCGGAATCTATTCCCTAATGATTTGACTCCTAATCTGAGGGTTTTATTTCTGAAGTTGGTTGCTTTGACGGCCAGTGAGACTGCCGCCACAGATTGATCCTGCTGAACCCATTAAAATCCTGCTGATTCAGTCCTCAAACATGTTCTGTTAAAGCAATTGCCTAGCAACTGGAAGGAAAACACCAACAAGTTTGCATTTTGAGGAATTTTATGGTTTAACTCAGAAACTCTAGAGTGCTATATGAATCCTGTCTGAACTATTAGTTTTGCATCTTGAATTTGGCTAGGATAAGCCTGATAGATTTCTCTTCAGGTATGATTCAAAAGACCCACTAGGGAGCTTTTCTCAAACAAAGTTTATTCAGGAATATAGTTACCATGTATAGTAAGAAAATTAGCAAAAACTTTTATCTATTGCAAACAAGAAACAAAACAACCATTACATAACTCTTAATGAATATCTCTAATGTGCTCCAATTAAAACCAAAAGCCATAGACGACAAAAAAAACCCTTTTACAGGTTTAACATAACAAAGACAAAGATGCTGGGATTGAGTTCCCTAGGTTGAATGCTGATTTCAAATGATCTTGAAAACTCAGTGCAACTTGTAGTCTTCAGCTTCCCAAGATCCTCAGGATACAGCTTCCATACTGCAGGATGGCACTAAGCTGTGCTTTCGGCAAACTGGTAAAACTTTCAAAATAAAAACAGAGAGAGAGAGACACCTGTGCTTCTAACACTTCAGCCAAAACTAAACCAAAAACAACCCTTGTCACCTGGCCAGTACACAGTGTATTTTCTCCTCCCACTATTGAAACCCTAAGGCTGTGAACATGATTTTAAAAAATCCTTTCTCAGAGGGACACTAACATCATGGGAGTTAAAAAGAAATTGTTCTTGAGAGATGGCAGGATAAACATTGCTTGTGTCTAGTTGCCCTTGAGAGGGTGAGCCACCTCCTTGAGCTGTTCCAGTCCCTTTGGTGTTAGAACTGCATTCTGTAACAGTTGAGTGGGCACAGTTGTGGCACTGCTGCCTCACAACACCAGGGACCCCAGTTCAAACCCAGCTTAGGTGATTGCCTCTATGGAGTTTGCACTTTCTCCTCATGTCTGCATGGGTTTCTTCTGAGTGCTCTGGTTTCCTCCTATACTCCAAATGACGCGCTGGCTAAATGGATTAGCCAAGGTAAATTATATCTTTGTGTCCAGAGATGTGCTGGTTAGGTAGATTGGCCATGCTAAACTGCCTTTTAGTGTCGGGGGATTAGCAGGGTTAAAGCATGAGGTCACGTGGATGGGGCCTGGCTGGGATTGTTGTCAGTGCAGGCTCAATGGGCCGAAAGACCTCTTTTTAAACTTCAGGGATTCTACAATCCCATGAACTGGTTAGTTAATGAGGCCATTTCAGAATCAATCAGACCACATCTCCATGTTGCCTGTGCAGAGTGTTCCAATGACACAGGGAGGCTGGGATTGTTCCTCTTTGAGCAGAAAAGGCTGAGGGGGGGACCTGATCGAGATGTACAAAATTATGAGGGACATGGATAGGATAGAAACTTCTCCCTGCAGTAGAGGGGCCAGTAACCAAGGGGCATAGAGTTAAGGTAAGGGGCAGGAGACCAAAAGGAAATTTGAGGAAAAACTGAAGATATTGGGAATCTGGATCTCACTCCCTGAAAGGGTGAAAAAGCTAAACATTTAAGAAGCATTTAGATCAGCACTTGAAATGACATAGCAAAAAAGGCTACAGACCAAGTGTTGGAAAATGGGATTCAGATAGGTGCCTGATGGCTGACACAGATATGAAGCGCAAAGGGCCTCTGTATTGTAAAACTAATGTATAAGCCAAACCAGGTACGGACAGTAAATTTCCTTCCTATTACTGAACCAGCTAGTTTTTTTAGAACAATCCTTATTAATTAGATTGCTATAGATTCGCTACAGTGGCTATTTGCCTCATTGGGTCTGCATCAACTCTCCAAAGTAGCATCTTACCTCGGGCCACCAGCCCCTCCCCTATCCCTCTAACCCTGCACTGGACTGCGGGAGGAAGCCAGACCACCCAGAGGAGACACATGTAGACATGTGGGAGGATGTGCAGCCTCTGCACAGACAGTCACCCAAGACTGGAATCGAACCTGGGTCCCTGCCACTGTGAGGCAGCACTGCTAACAACTGTGCCACCATGCCACCCTATCACTAGTGCTTAGTCCAAATCTGTTATTAACTGAATTCAAATTTGCCCAGTTGTTGTGGTGGGATTTGAACTTCTGTCACCAAAACGTGAATCCAGGCCTCTGTATAACAGGGTGGTAACGTTTAGCATTGAGTTACTGTCACAGCCTCTATGCCAAGCTTTAGTGCAACACATGGTGACTGTTCTGTTGTTTCATTTCCTGTGGCTCAGATGAGATAGTGGACAACAAAGAAAGCCAAGAATTTGCTGCCGTCAGCCCTCCCATCAGCCCTCCCATCAGCCCTCCCATCAGCAGTGATTTCATCAGCCAGAAGACCAACAAGGTTGTGGATTTCTGTGACCATTCCTGCAGTGATATCGGTGAGATGTTCAAGGAGCTGCATGGACTGAGGGTTCTAGTCAGCAACCTGGCTGTCGGACTGGCCCAAGTGGTACGTGAAACAGTGTCTTAACCTTTCCATTTTTGCGCTGCACTGTTGGCAAAGGGAGAGTTAAACAACGAGGAACATAACTAGCAGCATAGTGTCCTGAAATGTAAATGCTTCTTTTCGAAGATTTAATAATGCTGCTGTATCCGGAAAATCTTCTTTTGCAGACAAAGGAAAATGCGATCATGCACGATTCACTGGACGACATTATAAAGCGGATGCCACCAGGTCAGTGCTGGCACAGTGGCCGCCTCTTTGACAACCAGGAGGAGTGGACAGTGGACAGCTGTACCAAGTGCACCTGTCAGGTGAGTGCATGGTCCACAGGATTCACCCCGACTTTCCAATTCAATCTGTACAAACAGCTGGATTGTTGATAGTTTATTTATTAGTATCACAAGTAGGCTTACATTAACACTGCATTGAAATTACTGTGCAAATCCCCTAGTTGCCACACTCTGGCGCCTGTTTGGATGCACTGAGTAAGAATTTAGCATGGTCAAAGCACCTAACCAACACATCTTTCAACTGTGGGAGGAAACCCACGCAGACACGGGAAGAACATGTGGACTCTACACAAACAGTGACCCAAGCTGGGAATCGAACCCTAAGTCTCTGGTGCTGTGAGGCAGCAGTGCTCAACACTGTGCCACCGTGCCACCCCTACTAAGCAGGGAAGGAGGAGGCAAAGGAAGTGGGTTAGGGATGGGAAAGGATTGAAAATGGGGAGGCGATGGCCCAGTAGTATTATTGCTAGACTATTAATCCAACGACTCAGCTAATGTTCTAGGGACCTGGGTTTGAATTCAATAAAAAGTATCTGCAATTAAGAATCTACTAATGACCATGAAACCATTGTCAAATGATGGAAAAACACATCTGGTTCACTAATGTCCTTTAGGGAAGGAAATCTCTGTCCTTACCTGGTCTGGCTAATGTGTGATTCGAGAGCCACAGCAATGTGGTTGACTCTGAACAAGGGCAACCAGGGATGGGCAATAAATACCGACTAGCCAGTGACACCCGTGTCCCACAAATGAATAAAAAAAAATAGAGACTAGCAGGACTCATTCCAAGTGTGGTCTAAAGTTCATTACTAGTTTAACACAACCTCTTTGCTTTCTAATTCTGCCCTTATAAACCCTGATATTTTGTTTGTCTTTTTATGGCCTCGTTAATCTGATTTGCCACTTTTAATGATTTGTGTATCTACACACAGATTCCTCTGCCCCCATGGGCCATTTAGACATTTATTGTCTCATAAACATTCAGCCTCTTTATTCCTTCTTGGTATACCGTGCCAAGAGATTCCTATACTCCGTTCTGTGAGATCCCTGTGTCTTGCTCTGTCTGTCCTCTGGAGTCCTTCTTCTCTGTGAAGTTCTGAATAACACCACACCCCCCCTCCCACCCCATGCAAGTAAATCAAATTGGGTTTCTTTTCACACAAAGTATTACAATAACAGTGAAGACAATCCTGATAAGCGGACAAAAACTTCACCTCAAATGCAATTGCATAGGTATTTGTATAATGCTAAAATGAAGTGATTGGGAATGGTCAATAAAATGTGATTAATTGAGCCAGAAGTCTATATCCAAATGCAGAAAACCAGGGCAATATTCAGCTTGGCTGGTAGTTAGCACACAAGTACCAGGCAATGACCATCTCCAAGAAGAGAGGATCTAACAATCATCCCTTACATCCAATGGCATTACCGTCGCCGAATCCCCCAACTAGCAACATCCCGAGGTTACCATTGACCAGAAACTGAACTCGGCTAGCCATATAAACAATATGGCTACAAGAGGAGATCAAAGGCTAGGAATTCTGTAGTGAGTAACTCACCTCCTGACTTCCCAAAACCTATCCCCCATCTACAAGGCAAAAGTCAGGAGTGTGATGGAATACTGTCCTCTTGCCTGAATGAGTGTGGCTCCGACAACACTCGAGATTCAACAGCATCTAGGACAGAACAAACTACTTGATTGGCATCACATCTATAAAAAGGTGTGGGTTCGATTATTGGTCATACTAAATTGACCCTAGTGTCAGGTGGATTAGCAGGGTGAATAAGGTGGTGGTTGGGGGAGGGTTGCAGGAATAGGGCCTGGGTGGGATTGATTGTGGTCAGTGCAGACTCGATGGGCCAAATGGCTTCCTTCTGCACTGTAGGGATTTTATGATCTCTGTGATCTACTCCCTCTAATGTACAGAGCAGTAGTTTCCTGGCCACTTTCCGATTACCTTTCTCTTCTTCAGTTTGAGAAATCTTGCTAAACTTGTATCAAACCCTGACTGGTACTATGAACAGTTCTGATGCCCAGAGCATCAAAAGGATTCAAAGGCACCAGAGAAGGTGCACAAGAATCCCTGGGGATGATACCAGAACTGAGAGAATATACTTATTAAAAAGACGCACGGAGCAGACTTTATCATCTCTAGGATAAGGAAGAGTTTTGATAGATGGACAATGATGACTTCTTGCCAGTTGTGAGGGGCAGAACAGAACTAGGAGCCATAAATCAGCCAATAAATTCAGAAAACTCTTTATCCTGAGACTGATAAGAATGTGTAACTTGTTGAAGAGTAATTGAGATGAATATGGGTATATTTAAAGGGAAGCTGGATAAACACATAAAGGGGAATGATATGTGAGGAAATGCTGGAAGGATTAACTGGAGGATTGACAGGAGGTTTATGTGGAACATATAACTGGTATTGCTCAGCTCTGATGAAGGGTTTTCCAGACTTGAAATGTTGGCTCTGCTCTCTCTCCATAGATGTTGTCAGACCTGCTGAGATTTTCCAGCACTCTCTGTTTTGATTTCAGATTCCATCACCTGTAGTGTTTCGCTGTTAACTGGTAGAGATTAACTGATCAGAATGGCCTGTGTCTGTGCTGTGTGCAGTGATATTCAGATCCTCCCTTGCTTTCTCCCTGAATGACTTCTCTTCTACTTTCTACCTAAGCCTGGTTTCCTACACATGTTTCACGCTCGCTATAAACTCAATAAATGAGCAATAATTGGTTGCATCTGAAGCATCGGCCGGAGTTTTGAAGCTTCTCTGGGAAGCACAGTGGAGAGTCAGTGTAGTACACACCCCATCAACTCCCTGGCCCCAGATGAAAAAACCACACCAAAGAGTGAATGATGACTTTTAAAATCAGATTTGTAACAGATGTAATTGAGGCCTGTGAAAGGTTTCAATCACCATGGTTCTAATCAGTCCTCTCCAGAGTGTTCTGGCAGAGACTGCCCCTCGACTGACTGTGTGTTCAATCATTCCCGGGGCGAGTATCGAAACGCATCTGTTCCTCAGTGTCCTCGGCTAATATTTATCCTTCAATCCGATAGAGGATCTGGTCATTTATCCCATTGAAGGTTGTGGAAGCTTGCTGTGCACGGATTGGTTGCCGTGACAATGTTTCAAAGCCAGATTTCATGGACCAAAGCCCTGTGGGGGGCAGTTTGAGGTTATGAAAGGCGGGTTCTCAGTGCAGTTCTTTCTTCCTCTCTTCTTAGCCCCCTTGTGCATTGAGGCCTGCTCTGCAGTACGGACAAGACCCTCCACCCCCGTGGAGCTGATAGACTTCATCTGTTCTTACTTGCCGTCTAGTAACTAGAAGATCAGTGCCAGAAGTGGTGGTAAGCTGCTTTTCTGTGGTTCCATCCACAAGATTGGCGGCCAGCCAGAGCGAGTGCTGATACTTTCTGAGTATATAAACGAAAGCTGAAGACATAGAATCATACAAAGTTATAGCAGAGAGGGAGGCCTTTTAGCCCACAGTGCCTGTGCTGGCTCTTTGAAAGAGCTATCCAATTTATCCACTTCCTCGGAAAATCATAGAATCCTTCAATGCAGAAGAAGGCCATTCAGCCCAATGAGTCTGCACTGACCACAATCCCACCCAGGCTATTACCGTAACCCCACATATTTATTTTGCTAATCTCTCTGACACTGAGGTCAATTTAGCATGGCCAATCAACCTAACCTGCAAATGTTTGTACTGTGGGAGCAAACCAGAGCACCTGGAGGAAACCCACGCAGACTCCACACAGACAGTGAGCCGAATCTGGAATTGAACCCTGGGTCCCTGGTGCTGTGAGGCAGCAGTGCTAACCACTGTGCCACTGTAAGTTATTTTCCCTCAAGAGCCCTGCACATTTTTCCTTTTAAAGCATTTCTCAATGCTTAATAGTGTCATTTTGAATACAGAGTGTTTTTCTAAGCCTTTTCTCCTATGTAATTATTTTGCTGGCATCTGCTGAGGGTTCTGAGCACGTTCAGGTTTTGGGGCCGTTTCAGTCTGCAAGTGAGACCTGTTTTACTAGTGTTCCTGTTTTCATAGTTATCACTATTATTGCTGTTCTACTAAGTTACTGTTATTGTCAAACTTTGTGGTCTTGCGTTACCAAACTCAAACTCCTTTTTAACAGTTATTCTTGAATCTGTTTCTACCCATCTTTCAGAGGGTTTCAGACCTGAGCAACTCACTACATAAGAAAATTTATTTTCATATTTCTCTCTCTCTGCGTAATCTCTTTGCAAGTGGGAAATCGGTATTGTTTTTCTATTTTAAAATGTCCCCCGTTTGATTGAACAGCAAGCACATGGAAGAGCGCTGATATTAGGCCCGAAGGGTTCATGTTGCTGTTTGCCATTGCCAATTGCAAATAACCTCAATCATATTTTTGCCCTCCATTTTCCCAGAAGTGGCTCATCCAGAAAGCAAAGTAAACCATCTCGGTGATGGATGCCTGATCCACTGGGCTCCTCTCTAAATTTTCACCGGACAGAGCCTTGAGTGCAGTGTCATCCTGTGGCATGGCCCCTCCAGCTCCGCTGTCCTCTCCCTGGGTCTAATGTGCTGGGCTACAGGGGGATATAATTTGGGGCAGCATGGTAGCACAGTGGTTAGCACTGCTGCTTCATAGTGCCAGGGATCTGGGTTCGATTCCCAGTTTGGGTCACTGTTTGTGTGGAGTCTGCACGTTTTCCTTGTGTCTGCATGAATTTTCTCCAGGTGCTCCGATTTCCTCCCACAGTCCAAAATTGTGTAGGTTAGGTGCATTGGCTGTGCTAAATTGCCCCTTAGTGTCATGACGATTAGTAGGGTAAATACATGGGTTATGGGAATAAAGTCTGGGTGGGTAGGGACTCGATTGGCCAAATGGCCTCCTTCTGCACTGTAGGGATTCTATGATTCTAGGAGGAAGTGGGATTAATTGGGTAGTTTTTTTCAAACAGGAAGAAATCTAAATCAATTTTGCTGCCTACATTAAGCTGAGATTCAGTCGATTTGATTTGTATCACCCTGGTCTTCACCCCTGAGCTGACCTTACTGTCACTATTCTATGATCAGGTGTTCAACCTGGAGATTTTTAATTGTACAAACAATTTCTCAACAGCCCAGAACTCGAGTCCTACTGAAGAAGATTTTGACACTGTTGAATTTTTTTTTTCTTGCACTCATTGGATCAGGTTCACAACAAGGTCAAATTTTCCCTCAAAATTTGATATTCTTGCATTTGTCCTAATGAGTGCAAGATGAAAAACTTTGACAGCATGTCTCCTTTTTCAATTATTGGTGGTGTCAATATTCAGGCCGAATGCCATGCCTTTGGAACTGCTACCTGGGGACATAAGAGACATTAGACCATTCTCATCACTCATTGCCAGTCTATTTAGCCTGAAAGACGGGCACAAATTAGCGCAAATATTTGGGTCCCAAGAGAAATGCCAAATTCACCGAGTCTAATTCCTCTTAGGGTAACTTAGTGAATCATTTCAATTCCTAAAACTGTCAGTCACACATATTTGGGAACATATGTTTGAGAATGGGAGAAGCTTTACAATTTTTAATGTGTCACATTCCAACACCACAAAAAACTCTTTCAAAGAAACAGATAATTTTTAGCAGATCTCAGCAGGGCTAAATCTGAGACCAAGGAAAAAAAATACTCAAACAACTGCAATAAAACATCAGAAAAATGATCTTATTCCCTGCTGGCTCTGAAAATCTGGCTGTAATTTGAGGAGAGATTCTGAGTGAGCGCAGGAAACCAGAATATGAGGTTTTGTACTTCAGGGTGGGGACAGTTTAATGGACAGAGAAGGTAATTAGAGTGGAGAGATTGATAGGCAGTCATTAACAGGTGGCACGGTAGCACAGTGATTAGCATTGCTGCTTTACAGCTTCAGGAACATGGATTCGATTCCCAACTTGGGGTCAGTGTCTGTGCAGAGTCTGCATGTTCCCCCCCATATTTGAGTACATTTCCTCTGTTTACCTGTTCAAATACACCAAGGGAGAATTTAGCATGGCCAGTGCACCTAACCAGCATGTCTTTAGGGCTGTGGGAGGAAACCGGAGCACTTGGAGGAAACCCATTCAAACGCAGGGAAAACATGCAGACTCCACTTAGACGGTGACCCAAGCCAGGAATTGAATCCAAGTCCCTGGCGCTGAGACAGCAGCGCTAAACACTGTGCCACCATGCCGTCCCTAACATAGAAGATATTCTAACATTGAGTACATAAGGGAGAAGGAGAGGAGAAGGTGCAGAATATGATGTTACAGTCACAGATAAGATATAGAGAACCGAGGTCCCTGGCACTGTGAGACAGCAATGCTAACCACCATGCTGCCCATGTCGCTTTTTTGCTTTTTGCTTTTATCTGAGGTCGTGAGGAATAGGAATTTAAAATCGAGTCCAATTTTAGGTCAGCGAGCACACGGCGGATGATAGGAGACGGGGAGTTGGGTTAAGAGCAGATGGAAACATGAAGTGCTCTGCTCAAATAATGCAAAACTGTGTTAAAACCCTACACTGCAGTTCCACAGCCAGAAAATGGTGTCTCCAACACCATTCAAAGCTTCAGACTGACAACGTTCAGAGACTCACATTCAGTACTAAATTATTTCTCAAAACTTCCATTGACCGAAGGATGTTCTCATTTTCTCCTCCCTCCCCCATCCCCCTCACAGGATTTCAGCATCATCTGTCACCGGATTACCTGCCAACCTGTCTCATGTGCCAATCCCTCGTTCATCGAAGGGGAATGCTGTCCATCCTGTCTCGGTAAGTACAAAATTTTGCATTTTCAAGCCGTGTTGCTTTGTCTCAACAAGAGGGAACCAAAGTAATGGCCTCGGCCTGGGGGCTGAGGGAGAGAGAGTTGTGAGGGGGGGGGGTGAAGGTGGGGACAGGAGGAGAAGGAGGAGGAAACTGCCCGCGTAATCTTACCAAAGAGCCCCCCAGTGAGTTGACTTTGCGAGGTATGTCCTTAAATCTTCTGCACTGGCAGGGTGGACAGAACAAATCCCACGGCAACGGGATCAAAGAGTATGTGCGTTTCCCCCCCTCCAACCCCTCCCAGTTCCCCAATCAATACTCATCCCCCAATCACCATCATTAAGAGAAATGATCTGATCATTGATCTGTGCTAGAACTTCCCGCACTCTGTGAGGCTCCTGGAAATTTTAACTTTGACATTTAGTGCATTAAAATTGCATGTGCCAAATTACAGCACATGTACATCTTGAGAAATATTATTCTGCCCTTGTTCTGATTATGCTCTTGTTATCGATTTTGAAGTCTTTAATGGAAGTTTTTTTCCATTGCAGCGATGAAAAGTGTTGGGTGGGGTGGAGTGGGGGGGGAGTTGTCTTCTGGGGGTGGGAGTCAGTGGAGTTCATTTGGGATTGGTGGAAAATATTGCTGCGTTGGCAGTTTGAGAGGTTTCGAATTTCTAAGGACTGTATTTGAGCCAGGCCCAGGGCCAGGGAGAGTTGGTTACGCCTGCAGCCTTCCCTGTGTTTCATCAACTCGTGAATCACATAGACCCAGACAGGAAACAGCTGGAAGGAACTTGGAGAGAAGATGGGGAGAGGAGCCTGAATAAGGAATGAAATGGAGCATTGAATAGAGAAACAGAAAGGCTGGGAAAGAGAGAAGCTTCCTGTCTCCGTAGTTTGAGATTGCGTATGCTTTAGTAGCACCTTTTCCCAAAAGCCCTTTTTCCCATCGCTTTCTGATCCCTCCTTTTCAGTCAGCGATTTGGGATGGCCAAGGCTATCTCCATGGTGAGTTCAGAAAGCAGGATAGACTGTGGCAGTCAAGAGTTGGGCCACTGAAGGCCAGCAAGGTGGCACAGTGGTAAGCACTGCTGCCTCACAGTGCCGGGGAACCCAGTTCAATTCTGGCCTCGGGTGACTGACTGTGTGGAGTTTGTACATTCTCCCTATGTCTGCGTGGGTTTCCTCCGGGTGTTCCGGTTTCCTTCCACAGTCCAAAGATGTGGAGGTTGGGTGGATTTGCCATGCTAAATTGCCATTTAGTGTCAGGGGATAAGCAGGGCAAATATGTGGGGTTACAGAGTATGATCTGGGTGGGATTGTTGGCAATGCAGACTGATGGGCTGAATGCTCTCCTTTTGCACTGTAGGGATTCTATGATTTTATGAATTACTCTGATGGGTTTGTTTAGTAATCTGAGAACAGGGGGAGTGCCTGTTCATCACTTACAACCTGTGAATCCCAGGCAATTATCCTGTGTGGTCCTGTGCTTCTGACTGGCTAGTGTGCCATGTAGGATTTATACGGTTTCAGAAGAGTGGTTCTTAGCATTGGTGAGTAAATGCTGCATTAAAACATCAGAATCCATTAGTATTAGCAGCTTGCGGAATTTAAAATGCCTGGGAGATACCTTTGAATATGGATATATCAGCGCCCGGGCTGTGGACCTCGTAGCTGGGAATTCTGTCATAGTTAACTCATCCTGACTTGCCAAAGCCAGTCCACCAGCTTACAAGTCAGCAGTGTGATGGAATATTCCCTATTTGCCTGAATGGCTGCAGCTCCAACAACATTCAAAAAGATTGACACCATCGAGGACAAAGCAGTCTGCTTCACCAGGACCTTATCCCCAACTTCAAGAGTCCATCACCAGTGCTCAGGGGCCACTGTATGTACCATCTGCAGAATGCAGTGCACCAACTTGTCAAAGCTCTTTCGACAGCACCTTCCAACCCTCTAAAATTTAGAGGTGACCTCTAAAATTTAGAAGGGCACGGCCAGCAGGCACATGGAAACATCACCACATGCAAGTTCCCCTCCACACCACTCACCATCCTGACTTGGAAATATATTATTGTACCTCATTGGGTCAAAATCCTGGAACTCCCCTCTAACAGCAGCGTGGGTGTACCTACATCACAGGGACTGCAGCAGTTTCAAAAAGTCGGTTCTTCTTAAGGAGCAATGAGGGAACGGCAGTAAATTCTTGGCCTAGCCAGCGACGCCCACATTTAGAGGAAGAATGGAAGAAATATTGTTGGGGTGGGGTTGGCAGGTGATTGCCAACACAATCAGCACAATAAAACAGCAAACAGCCTCTACTAACACAAAATGCCTTCCATAACATTGAAAAATAAACCGTTCACAAACCCAAGATGACCTTTCACATCCAACGAGCTAAGTTTGAAGTGTAACATTGGTGATGTAACAGCAAGCTTCCCACAAACAGTACTGAGACAATGACCAGATCTTCTGTTTTGGTGATGATGGTTGAAGACAAATTTAGGCGAGGACACTCACCTTGCTCTTCCTTGGTTTAGCATCCTGGGATATGGACAGGTGGAGGGCAAGTGGAGTCTCGATTTGATTCTCTGGGAGGCTAGGGAGGAGATTGCAGAGCCTTTGACTTTGATCTTTATGTCATCATTGTCTACAGGAATAGTGCCAGAAGACTGGAGAATAGCAAATTGTCTCTTTGTTCAAGAAGGGGAATAGAGACAACCCTGGGAATTATAGACCAGTGAGCCTTATTTCTGTTGTGGGCAAAATTTTGGAAAGGATTGTAAGAGATAGGATTTATAATCATCTAGAAAGGAATAATTTGATTAGGGATAGTCAACACGGTTTTGTGAAGTGTAGATCGTGCCTCACAAATCTTATTGAGTTCTTTGAGAAGGTGACCATAGAAGTGGATAAGGTTAAAGCAGTTGATGTGATGTATTTGGATTTCAGTAAAGTGTTTGATAAGGTTCACCACGATAAGCTACTGCAGAAGATAATGAAGCATGGGATTGAGGATGATTTATTAGTTTCAATCAGAAATTGGCTCGCTGTAAGAAGACAGAGGATGGTGGTTGATGGGAAATGTTCATCCTGGAATTCAGTTACTAGTGGTGTACGGCAAGGATCTATGTGGAGCCACTGTTGTTTGTCATTTTTATAAATGACCTGGATGACAGCGTAGAAGAATGGGTTAGTAAATTTATGAATGACTCTAAATTTGGTGGAATTGTGGACAGTGCAGAAGGATATTTGCAGGTTACAGAGGGACATAGATAAGCTGCAGAGCTGGGCTGAGAGGTGGCAAATGGAGTTTAATGTGAAAAAGTGTGAAATGATTCACTTTGGAAGGAGTAACAGGAAGACAGAGCACTGGGCTAATGGTAAGTTACTTGGTTGTGTGAATGAGCAGAGAGATCTCGGTGTCCATGCGCATCGATCCCTGAAAGTTGTTACCCAGATTAATAGGGTTGTTAAGAAGGCATACGGTGTGTGGCTTTTATTGGTAGAGGGATTGAGTTTCGGAGCCTTGAGATCATGTCCCAAAACACAAAACTCTGGTGCAACCACGCTTGGAGTATTACGTACAGTTCTGGTCGCTGCATTATAGGATGTGGAAGCATTAGAAAGGGTGCAGAGGAGATTTACCAAGATGTTGCCTGGCATAGTGGGAAGGTCTTATGAGGAAAGGTTGAGGGACTTGAGGCTGTTTTCATTAGAGAGAAGAAGATTAAGAGATAACTTAATAGAGACATTTAAGATTAATAGAGGATTAGCTAGGGTGGACGGTGAAGAGCTTTTTTCCTCAGATGGAGATGGCTAGCATGAGGGGACATAGCTTTAAATTGAGGAGTGATAGATATAGGACAGATGTCAGAGGTAGGTTCTTTACTCAGAGTAGTAAGGGCGTGGAATGCTCTGCCTGCAACAATAATGGATTTGTCAACATTAAGGGCATTTAAATGGTCATTGGATAAAACATATGGATGATATTGGTATAGTATAGGTTAGATGGGCTTTAGATTGGTTTCACAGATCAGCGCAAAATTGAGGGCCAAAGGGCCTGAACTGCGCTGGAATGTTCTATGTTCTATGATGTCTCAGGTGAAAGACGGTGCCTCCAACCCTGCGGCACTCCTCCGGTGTTGCACTAGAATGTGCATCGAGCTCAGTTACTCCAAGTCAGCCATGGGTCAGGATTACAACTAAAATTGGGCACAGAGTAGGACATGTCAAGACCTTACAAAGTACTTGGTTGCCTGACTGGCCCATGCTATTACTGAGGTATTGTGGTTCATAACATGTAGAAAGCCCAAATCCTGTCAACATATATAATTAATGAGTTCTTGCATAACAGGGTGACATAGCTAGTTAGATTGAAACATTTTAGAAAGAAATCTGTGATTATACAATCCAGCTCATTAGTGCACAGGCTGATTCGTATCTCCAATCCTTATTGGAGGGACCCGCCAGCCATTAATTATCATCATAAATACATTGATTGGAGAACAGTTTTGACCTTTTCAAACGCCGACTTGAAAGAGAGCAATTTCAGAGCTCATGCCAAACTCCAAACTTTAAACAGAGGAGGAAAGATTGGAAGCCTTTCCTTAAGCTGGAGACCAAGTTGTTGACTATTTCAGGAGCAGATAAACTTTGTTTCTTTTTCTCTTGAAAAGAAAGGGCTGAGGGGTGACCTACTTTAAAACAATGAAAGGCTTTGATAGACCGGACTTGGAAAAAATGTTTCCTGTTATTGGGGAGGTCATAACTAGTGAAATGGTGACCCAAAAATCCAATGGATTGTCCAAAGAAACTTCTCCATCTGAGAGTGGTGAGGAAATGGAATGTCGCAGTTAATGGGTGGAATTTTTATGGCCTCACTCATCCTGAAACCCTATAATCCCTATTGTCAATCCCTCACTCACTCCAATTTTGTGTGGTGGAAATGGTAAAATTCCGACGAAAATCTTGTCAAGTACACTGTCGAGGTTAATAGATGATTTTGAGATGCCTGTGTTGGACTGGGGTAAACACAGTAAGAGGTCTCACACACATCAGGTTAATAAAGTCCAATGGGATTATTTGGTAGCTGGTGGGTTGTGCTACCAAATAAAACTGTTGGACTTTAACCTGGTGTTGTGAGACTTCTTACTGCGTTTACACCAATCAATGTCAGCATCTCCACATCAAGGTTAAGAGAGACAGGGAATCGGTATTAAATGTTTTGAACACACCTAAACAGGAGATTGTTAGGACGCTGGGTTGAGTGGAAGGAAAGTCCTGAGACTGAACAAGTCAAGAAACTCTCTCAATGAAGAATGTATTGGTTTTAGCCTCACCAGCTGGTTTGGATCCCATTCACAGTCTAAATAATTTGGATGTATTTAAAGGGAAATTGGACAAGGAGGAGAAGGGAACAGTAACTTATGCCGTTAGACATAGACGAGGAAGGGTCGAGGGAAGTTCAAGTGAAGCATAAACACTAACATGGGCTGCAGGGGTTGAATGCCCATTTACTAATGGTTGTCTTTGAATGATCTGGCACATGACTAGAATAACACCTTCAGCTTCCTGCTTCGTCTCACAATATGCTGTCTTAGTTACTCTTCTTTCTACCTGATTACATTATCAAGAATAGTCACTGGACTCTCCTGCTCTGACCAATTTGATTATGAAAACTCTATTTTCCTCAACCTGTCTTTCCTCCTACAACCTTCAAACCCAAACTGAGCTTTGTGCACCCCCTGTAATTCCTGATGTCCCATTTGCCTTTCTCAGGCCAGAAGGTGGCTTGCGCTGTGACCACTGACCTTTTACCTCAGTTTCTCAATAATAAAATAATACAATAAAAGGAGCTATTGTCCTCTCGTTGCTGACACAGAAATTGTTTTGTGTTCCCTCTCCAGTTGCAAACAGCAAAAATGATTGGTCCCCATGGTCTGAATGGACAGAGTGTTCTGTGTCGTGTGGCACTGGGACACAACAGCGGGGAAGGTCGTGTGATCCCACCAGCAGTCGCTGCGAGGGTCCATCCATCCAGACTAAATCTTGCCAGCCAGCAGAATGCGACAAACGGAGTAAGTTTCATTCGGTGGATGTTTGAGATCCCGCTCAGAGAGTCAGTCATTTCCATTATGGTAATGAATGCAGTAATAGCAGATCTCATATTTGGGCTAACCTTAGTTTCTATCAGAGCTAACTCAACATGTATCTATTTACTGTAAACACATTGTTAGGGACAAAATCAGAAACTCCCGGGTATCTTGAAGTTAGCCTAGACCCTAACTTTTATATTTGATTTTGCATTAGAGCGAACATGTTTCACTCCAGGTATGATTCAAGTGAGCCACCAGGAAGCTTTTATCAAATAAGGTTTATTTAAGAACACAAATTATAACAAAAAGAATTACATAACTTTTACCATTTAAAATACATAAACATGAAAAAAATATAATTTAATTCATAACAGCTAGCTATCTCTGTTGTTCCACTTTAGCCATATCCCTCCACAGACATTAATGCTTTCTTTAGAATCAGTTTGCACAGAAACCAAAGATGCCTGCATAGGTATTGGGTTTCCAGCCTTTTGACATTTCTGGCGAGTGACCTGTCTTCTAATTCTATGGAAAGCTCAAACACTAGCATCTCAGAGAAAAATAACTTATTTCTTGGCAGATTCTAGCCTCCATTTCAGACAGAGCAAGAGATATAGATAAAGCAATCTCTCTCTAAGAATCCCAAAAGCAGGCTGCCTTTAGTTCTCTATGAAAGTCCAGCCAACCCCCATCTCCATTGTAGGACCTTATCTGTCAATCAGCCTAATCAAGCCCCACTCTGAAATATACCAGGGAAAACACAAAATAACAGAGCTCCATATCAGTTCAGACAATAGCATTATCAGTGACACCCAAACCCTTAGGTTTCAACTCACCCGCTGTAGCTATGGGTTTCCATGTCCAGTTGCTGGTCTTGCTGAGTCAGTTACCTGAGCTTGGCAGCTGGAACATGATGGAAGTTCCCCGTGTGGTTGGAAAGCTTGTCTGGGTACTTTGATGGGAATTGGCCACATAGACAACAGAGTGCTTGACATTCTCAAAATTGAACTATGAATACCACCTGATTTCTCCTGGAGTGGAAGAAGTTCCAAGATCTCTAATGAGTAACATGAAGGTGATTTAGGTTCAAGTTGAGGCTGTTTTGTCATATTCTTTCTGCCTAAGGTGAGGTTACAGGTCTACTCTGCCTGTGAAAGAAAGGTTTGGGGAATCTCAATAATCAGCCAATATCTATTGTCTATTACCAACCCCAAACATTCGATTGCCTCCTGTCTGATTCCCTCTGCTGATGTGAATCTTTAACTCCTCAGTTCGTCAGGATGGTGGTTGGAGCCACTGGTCGCCTTGGTCCCCGTGCTCGGTCACCTGTGGTGATGGCATCACCACCCGCATCCGTCTCTGCAACTCACCCGTGCCACAGCTCGATGGCCAGGATTGCCAGGGGAATGGAAGAGAGACAAAACAGTGCATGAAGACTCCATGTCCCAGTAAGTCTCACCCGCATGGCAGCTTTGCTAGCTGGCTTCCAGCTGCTTGCTGTCTCTTTGTGTATTTACTGGGAACTAACAGATTGGGCTTTAAATAGTCATTTGGTAGCACAGAATGTGAGTATTGCTGAGAAAGTCACGTTGAAGCTTTTTGTCTCACATTCATCAAGACAAGTCTCAAGAATGCCAGTATAAACAACAATTTATACTGTATGAGAAGAGAGTGCTGATTGATTGGCAAATAGATTCTGATTGGTAGAGGTATTGTCATGGAGAATGCACCAGTTGATGTGACTGACAATTAATTGCCAAACATTGTTTGAAATTTAAATCAGACAGCTTGACTCTGATTGCTCAAGGCCTGAGGAATGAGCCAGCGAATAGTTGGCACATGTTTTCTTTAACTGAAACAGGTGTAATGTGTGTATGTTCTTTGTCTCTGCAAAGAATAGGGTTCCATTTACTAACATATGTAGCTTCCAGTAGACGCACATGTGCTACATTGCGAGCCTGAGTGCCAATCTTTTGTTCTGATGTTTGCTGCCATGGACTGGAGGTTAACCCTACAACACAAGAGGTTACCTTCTTAGCTATTGGCATCATGATGTGTAAATCAGCCTGTGGACATTGCAGCCACAATCCTGGCACTGTGCTTCTGGAAATACATCAAGACCCAGGAGAGGGTGCAGAGGAGGCTTACCAGAATGGTATCTGGGATGAGGAGCCCTAATTATCTGGAGAGGTCAGGGAAGTGGGATGTTGGGCACAGAATAGAGAAGGTTGAAGTGGACATTTGGTATATGTGTCTGGAATTATGGGGCTTTTGACAGAGTAAAGAGAGAGCTCTGGCAGAGGCATCAGAAACAAGGGCATAGATTTAAGATAACCAGTAGATAATTCAGAGAGGCAATGAGAAGAATTGTTTTTAATGCAGTGAGTTATAATGATCGGCATTATTCAATCTGGGCACCGACAGGCATCATGATGGATGGGATGGGAAGACTTGGAAAGCTCTAACAACTTTCCACGTATTCTCATTCTGCCCACGACAACACCCAGTTGTGTCAGGATTGGAAAGTCGTGCCCAGAATGATCTGAGAGGTTAATGGAAACAGACTTAATCATACCTTTCAGAAGGGAATTGGATAAACATTTGCGGGGCTATGAAGGAGCAGGGAGAGTGGGGCCAATAAAATGGGTCTTTCAAAGAGCTAGCATCAAATGAGGTCAAATGGCATTCTTTGCCGGAAGGTTCTGTGATTCTGCGTTGGTAAATGCTGCAACCGCACAGCAGATCTGATTTGATCTGATTTGGTTTATTATTGCCACAAATATTTGTATACAGTGAAAAGTATTGTTTCTTGAACGCTATACAGACAAGGCATACCATTCATAAAATACATAAGGAGAAGGAAAGGAGAGGGTACAGAATGTAGTATTATAGTCATAGCTAGGGTGTAGACAAAGATCAGCTGAATGTTAGATAGGTCATTCAGAATTCTGATGGTAGCAGAGAAGAAGCTATTCTTGAATCAATTGGTATGTGACCTCAGGCTTTTGTATCTTTTTCCCAACAGAAGAAGGTAGAAGAGAAATGTCTGGGGTACATGGGGTCTTTAATTATGCTGGCTGCTTTTCCAAGGGAGTAGGAAAACAGAGTTAATGGGTGGGAGGCTGGTTTGCGTGATGGATTGGGCTACATTTATAACACCCTTTGTAGTTCATTGCAGTCTTGGGGGCAGAGCAGGACCATACCAAGCTGTGATACAAGCAGGAAGAATGCTTTCTATGGTGCATCTGTACAAGCTGGTGAGAATCAAACTGAAATGCCAAATTTCCTTAGCCTTCTGAGAAAGCAGAGGTGTTGCTGAGCTTCTTTGATGATAGCATTGGCAATAATATCCATGTCAATATCTGAGAATAGAGAGGGCAAGCTTAGAATTTTGATCAGATTTCTCATGTTCATGAGGCAAAGTTGGGAACAATTCAGGACAAGATGAGGCCAGCTGAAGGTAATACCTGCCTTAATTCCAAATGCTTCCTGAATTCCTTCCCTCACTCCTTTCCCATGTCCAGCTAACAAACTCTCACGTTCCTTTGCAGTTGATGGTCACTGGAGCCCATGGTCGCCGTGGTCAATCTGTACAGCCACGTGTGGTGGTGGACTGCACGAACGCAAACGCAACTGCAACAACCCAGTGCCCAAGTACGGAGGCAGGAAGTGTCTGGGGGATGCCAAGGACATTAAAATCTGCAACAATGATCTCTGTCCGATAGGTAGGCGGAAGCACATGAGATGTTGTTTTAGTTTTTGTGATGTATAATGATAATTTTTTTTTGTGCGGTCAAACTTTATTTATCAAAAGGCTTTGAAGGTTCATCTCATTGGTCTCCCTGTTTGACTTGCTCAGTTGAGGTTAGTAAAAGATCAATCATGCTTGTGTGGGACTGTAATCACATCTAGACTGACATTCCTTCTTTAAGGGTTTCAGATGGTCAGTGGATAGGCATGTGGATAGCATTGGAATAGTTTAGGTTAGAAGATCATAAGATTGGTTCCATTGGTCGGTGCAACATCGAGGGCCAAAGGGCCTGTACTGCGCTGTAATGTTCTATGTTCTCTGAACATTTTTAATAAACCAGTGCCTTCCAGCAATCTGATATCATTCAGTGGATGAACTGGTGAGATAGTAATGACGAAGTGGCTCTCTGTTGTTAATCCTGATTACTGCACAATGGCACAGTGGTCAGCACAGCTGCCTCACTGCACTGAGGACCTGGTTCAATTCCAGCCTTGGGTCACTGTCTGTGCACATTCTCCCGTGTCTGCAAGGATTTCCTCCAGATGCTCCAGGTTCCTCTCACAGTGTGCAGATTAGGTGGATTAACCATGCTAAATTCAACTTGAGGGGGGCGGATTTTGCAGCTGCGCTCCCCTCAAGGTCAGAAAATCCCACCCGAGATCAACAGACCTTTGCATGGTTCATTCCCATACCTTCCCCTTTCCGTCCATCCATCTGCTACCATTCCTGTGGTGGGTGGGACCAGAAAATTCTGTCCTTAGTGTCAGGGGGATTAGCAGGATAAATATGTGGGGTTACGGGGATGGGACTTCGGTGAGATTGTGGACGGTGCAGACTCGATGGGCCAAATGGCCTCCTCTGCACTGTAAGGATTGTATGATTCCATTCTGTGATTCACTCCAGCTTTCACCTCAATCTCTTGGCAGATGGGTGCCTGTCTAATCCGTGCTTCGCTGGGGTTGAGTGCAGCAGTTCTCCAGATGGCTCTTGGGATTGTGGCCCCTGCCCTTCAGGTTACCGGGGCAATGGCACATTCTGCGAGGACATCAATGAGGTATGAGGAGATGGAGTGGGGGGGGGTGGGGGGAGGAGGGGGGGTGGTGGCGGGGAGAATGGCCCCACAGTTTGGATTCTAATGGGGTTGGCCAAAGATTCCTTGTCATCAAAATTGATTTTTGCTTCTGTGTTTTGCCAGTGTGAAGAAGTCTCTGATATCTGCCACCAAGTGAATGGCGTTCAGAGGTGTGTCAACACTGAGCCTGGGTTTCATTGCCTGCCCTGCCCACCGCGCTATCGAGGAAACCAACCCTTCGGCCTGGGGATTGAAGCAGCCAAGACAGACAAGCAGGTGAGGAGCATCAGACTGTCGAGTGTGACCTTCAATTTCACTAGCAGGTTGATTAATATGGCCTAGAAATGGGATCCGTTTTTCTGGCATCTAGTAGGCCACCTGAGTCCTCAAAATGGAGGGCGAGCTGTACATTCTTTCGGCTAATCAGACACAGAGGCAGTGTCTCTTTAAGGTGCAGCTTTTCAATTTATCCCTCAATTTGTTAACTTATTTTAATAAGTTCCAAAAGGATCAGCTCAGATGTGTTCACGCCTTACCCATGTGTGCGTGACTGTTCCCACGTGAGTAGTCTTAATAACTGAACTCACAATGTGATTTGTGTTGGCCTGAATATTGCACTGCCCACCGGCTGGCGTGGGCAGGCTGGTAAGACTGGGCAGGCTGGTCTTTGAGGATTAAGTGAGAAAAGGTGTAAGGGATAGGGGGCACCTTACTTGGAGGGTGTCCTATGTATATCGGACAACAACCCCGCCTTCCCCGCCAGCCTTCTTTGCCACCTTCCCCAGGAACCCCAAAACACCTCACTCCTCCCCTCTTCCTCCTAGTATCCCTTTCTATCCCAAAACCCAGAAACCTACCTCTCCTGTAAAGCCATTTTCTTCATTCTTTCTTCTTGGGGAGGTACTTCCACCAGGGAAGTACCTCAACCAACCACTGAACACTTTTTTGTCCTATAAATAGATTGTGATTTTTTTGAAGTTTGACGTTCTTGCTTTGTCCTGCTGAGTCCTGGGTGAAAAGTTTAGGTAACAGGAGTTTCACTGACAAATGTTTTAGACTGAATAACTAGGGAGAAACTGTTCTCATTCATGAGAGGACACAGATTTACGGTAATTCGTAGAGGAAGCAAATGTTATATGAGGACAAACGTTTTCACTCATTCAATCATAGAAACCCTACAGTACAAAAGGAGGCCATTCAGCCCACCAAGTCTGCACCAACAATAGTTCCACCCCAGACCCTATCCTCACAACCCCATACATTTACCTGACTAATCCCTCTGACCTACTTATCCTGGGACACTAGGGGGCAATTTAGCACAGCCAATCAACCTAACCCGCACATCTTAGGACTGTGGCAGGAAATCAGAGCATCTGGAGGAACCCCACGGAGGGAGAACATGCAAACTCCACACAGACAGTGACCCAACCCAGGAATCAAACTCAGGTCCCTGAAGTGTAAGGCAGCAGGTGCTAACCATTGTGCCGCTGAGTTGCCCTGCAGCGAGTGGTTTGGATTTGGGACATATGCCTGAGAGGGTGGTGGAGGCAGGTTCAATTGAAGCATTTAGAAAGGAATTGGATTGTTATCTGAAAAGGAAGGGAGTGAAGGAGAAGGTGGGAGAATGGAACCAGGAGAGTTGTTCATTTGTAGAGTCAGTACAGACATGATGGGCCAAACAGCCTTTTTCTATGCTGTAACATTTCTGCGTAAAGGTTCAGCTAACGTTATTCTTTTGCTCTGAAGGCAGCTTATTACCATATATGCAAATTGTTGCTTTTGTTAATGGCTCTGCACCACTTTCTCCCTGTAGGTGTGCGAGCCCCATAACCCATGTAAAGATGGTTCACACAACTGCCACAGGTATGCCAGGTGTATCTATCTGGGTCTCTTCAGCGAACCCATGTACAAGTGCGACTGTCGGATAGGATATGCTGGGGACGGTATTGTCTGTGGAGAAGATTCTGACCTGGATGGTTGGCCTAATGAGCAGCTGACCTGCACAGCCAATGCCACGTACCACTGTCAGAAGGTAAGGGAAAGGATCATGGCTAATCCAAGTGTGATAACCCTCAGGACTTACACAGGAAATTCCTGATTGACCTCCCAGTGGGACTCATGGAATACGAGTTCCTGTGCTAATAGGCAGTTGCCTAAATAGGTGGAACTCATATCCTGAGTCCTTGATAAAGCAGACTCCTGAGCAGGTCCAGTGATCTATCATCTGAATGAGATTCATGTACATGTACCAGATGCTTATGTGACATTTTATTGATCGTAGCCTGCACACATTCCGCTGGTTTCTGTCACATACTTCTTTTCCTACCGGTGTGACAGAGTGATTTGCATGTAAAGCAAGGACAAATGAAGTGAGGTGCGTGCTGATTGTTCACAACATTGACTGTGAGAGCCGTGCGCTCATTCTGTGTCCAAAATGTCAATATATCTTTGGTTTTTACCATTTGAAGTTGATGAGAATTCTATTAATATAGAAATGATGAAGCATTTTCTGAGTAGTTATGAAATATTCAGCACGTATTAAACGTGTTTAATCTTAATCATGGGGTCATGGTTAGTGAACAAGCCCCATTTCAAACTTGCTGCCCACTGTGCTGAAGGAGAGTAACTCATCCTAGCTGAGGTTGACCATCATTTATCTAGAAATATTGATTCACAAACCATTAAAAATAGTGAGACAGGTTACCAAAATCATAAAAATGCAAACCAAGGAGTGTAGTGAGGAGCAGGGGAAAATTGGAAAAAATAAAAGGATGTGCTGAGTTTATACAGAACTTTGGTTAGATCATGTTAAGAGTTCTGCACTCAGTTCTGGCCTCCATATTATCTCAAGGGACACTGGAGAAAGTACAAAAATGATTTGGAGGCATGGTGCCAGAAGAGAAGAGTTCCAACAATCAGGAAAAAACGTGAAGAGACTGGGCTGCTTTCACTAGAAAACAGAAGGCCAAGAGGTTACCTCAGATGACCTTTACGAAGTGATTAGATTGGGTAGATATAGAGATGTTTTCGCTCCTGGACAAGATTGTAAATGTATAAGTTATAGTCGCGAGTGAGCCCAATAAGGAACTCAGGAGAGTGGTTAGAATGTGAAGCTCACCTCTGTCAGGGGGCAGACAATGCATGCATTGAAGGAGATGTTGGATAAAGACTTGAGCAAGAAAGAAAATGTTTTTGGATGCAAAGGAAAATGGAGGGAGGAGGCTTGTGTTGAGCAAAACACCAAAGTAAACCAAATGGTATCCATTCAAACTGAAAGTCTTGTGACGTTCCATTACAGTAACAGATAAAGACATGGGGATAGTATCTAATCCCAAGGTGGTCATAAGCGACAATGGGATACTGCACACATTGCACCATTTTTATCATACTTTATGTGCATTTTGGAATTATATCCACAGATGAAGCTTGGGGTAGGACATTAATTACAAAACACGTATATGCACACAGCATGTAATCCTGACCTAACAATATTGGGTGGAATCCTAAATATCATAACTTTTTTTGATTTGATTTATTATTGCCATACATATTAGTGTACAGTAAAAAGTATTGTTTCTTGCGTGCTATACAGACAAAGCATACTGTTCACAGAGAAGGAAATGAGAGAGTGGAGAATGTAGTGTTACAGTCATAGCTACAATGTAGAGAAAGTTCAACTTAATGCAAGGTAGGTCCATTCAAAAGTCTGATGGCAGCAGGAAAGAAGCTGTTCTTGAGCCTGTGGTTCATGACCTCAAACTTTTAAAAAAAAACATTCAATTGATTTGTTTCTCGAGAAAAAGAAAATGTGCTGGAGCTTGAGAAATTGAAAATAAATTCCACAATCCTCTTGTTATCTTGGGAAGTTCTAAATGTGTTCCCAATTTGAATGGAGAGTTTTGACCTCAAACACATCACTGGAGAATCTCACAGACGGCTCACAAATCTCCCTCCAGGCAGTAATCTTACACCCAGCAGTTAGATCAGAAAAAGCAAAATGTAAGCAGAAGCATGAGTTTGAAAAAAACTCCCCACCCGATTTCCCACCTGTTAATGATTATGGCTCTCTCACTCTCACTCCCTCTCTGGCTTTTTCCCTCGACCTCTCTTATTCTTTTTTTCTTGACATCTCACCCACCATCTCCCTCACTTTTTCCCTCTTCCTCTCTCTTGCTCTCTTTTCCTGTTTCTCTTACTCTTTTTCCAACTCTTCCTTCTTTTTCCCACTATCTTCCAGTGTTACCCCCCTCTCATTTTTCTTTTCTGTCTATTTTGCTCTCTCTGTCTCCCTCGCTCTCTCTAACTGGCTCCATGGTCAGGATTTTATAGCCTCACTTGGGTGAGACTGGAAGCTCCCTTCCGAGGTCAACAGAGATTTCCATTGTCGGATTCTCTCTCGCCATGGAAACGGAATGGACAAGGTGGTAGAATTCTGGTCTATCTCTCTCATTGTTTCTTTCCCTCCATTTCTTATTTTATCATCTCTCTAGCTGACTCTCTCACGCTGTCTTTATATCCCTCATTGACTCTCTCCCCTTCCCTCCTTCTCTTGCCTTTTCTCCATCTCTCTTGCTCTATCTCTCTCACAAGTCTTCAATTTGTTTAAGCAAGTTTAATTCCCCTAATTTTCTAATATAAAAAATTAATATTGGGCATGTTGCACTCTGAATGTTTAATGAATTTACATATGAGCATAAGAGACCATTTGGCCCATTGAGTCTGCTTTGCCATTCATAGAGATCATGACTAATCTATATGTACCTCTCTCTGGTCACCACACTATCAGGAGAATATGGAAGCTTTGGAGGGAGTACAGCACAGGATGTTGCCTGTTGTTGGAGGATAGAAACTATGAGGAGAGATTGAATAAACTGAGATTGTTCTTCCTGAAAAAACAGAGGCTAAGGGGCGACCTGACAGAAGTTTATAAAATTATGAGGGGTATATTCAGGGTGAAGAGTAGAAAGCTTTTTCCCTGGGCAGAAATGACAATTTCAAGGGGGCTCAAGTTCAAGATAAGGGGGGAAAGGTTCAGTGGAGATGTGAGGGGGAAGATTTTTACACAGAGGGTGGTGGGAGTCTGGAATGCACTGCCAAGTGAGGTGATTGAGGCAGATACATTAGCAACATTGAAGATTATCTGGATAGACGCATGAACAGATGGGGAATAGAAGGAAACTGGCAGTTGGTCTAGATACAACAACGTGATCGGCGCAGGCTTGGAGGGCCGAAGGGCCTGTTCCTGCGCTATTCTTTGTTCTCTTCTGTTCTCTTTGTTCTTTGAAGCCACATTGCACACTGACAGTGATCCCGACATTATAGATATCCACTGTTAATATCTAGGTGGGAGCAGATAGGCATCAGGATTATGACTTCAGTGCTACATTTTTACGAATTCTGCCATAAACATTTCTCTATTTTAAAAATAAAATCTGGCCATTAAAGGCTGGGATCCATTAAGCTGTCGATTGTGGTAAAAACCCATCTGGTTCACTAATGTCCCTGAAGGAAGGAAATCTGCCGTTCTGAGCCAGTCTGGCCTACACGTGACTCCAGAGCCACAGCAATGCGGTTGACTCTCAACGACACTCAATTGTATCCGGGGCAGCGACAATAAATGCTGAACTTGCCACAGCGACATTTATATTCCCAATAGTGTATTTTTTTGAAAAACACTCTTGTCAGTGGCTGTCTGTCGACAGTCTCACATTAATGGGTTTTAGGACAATTACGACCGTTCAGCATTAAGTTTTTGAACATCAGCATGCTGGTTGGAATCTGGCGACTATCAGCTGGAGGAGTAAGAGTCAGAAAAAAGGGATTTTATATTCAACTGCTCTGCCAAAAAGAAAAGCTAACTCACACATTTCTTTGACAAATGAACAGAATCGGTATTGCTGCGAGATTGATAGACTGTCACATTTTCCCATTTAGAAAAGGGAGGATGTGAATGGATTGTATCAAAGTTGAGGGTCCAGAGTCTTGATGGATGGGGCCGTGGCTTTGCACTGTGACGAAAGCTCTCCTCAGTCGTAACTGCAGATACTGACAGCAATAATCACCCATTAAAGTGTCACCAGCATTGGAAAAGCTCCCTGAAGTAGACCAGGCTCGTGAAGAAAACTCTTTCAATGGAAGGCTCCCAAGGCAATTCCTTTTTTCTCTCTGTCTCGTGGGGCTTTCCAGAATATTTTGGGCAAATCAGGAGATGAGGCCTGCAGAACTTCACAACTGAGAGAATTCTCAATGAGATAATGTTTGGGCTATTTCCCAACTGTTGGATGAAAATGATTCCATTCTTTCTGACACGCAACTTCTGTCTGTGAATTCAGTCAACGCATTCTGACTTCCTAGTAACTGTTCTTTTTTTTGTGAACCCCTGAACAGGATAATTGTCCACATCTGCCCAATTCTGGACAAGAGGACTTTGACAAGGATGGAGTAGGTGACGCTTGCGATAAAGATGATGATAACGACGGCATAAATGACGAGAGGGTGAGTTCTAGAACCTTCTTTTTTGTTTCTCACACCCACGAAAGAAAGATACGATTATGGAGATGTGTGCACCAATGTGTCTCAAATCCATGGGGATAAAATGGGGACCTCCCCTCCATCTTTTTTCTCCTTCCAGGACAATTGCCCTCTGCTCTACAATCCCCGGCAGTTTGACTATGACAAAGATGAAGTGGGCGACCGATGTGACAACTGTCCCTATGACCACAATCCAGCACAGATCGACACGGACGGAGACGGGGAGGGTGATGCCTGCTCAGTTGACATTGATGGAGATGGTGAGTGTGATGGCAGAGCAATGTGCCAACTCTATCAGGGCTGGTTCGTACCTCAGTTTGGTGGGTGCATGTGGCTCCTAGGCACCAGAGTGAGGTGTCACTGGGTATTGGAGTGAAAGTAAGTCTGATCCAGACAACAGGTAGCAAATCTGAGAGGTCATAGCATCAGGAAAGAATTGCTCTAGAAAAGAGAATGTCAGTCAGTGACTTGATAAAGGTCATTGAGATTATAGAAGAGCTCAGTAGCATAGATGGAGAGATTTTCCAATTCAAATTCCCTTCCCACATCTTGTGGCGCACTGAGACAAACTTTCCTCTACTTCCATAGCTAGTATTTCCCAGAACAAATCAATAGTCTGTCGACAGAGGCTTATGGCTTGAGGGACACAACTCCAAATTAAGCGTGGCTGATCAGGAGCCTCTCCTGTTTCTCCTGCTAACCATTGATGTGTTTGGAAGGATTTACAGGTTGACACTTTACCTGTTTGGCTGCATTATGAATGCATCTTCCTTGGCCATCAGGTCCTGGGCTGGGACTTGAACCCAGAACTTCTGACTCAGAGGCAAGGACGCTAACCCACTGTGCCGCAAGACCTCAGGGAAAGTGTAAACTAGCGACTATAAAGGATCACATAGTCATTATGAAACCCAAGAAAGAATTCAAGGAACAACCCCTTTACATAGGAAATGAGGAGAATGTGGAAGTTAGGAATAGTGGAGAGACATGAAGGGAAAGAGAGAAAAATACATGAGGAGCGAGGAATAAAGGAATCTACATATATGGTTAGTTGAAGGTTGGTGTGGGCGGAGGAGGCTTGTGTGGAGTATGGACCAATTGGGCTAAATGTCTGCGTCTGTGTTGTAAATTCCATGTCATTCTGATTCATGTTTAGCATGGTGAGGAAGGCATAATCCCATTTAGAATTGCGGGTCAAAATTCAACACTCTCAGGCCAGGGAGAGCACACAAGCAAATGTTCCCAGCACTATGTCCCAATGTGCAAGATGCCTTAGATAGGAGGGTACCTCTTTCGGACATTAAGGGTTGATGTAGCAGAGCAAATAACCTAACCTACATATCTTTGGACTGTGGGAGGAAACCGGAGCACCCGGTGGAAATCTACACAGACGCAGGGAGAACGTACAAACTCCACACAGACAATGACCCAAGCTGGGAATTGAACCCGGGTCCCTGACACTGTGAGGCAGCAGTGCTAACCACTGTGCCACCATACTGCCCTAAAAAATATTTAAGCCATATCTGTAAAAGGTTAATGGGTTCTTACAGATTAATGGATGGACCAACATTAAAACATGGAGCTGATTGAATCTGTATATTGAGCTACTGAATGCTGTCACTATTACTTTAACAATCTTCCTCTGATATCAACAGATATCTTGAATGATAATGACAACTGTCCTTACGTTTACAATACTGACCAGAGAGACACAGATCAGGATGGTGTTGGAGACATGTGTGACAACTGCCCACTTATGCATAACCCTGACCAGGTAAAAATAAACATTAGCTGATGCTGTTGTACCTAGATTGGTCGTGTAATGCACTGGTGATGTGATGGGCATTGGCAGTGTAATGGACATTGGCAGACCCATCTCCTTGGTTGGCTCTTAATGCCCTCAGTACAAGAAGGGATAGGCAACAAAAACTGATGTGCCAGCAATACCCACATTGCAAGAACAAGTAAAAATCTGCCTTCCTGTCGAAACTTCAGCAGACTAACTGATTATCTGTTAGCTATAGCTCAGTTGATAACATTGCTGCCGCTGAATCAGGAAGTCATGGGTTTGTAATCTTACTCCTGAGCACAAAAATGCAGGCTGACACCCCCATGATGATCTGACCAAGTGCTGCACTGTCAGAGACGCTGTCTTATTAAACAAGTAGGCAGCATGATAGCACGACAGTTAGCGCTGCTGCCTCACAGCGCCAGGGACCCAGGTTCAATTCTGGCCTTGGGTGACTGTCTGTGTGGAGCTTGCACGTTCTCCCTGTGTCTGCGTGGGTTTTCTCTGGGTGCTCCAGTTTCCTTCCACGCTCCAGAGATGTGCGGGTTAGGTTGATTGGCCTTGTTAAATTGCCCCCTAGTGTCAGGGGAATTAACAGGGTAAGTGCATGGGGTTATGGTGTTTGGGCCTGAGTGGTATTGTTGTCATGCAGCCTCAATGGGCTGAATGGCCTCCTTACACAGTGTAGAGATTCTATGACTCTAAGTCTTTAAAGAGATTCCTTACTTTCCCTCAGTTGGACGTAAAAGATCCAATGGCCAATATTTTGATAAAGAGCAGTGGAGTTCTTTTGGTTAATACTTCAGAGACTAACGCAGATTACTTTATCATTGTCACACGGAGCTTGCTAAGCACAAACTGGCTGCTGAGTTGACCACACTTTGAAAGTGCATAATTGCTGATAAAATGTGGTCCAAAGTTGTGAAAGGCACTATATAAATGCCCGTCTTTCTGTTTTATGTAATTGTAATGATTTTAATCAGGCCATTGAGGTTGGTCAATTGGAATAGGAACTCCCTGATTAAGGAGTCAATTGACGGAGCAATCAGGGAGTCTTTTCCTTGTATACAGCCAGGCGTGTCAGTTCCTCTGATACTCCGGAAGGTAGAGAGTAGACTGTGAGCACTCTGCATGCTGCTGTTGGAATTGTTAATAAAGGGATTTTGGTGAAGGGACTTTGATGATTTTTCCCAGTAATCATGGTTGCTGACTATGTGTGACACTGTCCTGCAGGAAGACTCTGACTCTGACCTGGTGGGCGATCAGTGTGACGACAATGAGGATATTGATGAGGACGGCCACCAGAACAACCTGGACAACTGCCCGTACGTCGCCAATTCCAACCAGGCTGACCATGACAAGGATGGCAAAGGGGACGCCTGCGACCCTGACGATGACAACGATGGGGTCCCTGACGGGAGGGACAACTGCCGACTCGTCCCCAACCCTGACCAGGTCGACTCTGATGGTAAGAGTTCCCCTCAGTGACATAGAATCCCGACGATGCAGAAGGAGGCCATTCGGCCCATCTTGTCTGCACTGACAACAATCCCACTTGTCCCCGTAACCCCACATATTTACCCTTGCTAATCCCCTGACACTAAGGGCCAATTTAACATGGCCAATCGACCTAATCCCTACATCTTTGGAGTGTGGGAGGAAACTGGAGCACCCGGAGGAAACCCACACAGACATGGGGAGAATGTGCAAACTCTGCACAGACAGTGACCCAAGGCGGGAATTGAACCTTAATTGAATTAATGTGGAAAAGTGTGAGGTAATGCACTTTGGCAGGAACAATAAATGTGTAGAGTATAGGGCTAATGGTAGGGCTCTTAATAGTGTTGAGGAACAGAAGGATCTTGGTGTATGTGTCAATAGATCCCTGAAAGTAGGCAGTCAAGTGGATAAAGTTGTTAAGAAGGCATATGGAGTCTTAGCTTTTATTGGTAGGGGGATTGAATTTAGGAGCCGCAGCATCATGTTGCAACTGTACAAAACTCTAGTGCGGCCGCACTTGGAGTATTGTGTGCAGTTCTGGTCCCCACATTATAAGAAAGATGTGGAGGCATTGGAGAGGGTACAGAGGAGGTTTACCAGGATGTTGCCTGGTATGGAGGGCAGGTCCTATGAAGAGAGGTTGAAGGATTTGAGGTTGTTTTCGTTAGAAAGGAGGCGGCTAAGAGGGGATCTTATTGAAGCATATAAGATGATTAGAGGTTTAGATAGGGTGGACAGTGATAGCCTTTTTCCTAGGATGGAGAAAGCTAGCACGAGGGGACACAGCTTTAAATTAAGGGGTATGAGTTATAGGACGGATATCAGAGGTAGGTTCTTTACTCAAAGAGTGATTAGGGAGTGGAATGCCCTGCCTGCAGCTGTTGTAGATGCGCCAAGTTTGGTGGCGTTTAAGAGGTTAATTGATAAGTATATGGAAGAGAAGGGAATGGTTTAGTTTGGAGGGGCATTGCTTTTTATTTTGGTCGGCACAACATCGAAGGCCGAAGGGCCTGTTCTGTGCTGTAATGTTCTATGTTCTATGTTCTAACCTGGGTTCCCTCGTGCTATGAGGCAGCAGTGCTAACCACTGTGCCACTGTGCTGTCCCCAGTCTCAGGAATGATGACGGTAGATGATGATTGATACGTTCATGCTATGTTTTTTAAAATTCTTTTATAGATGTAAGTGTGGTTGGCTTGGCCAACATGTATTGACATCCCTCATTGCCCTGGTGTCTGGGGTCCCTTTAAATATGCAAATGAGGATTCTACACCATGTGGGGAGATGGTGGTGGTCATGTCACTGGGCTAGTAATTCAGAGACCCAGGCTAATGCTCTGGGGACACACGTTCAAATCCAACCACGAATGCTGGAGGAATTTAAAATTAACTAATAAATCTGAAATATAAATCAAGGCTCAGTAATAGTGACCAAGGAAAACATTACAGTTGTTTAAAAAAATCCAACTTGTTCACTTTAGAGAAGGAAATCTGCCATTCTTACCCGATCTGGCCTACATGAAATCAGTGAAATATCCCTCTTAATATTCTGGAGGGGGTGATTTTCCTACCCTGCTGGACTGCTTTTGTAGCACAATGGGCCAGGAGACTCTATGGGAGGCCATTTTGTGAGCTCCCTGGTTGAGGCGGGGGGTGGTCACAGTCTCCACATGTCTCCCAGGGCTGGATTTCTGGTGCGTGGTGCTGCCTAATTTATGCTAATGAGAATTTTGATATAATTTGAATAGTATTAATAGGCCTGGGACTGAAGTCTCCAGGCTTACTAGCCTCTTTCCCCCCCCATCCACTTCCCTGGTTCCTCCCTCACATCCCTGCCAGGATTGGTTCACTCCAGTGGGATTTACAACAGCTCCCCACTCCTCTGAGTGAAGGAGGGTTGGGTCAATTGGAACCACCTGCAGGGCTGGTGCCCCCTGGGCATGGGCACCCTGGTAGTGCCAGCCTTGCTCTCTGGCACTGCCCAAGGTGACAATGTCCAGGGGCTCCTGCCCATTGGGCATGGGGCACTGCCAATAGGATGGGGCCTAATGGTGTCAGGGCTTGGGGCGGGGTGAGTGCATGATTGGTAGGGATAGGGTCCCACAGCCATTTTGCAATGGGGTGCCTGGAGGGGCATCAGGATGTTATCCTGTTGCCCCCACGAAGGGGCTGCAACAGTGAGAAGCTCATACTCTTGATTATAGCCTTTCCTGTGGAGGAGATTCCTGTCCACATTGATTACTGAGGACTTTCCGAATTTTAACATCTTTACAAGGTTTCCAAGGGCCCCTCCATTTTGGGGTGCCCTCAAATTCTCCTACATGTTTCCACATGGAGGGGTTGCCAGTGATACAAGCCCTCTGATTGGGCTTTACATCACAGAAACCAGTCTGCCATCTTTGACTGGATAGCAAACGCTGGCAAGGCCGCCTTCCAGAAGATTCCAGTGGTTGACACGCCTCTGACCCGTATAGTTTGATACCCAGGAATGACCCTGACAGGAGCCTAAACATCCAGCCTAATGTTTTCTAATCACATGACTACACAATGCGCCATCTTTGCCTTCTCTTTCCCAGCTAGTTGGTCTGTGCATTAGGAATTAACCCCTTTTGAATTTTCCTGGTAGGTGATGGCAGAGGGGATGCATGCAAGGATGACTTTGACAATGACAGCATCCCAGATATTTACGACGTGTGCCCTGAGAACAACGCCATCAGTGAGACAGACCTGAGGAAATTCCAGATGGTCCACCTGGATCCAAAGGGGACGACACAAATTGATCCGAACTGGGTCGTGCGTAACCAGGGCAAGGAGCTCCTGCAGACAGCCAACTCTGACCCTGGTCTCGCTGTCGGTAAGTAATAAGGAGGAGGCGGTCTGATGGATTCAGGTGCCTGTTCCCCATGTCAGTGGACATCAAGGCTTAGATTCATAGAATCCCTACAGTACAGAAAGAGGCCATTTGGCCCTTTGAGTCTGCACTGACCACAATCCCACTACCCCGTCATCCCTACATATTTACTCACTAATCCCTCTAACCCACGCATCTCAGGCCTTTAACGGTCAATTTTTAGCATGGTCAATTAACCTAACGCATACATCTTCGGACTGTGGGAAGAAACCGGAGCACCCGGAGGAAACCCACAGAGACACAAGGAGAATGTGCAAACTCCACACAGACAGCAACCCAAGCCGGGAATCAAACCCAGGTCCCTGGAGCTGTGAAGCAGCAGTGCCAACTAGGTAGGCTTGAGGCCTACCTGGTGTCCAATTCACCTCGCACCAGCCAAAGTGGCTGATCAGCGTATAGTGAGTGGAATATTGGATATTAGCAATCGTGCTAAGATCATGAGGACTGGCAGAGAGTGAGGACAAAGGCTTTTCTCAGGATGGCAGCCAGTGACTAGTAGTGTGCCTCAGGGGTCAGTGCTGGGACTACAACTTTTCACAATATATATTAACAATTTGAAAGAAGCCACTGTTGCTAAGCGTATAGATGACACAAAGATATGCAGAAGGACAGGTAGTATTGAGGAAGCAGGGAGGCTACAGAGGGACTTAGACAGGATGGGAGAATGGGCAAAGAAGCGGCAGATGGAAAAGTGTGAGTTATGTACTTTAGAAGGAAGAATGGAGGCATCAGCTATTTCCTAAATGGGAAAATGTTTGGGAAATCAGAAATACAAAGGGACTTGGAGACTTTGTTCAAGATCCTCTTAAGGTTAACATGCAGGTTCAGTTGACAGTTAGGAAGGCAAATGCAATATTCACATTCATGTCAAAAGGGCGACAATGCAAGAGCTGCATAAGGCTCTGGTCAGCCCCCATTTGGAGCATTGTGAGCAGTTTTGGACCCCATATCTAAGGGAGGATGTGCTGGCCTTGGAAAGGGTCCAGAGAAGGTTCACAAGATTGATCCCTGGAATTAACTGCTTGTCGTATGAGGAACGGTTAAGGACCATAGGTCTGTAATTGTTGGGAGTTTAGAAGGATAAGGGGGGAATATTATTGAAATTTACAGGATACTGTGAGATCTGGATAGAGTGGACATGGAGACCTAATAGTTTCTACTATTAGGAAAAACTAGAACCTCAGGCTAAAGTAACAATCCTTTAAAACAGAGATAAAGAGGAATTTCTTCAGCCAGAGAGTGGTGAATCTGCAGAACTCTTTGTCGCAGAGGGCTGTGCAGGCCAGGTCATTGAGTATCTTTAAGACAGAGATAGATAGGTACTTGATTAATAAGGGGATCAGGGATTATGGGGAAAAAGACAGGAGAATGAGGATGAGAAAAATATCAGCCATGATTGAATGGCGGAGCAGACTCAATGGGCCGAGTGGCCTAATTCTGCTCTTATGTCTTATGGTTTAAGACCTCATAACTCATACTAATTAAAGTTTTTTCTAATAATGGAGGTAATGGCCTAGTGGTATTATCACTAGCTTACTAATAGAGAATCTCAGCTAATGTTCTGGGGATCTGGGTTCGAATCTCGCCACAGCAGATGATAGAATTTGAATTCAATAAAAAGACCTGGAATTCTGAATCTACTGATGATCATGAAACTATTGTTGATTGTCTTCTGCTGCTGAGTTGCGACTGCTCTGAGGAGAACCGTCTCCCTTGATTATCCGTAGGTTTTGACCAGTTCAATGCCATCGACTTCAGTGGAACTTTCTACGTTAACACGGACCGAGATGATGACTACGCTGGCTTCGTCTTTGGTTACCAGTCCAGCAGCCGCTTTTATGTGGTGATGTGGAAGCAAGTTACCCAGACCTACTGGGAGGAGAAGCCCTCCAAGGCACATGGTTACGCTGGGGTTTCCCTTAAGGTGGTCAACTCCACCACAGGCCGGGGAGAGCACCTGCGGAACGCACTCTGGCACACCGGCAACACCCGCGGACAGGTAACCACTGCCCCAGCTGCCACTTACCTTCAAACCCTCGTGCCCCTCACCATCAAACCCTCGTGTCTGTTTACTCACCAGCTTTGCTTGAGAAAAGGGTTACATTACACAGAATATACACCACAGAAATAAGCCATTCGGCCCAACACATCTATGCTGGTGTTTCTGCTCCAAATGAGCCTCTTCTCACCTTATGTCACCCAATCCCGTCAACATATCCTTCTGCTTGATTCCTTTAAAGGCATCTATACTACTCCCTCATATTCATTCCCCAGTCTCCCAATCAGCCCAATAACATCAGCCATCCAGTATCAAGGATCGTGAACAGCAACTTAAAAGGGATTTTCCAGCCCCCTCTCTGAGTGGATTTTCCAGACCCATCAAAGTCAACAGAGATATGAATTGCTCACCATCTGCCGCAAAGGAGGGGTAGGGGAGGCAGAAAATCCCACATATGGTTTACTTTAAAAGGGAAAAGTATAATTCACAACACAAAACAGATGTTACAGTCTCAGATATGCCAGCCTTCTGGGAAGCAGGTGATACCAATAGATGGACAAAGCTTAGCGAATCAACGCCACTTTAGTGGAAACGCATTTCCCGCAGATCATTCTCCTCTGATGCTAGTGCGAATCTGTTTGTGTTTCAGGTACGAACCTTATGGCATGACCCCAAGAATGTTGGATGGAAGGATTACACTGCCTACAGATGGCACCTCATCCATCGTCCCAAAACAGGCTTCATCCGGTAAGCAGCACATTGCAGCCACACTGCCGGTCAGGAACAGGAGAGAGTCCTTGGAAAATCCTATATACATCTGGGACATTTCCTCCACTGGAAAGGTGAAGGGGAGCGGATTAAAGTTTTAGGAAGTTACATTATACAGCGATGGGAGAGACACAGCCTGATCTGTTCCTGCCTTTTTTGTAAGCTGGTTAAGAAGTTTGCCAGGAAGAAGGAGAGAGAGCACAGAAGGATTTTATGCAAATGATGTCAGAGATATAGCTAAGATGTAGAGAAAGATCAACTTAGTGCGAGGTAGGTCCATTCAACAGTCTGGTGGCAGCAGGGAAGAAGCTGTTCTTGAGTCGGTTGATACATGTTGTCAGATTTTTGAGAAGGTAAGTAGAGGAAACCTTATTTCACAAGTCCATTAGCCAGCAATCAGAGAGGACAGTTTTAGATGTCTAGTCAAAGAACATAAGGGAAGTGAAGAGAACATTTTTGACTCTGGCTCGCTCAGATCTGAGACACATTTGCAGGATTGATGGAGATCGGAAGAATCTGGGATTGCTGGTAGAAGAAAGCAGAATGCTTATTGTGAAAATAAAAAACATCCAAAGAGATGGGGAGAGGATAGATGAAAGGCGGGACAGCTCTGAAATAAGTTCCAGTTCAAAAGGACAACATTTTTAAAATCTGGTGTAGCAATGTATGAATATAACAACAACTTATATTTATGTAGCATCTCTAACTTCAGGAATTCTCCCAAAGTGCTTCACAGGAATATTATAATACAGATGTTTGACACCGAGCCACATAGGACATAAGAACATAAGTACATAAGAAAAAGGAGCAGGAGTAGGCCATCCAGCCCTTCGAACCTGCCCCACCGTTCAACAAAATCATGGCTGAGTGGATCTGTTCCACTTTCCCGCTTTCTCCCCATAACCCTTAATTCTCTTGTCTATCAGAAACCTATCTACCCGTAACAAATATATTCAGTGAGGTAGCCTCCACCACTTCAACAAGTAGAGAATTCCAGAGATTAACCACCTTTGGAATGAAGAAGTTCGTCCTCAAGTCCGATCTAAACTGCACCCCCCTTATTTTGAGGCTGTGCCCCCTAGTCCTGCTATCCTTTCTAAGCGGGAGGAATCTCTCCGTCTCTACTCTATCCATCCCCTTCATCATCTTCTATGTCTCTATGAGATCCCCCCCCCCCTCAGCCTTCTAAACTCTAACGAGTATAAACTTAGTCTACTCAATCTCTCCTCTTAGGCTAACCCCCTCATCTCCGGTAGCAGCCTAGTGAACGTTCTCTGCACTCCCTCCAAAGCCAATATATCCTTTCGCAAATGCAGTGACCAAAACTGCATACACTACTTCAGCTGCGGCCTCACCAGTGCCCTGTACAGTTGCAACAAGACCTCCCTGCTTTTATATTCTATCCTCCTCGCTATAAAGACCAACATTCCATTCGCCTTCTTGATCACCTGCTGCACCTGCAGACTGGGTTTTTGCAATTCATGCGCAAGGTCCCTCTGCACCATAGCATGCTGCAGCATTTTGTCTTTTAAATAATAATCCTTCCTACTATTATTTCTACCTTGCTAACATTATAATCCATCTGCCAGGTCCTCACCCACTCACTCAGCCTATCCAGATCTCTCTGCAGACTTTCCACACCTTCCACGCAATTTGCTTTTCCGCTAATCTTCGTGTCATCAGCAAATTTCATTACCCTATACTCAGCCCCTTCCTCCAGATCATCTATGTATATGGTAAACAGTTGATGCCCCAGCACCAATCCCTGGGGCACTCCACTAGTCACCAACTGCCAATCAGAATAGCACCCATTGATTCCAACTCTCTGCTTCCTATTGGACAACCAATTCTCTATCCACACTAACATCTTATCCCCAACTCCATGCACCCTAACCTTCTGCAGCAACCTTTTGTGAGGCATCTTATCAAACGCCTTTTGGAAATCTAAAGACACCATATCCATCGGTTCCTCTGTCTACCGCACTAGTCACATCCTCATAGAAATCCAATAAATTTGTCAAACACGACTTCCCCTTTACAAATCTGTGCTGCATCTGTTTGATCAAACCATTCTTTTTTAGGTGCCTCTAGGAGGTATCTGATTACATGATTAAAAGTTTGGCCAAAGGTCAGTTTGAAGAAGTTAAAGGCAGACTGTGAGATAGAGAGTGGAGAGGCTTGGGGAGTGAATTCCAGAGCTTGGGACTTCAGCATAGCCACCAATGGTGAAACGATTATAATTGGGAATGTAAAAGAGGCTGGGATTAGAGGAGCGCAGATATCTCGGAAGGTTGTGGGACTGGAGGAGATTCCGCCAAAAGGGAGGAGCGAGACTGCAGAGAGTTTGGAAACAGGGATGTGATTTTGACATGTTGATTGACGAAAAGCCACAGCAGTACAGTGAGTACAGGGTGAAAGGTGGATGGGATTTAGCTGAGGGTCAAGACGTAAACAGCAGAGATAAACTGACCTCACATTCTGGGAGGGTTGGAATGGGGGAGAGCAGCAAGGAATGGGTTGGAACAGTCGAGTCTGGAGGTAACAAAGGCATGAATGAGGTCTTCAGCAGCTGAGACGTGGGTGACATTAGGCAATGTTATGATGGTGGAAATAGTCTTACTGATGGCAGCACAGTGGTTAACACTGCTGTCTCACAAGCCAGGGACCCGGGTTCAATTCTCGGCTTAGGTCTCTGTGTGGAATCTGCATGTTCTGCAGGTTTCCTCTGGGTGCTGTGGTTTCCTCCCACAGTCCAAAGAGATGTGGATTATGTTGTTTAGCCATGCTAAGTTGTGGCATGGCAGACAGTGGGGGTGAACTATGGAAAGATCCATTGACTTCAGTCAGGATTTTCCAGTTTCAGGATAAGCGACCCTGAAAAATCCCGCCCTATGTCTCATTATATGTCTCAGTATCCATTCTTGCTGAATTACATTCCTATAAAGCACCTTGGGGCAGGTTAAAGGTGTCACAGAAATCCCAGGTTGGCATTTTTGCTAATTCACACAACCTGTCACTCTGACACATGGCACACACATGAGGTGGGGGAGGAATTCTTGTGTGTTGTCAGATTCCTGATTCCCAGTAGGGAAACTACAGATGGACCATTAAAACATTCACATGACATTTTTCTGGCCTTCGGAAGTAGCTGTGCAAGTCACTTGGTGACATTGAAGATTGCTGCCCATCACCAGCTTTGTGAGGACAGTTTGGGATGGGTAATAAAGGCTGGCTTAGCCAGTTGATGCTCACATTGTCTGAATGAATAAAAAGATAAACTTGCATTCAGGCATCAGGCCATCTGAGTTGAAATGGTTAATGTCTCCATTAAAATGGCAGCAAGTGGGATGTCATTTGAATTCTTCATGGGGGTGTACCTTTTGAAAAAGGTCAGTCGATATCATAAAGTCATTGGGTGGAATTTTACTGCCTCGCTCAAGAATGTAAAACCCTGTCCGAGATCAATGGACTTTTCCATGATCCAACCCTCACCCTCTCCAATCCCATGGTGGGCGGGTAAATTACTGACCATAGAGTCACAGAGATATATGGAAACAGGCCCTTCAGCCCAACTCCTCCGTGCTGATCAGATTTCCAAAACTGAACTAGACCCATTTACCTGTGTTTATCCCATATCCCTCTGAGCCTTTCCCACCCAGGTACCTATCCAAATTCTTTTAAATGTTATAATTGATCATTGCCATCAGCTCATGCTCTGATCAATGTGAATCCATTAGATTCAATACAATCTTGTTAAAATAGAATCATAGAACTCGAATCATCGAGTTTACAGCATGGAAAAAGGCCATTTGGCCCAACTTGTCCATGCTGCCCTTTTTTTTGAATTTCTAAGCTAGTCCTAATTGCCTGTATTTGGTTCCTATCACTCTATACCCATAAAACCTATCTTACCCATCTAAACGCAAACTGGAAATCTGATAGTGAAACATCGCCCAGACAGTTATCAACAAGTCTGCCAGTAAAGGGGGGAGGTAATGATGGATATTTCCTTCTGACTGCATCAGTGAACCTAACAATGGGGCAGAGCAAGTCTCCTCTGTAAAGGAGCAGTAACACTGAAAAGTGGGATTTTCAATTCTGCTCTTCTCTCTGTAGGGTGGTGGTCTATGAAGGGAAGCAAATCATGGCTGACTCTGGCCCTATCTATGATAAGACGTTAGCAGGCGGCCGACTAGGGCTCTTTGTCTTCTCCCAGGAAGCCGTCTACTTCTCTGACCTTAAGTACGAGTGTCGAGGTAAGCCTGTCTAAATCTGTATGTCCGCATTGTCATTGCACACCACATCCCATATCCCCCCAGAGTATGGCACCGATCACAACAGCGGATTCAACTTGGGAATGAGCTGGGGTTTTCCGGTCCTGCCCGGGTCAGGAATGGGCCCCTGGTGGGGCGGAAAATGTGGAGAGCATCCTAAAGTCCATTGACTTTGGACAGGAATTTCTGATGCTTGTCAGGACTGGAAAATCCCCACTTATGGGCCAGAATTCTCAGCCTGTATGCTGGAAGGCAGCAGGGAGCTACAGTCTAGGCATTGCACCCTTTTGAATGAAACAAAAGCATTGGTGGGGGGAGGGGGGGGGTGGGGGGGGAAAGGGAATCAACAGTCTCATGGCACTTTATCCATAATGTCTCAGCCAGTCAGAGTCACCTTGCCAGCCAATCAGCATCCTTTTCTCAGACAGCATAAATTGTTGCACCCTTTGAAATTTGGTATTCTTGGATCTGTCCTGACCAGGACGAGGCAAAAAACACTGCCAGCAGCAAGACCCACCCTACCCCTTTCGTTAGCACGATTTCATTTTCCCTTCAAACCCCACGGCTATAAAGAGTCTTATCAGTGGGGTGACATAGTCACTTAGTAGTTGGCACATTTGCCTCACGGTGCCAGGGACCTGGGTTTGATTGCCAGCCTTGGGTCACAGTCTGTGTGGAGTTAGCATGTTCTCCCTGGGTCTGTGTGGGCTTCCTCCGGGTGCGCCCGTTTCCTCCTACAGTTCAAAGATGTGCGGGTGGGATGCATTGGCCGTGCTAGATTGACCCTTAGTGTCAGGAGGGCTAGCTAAGGTTTTGAGGATAGAGCTTGAGTGAGATTGTGGTTGGCGCAGATTCAATGGGCTGAATGGCTTTCTTCTGCAGAGGGAACAAAAATCAGGGTTTGCAAACACAGAGAATTTCCACTGTAACACCACGCCTTGTCTTGTTTTTTTTTCTCTCTGCAGATAACTGAGTAGCTGCCTGCAGCGCGCGTCGTGGTGGGGTGGGGGTGGGACGCTGAACATGCTGTGCAGCATCGTCACCTCAGCCGGACTGGGAGTCCCGATTCCCGCCCACTCTCCCCTCGCTGGCTTCCTGAGTGTAACCTCTGACCTTCCCCCCATTCCCACTCCAATCCCACACTCCCTTCCCCCATCCCAATCCCCTTTCCTCCCCCACCCACAACACCCGCCTTCAGCCAACTGTGGTGACCCACTCTCGCTGTGTACCAGCTCTGCGAGCAGCCTGCCAGAGACACCACAACGGAGACGCTAAAATCCGAAGGAAAGCTGATGGTATCTCAAAAGGAGTCTCGCTACCGTGACTGTACCCACATAGAGGGACTAGTGATCATTTAACAGACTTATCGTACTGAAATATAAGCCCCGCTGTTACTATTTTCTAATAAGGCTGTTGTCAAGCGATCAAGCAGCAGACTTTTTTTTAAGACAAAAGAGAAAGGCTGATTTAACAAATGTTTAAAACAAAATGACGTCTTCTGGGATACATTAATGAATTACAAAAAAAAAGTTTTTAAAACCACTTTGTTTACAACTTTTTCTATCACATTTCATTGTCTGTATATAAAAGCTTTTTAGCTATTGGTATTACAGATGGCACAGCTAATGCAGCAATGGCGTACGAATTCTATAAACACTCTTATGTACAACTTAATCGATTAACTGACATGCCAGTCCCTCTCTCTCTCATCCGAGAACTGAGCTGTGACTGGTATTCGGGTGGGAAACCACAAACCAATAATGTATGGGCTTAATCTGAATATATGGAGATATGGATCTATCTATATTCTATATATCGCATATCATTTTTGTTCTGTTTTTTTAAACACACGCATTGCAGATTCATTCAAAGTTAGTGACGATTATAGGAAACTCTTTCTGACTTGCGAAGCAACCAACGACTCTTTTCTGTGGCCCTGCTCTATTTCCCACACCGACCCTCCCACCCTCTCTCTTTCTGCACCCACTCTCTCTCCCCCAACCCTCTCTCTCTTTCTCTCTCACCCTCTCTCTCCCCGCAACTTCTCTCTCCCTCAACCTCTCTCTCTCTATCCCCAACCCTCTGTCCCTCTTCACTGCCATCCCCATCCTCTCTCTGTCTCTCTCTTCCCCCTATCCTCTTTCTCTCTCCCCTGCCATCCACTCACCCTGTCCCCCACCGCCATCCCCAACCTCTCTCCCCACCACACCACCCCTTTCTCTCTCCCCCACCATCCCCATCTTCTCTCTTTTTTCCCCCACTTTCCACCCTCTCTCACTCCCCTCTCCCTCTTTCCCCCACCATCTCTTCTCTCTCTGCCTCACACCTGCTCACCCTTTCCCCCTATCCCCCCATCCTCTCTCCCCGCCAACCCACCTCCCTCACCCACCCCCTTCCCCCATTTTCTTTTGGATGAGGAACATGGGAATCGTTCCACAAGTCATCGCAAAGTGCGCCCTGGAAAGATGAAACAGTTTGCAGAGGGCGAGGGGGCAAAAGATGTGAATATTTAGATTGTATCATATTTTGCTATTTAATTTATTTATGGTTTTATTCTCTCTTTCTCTCTCTTTCCCCCCTTTCCTTTCTTTCAAAAAAAGATGTTTGTGGGAAGCAGTGAATTTTGCCAAAGATTGTAAATAATTTATTTATTTGTTTACACTGAAGCAATATCGAAATTTGAAAGAGAAACTTGGCTGGCGGACCCTAGTCTATATTTTTTTGATTAATATTAGGCAAATAAATGATCTAAAAGGCTTAAACAGTGTTCTGTGAGTTAAACCAATTTGTGTTTATACACCATTTTCTGTTAATTAAGTCAATTTGTTCTACCTTGTTTCCTTTTAAACTGTAAATAGCTCTGGTATTTACACAGCAAGCGAGACCAAGGCTTCTAGTTTGGCCTAGTGGTCCCCTTCTGTTACTATGCAGCCCCACCTCAAGACACGTACAGCATTTAAATCAACCTCACCATTAATCTGCTCTGAATGTGAAGCCAGTGGCACTAAGCGGGCTTGGCCGTTGCGATTTACTATCAGCTTGTGCGGCAAACCCTTTTCCGAATGCGCCTCCCCCCTGCCAACCAACATCACCTGCTTGTCCCCCACCCCGGTCTCTCCCTGGCAGATTCAAACTGGGCAAGCTTGGCCTCTAGGCCTTGCAGCCCCCATATTGGGTCAGAGGTTGCGGTTGGCAGGCCAAAGTAAGCTCCCACAATCGCTCCACCCTATCGGTATTTTGTTACCTCAAACGCTTCATAACGTTTGTGAGGCTATTTTACACTCCCCACTTAGAACTGCAGGATAACTGTGTCGCTTGATCCAAAGTCTTGCCACGCCAATGCATGCTTTCACATTGTATAGCTGTTGAGTACGGTAGAATAATCTGTTTTCCTTTATCGAGTTTTGACACTTGTCGTGTTTGTTGTGTTTTCTTTAAATACATGGATATTGCACACCCCAGTCTAGCACGTTAACTGTACATAGCTAAAGGGTGCAGTTTGTCATTGAAGCATTTAATAAAATTACTCAGCTTTCTGTTTCAACATTCTTGTATCAGAATTGCAGCAGATGTCTGCAAGAAGCGGCTGTGGGTTTTAGAGGCTGGTTCCAGTACAGCCACACAATCAAAGCAGACAACCAACTTAACTGAAACCAATCAGCATTTTGTTCCAGCATACGTGGGGTTATGGAGTTAGGGTGGAGGAGGGGGGAATCAGTGCAGACTCGATGGGCAAATAGCCTCTTTCTGCCCTATAGGGATTCTGAGGTTCTCCAGGGGGCTGAAAGCACTAGAAGCATGTGTCTACCATTTGATCAGACTGATGTACAATGAAAGAGAATCCCAATAAATACTAACAGACGTATTAAAGACCTTAAGATAAAAGAAATTGCATTTATGTAGCAACTTCAGAATGTCCCAATGGCAATTAGCAGATTATGTACCTTTGATGTGTAGCTACAAATGCAGCCAGTTTGCCCACAGAACTGTCTTCCCAGCAGTGACATGAGTGGCATGATTGCAGAAGAGTGGTACAGTCACACAGTGGTTAGCACTGCTGCCTCACAGTGCCAGGGACCTGAGTTCAATTCTGGCCTTGGATCACTGTCTGCCTGTGTGGAATCTGCACGTTCTCCCTGTGTCTGTGAGGGTTTCCTCCGGGTGCTCCGGTTTCTTCCCAGTTTTGAAGATGTGCTGGTTCGGTGTGTTGACCCAAACAGGCGCCAGAGTGCAGCAACTAGGGGAATTTCACAGTAACTTCATTGCAGTGTTAATGTAAGCCTTATTTGTAACTAATGAATAAATAAATAAATAAACTTTTGATAACAACCAGGTCACTTGCTGCTACTTGAGGCTAAATATTGGGCAGAATTTGAGAGAACCAGCAATCTTTCTTCAGAATAGTGCCGTGGGATCGTTTGCATCTACCGGCGGCCTCAGACCTCTGATACAATTGATTACAAGTCTAAACATCGTAAGTTGGAACTGATTTTCTTGTGGGAGCAATGATATAAATTGGAAGATTGGTTCCTAAAGCAAGGCTGGAAATCACTCATGGCAGTTCTTTTCACAGTCAAATCTTTGCGACTATTGCTGATGTCTGCATGCCTTAGCACAAGTTCCTCGGTCAGTGTGCGGGATATCACGATTTCCAGTTTTCTGTTTAACCTTGTGACTCTGGACATATATAATTAGGCAATGCGCTGAGAGCTATCACAGCTGCTGTGTCAACAAAACCTGGCGTTGCGTGACGGATGGATGAATGAACTCATCTCCCACCCTAATGAAGATGGTGCAGTGGCTGGAGTGACGTTGTCTGAGGGATGGCGAAAAACGCTGATGTACTGGTGCTGGTGTGACATAGTGAAATGGAAGCTGACATTACAACGTCGAAATTTATAAACGCCATTAGTGCCGTTTGTCATAACTCGAATATTGTAAAGTTGAGGACTGCCTGTACTTTGGAGGGCAGATAGTGACTCCATTAACACTTCCCCTGAAAACAGTGGGTGGGATTCTCTGATCATGCCCGCCCAAAAACCAGAGGTTCCTACCCGATTCCTATTGCCCCCCTGTCGCCCACTCCCTCCCCATCCGCTGGAATTCCGATGGTGGGCAGGATGAGAGAATTCCAGTCAACATATGTGACAGTGCAGCACTCCCTCAACACTGCAGAGAGAGAGTCACCCTCTTATCTGTGCTGGAGGCTCTGGGACAGATCTTGAATCTGAACCTTATGATTCCAGGGTATGAACTTTGTCTAACCTGACACCTTTCGGAATTCAGTGTTGGAACATAGGTGCATAGAATTACTTGCCGAAGTTTTACAGCCTCACCCACCTGAGGCTCTTAAGATCCCGCCCACGGAGAATGCCATTCTGTGATCCACGGGTAGTAAAGTTGATTTATTGTATTTGTGTCTCACTGACACACATCCAACATCGCCTTTCTACAGTGGCAGCAACCTGCTCATTTTAAATAGCCCCATCGAATTAAAAGTCAAATGAATACAGTCGGAATGTTACCATTGTTCACACCAACGGGATTTTCCCCCATGTGATCGGAAATTTGGTTGGGTACTAAATTCTCTGACCTCGCTGCAGTGGGAATGTGGTGTGAATGGCTGGTAAGATTGCATCTAACATTATCCAATGTTGAAGTTAATTCCGCAGTGAAAATGAACAAACCTGCTATAAAGCCTGTCCTTCCAAAATTAGCCCGATCCTACAATCCTTCCCCAATCTGGAAGTACGTTCAATTGTAAGAAGTCTCACAACACTGTGCCTGATGGCACAATGGTTAGCACTGCTGCCTCACAGTGCCAGAGACCTGGGTTTAATTCCAGCCTCAGAGCACCTGGAGGAAACCCACGCAGACACGGGGAGAACGTGGAAACTCCACATAAACAGTGACCCGAGGCTGGAATTGAACCTGGGTCCCTGGCACTGTGAGACAGCAGCGCTAACCATTGTGCCACTGTGTCAGTCTTGAAATAGAAACAGGCACTGACAATGTGTGAGCACTGCTGGACCTCACAACCTTTCCTCAAGCTTCTTCATACTTTTGTACTTCCTAAGGCTCAATGAAATCCTTTGAAACCCCAATAAGAAGTACCTCCCCATCGTGGAACACCAGAATGAGTAACTGCTAAACTCTTTAGTTTGGTATTTCAGAACTCCCTATCTTAGGTGAGCTGAAAGGGCAAAGCCCAAACGTGGTAACTCCTTATGTGGCGTGTCCCTGAGGGAATGTATTTAATTTTATGGATCACCCTGCCATATCCGGGACAACCTCATCATGGGGCCCATTGCGGCAGTGGGCTGGGTGGAGGGGTGGGTGGATTTCACTCGACAGCCCAGTTGTAGCAGCAAACTGGCAGGCATTGAGAGCTGTCACAGGGTCCCCACCCCCTGGCAACTGATCAGCCCCACGCTTCAATCAGTCTCTTTAACCACACCCTATTTGCCTGCCTTGAGGGGGTTGGGCAGTTCTCCCAGGTCCCAAACCCAGGGAATCCAAAATGGCCGCTTTGGGGAACACAGTCAGAATGATGTCAAACTGATCAGCTTCATAATATTTTGGGATCCACCCTCCTTCCTGGCGTCAACAGAGCCGGAAGATTCAATCCATGGCTTCACGAGGCATCCAACTAAGGAAACAACAGAAAGTGCATTTCTGCGGCGCCTCTCATATCCTGAGTGCCTACCAAAGTGGTTTGTCAGCCAATGAAGTGTCAACACTGCTGTAATGTAAAGAACGCAGCACCCAAATCCCAACACTATGGATCAGAAGCTGTCACTCCGCTGTTTAGGAAGGATCAGAGTTCAGAACTGGCTGATTTCTCAACAGCTGCTGTTGGGAATTTGCTGGAATCTAAAACTAAAGACAAGGTGGCTGAATACCCTGAATGTTTTCAGCTGAGCGTAGATGTGAAAAGCATAGGTCACGTCTAAAGAATCTGATTGAACTTTTCATTTTATTCATTCATGAGATATAAGCATCGGTGGCCAGCATTTATTGCCCATCCCTAGTTGTCCAGGGAGTACAGTTGTGAGTCAACCACATTGCAGTGGCCCTTGAGTCACATGTAGAATGTGCAGATTCCGCACAGACAGTGACTGAAACCAGGAATCGAATCCATGTTCGTGGCAACAGTGCTAACCACTGTCTCATTGTGCCGTCCATTACCATTTTTTAAACTGTGTAGATAAAAGTATAATATTAAAAAGAGCTTTTGATAATCAGAAGATGAACATTAATTGGGAATTCATAGAGAAATGAACAGAAACACTGTTAGATTTGTGGAGAATGCTTGTGATGTTTACGTGTCGAAATAAAAGCTTCTTACTGGGTTAAAGATAATGCTCTAGTTCCATCACATAGTGCCTGTCACTTTGAATTCCCCCTCATCCTGTATCCATCCCTGTCAATATTGTCACAATCACAGAATAGCTATGGTGCAGAAGAACACCATTCGGCCCATCATACTTGCACCAGCTTTCTGAATGAGCATCATGACACAGTGCCATCCCTGCCTTTTCCCCGTAACCCCTGCACATTGTTTCAAATAAACATCCAATTCCCTCTTGAATGCCTTGATTGAACCTGCCTCCGCCACACCTCCAGGCAGTGCATTCCGGACCCCAACCACTCATTCCCTGATAAAATTTCTTCTCACATCATATTTGCTTCTTTTGCAAACCACTTTAAATCTGTGCTCTCTCATTCTTGATCCTTTTACAAGCGGGGACAGTTTCTCCCTCTCTGTTCTGTTCAGCCCCCTCATGATTTTGAACATTACCAGATCTCCTCTTAGCCTTCTCCTCTCCATGGCCTCTTCAATCTATCCTCATAACTGAAGTTTCTCATGCCGGGAACCATTCTTGTAAATCTCCTCTGCACTCTCTCCAACGCGTTCACATTCCTCCTGAAAGTGTGGCGCCCAGAACTGTACACAATACTCCAGCTGTGTTCTAACTAATGACTTGTACAAGTTCAGTGTAACCCCACCTTGCTCTTGTACTCTGTGTTCATATTAATAAAGCACAGAATATGATATGCTTCATTAACTGCTCTCTCCACTTGTCCTGATCTCCCTCTGCTCCTGCACACCTTTCAGAGTTATATCACTTATTTTACATTGTCTCTCCATATCAAAATGCATCATCTCACCCTTCTCCACATTGAACTTTATCTGCCCAATGCATCAGCTTTTCTGCGTCTTTTCGAAGTTCTACACCATCTCCCTCACAGCTTATAATACTCCCATCCGCAAACTTTGTCCACTGCACACCGAGATATAGATCATTTACATATATGCAGGTCCCCTGCAAACTTTTACCTTCCAGTTTTCTCCCCTTTTTTCCTGAAAGCTCTGATCTTTAATGGGATGTAATTTCCCTTTTACTGTCAGTTCTCAGCACTTTCAGCCAAAAGTCCACTCTCCATGTGAAAGCTTGAAAAAGAACAACTACTCAACAATAACAACAACTGAACAACATCAACAATAACAATGACAGCAACTGAACAACATCAATAGCAATAACAATTCACAAGATCAACAATAACAACAACTCAACAAAATCAACATATCAATAACAATGACAATTCAACAACACCAACAATAACAACAACTCAACCACTTCAATAAAACAATAACAACAACTCAACAACAATAACAACAACAACTCAACACCTCAATAACAATAACAACTGAACAATATCAACAATAACAATATTAATAACAATAACAACCCAAAAACATTAACAATAACAACAACTGAACAACATCAACAACAATAACAACTCAACAACTCAACAACATCAACAACAACAATAACAACTCAACAACATCAACAATAAAAATAACAACTGAATAACATCAATAACAACAACTGAACAATATCAACAACAAGTCAACAACAACTCAACAGCAACAATAACAACAACTGAACAACATCAATAACAAGAACTGAACAACATCAACAACTCAACAACAACAATAACTCAACAACAACAATAACTCAACAACAACAATAACTCAACAACAACAATGACAACAACTGAACAACATCAAAAAATAGTAACAGCTCAACACCATCAACAACAACTCAACAACATCATTGGCAATAACAAAAACACCTCAGCAACCATGATCTCAACAACATTGACTAAACAACATCAACACTAACAACAGCTCAACAACAAAAACCCAACAACATCAACTCAACAATATCAACATCATTGGCAACAACATCAACAACAACAAAAAAAATCAAAAACATCAACAACATCATTGACAACAATATTGACTACAACAATTCAACAACACTGACACCAACATCAAAACCAATAAAACCAACAAAATCAACAACCACAATAAAAGAGACAACAAAAACAACAACAATATTAACAACAACATCGAAAACAACAGCATTAACAATGAAGCTGGCTTTCCCTTGGTCGTAGTCTTCCTCTTCATATGAGAATAATTCTTCCACTTTACAATTTATACAGAACATTGATATTTCTAACCAATGCAGAATGTAATTCAATTCCTGCCTTACTTTTACAAGAGTCTTCACGGTTGGGTAGTCTTCAGGAATCAGGGAAAAAGTGAGTGGTTGTTCAGTAACTTGCTTCCCTTGGTGACCCACGGGGTACCTCGACACTTTGGATCTTCATTCGTTGAACCAGCTTTCCACAAACCCAGTTCAGAAATCATTAACGATACCCAAGGGGGTCAGTTAAAGATGCAGCAAACTGGGAAACACTTTCTTCCCCCTGAAAGATTTATTCACATTTGTCAGACTCCTGTGCCAGAAATCTAAATGTGGAAAAAGAAACGTAGGAGTGTTCTGTGGAACAGCAGCCCCCGAGGTTTGCTTGCAAAATATAGGCCCCTAATCTCCTGGTTCCTCCATATCAGATTTGGTGACGGTGGGGGGGCGGGGGGGTGGTTATTCCAAAGATGCACTGAGGAATCTCTGGGACATTCCTAGGTAAGGGTGGCCCCGGTAATTGTCCAGAAGTGCTAACTTCCTCTGGACAATTGCTCACAACCATCCAAAGAAGTGAAGTAAATTTCTCAATTCAGATGGTTTTATCTCTGTTTCACTCATAGTTACACTGAGAGACTTAGAAGATACATAACAACTTCTAACTTCAGTGTAACTATTTAAAAACACAGAGACTGAGCCCCACATCGCCCCCCCCATTCCAGAACCCGACAAAACACCCCCCGGGATACTCATAACCCCTCTTTCCAAGGCCCATCCCGTAGGATTCCCCGCACTCCCATACCCCCCAAACTCACGGGTTCGACTCTAAATGTGCCCCATCTCCCCCTCCCCCCAGCGCTTTGACACTCAACTCCCTCCAACTTAACACAACAAGAGAATTTCCAACACCCCACTTCTTGACCCCCTCCATATTCTCCCCAATGTCTGACCTCCCACCAAACCTGATCCTCATGTTGTTCCCCAATGCCCCCCCCTCCCCCCTGCATTCAGATTCAAAATATCTCAAAGAAAGGATGTTATTTCACACCTCCTCATCTGATGTCAATGGGCAGAAACTTGATTTGAAATGCACCTACTCAGCTGAATCTCCCACCCCTTCCTGCCAACGGAATCTTCTGGTCCCACCAATGGCAACCAAAAAGGGCGGCACAGTGGCTCAGTGGTTAGACCTGCTGCCTCACAGCGCCAGGGGATTTGGGTTCGATTCCTGGCTTGGTTCACTGGCTATGTGCAATCTGCACATTCTCCCATGTCTGTGTGGGTTTCCACCATGTGCTCTGGTTTTCTCCCACAATCCAAAGATGTGCAGGTTAGATTGATTGGCCATGCTAAATTGACCACAGTATCGGGGGGGGCGGGGGGGGAGTAGGAGGGGCTAGTAGGGTAAATATGTGGGGTTACGGGAATAGAATGTGGAATGGGCCAAATGGCCTCTTTCTGCACTGTAGAGATTCTATGATTGTAGAGGATGACAAGTTTGTGGTGAGACTTGAACATGAGGATAATGATTTTATAATTCATCTTTTTGGGAGGAACAGCATACCTTGCAATGAGGGTTCAGGGTGATAGTAGTGAAGCAGTTCGCTGGTAAAGTATTTATTTGCGGGTGAGAGAGCAGTGGCTTATCCAAGTTACCGGCAATGCATTGACGTAAGTCAAACTTTTAATTGACAAATAAAACCTTTCTTTAAAAACACAAAAATTTTCTACACTGATGATGAAGATCTAGTTCTTTTTTTCATTTTTATTCCAATTCGATCAAATCCAATTCAGAGACTGAACAAGTTGGGACATTCCCGATCCAAACTGACAAGATAAGGCTCTCACCTCCTGTCTTGGACTTGATCTACATGATCCAAGCTGATTGGAGTAGGTGTAGCTCCTCCTCCAAGGCTTGATCTCATTTGCATCTTAGCCAAAGGGCCGAGAAGCTGATTTTAAAAATTGCTTCAAATAAAGCTGAAATGTAACCTAATGACTTCAACCAAGTGAGGCATGTCGAAATTACACTTGATCTTAGCCAAAAGGCTAAGAAGCGATCTAGTTTTTCTCATTAATTTGTGGGCACTGCTGGCTGGGCCAGCATTTATTGCGCATCCCTAGTTGCCGAGGATAGTTGAGAGTCAACCACATTGCTGTGGCTCTGGAGTCCCATGTAGGCCAGACCGGGTACAAAGAACAAAGAACAAAGAGCAACACAGCACGGGAAATAGGCCCTTCGGCCCAACGAGCCCGCGCTGCCGTCCTAACGTCTTAATGACATATCCTTGACTTTAGGCTATGCCTACTGTGGAAGATTCCCATATAGGGACCAATATAGGGACAATTTGTTACCCAATCAGCCTAAGAGCACATTTTTGGGATGTGGGAGGAAACCGGAGCACCTGGAGAAAACCCACGCAACCACGGGGAGAACGCACAAACTCCCGCAGACACAGGCCCAAATCCATGTGTCTGCACAGCAACAGCGATAGTCTCTGAGCTGTCATGTTGCCCATCAGATGGTCCAGTTTAAGCATACACTAACGACTTGAAGCACTAGGCCACTCCTGAAGCAACATCCAAGAGCAGTCATCTTTTTCCATTAATATCCTAAAGCAGACAGAGTTATGGTCACTATTTGACACATGCTCTCCTACTACAACGTCAACCACCTGCCCTGGCTCATTCCCCAGAACCAAATCCAGTATAGCCCCTTCTCTACTTGGGCTATCCACATACTGCTCCAAGGACCCTTCCAAGACACACTGTACAAATTCCTCCCCGTCCGCACCTTCCGCTCTCGGCACCTTCCAATCTACCCCAGGGAAATTGAAATCTCCCACTACAACCACCCTATTCTTCCTACACTTATCTAAAATGTCCCTGCATATCCCTTCTTCCATGGCCCACGGACTGTTGGGCGGTCTGTAGTACACACCCAACATAGTAACCTCTCCCTTCCTATTCCTCAACTCCACCCATAGCGACGCAATTCCTAACTCAGCCATACCACCCTCCTTCTGCACTGCTATGATGTGATCCTTAACTAATAACGCCACTCCCCCTCCTCTCTTCAAACCACCTCTGTCATGCCTAAAACACTTATACCCTGGAATATTCAATTGCCAGTCCTGACCCTCCTTTAACGACATCTCAGTCACCGCCACCACTTCTAACTTCCTCGTGAACATTATTACCTTCAGTTCATCTGTTTTGCCAGTCACACTCCTCGCATTAAAACTCATGTACTGAAGACCCTCAGGCCCTCTCTGATCTTCCCTCCTACCCTCTGGACTTACCCTGTCACCAATCTCTCTCCCACTCCCAGTTCCCTCCGTCTCCCCACCCCCCTCCATATTAGTTTAAACCCTGCCGAAACACTCCAGCTAATCTCCCAGCTAAAATATGGGTGCCCTTCCCAGACAACTGTTCCCCATCCCTCTTGTGTAGATGCCCCTCCCTCCTGAAGACTTCCCAATGGTCTATGAATCGGAAACCCTCTGCCCTACACCAATCCCTCAACCACACATGTAGTTGGAGTACCTCATTATTCCTAACCCTATCAGTCCCGGGCATTGGCAGCAGCCCAGAGAATGCCACCCTGGAGGCCTACACTTCAGCCGAGCTCCCAACTCCCTGAACTGCCTACGTATGTCCCCCCTGCACTTTGTTCCTACATCCTTCTCTCCTACGTGAACTATTACATCAGCCTTAGACCCTCCACCCTTCAAAATTCCCTCTACCCTCTCTGAAACATCCTGGACCCCTGCTCCAGGGAGGCAGACTACCATCCTGGAGTCCCGCATTTGCCCACAGAACCGCCTGTCGATCCCTTTGACCTTCCCGTCCCCCACCACTATCTCACATCCCGCTTTCCTGCCGTCCTCTGGGGCATTCTGATCCAGTAAGGGCGGTAGATTTCCTTTTCTAAAGGACATTAATGAACAAGATGGATTTTTCTGACAATGGCTTCATGGTCATCAGTAGATACTTAATTCCAGATTTTTTTTATTGAATTCAAATTTCATCAACAGCTGTGGTGGCATCCGAACCCTAGTCCCCAGAACATTAGCTGAGTTTCTAGATTAATAGTCTAAGCTAGCACTAGGCTACCATTAGGCTGTCAAAACTTTTACCGAAAGGAAGAAAGAGTTCACCTAATTGCCAATCTGGAGGTGAAGAGATGGATGCGAACTGATAGTTCCACATTCCTGGGGTCCCTTATTTCACCACACGGTTGGATAGAGTTATTGCAAAGCAGGTGGTACAGGGCATGATTCCACCCCTCTCACACATCGGTTATCACTTCCCCATGTTAACCTTCACCACGGGGAGGGGTGAGACAGAGCCTTCCTCTTTCTACCCTTGGAAATTAATCTTTAATCTTTAGAATTTAATCTTTGGATGGGGCGGCATGGTGGCACAGTTGTTAGCACTGCTGGCTCACAGCGCCAGGAACCCGGGTTCAATTCCCAGTCTTGAGTCACTGTCTGTGCAGAGTCTGCATGTTCTCCCCATGTCTGCGTGGGTTTCCTCTAGTTTCCTCCCACAGTCCAAAGATGTGCGGATTAGGTTGATTGGCCTTGCCAAATTGCCCCTAAATGTGAGGATGATTAGCAGGGTAAATATATGAGGTTATGGGAATAGGGCTTGGGTGGGAATGTGGTTGGTGTACATTAATGGGCCAAATGGCCTCCTTCTGCACTGTAGTGATTCTACAATTCTATGAAATTATTGAAAGAAAGGCGTATTAAAAAATTCTTGTCCTATTCACCTTCCCAAGGCCCAGCTAGTCTGTGCTTTTTAACTTAGGGTAAGGCAACTTTTCCCTTGCCTTTGCACTCCCATTGCACTTGTTAATCCATCTGCCCAGTTACATCCTAAGGGACCCACATTCGCTGATGTGTGTTTTGCCTGCACAGACAGTAGCTCTCTGCTGTCAGGGCTGAAGAGCAGAAATACTTGTTCCGCCAGTGACAAGCCAGGCTCCTGTAACCTCCGCTGATTAATAGCTGTCCAGCCGAAAATACTGAAGCTCTGTCAGTCACGTAGCCATGGGTGAGAATACAAGAGGCCAAGGTTCATCACAACATTAGCAACACACAACTGTCAATTAGAGCTTCTTCACTGACTTCATGAACAGTCAGTGCATTGCAGCTACTTCAGGGGAGAGAGAAAGACCAACTGTTTAATGAGGCAGATAATGCCACTTAGGAATTTAATTAATCAAGGATGTTGCTACCCCAGTGATACAGCCCTCACAAAACATTTCACACTCTCAGTGACCTCGGTTAAGAATTGCCTGCTAGCTACCGTAACATCTCATCACCGTCATAAAACAACCAGCGGCTACACAACGGATGAATACTTATACACAAGTGATAATGGTTAGGAATGCAATGTTTAATCGGGCGGTGGATATAGCAGCCTTCAAAGGGAATAGCTAGCAAAAGGAGGAAAATTGCAGCGTTATCGGGAGCGGAGAGTTAACTAGATTGTTCTTGAAAAGAGCTGGTGCTGACTCGATGGGCCAAGTGGCCTTATAAGAACAAAAGAACAAAGAAAATTACACACAACAGCAGGCTCTTCACCCACCAACCTGCACCAACCATGCTGCCTGACTGAATAAAACCCCATACCCTTCCAGGGATCATATCCCGCTATTCCCATCCTATCCATGTATTTGTCCACGCACCCTTTAAAAGTCATTGGTGTGACACTGTTCTATATTGAAGTTGAATGATCAATGATTCGCTGGTATTGGGGTGGTGATTTGCAGGACTTCATGGTGCTGGGATGGCATGGTGGCACAGTTGTTAGCACTGTGCCAGGGACCTGGGTTCAACCCCCAGCTTGGGTGACTGTGCAAAGTCTGCATATTCTCCCCGTGTCTGCATGGGCTTCCTCCAGGTGCACTGCTTTCCTCTCATTTTACTGGTTAGGGCGCATTGGCCAGACTAAATTCTTCCTCAGTGTACCCAAACAGGCACCAGAGAGTGGCAACTAGGAGATTTTCACAGTAACTTCATTACAGTGTAAATGTAAGCCTACTTGTGGCACTGATAAATAAATAGTTAAGGGAGGAATTTTGATCTGGGGAAATTTGTTCCACTCAACAACAACAGCAACAAAGCAATGCACTGCCTTTACAGAGGAGATAGTTTGGGTACAGGTGAGGTACATTCCCACAATGACAGGGCAACTAAAGCCAGAGATCACCAAATAATAATAGGATGGAACAGAATAAGGGAACACTGGACAGATTTCAGGTTGCTTGTTCAAATGAGAACCAGGCTGAATATCGAAACTTCAGAGAGACAGTGAAAAAAGAATTAAAAGAGACAAAGAGAGAGCATGAGAAGAGACTGGCAACTAACCTTAAAGATAATTCAAATAAATAGTGAAATGTGGTAAAAGGAGATGTTTATCAGAGACCAAAAAGAAGGTCTATGGGGACTGAGGTATTAAATTAATACTTTATAAAGAATTAAGGATGCCACGCACCCCGAACATTCTCTCTTCCACCTTCTTCCATCAGGAAAAAGATACAAAAGCCTGAGGTCACGTATCAACTGGCTCAAGAACAGCTTCTTTCCTGCTGCTGTCAGAGTTTTGAATGGACCTAACTTGCATTAAATTGATCTTTCTCTACATCCTAGCTATGACTGTAATACTACACTCTGCACCTTCTCCTTTCCTTCTCTATGAACAGTAAGCTTTATCTGTGTAGCTCGCCAGAAACAATAACATATCCCAATACATGCGACAATAATAAATCGAATCAAATCAAATCGGAAAGGAAGAAGATGCAGACAACATCTGAATGAAGGAACACATAATTGAGATATTGAAAGAACTAAACATGGACAAAGAGGAATTCCTGGAATGGCTTCAAATGGATCAATGAGCAGGATCAGATGGGATGCTTCTGAGCGTGCTGTGGGGAGGAAGGTTAGAAAGTATAATAAATGCTTAAAAATCAGAGCAGGAATGGGCTATTTAGCTCATTGAACCTTAACTGCATATGTGACTGATTTGGCTGCTGCCTTAAATCCACTTTCCCACCTGTCCCCCATAACCTTTGACACCCGTAGAGATCGAGTTCAATTTTAATTATGTCCAATGACCCGACAGTTTCCACTGCCCCCTGTAAAATAGAATTCCAAAGACCGTCTGAAAGATGAAATTCCCCCTGGTCTCTGTCTACAATGGAATGCCCCTTATTTTTACATCACGCTCCCAGTTTTAGATTCCATCATGAGGCGGGGGGAACATTCTCTCAGCGTCCACCCCATCAAGTCCCCTCAGAATTCTATACGTTTCAAGAAGATCACCCCTCATTCTTCTACACTCACACCCAACCTCTTCAACATTTCCTCACCAATGCCCTGTACAAATGTAGTAAGGCACTCCAACTTTTATACACCATCCCCTCTACAGAGATACAGACCGGAATGTCCCAATCCTCCTTAGGGCTAGTGTCAGAGGACTGGATAATTGCAAATGTTATGCTATATGACCCATCCCACATTGATCTCCAGCTTGTCCATCCTCAAGGAGTCATCTTTTCCATTAAATTCCAATAGTTTCCTCATGTAAAATTGGATATTCCTGACACTGGGTCAGCTTATCATAGAATCACAGAATCCCTATAGTGCAGAAAGAGGCCATTTGCCCCATCGAGTCTACACCAATCACAATCCCGCCCAAGCTCTATCTCTATTACCCCATGCATTTACCCAACTAGTCCCCCTGACACTAAGGGGCAATTTAGTATGGCCTACCCATCTAACCTGCACATTTTTGGGAGGAAACTGGAGGAAATCCCCACTCAGATACAAGAAGAATGTGCAGACTCCACATAGACCCAAGCCAGGAATCAAACCCAGGTCCCCGGCGCTGTGAGGCAGCAGTGCTAACCACTGTGCCACCCATAATATATCTCTACAATATTAAACAAGCAACATGAAAAGGGATTTTTTAAAAATATCTGCAGCATTGGCAAGGTTATATAAGACATTGGTGAGGCCGTATTTAGAGCAGTGTGTCCAGTTTTGGTCACCTAGTTACAGGAAGGATGTAAATAAGGTTGAAGGAGAGCAGAGAAGTTTCAGAAGGATGTTGCCAAGACTTGAGAACTTGGGTTATATAGATTGAATAGTTTGGGACTTTATTCCCTGGAGCGTAGAAGAATGAGGGGAGATTTGATAGAGGTGTATAAGATTTTGATGGGTATAGATAGAGTGAATGTAAGCAGGCTTTTTCCACTGAGGCTAGGGGAGAAAAAAAACCAGAGGCTATGGGTTAAGGGTGAAAGAAGAAAAATTTAAAGGGAATATTGAGGTGGGGGGAGCTTCTTCACGCAGAGAGTGATGGGAGTGTGGAATGAACTGCTGGATAAAGTGGTAAATACGAGGTCACTTTTAACATTTAAGAAAAACTTGGACGGGTTCACGGATGAGAGGGGTGTGGAGGGATATGGTCCAAGTGCAGGTCAGTGGGACTAGGCAGAAAAATGGTTCAGCACAGACAAGAAGGGCCAAAAGGCCTGTTTCTGAGCTGTAATTTTCTACGGTTCTATGGTTCATTGTTACTGGAATGAGGCTGGATGGGATTGTGGTCAGTGCAGACTTGATGAACCTCATTCTCCACTGCAGTGATTCTATATTTAAAAGATAAATTGAGTCTGAATTTAATCAGGGTGAAGATATAAGTAAAAACCTTGCCAATGACAGGGTAGGAACAGAGAATGATCGCAGTGAATGCAACTGGTGTTGTTAAAGGCATTGTGAAAATTAATCTTTGCGGAGTTAAATATAATCTCTGTATTTAATTTAATCAAAGTTGTTTCTATCCTGCTTTCTAGGATTGTTAGAGGTGTCAGCTCTCAACACTGCTTCCTCACAGTGCCAGGGATGCAGGTTCGATTCCCAGCTTGGGTCACTGTCTGTGCAAAGTCTGCACATTCTCCCCGTGTCTGCGTGGGTTTCTTCTCGGCGTTCCAGTTCCCTTCCACAGTCCGAAGGACATGCTGATTAGGTGCATTGGCCATGTTAAATTCTCCCGCAGGGTACCCGAACAAGTGCTGGATTGTGGCAGCTGAAAGATTTTCACAGTAACTTCATCGCAGTGTTAATGTAAGCCTACTCGCGACACTAATAAATAAATTTTAAACTTAAGACTTAAACTGCAGCAACGCCACAGCTCCTGTTTGTTCAAACAGCAGGTGCCTCTGCTGTTCCCATTTCCAACTCCTCTCCGTCCATCCTTTATTTCTTCACCTGACTTGCCGTTTGCTTCTGGTATTATCCGTTTTAATTATCATATCGAGACAGAGCCCCAGGAAACAAAAACTATCTCCACGGTAACAGGATCTCACAAAGCTGACATGTTTACATTGGCAATGCCATTGGCTGTGCAAGATGCGTATGCTGGGAAACCAGTGAATCAAACGCTCCTTTCAAGTCGACACAGCAAAACAGCCGAAAGACTTGCATTTCATTAAATTCTGGCAGCGAGCTCTACTTGTGCTTGCGTGTTTTTGTAATAAGTCCCAGAAATCGCAGGGTGTTTTTCTCTGCACTGTTCCAGTTTTGTGCGAGACAACGTCAGTCACTGTTTCTGGCAGGGCACCTCTTCCTGGATGGGGTGAAACAACGAGGGGATCCCAAGCGATTATCAACCCCTTCCCCCCAAGCTGCCTCTTACCGACCCGACCATTAGCGCTTCCAATCGAGCCAAAGCAACCTCAATGCACACACGCACGGATTGGAAAGGCCTAAACGACATGAAGATGTAAAGGGATTCTTTGACGTGACGTGATGGCCAGCACTCTTTCACATGATTGATTAATGGCTTCACACTAACCTCACAACTTGGACACAGTGTGAATCCCATCTTTGTGTTACAGCACTCGCAATTGAGATATCACCTCCCAACAGGAATAAGGACTCATGACAGAGATTATATTGAAACCAGCATCTGTAACAGTCTGTGCTGCTGCTGCACCGATTACAACTTTAACACTGACATTAATTAACTCACCTCACTCATTTCCAGGGCCCCAGACCCAGAGGGAAGCATTAACTCTTCTTGCCCTCCCTCGGTCTGTTTATCTGAAGGTGTGTATGCAACATTAACTGCACAGCAGTGTCAAGAATGGCAATGGCAGCGGAGATCCGGAATACCCAGCTTATGGGGGCAATAATGGTGGGATTTTCCCGCTGCACTCGTCCCCGCAGCTGGAAATCCCTGTCAGAGATCTAAAAGCAGAGGGCCCAACCTCACGCTAAAGGGACAATCCTTTAAAATAGAAATGAGAAGGACTTTCTTCAGCCAGAGAAGGTTGTGGAGGCCACATCTTTAAGACAGAGATGGATATGTTCCTGATTAATAAGGGGACCAGGGGTTATGGAGAAAAGGCATGAGAAATGGGGATGAGGAAAAAAAAATCAGCCATGATTGAATGGCAGGCCAAGTGGACTAACTTTGCCCCTATGTCTATGGTCTTAGGTGCATTGGCCATGCTAAACCGTTCCTTAGTCTCAGGATGTGAAGGTTAGAGGGGTTAGCGGGGTAAATATGTGGGGTTATGAGGGTAGGGCCTGGCTGGGATCGTGGCCGGTGCAGACTCGATGGGCCAAAGGGCCTCTTTCTGCACTGTATGGATTCTATAAGCTCAACAGACCTTTACGTGATCCACCCTCCGATTCTTGTGGAGAGAGGGGCGGGAAAATTCCAGCCGTGGAATCATTTTGAAAGGAGATTGGTTGGTCACTTGAGGGATGGCAGAGCTTTGGGGATAGAGCAGGAAGACGCTGCTGACTGAGACAGCCTGGATTCAAAGGGCCAAATGGCCTCCTTCGGTGGCTTTCATGCCACTAATCAAACAACAAAGTGGTTTTGGGAGAATGAGCCATCATTCTGTGAGGAACCAATTCCAGACTCAGCTCTTGAAAACAAAGCTCTCTTTTGGCATCTCTTAATCACCACTTTATATTTCTCCTATTACTTCCTTTTGCATTGTTTAACTTGGTGCAAAAGGAGCCGGCCCTTTGCTCTGCTCTCTGAATAGATTCTGCCCACTCAGCATTCTGGTACCAGCTGAGAGTTCGCTCACAAGCATTCTGCACACTGCGTTCCCAAAATGCTGCTATTCCTTGGGTTACAAATATTCAAGGCTGCCACATTGGCAATAGAAACAAAGAAAGCTTTGAAGAGCAAACAGCAAATGACAGCGGATCCAGAATCTGAAAACCAGCCCAAGCTGAATGGATGAGTTTCAGATAGGACAAGACCACATAGTGTTTGTTTGAAGTGACTCACTTGGAATAAGAGTCAATCTTTCTATCATTGTACTGGTACATGCAAACTTACACCTAGATACACACAAACATATACATATATAAATGGGCCTGAATTTTAAGGATGGTAGGATCCCAGAGTCAGTAGGGAACATGTCAAAGAATGAAGAACAAAGAACAAAACAGCACGGGAAACAGGCCCTTCGGCCCAACAAGCCTGCGCCGCCACCCTGATGTTCCCACCTCTACCCGTGAACCCTGTCTGTGTTTATAGAATTCTGCATTGGAACCAAACTTGTGAGACAATTTAGGGAGAATTTGTTTTGCCAGTCAGCCTAAGAGCACATCTTTGGGATGTGGGAGGAAACCGGAGTACCCAGAGAAAACCCACGCAAAGCACAGGGAGAATGCGCAAACTCTCACAGACACAGGTCCAAATCCATGTATCTGCACAGCACAGCGATAGTCACTGAGTTGTCAGCCAGTCAGATTGGCCCTCAGGACTTTTGCTATTTTCCTGGGATTCGGAGAAGGAGAGAGGGAAGTAGCAGGGGTCCCAGGGTAGGGAGGGTAGGAAATACCTGGGGGAGTTGGATCATCCCAGGGGCTGATTGAGATCTTGGGGGATAGGTCAGGGAGGTGGAATCAGCTGTTAAGTGGCCTTGTGGCCATTGAGTGGTCACTTAACAGCTTCAACTGGGGCAAGGGCTGACTTTCCATCCGGAATCCTGCCAGCCCAACGTAAAATCACTACCAGGTCAGGGAAGGCGGGAATGCAGAGGGAATGCCATCCATCCAATTTCACCCCCTGATGCCTTGGAATTTGTCCACAAGGGGAAACATAAAATTCCAGCTGTGTAAATCTATAACTAAATACATACATATATGCCAACATAAAGCAAAGTGGTAATGTCACTGGACTAGTAATACAGAGACCCAGGCTCTGGGGATAAGGGTGGAAAGTAAATTCAATTAATAAATCCAGAATATAAAGCTCCCCTCTGTAGTGGTCACTATGGAACTATCATTGATTGTGGTTTTGTCCTTTAAGGAAGAAGTTAAGAATCTACTGATGACCATGAATCCGTTGTCAATTTTCAGAAAAACCCATCTGGTTCAACAATGTCCCTTAGGGAGGGAAATCTGCCATCCTTACACTGTCTGGCCTACATGTGACTCCAGAGCCAGCCTAAGGGCAGCAAGGGGTGGGCATCAAATGCAGTGAGGCTAGAGATTAGCTAAGATAAAATGCATGTGGTTATGGGGCGGGATTGTATTCGATGTAGGTTTGATGGGCCAAATGGTATCCTTCTGCACCACAGGGATTCTATAATTCTATGAAATGAGGGGTATTATGTTAGAATCTGCTGCTTCACTGTTCTTTCCCAGTGATGTTCAAAGTTGAATGTCATCCTGACAGACTGTAACAAAACAGTAGCACAACAATGTTAGATTCAGCATCGCACACCTATACACAGTGCAAATTCCCACCAGTAAGCCAACAACCTAGAGTTTGGCCATAATAATGAGTTAAAGTCATGATGTTCATTACCCTGTGCTTTTTTGAGTCAATTTCTTTCTTGTAATTGTTCTTGCTGAGGGCATTGCTCCAATTCACCCACACAACGGGAGATTTACTTAGACTGATGCGCCAGAGCTTGCTTGGTCTATATCAGATGATTGACCACTGGACAGGAACTTTGATAAAGACTTGTACTTTTATGACTTGCAGTTCACCAAAGATCCTCCGACAGCACCTTCCAAACCCCCAATCACTTCCATCTAGTGAAGAATGTCCATGGCAGTGGCCCCATGTACCTGCTACTGTTGTAAAGGCAGCAGATACATGGGGCCACTGCCATGGATGTTCCCGCCAAGCTATCCTGACTTGGAAATATATCGCCGTTCCTTCACTGTCGTTGGAGCAAAATCCTGGAATCACCACCCTAATGGCACTGAGGGTTAATCCATAGCACATGGATTGCAGCGATTCAAGAAGGCAGCTCACCACCACCTTCTCAAGGACAACTAGGGATGGGCAATAAATGCTGGCCAGCCCAGCGACACCCATGTCAGAGTACCGAAGGCCTGGATAGAGTGAGCGTGGAGAGGATGTTTCCACTAGCGGGAGAGATAGAACGTGAGGGCACAACCTCAGAGTGAAGGGATGTTCCTTTAAAACTGAGATATGGAAAAATTTCTTCATCCAGAGGGGGATGAATCGGTGGAACTCATTGCCACAGAGAAGGCCAGGTCATTGAGTGTCTTTAAGAAAGGGATAGATAGGTTCTTGATCAACAAGGGGATCAAGAGTTATGAGGAAAAGGCAGGAGAATGGGGGTGAGAATCATATCAGCCACGATTGAATGGTGGAGCAGACTCAATGGGCCGAATGTCCTAACCTACTCCTATGTCTTATGTTCTTCTGCCTTCTTAATGAATAAACAATAGCAACTTTCACAACCACAGACCATTTCACAGTGCTTTATCGATCAGTGAAGTATAGTCACTGTTGTAATGCAGGGATTACAACAGCAAGCTCCCACCAATAATAGCTGAGTAACAACCAAATAACTTGCCTTTTTGTAATAACTTGCCTGCTTTCCTTTGAAACGGGATGGTTGATCTACCACCCCTCCCCCCCAAATACCGAGAGGGCAGATTGGGTTTAATGTCTCGTTTGGTGGCAAGTATCTCTGGCAGTGCTGCACAGAAAGAGTGCAGCACTCTCTCAGCACTGCCCAGGAGTGGGCAGCCTTGACTTTAGCCCCCAAGACCTGAAGCTGGCCTTGAACCCAGAATCCTGTGAGTGTGGGCTACCACCTGAACCAGGTTCGAATCCTGCCATGGCAGTCGGTGGAATTTGAATTCAAAGAAAAGCTAAAGTATTTTTATTCATCACAATAAGTTTATGTTAGCACTGCAAGGAAGTTACTGTGAAAATCCCCTAATCGCCACACTCTGGCACCTGTTCGGGTACACTGAGGGAAAATCTAGCATGGACAATGCACCTAACTAGCATGTCATTCAGACTGTGGAGGAAACCCACACAGACACAGGGAGAACATGCAGACTTCACACAGACATTGACCCAAGCCAGGAATCAAACTTGGGTCCCTGGCACTGTGAGGCAGCAGTGCTAACCACTGTGAATCTACTGATGACCATGAAACCCCATTGTCGATTGTTGAAAAACCCATCTGGTTCACTAATGTCCTTTAGGGGAGGAAATCTGCCGTCCTTATCTGGTCTGGTCTACATGTGACTCCAGAGCCATAGCAATGTGGTTGACTCTCAACTGCCCTCCAAGGGCAACCAGGGATGGGCAATAAAGCTAGCCAGCCAGCAATGCCCATGTCCCACAAATGATAAAGAGAATTTGGAGTTCATTACCAACTCAACCGCTGAGAGAGCCACAGACGCCAATAATTTCCTTGGATGTGCTCAGAATTCCATTGGTGTGGATTGATTGGAATGCTGATCTTCTACTTAAGGTAGAGCTGAGATGCAAAAAATCATCTGGGAATTCTCCAAGCATATTCTTGTGTCTGTCTTCACTCCTTCACTCATCACGGAAGGGAACGAGTTTGGAAAAATATGGGAAATTCAACTGTGGAAAGAACAAAGCAGGCTTGAGTGCTTTGGGGAAATATTATTCTGTTATTACTCATAAACCTTTGCCAGCTTGCTAAGCAAGGTTATCGTTCTGTTTTTTTAGCCATGACAGATGTTCGGTGTGCGTTTGTGTGTGTGTGTGTCTGTGTGGTCATTACAATTTTTCCATCGTATTTTCAGTAAAAGAGCTTAATCATTGCCAGTGAGGCTTTAGATGGGAAGGAACGGTTCGTGACAGCAAGGCCAATTCGATTATGTCTCGATTGGGTTTAGTTCTGTTATTAATAAATGCGTGCATTTCCCACAAATGAGAATATAACCCTGAGGGACCGGATCAAAATACAAAACGGGGCAAAATTAAAACTCCAACTTTTATTTGTTGACTAACTGCTCCACTCTCCAATGTGGGGAGATCACTATCACCCCTCTTCCCTCTCACTTCAATTTCAATAAAGAAAGAAGAATTTATTTATTAGTCACAAATAGGCTTACATTCATACTGTACCCTACTCATCCCAGACATTCTCTCTTCCACCTTCTTCCATCAGGAAAAAGATGCAAAAACTTGAGTCACTTACCAACCGTCTCAAGAACAGCTTCTTTTCCCTGCTGCCGTCAGAGTTTTGAATGCGCCTACCTCGCATTAAGTTGATCTTTCTCTACACCGTAGCTATGACTATAACACTACATTCCGCACTCTCTCCTTTCCTTCTTTATGTATCATAAGCTTTCTCTGTATCGCATGCAAGAAACAATACTTTTCATTATATACTAATACATCTGACAATAATAAATCAAATCAAATCAAAGTGCTCACCCAGTTTATGCTAGGTCTGAACGTAGAGGAGACCTCATCATGCGCAGCGAATAGACTATACTAAATTGCAACACGCACCAGTAAATCACTGTTTACTTGAAGAAATGTTTGGAGCCTCGGACAGTGAGAAGGGAGGAGTTTTAAATTAAAGTTTATTTATTAGTGTCATAAGTTGGCTTACATTAACATTGCAATGAAATTCCTGTGAAAATCTCCTAGTTGTCCGGTGCCCGTTTGGATACACCGAGGCAGAATTTAGCATGGCCAATGCACCCAACCAGCACGTCTTTTTTAGATTGTGGAAGAAAACCACAGCACCCAAGGGAAACCCATGCAGGCACAGGAAGAACATGCAGGCTCCACACAGACATTGACCGAGGCCGAGAATTGAACCCAGGTCCCTGGCGCTGTGAGGCAGCAGTGCTAACCACTGTGAAAGTAATGGTGTTGCATCTCATACTTGGAAAGATACCATTGGAAAGGCTCCTGGGGTGACTGAGCAATGGAGCAGCATGTTGCTTCGAGAATAGTCCCTTAATTCTATGTCTGCTTGTCTGGTCACCATCTCAGCGTCCAGGGGAAACAATCACTCTCTGTTAACTCGATCATAACCCCTGGCAATTTTGAACAAGCGCTCCTAAATTTCTCATACTTTAAGGAGAGCAGTCAGAGTAAGTGTTAAATGTGAGATTGCAGCAAGGTTTTGAATGTATTTTTTTTGAGAGACTTTCCACCCATTGAGAAGGCACAGCTGGACTTAATTCCTTCATCTTGGATGCACTGGAAACGCCAGTCAGAATGATCCACGCTTTGTTATTCTAGAATTGGGTCTTGCAGCAACATCATACTGAGGATGAGTTGCTGGATCAGACACATCAGCAATTCCTTATATTAAACAGTTTTATTATTTTTGGAAGCTTTCGTCAATGAATTGAAAATAATTTGAACACCCCCAAGTCCGAAATGCTTCAAGTCCTCATTTCAGCTAAGTGTCCCATTAGGGCTAACGATGAGAAGGATGGGGAGGTTGCATTTGATCTTAATTTTCAAGGCTAATTATTCCGATCGACATTAACAATCCTGTGGCTTCTTTCATCAGTTTAGGGACGATATTGGCTTTAAGATTAAGTTCCAAGCTTCTCTCGAAACACTGGGTGGATTTTACCGGCACGTCTGCCCAAGGTTCATACGATCCCACCCTAGGGCAATAGAGAATGCCATTCTCTGAGCCTCACCCACCTTCAGAACCGGATGGGTGTGCTGGTAAAATTCTGGCCACTATTTCTAACAGCAAGCTTAGCTTAGAACTATGTTTCATCTGATACTTGCTGGCTTACTGCTGCCTGTGCTGCTTCTGCAAGGCAAGCAATTGGGAAAGAACTGGAATAAAGAGCTGAAAAGAAGATTGAAAGAAGAAGACTGGTGAATATCTCTGCCGAATACACCCTACCTCGAAACTGGGCAGTCTAAGAAAGGAAATTTATTTCCAGTGGTAAGGGAGTCCAAAAGTAGGATTATTCTCATTGGAGTTTAGAAGCGTGACAGGGGACTCATAGAAATTTATAAAATTCTAACAGGGTTAGACAGGGTAGATTCACAAAGAATGTTTTCGATGGTGGGAGAGTCCAGAACTAAGAGGGGTCATAGTTTGAGGATAAGAAGTAAACCTTTTAGAACTGAGGAGAAATTTCTTCACCCAGAGGGTGGTGAATGTGTGGAATTCACTATCACAAAAAGTAGCTGAGGCCAAAACATTTGTGTTATTTCAAGAAGAAATTAAATATAGCTCTTGGGGCTGAAAGGATCAAGGGATATGGGAGGGAAGGGGAATCAGGATATTGAATTTGATGATCAGCCGTGATCAAAATGAATGGTAGAGCAGGCTTGAACGGCTGAATGACCTATCCTGCTGCAAGTTTCTACGTAAATTCCCCTAAATTCAAGCAATCATTCTTTATCAAATTCCAATTGTATGCTTTTGTCTTAATGCGAGGTATTGGCCATCTGATCTTTTGTTGCCCCTCTGGAGAGGCTGGCAATTCTAGAACAAGTAACTCTTCCATCCCCAAAGCCTGTTTGCCATCTACAAGGCACATGTCAGGCATGTGATGGAATATTCTCCACTTGCCTGAATGAGTGCAGCTTCAACTCGAGAAGCTCAATGTCACCCAGGATAAAGCAGTCGCTTGATCATCCCCCCAGCCACCACCTTCAACATTCACTACCTCTACTACTAGCACTTATTGGTAGCAGTGTGTAACATCTACAAGATGCACTGCAGTAATTCACCAAGGATCCTTTAGCAGCATCTTCCAAACCCATCACCATTTAGAAAGACAAGGGCAGAGTGGGGAAAACCACCATCTGCAAGTTTCCCTCCAAGTCAATCACCATCCTGACTTGGATATATATTGGACTTCCTTCACTGTCACTGAATTAAAATGTTAAAACTTCTATCTCACAGTACCTGGGACCCATGCTCAATTCCGGTCTTGGGTGAATGTCCGTGTGGAGTTTGCACATTCTCCTCATGTCTATGTGGGTTTTCACCAGTTTCCTCCCACATTCCAAAGTAATGCAGGTTAGATGGATCGGTCATGGTAAATTCACAGGGTTATAGAACATAGAACATTACAGCGCAGAACAGGCCCTTCGGCCTTCGATGTTGCGCCGACCAATTATGAAAAAAGCAATGACCCTCCAAACTAAACCATTCCTTTCTCTTCCATAAACTTATCAACTAACCTCTTAAACGCCACCAAACTTGGCGCATCTACAACTGCCGCAGGCAGGGCATTCCACTCCTTAACCACCCTCTGGGTAAAGAACCTACCTCTGATATCCGTCCTATAACTATCACCCCTTAATTTAAAGCTATGTCCCCTCGTGCTAGCTTTCTCCATCCTAGGCAAAAGGCTATCACTGTCCACCCTATCTAAACCTCTAATCATCTTATATGTTTCGATCAGGTCCCCTCTTAGCCTCCTCCTTTCTAACGAAAACAACCTCAATTCCCTCAGCCTCTCCTCATAAGACCTGCCCTCCATACCAGGCAACATCCTGGTAAACCTCCTCTGCACCTTCTCCAATGCCTCCACATCTTTCTTATAATGTGGGGACCAGAACTGCACACAATACTCCAAGTGCGGCCGCACTAGAGTTTTGTACAGTTGCAACATGACGTTGCGGCTCCGAAATTCAATCCCCCTACCAATAAAAGCTCAGACTCCATATGCCTTCTTAACAACCTTCTCGACTTGACTGCCTACTTTCAGGGATCTATGCACATACACACCAAGATCCCTCTGTTCATCAAGACTACTAAGAATCCTACCATTAGCCCTATACTCTACACACTTATTATTCCTGCCATAGTGCATTACCTCACACTTTTCCACATTAAACTCCATTTGCCACCTCTCGGCCCAGCTCTGCAACTTGTCCAAGTCCCTCTGCAAACTATAACACCCCTCTTCACAATCTACCACTCCACCGACTTTAGTGTCATCTGCAAATTTACTAATCCATCCTTCAATACCCTCATCCAGATCATTTATAAAATTACAAACAGCAGGGGCCCCAAAACAGACCCCTGAGGTACACCACTTGTCACCAAACTCCATGATGAATATCTCCCATCAACCACCACCCTCTGTCTTCTATCTGCTAGCCAATTCCTAACCCAATTAGCTAAATCACCCTCTATCCCCTACATCTGCATTTTCTGCAGAAGTCTTCCATGGGCCACCTTATCAAACGCCTTACTAAGTCCATATATACCACATCAACCGCCTTATCCCCATCCACCTCTTTGGTCACTTTTTCAAAAAACTCAATGAGGTTAGTAAGGCACGACCTACCCTTCACAAAACCATACTGACTATCCCCAATCAATTCATTTCTCTCTAAATAACTATAAATCCTATCCTAATAATTCTCTCCAATACTTTGCCCACAACAGAAGTAAGACTCACTGGCCTATAATTCCCTGGAAAGTCTCTCTTCCCCTTCTTGAACAATGGGACCACATTCGCTATCCTCCAGTCTTCCGGAACTATACCGTAACCAACGACGACCTGAAGATCAGAGCCAGAGGCTCTGCAATCTCCTCTCTTGCCTCCCAGAGAATCCTAGGGTAAATCCCGTCCGACCCAGGGGACTTATCCAACTTCAAACCCTCGAGAATATCTAGCACATCCTCCCTATCTACTTCAATACTTTCCAGTTTGCAACCCTGTACCTCAGTGTTCTCCACATTATGGGAATAGAGCGGGGGTGGGACTGGGTATGATGCTTGGTTTAAGAATCGGTGCAGACTTATTGGACCAAATAGCCTCCTTCTGCAGTGTAAGGATTCTATGTTGGGTATCCTCAAGGGATGTGGGGAAAGAGTAGGTTAGTGAGGTAGGGTATAATTTAACTTTGAATGCAGTAGGACATGGTTAAGGGGCTGAATGGTCTTTCTAGTTTCTGTTCTCTCTTTGTGTCCTTATAAATGTGAATAAAATCTCAGAAGCCCCTTCCTACACTAATATATTTATTATAGATTTGTATTATAGGAGGTCCTGTGGTATCCAAGCCTCAGAGACAGGGGCGCTAGGTTCGAATCCTACCCCAAGACTTGATGGCCAGGGAAGGTGCTCTATAAAAACAATGTGCGTTCATATAGCAACTGCTTAAAGGTTGATAAATGTGTTAAGTTGTTGCAAAAAAGAAGGCCCAAGCAAAAACAGATATCGAGAGAAAGACCAAAACAGGATTAAAAATGAGGATTTTTAAGAGAAGTCTTCAAGGAGAATTGGGAGATGGGTGGATTTTTTGGTGGGAATCTCGGAATTTTGGTTAATAATGGGAGTGATCGAACTCAGGTCAGAGTCAGAGACAAAAGAACTAATTTGCACTTACGTAGTTCCTTTATAACCTTAAGCATTTCACACTTTATACAGGGCAGAAGGAGGCCATTCAGCCCATCGAATCTGCACCAACTTTAACAAGGTATCTCACCCATCCTATCCCTGTGACACCATGAATTTACCATGGCTAATCCATCAAATCTACGCATCTTGGGACACTAAGGGACAATTTAGCATGATCAATCCATCTAACCTGCACATCTTTGGATTGTGGGAGGGAATCGGAGTACCCGGAGAAAACCCACACAGACACGGGGGAAAGAACATGCAGACTCTGCACAGACAATGACTGTAGTTTGGAATCGAACCTGGGTCCCTGGTGTAGTGAGGCAGCAGTGCTAACCACTGTGCCACCATGCAGGCACTTCTGTTGCGGGGTCTGTGTTACTTTATTGGCAAACAAGGCTAATCTGTGCACAGGTTCACTGCTATCGGAAAGTGGCTTAAACATCTCTTCCTGGATATCGGTTAGGACTACGCAAGAGCTCTGCTGCCCTTCCAACAGCATCACAAAGTCCTGAACATCAGTTTGAGTGACCACAACATTTTCACAATAGTGAAAAGGATGATCCATCCGCTTTCAAGCAAGGCAATAAATCTTGGTGGGACAGAAAGCTGACCAGTAAGTTATCTAAGGTCCACATTGAGAGGTTGCACTCCCTGCAGCTGACTGGCCTCCAAGTTGACCACAAGAAAATAACTCATTCCTTCAACTCCTCAGATCTGCAGACAAGCAGAGAGCTGGAATTGCGAGAGAAAGGAATACCAGCCACTCATCATTCTTGTGGTTTGCAGAAAAGCAACTTTAATTTTCTCAAATGTTTTTTGCATTCGGCTGAAAAGACGTTGGCACATCGCAAAAGAATGACGGGAACATTAATGCAATTAACTTCAATTATTATTTATGGATATTCTACCTGGATTGTTACCGGGGTACATCGCTTTTTCTGAGGCAGGGGGTATGTATTACAGAGTGTCCCATTTGTTCAATATCCTGCAACAAGCTGCTCAACAAATTAGTACAACTATTACTTGCGGAGAAAGTTGGAAGGAAACCAGAGGTCTTATTTATTTAGAGACAGCTTAACAAAAAAATAAAGCTGCAACCCATCTCCAACTCACAGAACATTATGTTTGATTTCTGGAAGCCACGTACAAAAAAAAAATCTCCCCCCAATTTCTGCTAAAAAACAGTGTTCCAGTTAGCCAACAAGGAATGAAAGGTTTTTCAGTGAAGTTGAAAGTTACGGCTAAATGCTGAGATTTGGTTTCGCTGAAATTCCGTTGAATTGTAGAGCAATTCAGCACTGTAGGAGGCCATTCTGTCTAGCAAATCCATGCTAACCCTGTCAAAGAGCAACCCGGTTAGGGTTGCTCAATCGCCTATCCCCATATCACTGAATTCTTTTTCTCTTCCAATAATTTATTCTTTTGAAGGTGATTATTGAAGTCGTATCCACCACCTTACCTGGCATTCCAAATCCGAGCCATTCCTTAATATTAAACCTTCAGTCTCCTCCTTGGTCTACGCAGCAGTTCATTTATCACCCATTCCCTCTTGTGGTTCCTTGCTCCTATTAGGAATTGATTTACAGTTCTTTGGAAATAAATTATACTTTCTTGCACTTTCTACGCTCTTGGCATTGAATATTCCATATCTCTCAGAGCAAGATAGTGATAACATTAGTTTCTAAGTGAGTCATAGAATCTACAGCACAGAGACAGGCCCTTCGACCCAAACTGGTCTATGTCCATCTAAGCTAACCCCATTTGCCTGCATTGGGCCCATATCCCTCTAAAGCTTTTCCTATCCATGTATCTGTCCAAATGTTGTCAATGTCCCTGCCTCAGTTACTTCCAGCAGCTCATTCCACACATGTACCACCCTTTGATTCTCATTAATTCTCTCTTCTCTTAACTTAAACCTATACCCTCTAGTTCTCGATTTCCCAGCCCTCATAAAAAAAACTGAGTGCATTAGCCTATCTATGCCTCTCATGATCTTATATACCCCTTGGTCTCCAAAGAAAAGTCCTGGCCTGTCCAATCTCTGTCTATAACTCAGTCCCTTAGGTCCCAGCAGCATCCTTCTGAATCCTTCCTGCGCTATCTTCAGTTTGATAACACCATTCCCATAGCAAGGTGACCAAAACTAAACACAGTACTCCAGGTTTTGCCTCCCCAATGTCCTGTACAACTGCAACATAACTTTCCAACTTCTATACTCAATGCCCTGACTGATGAAGGCCAACATGTCAAAAGCATTCCTCACTGTCTTATCTATCTGTGATTTCACCTTTACAGAACCATGCACCTGAACTCCAAGCTCCCTCCGGTCCACGATACTCCCTAAGGTCCTACCTTTTACTGTGAAAGTCTGACCTTGATTTGACCTTCCAAAATGCAACACCTAAGTACCTGTGTGCAATAGGTTTGTTTACAAGAATCTTAAAATATCTCTGCAATCCCAAAATAGAACCTTAGTTAGGCCGCACTTAGGATGTAGTGTTCAATTCTGGTCACCACACTACCAGAAGGAGGTGGATGCTTTGGAGAGAGTACGGAAAAGATTTATCAGGATGTTGCCTCGTATGGAGGACATTAGCTACGAGGAGAGGGTGGAGAAACTTGGTTTGTTCTCACTGGAATGACAGAGGATGAGGGGAGACCTGATAGAAGTTTACAAGATTATGAGAGGCATGGACAGAGTGGATAGTCAGAAGCTTTTTCCCAGGGTGGAAGAGTCAATTACTAGGGGGAACAGGTTTAAGGTGCGAGGGACAAGGTTTAAAGGAGATGTACGAGGCAGACTTTTTACACAGAGGGTGGGTGGGTGCCTGGAACTCATTGCCAGGGAAGGTAGTGGAAGCAGATATGATAGTGACTTCTAAAGGGTGTCTTGACAAATAGACAAATAGGATGGGAATAGAGGGATATGGTCTCCAGAAGGATAGGCATTTTAGTTAAATCAGGCAGCATGGTCTGTGCAGGCTTGGAGGGCTGAAGGGCCTGTTCCTGTGCTGTAATTTTCTTTGTCTGCATACATGCTTACAGCTTGTCTTCCAATAGTTTCAGTTGTGTCTGTTTAGTTTGTTCTGAATCAACACCTAGGCTTACACAATCAAGCACAGTGAACATAGATCAGTTACCAGACTCTCACAATCAAATGCAGAATGATTGAACAGTTGGGATATCAAAATAGTTCACAACCAATCAGTTATTTCAATATAGTGGATAAATGTTTCTAAATTTCCCTGTTATTCCTTTTTATTTATCTTCCTTGATATTTTTTGCATTTCAGGTAATTTGTCTCATCTTATTGCGCAAGTCTAAATACTGTGAAATTCCCAAAGAGCTTCTTAATAACTTAATTTGCCAAATTTTCTTGATTCATTCTTGAGAGATGGGCATTGCTAGCTGACCAGCATTTACTACCCATCCCTAGTTGCCCAAAGTCAGTTGAAAATCAACTGCATTTCTGTGTTGTTGGAATCACACGTAGGCCAGACCAGATAAGGATGGCAGATTTCCTTCCCTTGAGGACATTACTGAACCAGATGGGTTTTTCCAACAATTGAGAACAGTTTTCATGGTCAGATTTTTTTTACATCAGATTTCGCCATCTGCTGTGTCAGGATTCAAACCTGAGTCCCCTGAATATTAGCTGAGTTTCTGGATTAATGGTGAAGTGATAACTCGCCCAGAGTACAGGGCAGCTCTAAGTTCTCGACAACAATGAACTGTTTATTGTGTATGAATACTAGAGGGCAGAGGTTCAAGGTGAGATTTAAAAGGGACTTGAGGGGCAACTTTCTCACACAGTGCGTATATGGATTGAGCTTCCAGTGGAGGTGATAGAGGAGGTACAATGACAACATTTAAAAGACATTTACACAGGTACATGGATATAAAAGAGGGGCATGGATCAAACGCAGGCAAATGGAACTAGTTCACTTTAGAAAACTGGCCGGCATGGATGAGTTAAGGGAAAGCAATGGCCTAGTGACATTACTATTAGACTATTAATCCCGAAACACAGCTAACGTTCTGGGAACCCAGGTTTGAATCCCACCACAGCAGAAGGTGGAATTTGAATTTAATTTAAAAAATCAGGACTTAAGAATCTACTGATGACCATGAAACATTGTCAATTGTCAGAAAAACATTAATGTCCTTTAGGGAGGGAAATCTGCCATCCTTACCAGGTCTGGCCTACATGTGACTCCAGAGCCACAGCAATGTGATTGACTCTCAACTGCCCTCTGAAATGGCCAAGCAAGCCACTCTGTTCAAGGGCAAGTAGGAATGGACAATAAATGCTGGCCAGCCAATGATACCCATGTCCCACGAACGAATGAAAAACAGTTAGGCCGAATGGCCTGTTTCCTTGCTGTATATCCCTATGACTCTAATAAGGAAGCCTTGTAAGCAAACCTGTACATTGAGACTACAACAGATTCTACATGTAATAGTGATGTGTCATGGGATCGTCAGCTGATGTAATAACAATGAAATAGGAAACTGTAAAAGGGTTTTGTCCTTACAAAGCTTTGCTGGAAAAAGGGCTTTCAACATCTAGTCTTTGCCCTACATTTCACTCCACTGCCTTGAACCCTGTATTCCCTTCTGATCCAAGTTGCTGCTTATTCCCCATTCCTTCAACTACATCATGGGAAGCCCAATTTTTCAGTTCTTATATCTGGAACTCACTAAAGCCACATTCAAAAGAAATTCTTCCATGGGACGTGGGTGTTGTTTGCTAGGCCAATGTTTATTACCCACCCTTAGTTACCCCTCGAAATGGTAGTTGAGCCAACTTGAAGAGAAAACGCTGGAAAATCTCAGCAGATCTGACAGAATCTGTAAGGAGAGAAAAGAGCTGACGTTTTGAGTCCGGATGACCCTTTGTCAAAGCTGATTTACAAAGAATCATTTGGATTCGAAACATTAGCCCTTTTCCCTTCCTTACTGATGTTACCAGACCTGCTAAGATTTTCCAGCATTTTCTCTTTTGCTTTCAGATTCCAGCATCCGCAGTAATTTGTTTTTATTAGTTGGGCTAACTTCTTGCACTCTGCAGGGTGAAGCTCCATCCACAGTGTTGATGGGAAGGCTAAGGTGAGATTCAAGCACACAAACAACACAAAGCTCATAGAAAAGGGATCATTTATTCCAGTGACATTGAATCTTTACAGACATTCATGAAAGGTCTTAATTTAGTAGGACAGGCTATTTATAACGGATATTTACGATGATCCATTAAGACACTGTTGAGATGCAAGAGACTTGACAGGCTGGAGAATTGAGAATAGGGGGTGGTGCTATCTCAGAGTAAGGGGGGCCAATCATCTAGGCCTGAGATGAGGAGAAAATTCTTTTCTCAAAGGGCTGTGAATATTTGGAATTCTCCACCCCAGAGGGTTATGGATACTCCATCGTTCAATATATTTAAGGTTGGGATGGATTTTTGGTTTCTCTAAAGTCTTGAAGTTTATTGAATAGTGTCGCAAGTAAGTTTATATCAATGCTGCAAAGATATTACTGTGAAAATCCCCTAGTCGCCACATTCTGCCACCTGTTCGGGTACATTGAGGGAGAATTTAGCATGGCCGATGCACCTAACCAGCACGTTTTTCGGACAGTGAGAGGAAACCGGAACACCCGGAGGAAACCCAGGCAGGCATGGAGAGAACATGCAGATTCTACACAGACAGAACCCAAAGCTGGAATTGAACCCGGATCCCTGACACTTTGAGGCAGCAGTGCTAATCACTGTGCAACCTGAATGATGTACGATGCCTGAAGGACAGAATGGCCTCTTCCTGTTGCTATGTTTTCTTGACAATGTCAAATTCTGCACTTTTCAGGGAAGTTCCCTTTACTTTCTTGTTGCAAAAAGTAAACTTGTCTTACCTTCTTTATTGTTTTTATGCCAGTATTCAGTCTGTTGCACTCTCCTGTTGTGTCTTGCAATTTAATGTACTGTAGTGATGCTGGCAAAGCGGATGATACTCTAAATATAACTAAAAGTTGGCTAGTTGCATCTAGTCTGGCCTCCATTACTAATGCTGAAGAACCACTTAACATTGACATGTGGGGAGAAATTCTGGCAGTGCTTTTGTAAGCTCAGTACATTCTGTAAGAAGCAACTCCAATGCTGTGGTCTTTTGCGTGGCCTGTTTTTTTTAAAGTAGAGAAAAACTTATCTCCGTATTGTGTTTTTCATGAACGCTAGTTATCCCAAAGCAATCCTTGGACAGTGCAAGAGTTTTGAAGTGTAGTCACTGTTGTAATGCAGCTAAATTGTGCACAGCAAGCTCCCACAATAGGATGATGGTTTGTGGGCTTGATTGAGGGTTAGATATTGGCAGGGATGCCAGTGATAACAAACTGTACCTTTCCTCTTCACCCCATCTGTTTTATGCATTTGTGGGATGTGGCCATCGCCAGCTGGCCAGTATTTGTTGCCCATCCTTAGTTGCCCTTGTTCAGAGGGCAGTTGAGAGTCAACCGCATTGCTGTGGTCCTGGAGTCACATGTAGGCCAGACCAGTTAAGGACAGCAGATTTCCTTTCCCAAAGGACATTAGTAAACCAGATGGGTTATTCCAACAATTGAAGGTTTCATGGTCATCAGCAGACTCTTAATTCCAGACTTTTTTTATTAAATTCAAATTCCACCATCTGCCATGGTGGGATTCATGGAGTTATGGAGGTTTAGAGCATGGAAACAGGCCCTTTGGCCCAACTTGTCCATGTCACCTCTTTCCTTTTAAAACATCTAAGCTAATCCCAATTGCCCACGTTTAGCCCATATCTCTCTATACCCATCGTACCCATGTAACTGTCTAAATGCTTTTTAAAAGACAAAATTGTACCTGCCTCTATACTACTTCTGGCAGCTTTTTCCAGACACTCACCATCCTCTGTGTGAAAAGTTGCCCCTCTGGACACTTTTGTATCTCTCCCCTCTTACCTTAAATCTATGCCCTCTAGTTTTAAACTCTCCTATCTATGGGAAAAGATATTGACTATCTAGTTGCTCTGTACCCTTCATCATTTTATAGACCTCTATAAGATCTCCCCTCAGCCTCCTACGCTCCAGAGGTAAAAGTCCCAGTCTATCCAGACCCTCCTTGTAACTCAATCCATCAAGTCTTGGTAGTATCCTAGTAATTCATGCCAAATGCTTTCTTCACCACCCTGACCACCTGTGACTTCACTCCAAGGAGTTATGAATGTGGACCTCTAGATCTCTTTGTTCTGTAACTCTCCCCAACGACTTACCATTAATTGAGTAAGGCCTGCCCTGGTTCAATCTACCATAATGTATCACCTTGCATTTGTCTAAATTAAACTCCATTTGCCATTCATCAGCCCCCTGGTCCAATTGATCCGTTGCAATTGGAAATAATGTTCTTCACTGTCCACTATGTCACCAATCTCAGTGTCATCTGCCAACTTACTAACCATGTCCCCTATATTCTCATCCAAATCATTAATATAAATTGAACCTGGGTCCCCAAGAGCATTGGCCGAGTTTCTGGATCAATAGTTGAGTGATAATACCACAGGGGTCATCACCTCCCCCTTACTTCAAAGTTGTACCAAAGGATTGTTTCTGCCAGTTGATGGGGTGATGGGGCCTTGGGTTAATGTGTTATCTGAAAGCACTTCCTCATTACTGCCCTGGAATGTCAGTCTTGAGGTTTGTGTTCAAATCTTGGAGGGAGAGTGGAAATGACAACCCTCAGTCTCTGGGACAGCTGGAATGCTGCCAATGTGGTCACAGCTGGCACAAAAGCTATGCCATCTATCCCTTGTGGCTTTAGTAGTTTTAATAACTATTGGCCCTCAATGGCCATCCAGATCATTATGTGAAACAAGTGCAAAATGGAACAGGGGCTGTTTAATCTGTCTCACACTTGCCTATGTCTAGATTCATAACTGGTGTGGAGTTTGCACGTTCTCCCCATGCCTGTGTGGGTTTCCTCTGGGTGCTCCAGTTTCCTCTCACTGTCAAAAGATGTGGGATTGGTGCATTGGCTATGATAAATTGCCCCTTATTGCCCCGGGATGCAGAGGTTAGAAGGATTAGCGGGCTAAATGTGTGGGGTTACGAGGGTAAGACCTGGATGGGATTGTGTCGGTGCAGGCTCAATGGGCCGAATGGCCTCCTTCTACACTGTAGGGATTCTATGATTCTATGAGTCATTCCATCTTCAAACCGATTGGTTTGGTCGGTATGGAAATTTTTTAAATGGTGAAATGCCACAAATGCAAAAAAAAGTATCTGGAATATCTGAGCACTGAGGCAGTACAAGTACTCGACACAGTGGCACAGTGATCAGCACTGTTGTCTCACCATGTCAGCGACCAGGAGTCAATTCCTGACCTGGGTCACTGTTTGTATGGAGTTTGCATGTTCTCCCCGTGTCTGCGTAGGTTTCCTCTGGGATCTCAGGCTTCTTCCTACAGTCCAAAGATGTGCAAGTTAGGTGGAATTTACCCCTCATTGTTCCAAAATATGTAACTCAGGGGGATTAGTGAGGTAAATACATGGGTTCACAGTGATAGGGCCTGGATGGTCTGTTCGAGAGTCAGTGCAGACTTAATGGGCCGAATGGCCTCCTTCAGCACTGTAGGGAGTCTTTGATTCTATAATACTCCAAATGGAACAAACTGGAAACCAATCAGATACTCTGTTTCTGACAGGATACAATGGTATAGTGGTTAGCACTGCTGCCTCACAGCACCAGGGATCCAGGTTCAATTCTGGCCTCAGATCACTGACTATACAGCTTCTGCACATTCTCCCCACGTCTGTGTGGGTTTCCTCTGGGTGCTCCGGTTTCCTCCCAACAGTACGTAGATGTGCGGATTAGATTGATTGGCTGTGCTAAATTGATCTTAATGTCAGAGGATTAGCAAGGTAAACATGTCAGATTAAGTGAGTGGAGGCTGTGTGGAATTGTAGTCAGTACAGACTCAATGGGCCGAGTGGCTTTCTTCTGCACTGAGTCTATGACATTTGTGATATTTGGACTGAAATAATGCATGGATTTTACAACAGTGGTTATGCAAAACTGCCAGTGTTTAATCTTCTGAAACTGACAACAACTCCTGGAGTCCGCATATATGTAACTGAGTGTGGGAATCCAGGTGATTTGGTCAGTAATGCTACACTTCTCTGCATTTAAGATACTCAAAGAATGTAATCAATTGGGAATCTTTGAACTGAAGGGAGCTTGTCAGTCCTCAGGAAAAGGCCACGGGGCATTTTCATCGCAGATGCAGTATAATATGCACTAACATGAGGTTATCCACTTTGGTAGCAATAATAGGAAGCAGATTATTATTTGAATGGGTGTAAATTGAGAGAGGTGGACACGCAATGAGATCTTGGAGTCTTCATGCATCAGTCACTGAAGTGCGCAGGTACAGCAGGCAGTAAAGAAGGCAACTGATATGTTGGCCTTCATAGTGAGAGGATTTGGGAATAGGGATAAGGCCATTTTGTTGCAATTGTATAGGGTGTTGGTGAGGCCACAACTGGACTAATATGTACAGATTTGATGACATTATCTGAGGAACGATACTCTTGCTATAGAGGGAACACAGCGAATGTTTATCAGGCTGATGCCTGGGGAGGCAGGTCTGTCATATGAGGAGAGATTAGCGTGGTTAGAATTATATTCACTGGAGCTTAGAAAAGTGAGAGGAAATCTTGCAGAAGATTAAATAAAATTCTAACAGAATTAGACAGGGTAGATTCAGAAAGAATGTTCCCAATGGTGGGGGGAGTCCAGAAGCAGGGGATCATAGTTTGAGGATAAGGGGTAAAACTTTTAGGACTGAGGTGAGGAGAAATTTCTTCACCCAGAGGGTGGTGAATGTGTGGCATTCACTGCCACAGAAAGTAGTCAAGGCCAAAACATTGTGCGATTTCAAGAAGAAATTAGATATAGCTTTTGGGGCTAAAGGGATTAAAGGATATGAGGGGAAGGAGAAATCAGGATATTGAATTCAATAGTCAGCCATGATGAAACTGAATGGCGCAGCAGGCTGAAAGGGCCGAATGGCCTCCTTCTGCTTCTGATTTCTATGTGTCTCTAAAATGGTGAGGGAAGATAGAGTGGGCCCTAACCCTATCCCCTCTAACCCTCACTTAATGGCTTGTCTGATTGGCTCCAGTGCCCTCAAACCCCACTTACCTGGCTGGAAGTGTGGCATGATCCCATTGTGTGTTCTCCATTCCAGGTGCAGTTCCAGCAGTGACCACTGGTCCTGGGTGGTGCTGCTAAGACTGTAGTGCTACTGGCCCTCTGAGGGTGGGGTGGAGTGGGAGGCTGCTATTATTTAATAGGACTGTAACAGCGAGTTGCCTGACCCCACCTACTCTAACATGTGGTCATGGATCCTGCAAATGGCCAGCAGTGGAATGCCCAGCTTCCGAGCTCACCTCTGGGACACCCACCACAGGAACAGAACTCTGACCCTTTATCTAGGTGGATGGATTACACTCACTCCAATTCCAAATTGGCAAAGGAACAGATCAGGAGAATAATACTTACTAAAAATTGTTCACAGAAAGAGTGACTGACAATTGGAGCCAGGAGCAAAAACCTTGGAATAATTTGGGATCAACTGATTGCTCTGAGTGGGCAGACTCTTGTGTATTCCTGAATGGAATTCAGCCAACATTTTCATCTGTGTTATTCACTGATAGAGAATGTGTGATATCTGGCTGGAAAAGGGATGATTCTATTCAGATCTAATGGCACACATCTATAGTTTAGGAGATCATAGCGTTATCGAGGTTTACAGCATGGAAACAGCCCAACCTATCCATGCCGCTCCCCCACTTTTATAACCCTTAAGCTAGTCCCACTTACCCATATTTGGCCCATATCTCTCTGTACACCTCTTACCCATGTAACTGTCTAAATACTTTCTAAAAACAAAATGGTACCCATTCCAAGTGACTAAAAGTGGCCATGGGAAATGATTATGGCCATAATCAAATAGAAACATCAAAACTAGAAGCAGGAAGAGGCCATTCAGCCCTTCGAGCCTGCATGGTCATTTATTTTGATCCTAACTGATCACTGGCTCTGAGCCAAGTGTTGGTAAATGGGATTAGATGGGCAGTCAGCTGTTTCTCGCGAATTGGTGAAGAATCAATGGGCCAAAGGGCCCATACTTTTGCACAGTATGGTGCTGTGATTCTATGAACCTGGGGCCTAAGATCTTAACCTGTATCTCTGGATTGCTAGTTCAGTATCAATATCACTACACCTGTGCCTCCTTCTCTGCACCAGGGATCTAAAGATCAGGAGCTTGCAACTAAAGGACAGCCAAAGGTTGAACAGCCAAGTTGCAGCTTCTGGATTGCAAGAGGTGAGGCCCAATTTTAACCTGGTTCATTGGACAGGAACAAGACAGCACACCCCTGTTCCCAGTCCAATGCCGACTGCCCACTGAATCAGACAGAAACCTACGCACACATGTTCTGTTTGCATTGGACCATTATTATTCTTGTCAAGAATCCATAAAAAGATTCACTCACAACATGGTCCAAAAATATTTCATATATTTTATTGATGGGCTCCAGGACGAGAGCTCTCCCTGGACCACACAGAGTCAGAACCTTACCAGCCCCCTGGAAATGGGCAGGGAGAGGGACAGCACAGGCAGATATCTAACATTGTCCCACCATCATGCCATCTTCAGATGCGAGCATGCCTTCAGTCATCTAGGTCCCAAGCTTGAAAGTGGACTAATTTTGGGATATTTTCCCCTTGGAGTATAGAAGGTTCAGAGGTGATCTTTTAGAGGTCTATAACATAATGAGCGGCACAGATCAGCTATATTGTCAATATCTTTTCACAAAAGTAGGGGAGTGTAAAACGAGAGGATATAGGTATGAGGATAGAGATACAAAAGTGTCCAGAGTGGCAATTTTTTCACAGAGAGACGTAAGTGTCTGAAACAAGCTGCCAGAGGCAATAGTAGATACGGGTACAATTTTGTCTTTTGAAAAGCATTTAGACAGTTACATGGTTAAGATGGATATAGAGGAATAGGAGCCAAATATGGATAATTGGGACTAATTTAGGAATTCTTAAAAAAAAGGACTGGCATGGATGAGTTGGGCTGAAGGGCCTGTTTCATTGCTCTATAATTAAGTGGAGAAACAACCAATCTTCTTCTTCTTCATCAGTTCACTGGTAGAGAAATTGTAGATTGGGAAGTAGGAAGTTAGAATTTGGTGTTGGTAAAATTGCACAATGCTTGGGGAGAGGGGTGCAAACAGTGCATTGCCCAGTTAAAAAGGTGTTACTTCTTCTGTGTTTAGAGATTTAGTATGAAGTATACAGAGAGCCCAAACAAAGATTTTTATTGAACAGGCAAGCAGCAGTTTTTACCAAAACAACAGGCTTTTGAATTTAGCCAGTCAAATTTAGATCAATCACTTTGATACAAAAACCTATTAAATTTAAAGCTGATGGTTTTGACAACCTATTGTGGGAAATATTGATATGCCATTGTGGGTATGAAAGGTGGCAGTAGGGCAAAAACCTGCTGGAATTAACAGCTGTCCACTGTTGGCTGTGAGAAAATCGTTGGCTCTCATAGTACTTTCCTTAAGATATAGATGTAGCTATCTAGAGAGAAAATGTACCAAAGAAGAAATAAGAATCAACAGAGAAGGCCCAGAAGATTCTGGGAGATATGAAATGTAATTTAGAGAATTAATAAACATCATCCAATAATTTATGCACTTATGAACACCATCCAATAGCGTATGCACAGATAGCTAAACCATCTGAGGGCATTTCCAAGGACCGAACATTAACGGATATTATATTGGATACAGAATCATAGAATGCTACAGTGCAGAAGAAAGACTTTCTTTGTTACTTCTAACATTTAAGAAAAACTTGGAAGGGTTCATGGATGAGAGGAATGTGGAGGGATATGGTCCAAGTGTAGGTCAGTGGGACCAGGCAAAAAATAGTTCAGCACAGACAAAAAAGGGCCAACAGGCCTGTTTGAGCTATAATTTTCTATGGTTTCTAAGAGGTCTTTCAGCCCATTGACTCTGCAGATACATGTGTGAAACACCTGACCTCCCATCTAATTGCATCTGCCAACACTTGGCCCATAGCCCTGAATGTTATAGAACATAGAACATTACAGCACAGAACAGGCCCTTCGGCCTTCGATGTTGTGCCGACCAAAATAAAAAGCAATGCCCCTCCAAACTAAACCATTCCCTTCTCTTCCATATACTTATCAATTAACCTCTTAAACGCCACCAAACTTGGCGCATCTACAACAGCTGCAGGCAGGGCATTCCACTCCCTAATCACTCTTTGAGTAAAGAACCTACCTCTGATATCCGTCCTATAACTCATACCCCTTAATTTAAAGCTGTGTCCCCTCGTGCTAGCTTTCTCCATCCTAGGAAAAAGGCTATCACTGTCCACCCTATCTAAACCTCTAATCATCTTATATGCTTCAATAAGATCCCTCTTAGCCGCCTCCTTTCTAACGAAAACAACCTCAAATCCTTCAACCTCTCTTCATAGGACCTGCCCTCCATACCAGGCAACATCCTGGTAAACCTCCAGGTTATGATGTGTCAAGTACTCATCCAGGTACTTCTTAAAGGATGTGAGGCAACCGGCATCTACCAATCTCCCAGATAGTGCATTCCAGACCATCACCACCCTCTGGGTAAAAAAGGGTTTTCGCCCTAACACTCCTCCTTCTGAAGGATTAGATGTGCTGCTCTGATGATGTATCACATTTAGTTTGAAATGATTTCATGCTATTTTTTCCCAGCCCAGGGAATCACATTGCCCGCCTTCCATTCCCGATGCTCTTCCCTGCTGCCTTCCATCACACAGCGAGACTGAAAGTGAACAGGCTTGGGTTTCTATCTGCAGAGCGGGGGCTGAGGAGACTGGAGTCCTGATCTAACGGATTTGGATGCTGGACAGTTGCCGACGATGGAAGCGAACGTGAACACTGGAATATTGGGAACAGATGGCCCCTTCCAATAACAAAGCCAGACTGCAGTGTGATATCAACACCTTGTGAGCTTGAATTTTAACAGCTCTCCATTTGAATTAAACACAACGCACTGTTGAAAGGTAGAAAGTGCTTCTTGATGACTAATGATGAGAAGTATTGTGCTAATATATTGAAATGGACATTGTTCTCTAACTAGATGAATGTGTTACATTTTTCCCAGATTCCTGTAGATGATTGTGTCTAGTACACACTGAAATTGTGTCACAATCTTATTGTCTTCAGTATCTGGCAGTATTTCTGCTTATCATTTGCACGATACATTGGTATCGACAACTCCAAGATCTCAGTTGTTAATTGACACTGCTGCTATTTTCAAATGTGCAGTCTTTTATAAGCAATTAATTCTTTTTGCATATACTCCACTGGATCCCTGCTGTGTCACCATGTGCCTGTGGTGATATCTCCCTTTGCGGTTTTGCCGAATATTGTCCTGTTCTTACCCCTGGTTCCATCTCTGCTCAACGGCCTCAGTTGGAACTTGGAAAATTTGACTTCTTTTGTCAATCAATTAGTTATCTTATTGGCAAGGCTGCAATGGCAGCACCAGTGTCTCTGAGCTAGAAGATCTGGGTTCAAGTCTCACCTTTTCAGAACTTGAGAACCATGGAAGATGCCTTCATAAATGTGACTAAACAGGTAAAGATTGACCTGTAAATCTTTCCAATATGCCTGATGGAACGTGGTAAAGGGTCAGGAGACTTTCCCAGGCAGCCTATTGCAGAAAGCAGCAGCAAACACTGCAGTACTTTGGCAAGCATAATCAAAGACCAATCCAATGGCAGTTCATGGCCACCTCAGGGTATGGAACCTGGAGGAAGAGGATGATGTTGAACTGCATGATATCAACCTGTCAGTTACCAAGATCCTGCTTACCAAATGCTACAGACAGGAGAGAGACAGGCATACCACACTGACTTCCTCTGATCACTTGTCCGTAAGCAGATTTTAAATTCATTTTTAAAAGTCAATGAGCAAATTTCAGAGCTCAGATTACATGCACACACACACTTGCATGCACACATACATATGCGCATGCATGCACACATACACATGCATATAGAGGCACTTATACATGTGCACACACATGCTCATGTCGCATGCACACACATATACGTGTACACAAACATATGCGCACACATTCATTGGTGTACAACATGCACATATGTACATGTACACACAAATGCACACATCGGTACACATGTGCACATATGCATACATACACACATATTTGTGCAGAGTGTGGGAGCATACGCACATACATATGCACAACCCCATCAACACACACCACCATCACCAGTGAAGTGGATATTGGTGTTTATGTTCAGCTGGTTGAAGAGCAGAGTTGTAGCCTTGGATTTTCAGACAGTGATGACCACAAGATGAAGTTGGTGCACAGCAATGGAGTCAGTTCCACACTCGATGGTACAGAATCTTCCAGAGACAGGTCTCAAGGTACAGACTGTTGTTCTGCGTGGAGGGGACTGGTTCTTATTAGTTTGATGTTTAAGGTGCAGACTGACCATTTCTCAACTCCCAAAGGGACTGGAGTCCTGTGACCTTCCTTCTCCACAATGAGTTTGAAAGATGTTTACTGGGGCTGATCATATTCCAGTCATTAGTAGTTGAAAAACATATATGCCTGAACTTTACCGCCTCTTCTGTCCAAGGCTGGTAAGATCCACGCCCAAGGCCAATGGAGAATGCCATTCTGCGATTCTGGGGTGGATAAGGTGGTAAAATTCCAGCCATAATCTATGTTGAAGGTTAGATGCTTAATAAGTGATTGTCTAGGCAGACCCATCTACTCCACTAGCAAGGTGAGCTTATCAAATGCAAATGGCATCCCTTTGGTGCCCTTTGGATTGCGCCCGGGCAGCCTGAAGTGTGATGCCAGTCTGTTCGCAGCTGTCTAGTGACAAGGTTGGATATGCAAGCCTCCTTGTCTTTGTGATTGCAGCGGGTCTGCACAATGAGCTGCAAGACCCCACAAGTGGAATAAAGAATTATTTGGTTCTTGGTAATGGTTCTCGGACAAAGAACAAACCTTGTGGTCAGGTGACTTATGGTAGCCATCTTTATAGTTCAGCCGAAAGTCCATTTTAAAAAAAAGATAGGAAGGATAATGTTTTGAACAAATAGTGTTGGAATTCTTCTCATGTCATATGAACCTAATTCAAGCTTCATGCTTGAATATTAATGATGGTTTTTCTTCCCCGACATCCCCAGTGGCTGCATAATGTATTGCACACTGACTTTCCAATCGTACCTACTCTGCAATAATCTAGGAATGCAATTACAAAATGTTTCCATTTGCTGATTTGGCTTTGTTTTGCACTACCAACTATTTCTAAAATAAATTTGAGAGCAGTAAATATGAAAATCTCCATACAGCTACTTTCCATCAATCATTTGTATTGTAGAATAGTTTGTCAGGCCTGCTTTTCTAGCTTGTGACAGCGTCTTTACTTGGCTTCCACCACTGACTACGCAATATAACAGGGCAACACTTCCAGGAAAGCACCTCCAAGTATCAATTTCTGTCGCTTCTTCAACACTTCTTCACCAAGCTGCTGGGACGTTAAATTGTGCTGCCTGGCAGGGTGGTGTCAGTTCCTATGTATTGAGATCGCCAACAATCTGTCCTGGTCCCCCCATGCTGACACTATAGTTAAGAAAATCCACCAACACCTCTGCTTTCTCAGAAGACTAAGGAAATTTGGCATGTCAGCTATAACTCTCACCAACTATTACAGATGCACCATAGAAAGCATTCTTTCTGCTTGTAAAACAGCTTGGTATGGCTCCTGCTCTGCCCAAGATTGTAAGGAATTACAAAGGGCCTTGAATGTAGCCCAATCCATCACACAAATCAGCCCCCCCATCCATTGAATCTGTCTACACTTACTGCTGCCTCAGAAAAGCAGCCAGCATAATTAAGGACTCCACGCAACCTGGACATTCTCTCTTCCCATCAGGAAAAAGATACAAAAGTCCATAGTCACGTACCAACCAACTCAAGAACAGCATCTTTTCTGCTGCCATCAGAACTCTTGAAAATACCTACCTTGCACTAAGTTGATCTTTCTCTACACCCTAGCTATGATTGTAACACTATATTCTGCAATCTCTCCTTTCCTTCTCTATGAATAGCATGCTTTGTCAATGGTGTGCAAGAAACAATACTTTCACTGTATATTAATATATGTGACAATAATAAATCAAATCGAACCAAAATTAAAGAAAACAGATTCATTAGTAATCTATTGAAAGCAGCAGAATTTGAGACTAGGAGGAGTGAGATTAAGTGGATGGTTTTTTCAAAGGGCAGTCATAGGTGTGATGGGCTGAATGTCCTCGTTCTGTGCTATATGGTTCTAAGAGTCATTGCTACATGCTGCCCTGAAGGCAGTAAGCCCCAGGTCTATGATAGTGGTGGTGATGCTCCAATATCTTCCTTCAAAGTTGCAAGATGGTGTAACCATTGGGTTTTCATGGGATTATTTACCAAGTGGGCTCCTCACCACCAAACCCCATCCGCTCCTCATAACCACACATCCAGATTGGTAGCTATGAGAAGCCAGAGAAACCTAAACAATGCTTCACTTCCCCAGTCAGGAAAAACATTTTCTTTTCCTCAGTCTTGGGATGTGAGCATCTCCAGTAGAGCCAACATTTATTCCCCATTTCTAATTTCCCTTGGTGGCAATGAGTTCCCATAAAACTGAATGATTTGCTAGGCCGTTGCAGAGGGCAGTTCCAGCTCACCCTCAACACTGAGCCTTGGATTATACACAGGCCTGACTGAGGGTTGCCCCTTGAGCCCATTCATAGAATCTCTACAGTACAGAAGGAGGTCAATTGGCCCTTTGAGAAACAGCCCATTTGACCCATCATGTCTGCACCAATTCTTGATCTGCATTGGTAACAATCAATTACATAGGATTGGGATCCTATGCCCAATCCCTGTAAACCCATGTATTTACCCAAGTGGCAATTTAATATGACCAATCCACCCAAGGTGCATATCTTTGGACTGAGATAGGAAACCTCAGCATCCAGAAGAAACCCACGCAGACATGGGGAGAATGTGCAAACTCCACACAGACAGTGACCCAAGACCAGATATCGAACCCACGTTCCTAGCACTGTGAGGAAGCTGTGCTGATCCACCGTGCCGTTCTATGGTTCCCACACTTGAAGAAATAAATAAAACTCTTTAAAAAGAAGAATAATTGTCCTTCTGATACCGGGGCAACGGCAAAACAAACAGGAGACTGATGTTTTGGGAAGGTTAACCAATATTCTGGGAACCATAGGCCACCTCTATAATGAGCAAAGACATTCATCATACCCAGGAACATTCAAACTGGAAATGTATTGCTAAACACTGGATTACTAATACTGGCCTAACTTTTCCATGGTCCTGGTATGAGTCAGAGTCTGCATTACACTGGATGGCTAACTGGAAAGAGATTGAGAGACTGGCTCGTGGGTAAGTTTACTTTGTAGAATTCTGGCATGTAAAGGAAGATTAATGGACATTTCTTGCGTATATTTTTCAATTTCAGCTGACAGTGGCTATAAGCTTTGGAGACCCATGTTAGGAATCCAAGATTCCAGAGGTCTGAGCGATTGAGGTCAGTTCTGAGATGGGCAATGATCCACGGCACTGATCTCAATGTATAAATGCGCACTGCCAACACTGAAGGTTCCACATGTTGTTAGCAACATCAGGAACAGTTAGATAATCAACCATGGTTACTGCTTTCTCAAAGATACTACAGAATCAGTAATCGGTAAACTGTGTGTGCTGTTATATGCTCTGTCTGAGGCCAGAACTCTCTATTCACCTGACAAAAGGGCACACCCCGAAAGCTTGTGAGTTTATAAACTGGTTGGACTTTAACCTGGTGTTGTCAGGCTTCTTACTCTGTTTACCCCAGTTCAATGCTGGCATCTCCACATTATTCTCAAAGATACGATAGAGAGCCCTGGCTTTCAAAGAGCAACAAACAGAGCATCTCTTTAAGCAATAACAGAACTTGGGGATCTTTGGAGCAGATGGTCTGAGATGGAGGGCGAATTAAAGGTAGAAATTTCAAAGACAAATTTGATTTGATTCAATTCATTATTGTTAAATGTATTAGTGTACAGTGAAAAGTATTGTTTTATGCATGCCACATAGACAAAGATTACGGTTCATAGAGAAGACATGTGGAAAAGTTGCGCCGAAGGGCCTATTTCCATGCTATAAAATTCTATCTCCGTGACTCCAAGGAAAGTCGAAAATGCAGAATGCAGTGTTACAGTCATAGCTAGGGTGTAGAGAATGATCAACTTAATGCAAGGTAGGTCCATTCAAAACTCTGATGGCAGCAGGAAAGAAGTTGTTCTTGAGATGGTTTGTATGTCCTCAGACTTTGAATCTTTTTCCCAATAGAAGAAAATGGAAGAAGGAATGTCCAGGTGCTTGGGGTCCTTAATTATGCTGGCTGCTTTCCTGAGACAGCAGCAAGTGTAGACAGTGTCAGTGATGGGAGGGTAATGAGAGTGATGGACTGGGTTTCATTCACAAGCTTTTGTAGTTTCTTGCAATTTTGGGTAGAGCAGGAGCCATACCAAGCTGTGATAGAACCAGAAAGAAAGCTTTCTATAGTGCAGCTGTAAAAGATGGAGAGTCATAACTGATGCGTCAAATTTCCTTAATCTTCTGAGAAAGTAGAGGCATGGGGGCACCATCTTAATTACAGTGCCATCACAGGGGGACTAGGATAGGATATTGATGATCGAAGGGCTGAATGGCCTCCTCCTACCCCTATTTTCTATATTTTTGACATTCTGGGAAAAAAGACACTTAATGGCTCTTGAACCATTAAACCACATCTAGCGCTGTTTTCTAGCACAATCAGCACATAACGGGCTTGGCAAGCTCTGCCCAAGATGGAGCTTATGTACTGGGTCACCTGACCCATTCTCTTAAAGGGACATGCCTCCAACATAGATAACACGAGGCCATTAATGATGTGGAGGAATCTCACCAGGGAGAGGAAGAACAGTATTTCCTAGGGTAAATCACGATTCAAGATACAGATTCTGCAATTGAAATATTGTCAATGGGTACAAATTAGAGACAGAAGCAAGTCCTGTCTGACAAAGAATCCTGGCTAGTAAAACAATGCCTGAAGCCATCTAGTCACAAGGCCCAGGAGGGATCAAGTCCTAGGTCAAAATTACATTGCAATATCAGAACAGATATGAGAAATATCATGATGCAAAAATGAATTCTCTCTTGCAGGTCCAACTGCAACTTGCCGAGGTGACCAAACTAGGATTCATTCCCCGCACTGATAGAATGGTGCTCTGGAAACGGTTCTGGTTCCTAAACCAGGCTGGCCCCTTTCCCTGTGCTGATCTGATCCAACTTAACAAGGCCATGGTGAAGAAAATCCACCCAATGCCCTCGCTGGACAACAGCTGGACCAAGCTCTCCAAGGACACGGTGTCCTCGAAACCCGATGCCTTTTCCCAGGTACCGTTAGATACCCAACACTCAACCAACTCAAAGCCAAGAAATCCAAAGGGAGACTCCCAAATCTCACAATGGCACAATCGGGGAGAGTTGTGAAGCCTCCAGTCCAATTAAAGCCTGAAATTAGAGAGTTGGAGGAAAAAGGGTGGAGGACAGTATGTAGAAATAAATATAAAATATATTTGCACAATGACTTGGGATGAGATCCAGCACTAGAACATTCAGGGCTGAAAAGATTAATATGTGGACAGGAAAAATAATACCACCCACATTAGACCATAAGACCACAAGATATAGGAACAGAACTAGGTCTTTTGGCCCATCGCGCCTGCTCCGCCATTTAATCATCCCCATTCTCCTGCCTTCTCCCCATAACCCTTGATCAGCTTATTGAACCTTGAGGAACCTTCAACACTATTATTCCTACGAAATTCATCTCCAAACTCAATGATTTGGTACTCAGCATCTCCCTCTGTGACTGGATCCTGAACTTCCGAACTCACAGACCACAATCAGTAAGGATAGGCAATAACACCTCCTCCACAATTATTCTCAACACCAGTGCCCCACAAGGCTGTGTTCTCAGCCCCCTACTGTACTCCTTAAACACTTCTGACTGTGGGGCCAAATTCCCCTCCAATTCAATTTTCAAGTTTGCTATGACACACCACAGTGAGTTAAATCTCAAACAATGATGAGGCAGAGTACAGGGATGACAGAGAATCTGGTGAAGTGATGCAGCAACAATAATCTCTCCTTCTATGTCAACAAAACTACGCAGATTGTCATCAACTTCAGGAAGAGTAGTGAAGAATATGCCCCTGTCCATATCAACAGGGAGTAAGTAGAAAGAATCAAGAGCTTCAAGTTTTTATGTGTCCAGATCACCAAGAATCTGTACCGGTCCCCCCATGCAGACACTAAAGAAAGCCCACCAACGCCTCTACTTTCTTGGAAAACCAAGGAAATTTGGCATGTCAGCTACAACTCTCTCAAACTTTTACAGATACACATCAGAAAGCATTCTTTCTAGTTGTATCACAGCTTGGTATGGCTCCTGCTCTGCCCAAGACTGCAAGAAACTACAGAAGGTCATGATTGTAGCCCAATCCATCACACAAACCAGCCTCCCATCCATTGACTCTGGTTACACTTCCTGCTGCCTTGGCAAAGCAGCCAGTATAATTAAGGACTCCACTCACCTCAGACATACTCTTTACCATCTTCATCCACTGGGAAAAAGATACAAAAGTCTGAAGTCACATACCAACTGACTCAAGAATGGCTTTTTCCCTGCTGCCGTCAGAATTTTGAATGGACGTACCTCGCATTACATTGATCTTTCTCTATACACTAGCTATGACTGTAATGCTACATTCTGCACTCTTGTTTCTTTCTCTATGAATGGTATGCTTTGGCTGTATAGTGTGTAAAAAAACTACTTTTCACTGTATATTAATACATGTGACAATAATAAATCAAGTCAAATTTACTTGTCTATCTTCAAAACATTCAGTGACCTGGCCCCCTTTGTGGCAATGAGTTCCACAGACTCACAACCCTCAGGCTGAAGAAATTCTCTCTCATCTCAGTTTTAAAGGAGCTTCCCTTCATTCTGAGGTTATGTTCAAGTTCTAGTCTCTCTCACCAATGATGTAAGAGAGAATCAAATGATCAGGAGGTGAATAGGCAAAAGTTTTTGGCTGAAATTGAGTTCTATTTATATCTATATGTAGATATGTCCATACAATAAACAGTTATTGTTTAAAACATTTTTATCTGAGTTCTTTTGATTGCTAGATGGATATTTTCTGATCCCTCATTCCTCAGGAATCAATAACGAGATTTCTTAACAAATATCTATCAGCTAGAACCATAACTTTTCCCTCCTGCATTTCCCTGAGGAATTCTAGCTTGTGATGTCCTACAAGCATTTAAATCCTTTGAGCTTCTTCATCCTAAATACTTCAGTGACTTTTGCATCTGTTATGGATTCCCCTGCTAATTTTACAGGATCTGCAACTTGTCCACGTCCATCAGAGTGAGGAGTGATGGAGAAGAATTCTTGCAACACTTTTCCCAGGTCTCGATCACCACTCCCCTACCCCACCAACAATCTATTAAAATCTGCGTTTTGATACACTGATTCCCATCCTGTTTCTCGCCATCAATGGCAAATCTTGTAAAAATGTATTTACCACTGACTTCTTGCCCGTTGCTTAATCACAGGCTCCAGATTCAGGTGAACTGTATCCCTGTCAGTGAGCTGGACTGCATTCTCGGATGCAGTCTAGACTCCAGTTTTATTCTGGCCATTTAAACATGATGCATGGTGACACAGTGGTTAGCACTGCTGCCTCAGTACCAGGGACCTGGGTTCGATTCCTGCCTCGGATCACTATCAGTCTGGACTTTGCACATTATGTCCGTATATGTGTGGGTTTCCTCCGGGTGCTCCAGTTTCCTTCCATAGACCAAATATATCTGGGTTCGATCAATTGGCCATGCTAAATTGACCCTTAGTGTTAGGGAAACTAGCTTGTGTAAATGTAGGGGATTATGAGGATAGGGCCTGGGTGGGATTGTGGTCAGTGGAGACCCGATGGGCTGAATGGCTTTCTTCTGCACTGTAATTCTATGACAGCAGGGCTGGGATAAAGCTAACCACTACGCAGTGGGGAACACGGCCTAAACCAATATAAATTAAACCAATCTTTTAAAGCAGCTGATGACAACATTCCTAAATGCTGCTAAAAATAAAATTCTACCATGTTGTAAGTGCATGTGATATCTACAAGTTTCCCTCTTCATCTTGCTTTCCTTTTCCAATCCATTTCAGGTGCTCTTTACATTAGTCTTCTCAGCAACAACAGCAATAACTTATCTTCACGTAGCCCTTTTTAGTAAAGCATCTTATTTTTATTCTTCCATGGGATTTTATTGTCTTTAATAGGGCCTGTATTTTTTGGCACAATTGCCCTTGCATGGGTAGTGGAGAGCCACTTTCTTGAGCAGCTGCAGTGCGGAATATACTGCAAGACTGTTACGAAGGGGGTTGAAGGTTTATTATCGAGTGACTCAGGAAGAATGGTGATGTAGTTCCAATTAGGGATTGTGTGTGTCCTGAAGAGAAACTTGTGGGTGCTTCAACATGTTCATAGGAGAATCATCCAATGAAGTTTGACACCAGGCTTGTTGAAGGTTTATTTGGACAAGTGAGGTAAGTTTGAAGAATGATGTTAAGGGAGGAAAGTGAACTCCAGAGATTCAGGAAGGAACTACATGGTTTCCTCAATCACAACATTGATTTAATGTTGTAATTGAGGTTTAATCACAACACCATTTAATATTCAACATCTGGTTAAGTATTCCATTCAAACCCTTAGGCTCACTGGGGCAGCATGGTGGCACAGTGGTTAGCACTGCTGTCTCACAGCACCAGGGATCCAGGTTCAATCCCAGCCTTGGGTCACGGTCCGTGTAGAGTTTGCATGTTCTCCACACGTCTAAAGAAGGATCTTAGGAAGGATGTACTGGCATTTGAAAGGATCCAAAGAATGTTCACAAAAAATGAATCCTGGAATGAAGAGCTTGTCACATGAGGAATGGTTGAGGACTCTGGGTCTGTACTCGTTGGAGTTTAAAGGATCGGGGGGGGGGGGGTGGTATTTTATTGAAACTTACAGGATGCTGCGAGGCCTGGAATAGAGTGGATGTGGAGAGGATGTTTCCACTAGTAGGAAAAAGGCACAACCTCAGGTTAAAGGGATGATCCTTTAAAGCAGAAATGAGGAGGAATTTCTTCAGCCAGAGAGTGGTGAATCTTTATTGCAGAAGGCTGTGGAGATCAGATCATTGAATGTCTTTAAGACAGATGGATAGGTTCCTGATTAGTATGGGGATCAGGGGTTATGGAAAGAATGATTGAATGGCAGAGCAGATACAATGGGCCGAGTGGCCTAATTCTGTGCCTATGGCTTATGGTCTGCACGAGTTTCCTCTAGGTGCAGGTTGGGGGGTAGTGGGGTGGGGGGGTGGGTAGGGAGGGGTGGGGTTACAGGGTTGAACGGGGGAAGGATGCAACCTGGATAAGATGCTCTTTGAGATTCAGTGCAGAAACAGTGGGCTGAATGGCCTCCTTCTACACTGTAGAGGTTCTGTGGTTAATGCCACACATTGATTCCAGTGAGTCACAGTGACTTCCTGTTTTCCTTTCCCTCAGCAATCACTTATTAATATAGCAAGTCAGTCACATCATAAAATTTCAGAACTTCTGTTCAAATTAATGAAAAGCTCCATCTGTTTTTGTTCCCTGTCTGTTAATTAAGAATAGAATCCATACAATGCATAAGGAGACCATCTGGCCCATTGAGTCTGCACCAATCACAATCCCACGTAGGCCCTATTCCCATAATTTACCCTGCCAATCCCCTGATACTAGAATCAATTTAGCACGGCCAATCAACCTAACCCGCACAGAGTGTCGGAGGAAACAGGAGAACGTGGGGGAAACCCACACAGCCCTGGGGAGGAACATCCAGATTCTGGGAATCTTACCTGTGTCTCTGGCACTGTACTAATCACTGTGCCACCATGCTGCCAGGGTAGCAATCCTGAATCACCCCTGCAACCTGTAGCTGAAATATATTTTCTGTTGTCGCGATTGCGAGCTGGTGATGGCACAGCGAGGAAAACAGGAGACAGGGCACCTAACAATTAAACAGTCAGGATTTAAAAGGCTGGAAAGTTAACAGACAGTGTTGGGGAGGAGAATGAAATAAAAAAGGTCTGAATGGGTTTTCAACCAGCCAACTAACAGCACCCCAGTTCATAGTAAAATATCTGGTAAAATACCTGGGCTCTTTGGTATCTCTGAGAGTCCCAAAGTTTTCCACATAGATATTTTTAACCAGCTCACACAGTGCATCCAAGAATCCCTGCCTTCTTTTCTGCCAGACAACAGGATTTTATTCTTCACACAAAGGTTTAGAGCGCTCCTCTTTATCTGCTTTCTCTTTCTGCATCTCTCACTCTCCAGCTCCTTGTCGATCTCTATTGTTTCTGCACCTTTCCTTTGTGACCAAAATCCTTATCTTAAATTCCTCCCTGTTGGTATTGCTGCTGGGTTAAGGATTATAATGCCACATAAATCAGTACATTTTCCAAGAATATTACAACTGATTCCTTTACAATTGATGTAAATTGTAAGGATCCATTTCAAATATTCTTAAAACTATTACAGATTCCATAGAAATTCAAAATGTCCTTTGCTGTACTGTTTCCAGAAAATCCACTTCAGCCAGCTTGATTTAATTTGATTTATTATTGTCACATGTTAGTATAGTGAAAATAATTGTTTTGTGTGCTATACAGACAAAGCATACCAATCAGAGAAGGAAAGGAGGAGTGCAGAGAGTGTTACAGTCATGGTTAGGGTGTAGAGAAAGATCAACTTAATGTGAGGTAAGTCCATTTGAAAGTCTGACAGCAGCAGGGAAGAAGCTGCTCTTGAATTGGTTGGTATGTGTTTTCAGACTTTTGCATCTCCATCGGAAAAAGGTGGAAGAGAGAATGTTCAGGGTACATGGGGTCTTTAATTATGTTGGCTGCTTTGCCGAGGCAGTGGGAAGTGTAGACAGTCAGTGGATGAGAGGCTTGTTTGTGTGATGGACTGGGCTTCATTTACAACCCTTTGTAGTTCCTTGCAGTCTTGTTCAGAGCAGGAGCCATACCAAGCCGTGATACAAGCAGAAAGAATGCTTTCTGTGGTGCATCTGTAAAAGTTGGAGAGAGTTATAGTTGACATGCCAAATTTCCTTAGCCTCTTGAGAACGTAGAGATTGATTGGAAAATGGGAGGAGTTGGGCATGGAGCTAGCACCATCACCTTTTAAAAAGCCATCATCTCCAAAGAAACAGCTATACCAACAAACCCCAGCAAGGGAATGATGATCCGAGGATGTGCATATGTTGGGATTGGATGAAGACCAAAAGGAATTCCAATCTTTGACAAGCTCCATCTTCAATGCCAAGCCTTAGAATCAGCAGCCAGAACATCCAAACACTTTTCCAGGATGAAAAGATGTCTCAAGTGCTGCAAGAATGAGAACCTATTAACTTGATGTCTTGAGCATCAGTGAGATATAGTGGATAGACCAAAAGACAAATCAATGGCAAGAGCTGTACTTTGGGGATCCTGTTATAATCTAACCAATGATAACAAGCTGTCTAGCTGACCTGGTAGACAGTGTAACCAATGACAAAGTGGTGTGGTAGGCAGCTAACCAGCTGACCCAGTATAGACTGGGATTTTTCTCCCTGGGATGTAGGAGGTTTAGGGGTGATGTTATAGAGGTCTATAAAATAATGAGGGCCATAAATCAGTTAGAATGTCAATATCTGTTCCCAAAGGTAGGGGAGTCTAAAACTAGAAGGCATAACTTTAAGTTGAGGGGAGAGATACAAAAGAATCTTGAGGCAATTTTTTCACATAGAGGGTGGGTATGTGTCTGGAACAAGTTACCAGATGTACTGGTAGAGGTGGGTATAACTTTGTCTTTTAAAAAGCATTTAGATAGTTAGATGGGTAAGATGGATAGAGGGATATGGGGCAAACAGGCAATTGGGACTAACTTTGTGGTTAAAAAGTAAGCAGCATGGACTGGTTGGGCCAAAGGGCCTGTTTCCATGCTGTAAACCCCCAAGGCTTATGACTCTAAATAGAAAGCAGAAGGGGATCGTGGGGAGCATTTGTGACCTAGAATGTGACCCAAAAAGTGGTGGAATGAAAGGTTCTTTATTAAACCTTTTCTTTGATTTACTTTGTGAAGTTAGTTCTTTTGTTGCTTGCTAATGCAGCATCCTTACTGCCAAATGAACAGAATACTCTGGTTCAGAACACCACACCCTTAGAGGTGGCGTCATACTCAATAGATGCAAAGTACAGATGACTGGGTAAAGTTGTGAAGAACTGCAGGCAAGACAAACTAGGGTGGATAAAGGTAAAAGGCATGGTGGGAGGGGGAACAGACTCAAAATAACAATGACTCTGCACAGGCTGTTATGGATACTGCTTGGTACAAGGAGCAATGCCACTGTGCCAATCAAGGGCAAGGACAATAGGACATTATTGACTATTGAGGAGCAGCAGGCAAAGCTGGTGGAACACTTCCTGGAGATCTGCAAGCAGCCCCAGCCCATATTCCAGTTCGACAGCGGCACTGCACCCTGACAGCTGCAGGTCAGACTGGGATTTTCCAACATCATCCATAGTTCAGGTTCTGCTGCTGCTGTGAACGGAGATTAGGCTGAGCGCCAAATTCTCACCAGCAGCGATGGTGGACCATAGAAAATTAAATAGAAGCTCGAAGCAGGAGTAGGCCATTCAGCCCTTTGAGGCTGCTCCACCAGTTTGATCCTGGCTGATCACTGCATTCAATATCCCAATGCCCACCTTCTTGATCCCTTTAGCCCCAAGAGCAATATCTAATTTCTTCTTGAAATCAGACAATGTTTTGTCCTCAATTACATTGTGGTGGTCAATTTCACACATTCACCACCCTCTGGGTGAAAAAATTTCTGTTCACTTCAGTTCTAAAAGGTTTACCCTTATTCTCAAACTAGTAAGTATCAATTTATTTATTAGTCACAAAGCTTACATTAACACTGCAATGAAATTACTGTGAAATTCTCCTAGTTGCCACAGTCTGGCTCAATGTACCTAACCAGCATGCTATTCAGAATGAGGGGGGAAACTGGAGCACCCAGGGAAACCCATGCAGACACAGGGAGAATGTGCAAACTCCATGCAGATAGTGACCCAAGCCAGGATTTGAACCTGGGGACCTGATGTTGTGAGGCAGTAGTGCTAACCACTGTGCCACCATGCCACCTATGACACCTAGTTCTGGACTCCATCACCATTAGGAACATTCTTTCTGAATCTACCCTGTCTAACCTGGCATACAACATTGGAGAATTCAATGTTCCATCCTAGGAACTGATCCTTTGACAATGCAGCATTCCCTCAGTACTGATCTGGTACACAAGTCTGGATTGGGGGAGGGAATAGCCTAGTGTGGTATTATCGCTAGACTATTAATTCAGAAGCTCAGCTAATGTTCTGGGGACCTGGGTTCAAATCCCACCATGGCAGATGGTGGAACTTGAATTCAATAAAAAAAAATCAGGAATTAAGAATCTATTGATGACCATGAAACCATGGTTGATTGTTGGAAAAACCCTTCTGGTTCTTTAAGGAAGAAAATTTGCCATCCTTATCTGGTCTGCTCTACATGTGACTCCAGAGCCACAGCAATGTAGTTGACTCAACTTCCCTTGGGCAACTAGGGAAGGGCAATAAATGCTGGCCCAGCCAGCAATGCCCATGTCCCACAAATGAATAATAAAAAAGGCAAATTTCTGGAATAGGATTTAAAGCCACAAGTCAGCAGTAGTGGGGAGAAATACCCAGAGTCTTGGCAGGCCGTCAACTAAATTTCTACCCAGACAAGCTCAGCCCTTTTATCTCCTGTTCCATAGTTTGATGATAGAGCTGTCTGTGCCTCTGTTACTGGGAGGTCATTGATAATATACATATGGCTGCCCTGTGTGGCAGCAATTGAATGCACATCAGACAATGTGTCACCAAGATAAACTGTGTGAATCACTGTTGCAATCACTACAGCAGCAGGACTTAATATAATTTCAATCAAGTACAAAATTGCACTTATATATCACTCTTAGGATGTCTCAAAGCATTTCCCAGCAGTCACTGTGGCAATGTGGTGTTGTGATGAATATCAGGATCGTGTACAGTTGTATGTGCAAAAGCCAGAAGGTTGTAGTTTTGGGGGACACCTTGTCTTGCACATAATCAGGATAGACTCACTGCAGGGTTTGGGAATATCTGGATAAATTTCCTGTCCCCTCTTCCACATTTTCTCATCCATTAGTTACAGTACTAGCTCCTTATCGAGAGGGTTCTGATGAACCTTCTGTAAGGAGCAGCTCTTGAATCCCAGGAGTAGAATCCCATCATTAACAGCACACTAGAGAACTGTTCCATTGGTGAGAGTGGATTGAAGAGTGATTGGAGAGTGTGCAGGAAAGATTTACAAGAATGTCCCAAGGCTAAACAGGATCAGCTAAAAGTTTATTTATTAGTCACAAACAAGGCTTTCATTAACACTGCAATGAAGTTACTACAAAATTTCCCTAGTCACCAGTTTGGTGTGTTGCCTGCCGCATAGTCTGTTTTAACCCTTGAAATGGTGGACAAATACAAGTAGACGTCTTGTTAGTACAAACAATATTCATTTAAACGCACACAATCACCCGACCAACAATAAGTTATCTTACAGAAAATACTAGAATTCAAGTCCAATACAAGACCTGGACTTAACTTTGTGTGACTGGCAAATACCCAAGTAGATATTGGCCTTTATCTGTGCACTGGTCTTGGTAATCATCTGTGTAGTCTGGTCCTTTGGTCTGACAAAGGACAAAGAGCAGCATGGGAAATAGACCCTTCGGCCCAACGACCCCGCACCATCATTTTAACAGTGTGAGTTCCCTCTTCCACACATGACTCTTGTCTATGCTTATGGAAATCCACATTGTCTCCCTAGTTTGGTTTCCAATTTGGGGACAATTTGTTACACCAATCACCCTAAGAGCACATCTTTGGGGTGTGGGAGGAAACCTGAGAACCCGGAGAAAACCCACACAATCAAAGGGAGAATTCACAAACTCCCACAGATACTGGCACAAATCCACATACCTGCACAGAGATAGTCACTCAGCTGTGGTGTTGTCTAGTCTGGTATTCTAGCTCTGTCTTTCTTCCTTCACAGGTGTGGTGGCTCTTCTCTTGCTGGTGATGTTCACCATTGTTGTAACTCAATCGTGGGTTTAGAACAAGAGCGATTCCTGGTTGCTCAGCACCCTTATACCCTGTTTGATTTCACACCCCTTTTTGGCCATTGCCAATCAATTGATCAGGACTTGATCACCCTGATCGATAAGAGTCCAATCAGGTGCTACCACACTGATCTCAGTGTCCCCAATAGCCATGTCTGTAGGTGTTGGAGGCACACCGGTCACATTCCTCCCACCTAAATAAAGATTCATGGTGCCCTTATGTCTGGTACACAACCCTGTGTGACCAGAAAGTCCCTTTCATCCTGGAGATGAAACAAGCCAGTGTGACTATTAAATTCCTTTCATCCTGGAGATGATCCATATCCTGTTTATTCACTCGGCAGGATTGCAGCCTGTTTGTTTCTATCTTTGAACTGCAGCCCTGTCGGTTTAGTTTCTTGTCCAATTGTCCCAGAGTGCTTTACGAAACGCCATTTTAGGTGACTTGTTTGGCCACAGTCCCCCCGCTTTGATCCTGAATGTGAAGTATGATGGATCACAAACTCAGGACCAGTATTTGCCAGGAATTCCCCAATCACTCAGTCAAGCAAAGCCCAGATATTGACATGCAGTGTTAATACATTCCTACAACATTCTATAACAGCTATAACAGTACTCTACAAATATAAACAACCACATATTCTAAGTCCCATTACTACAATAAGCTAGTTACCCACAAATACAGACAGATATTCCAAACACCATTTTAGGTTCAGAGTTATGCACAGAACAATAATAAATCATTGATAGATGCAAAAGGGAAATCACATTTAAATTCAGATTTGAGGGTCATGCATCCAAAAATGCTAAAGAGATAGGTTTAACTCTCCAAAGTATTTGTTATTTAAAAATGATCCAAATTTGTATAATAAACATTGTCATATTTACCATTTTAGATTTAAACTTCCACAGTCACAGCTCAAAATCTACCTCCTAACATACACATGTTTTTTTGACCCAATTAACACAATGTAACCAAAGTACAAGTTTAGAAGTAGTTCAAATAATTTTTGACCAATTTAACAAAGAGGAAACTCCATCATTCTGTCTACCAATTTTATTTATGAATAACATAACTTGCACAAATGGTTTATTTGTTCCCCTTTTAAGCATTTTAACTCCTGTAACCCCAAATAATTAAATAGTAGGAAAATTCCTGTCATCTGTTGTAAAGTTACTGACACTCTCCAGAGCCCTTAGCTTTCCAGAAAAATTAACTCCCAACTCATTAGCATTTACACACACTGAACCAAACAAACATATGTGAATATGAGGATTACCACAGATAATATTTACTCAGTATAGGAAAGACAAACAAACAGAATATTACTTTGTAAAATTATTTCACATTCAGATGGTTACATCACAAACTGTGAATATGTTTCAATGCATCCCTCCCTGAAACACAAAACCAAGACAGACTCTCATTCCATTGCCTTTTATTTGTCAAAATTAAACTTGTTTACCTCTTTGGAATTTAGGCAACTTCCCATTTAAAAATTGATTGTTTTGTACGCTCAATTTATTCTATCAATTAGATGTCAGAAACTGTAATGCTTAAGTGTAATCACTTTAATTTGAAAGTCAACAATGAGAAAATCTGAATGACCCTAACTCTTCAAGTCTCAATTATCATTAGGTTGTGATAAACAATCTTGCTTGTCATTCACGAACCATCTACTTAAACAATGGTCTCAAAATCTGTCAAATTAAAAACAAAAAATAAAATTTACAACCTCCAGTGTATATAATTTTTTAATTGCTGGATTAGGAACAGAAGATGGTGAAATCTCAGCCAGTTAAGAAAACCCAAGAAATAAAACATTCCAATGTGATGATGTCTCGGCTTCTTTAAGGCAAAGGAAAGAGCACAATGTTCCCTCCAAGGTTTAAATCCTTTCTTAACAAAATTTGAACTCAGGATTATTCAAAATTCAAATTGGTTATTTCAAACTTCAATTTATGTTCTTTGATTTTGAAATTTCAATTTACTTTTCAAAAATTGTGTTTGAAGTAATGTCCCACATATACATTATTTATGTATTTATATTCTATACCTTTTAAGCACAATCATGGCCATTGATTGTATTTAAAAAGCTAAGAAAATGCCAAAAATTTATTTCAATTTAATCAAATCCAATTTCCAATTTGTATTTGAACTCTGTACCAAATCCACTGTCATAAAATCACAATTAGGGGAAGAACATTAAAACATTAAACAAACAAAACTTGACACAACCACTTTACCAAACTCACACTGACATGTGGAAGCTTCCAATGTGCGTTCCACATTACCTTTCATTCAAATTCAACATTTTAAACTGGGATGAAAATAAAACATTGAAAGAAAATAAAGAAAATAGATTAATTTAGCTGTCTTCATAAATCATATTAGGGATAGGATTTATAGTTATTTAGAGAGAAATGAATTGATTGGGGATAGTCAGCATGGTTTTGTGAAGGGTAGGTCGTGCATTACTAACCTTGAGTTTTTTGAAAAAGTGACCAAAGAGGTGGATGGGGGTAAGGCGGTTGATGTGGTATATATGGACTTTAGTAAGGCGTTTGATAAGGTTTCCCATGGAAGGCTTCTGCAGAAAATGCAGATTTATGGGATTGAGGGTGATTTGGCTAATTGGATTAGGAATTGGCTAGCTGATAGGAGACCAAGGGTGGTGGTTGATGGAAATTATTCATCATGAGTTCGGTTACAAGTGGTATACCTCAGGGATCTGTTTGGGGCCCCTGCTGTTTGTAATTTTTATAAATGATCTGGATGAGGGTATTGAAGGATGGATTAGTAAATTTGCAGATGACTCCAAAGTCAGGAGTGGTAGATAGTGAAGAGGGGTGTTATAGTTTGCAGAGAGACTTGGACAAGTTACAGAGCTGGGCCGAGGTGGCAAATGGAGTTTAATGCGGATAAGTGTGAGGTAATTCACTTTGGCAGGAATAACAAATGTGTACAGTATAGGGCTAATGGTAGAACTCTTAGTAGTGTTGATGAACAGAGGGATCTTGGTGTATATATGCATAGATCCCTAAAAGTTGGCAGTCAAGTCGATAAGGTTGTTAAGAAGGCATATGGAGTCTTAGCTTTTATTGGTAGGGGGATTGAATTTCAGAGCCACAACGTCATGTTGCAACTGTACAAAACTCTAGTGCGGCCACACTTGGAGTATTGCGTACAGTTCTGGTCCCCACATTATAAGAAAGATGGAGGCATTGGAGAGGGACAGAGGAGGTTTACCAGGATGTTGCCTGGTATGGAGGGCAGGTCTTAAGAAGAGAGGCTGAGGGATTTGAGGTTGTTTTCATTAGAAAGGAGGCAGCTAAGAGGAGATCTTTTTGAAACATGTAAGATGACTAGAGGTTTAGATAGGGTGGACAGTGATAGCCTTTTTCCTAGGATGGAGAAAGCTAGCACGAGGGCACATAGCTTTAAATTAAAGGGTGGTAGTTATAGGACAGATATCAGAGGTAGGTTCTTTACCCAGAGGGTGGTAAGGGTATGAAATGCCCTGCCTGCTGCAGTTGTAGATGCGCCAAGTTTGGGGGTGTTTAAGAGGTTAATAGATAAGTTTATGGATGAAAAGGGAATGGTTTAGGTTAGAGGGTCATTGCTTTTTCTTAATTGGTCGGCGCAACATCGAAGGCCGAAGGGCCTGTTCTGTGCTGTAATGTTCTATGTTGTATGTTCATTCTTCTTTCTTCCAAACTCTAATTAAACTCAAAAACAGAAGTAAATTCAAGAAACCTCATACTTAGTTTTTTTTTAAACAGTTTTAGTACTTACTCAGCTCCTTTGAGGTTAAACCAAAGTTTAAAGCACTGCATTTATTGCCCACAATAAATACTCCACAAAAACAGACTTTTAACAACTCCTGCTCTCAATCTAATACAACAATTATCTACATTTGACAATCACTCCACACAAACAAATACAAAACTACTCAAATTATTAGCTCAACTTTAGTTCTCTAATCAATTGTCCATCTTGCCGATTAATTTATTATATTTCCCTAGTAAGTTGAGAGAACATAGCTCCTTTCTCTCAACATTCTCTAATACACACTGTCTCCTTTAAAAAAACAAAGGGCAACTTGGGGTTCTTTGTGATGTTAGTGAGATTGTAAGCTCCTTGCTCCACATGATCTGTTTTAATGGGGTTCATGGACATAACATTTTCTAATAACACAACACTACCCATTGACATGGACAGTTAAGTAATGCCCCATATATACACATTATGTATTTATATTCTATACCTTTTAAGCACAATTATGGCCTTTTACTTAAAAGGCTAAGAAAATTCCAAAAATTTATTTCTATTAATGTGTATCAGAACTATAGCAAGAAGTCTGATAATACCAGCTTTAAGTCCAACTGATTTATTTGATAGTAAACTTTTGGGTTTTGCCCCTTTGTCAGGTGACATTCACCTGATGAAGGGGCAAACCAGGAAAGTTTACTATCAAATAAATCGGTTGGATTTAAACCTGGTGTTGTCAGGCTCCTTACTGTGTTTACCCCAGTCCAACACCAGCATCTCCACTTCAGAACTATACACCATGTTGAGATTCTTAAAAACATTCATTCCCTCCCATCAACAACATCTTCTGGTAATTCTATGCCTTCCTTGCAATTAATAGTCACAATTCATCAGACCAGGGACAAATTCTAAACTTACTGTGGGATCAGGTGCCTTCAGAGAAAGTCCCCAGTCTATGCCAAAACCCAATTCATAAACACCATCTTCCTCAGACTCAACTGTCCCAAACACAGACAACATCCTTATCTGCATTGACAACAAGATTTTAATTGATTAATCTCCTGCTGAATTTGGAGTAAATCAGAACTTTGATTCTTTTCACTAACTTGATATACTTTAAACTGACTCACGGACAATATACTTACCTCGTTTTGTTCCTGCTGATCAACTTTGCCACAAAATTACTTATTTTCTTCTCTTAACTTTTCAACCAACTTTCTCAATTTCTAACTCATCTTTTAATTTCATTTTCTCTGACTTCTCACTCTAACTCTTGTAAACTAATAATCACAATAACTTTACTCAGTTTCAACAAACATTTTCCTTAATCTCTATTTCTCTTTAAAATATCTCTAACTCAAATCCCAGATCCAAAAACTCACTGTAGGATTCTACCCATTTCTCTAGGCAGAGTCCCAGGGGAACAAGAAGTGACTGAAAGAGTAGAGTGCCTGCTAATTTACCAATCTGTTCCTCTAAGTCAGTTGGTATCAAGGATATGATAAACACTCCTCTCTATTCCAGAGTTAGGTTTGAGACTTGCCTCGTGGTCACTCTTCCCCTTGACTAGCCTTACTTCAAAATCTGCCCTAGGAATCCCAGTCCCATTTCAGTATTAGCACAAGATTCTGCCCATAGGGGCCATTTTTTCTTTTAATAAATTCCCTGATTTCTTTTTCCCATATGGGACACTTCTCTGTCTCTATACTGTTTCCTGCCATTCTATATTTAACAAGCGGTAGGGAGGCGATTGGACTGCGAGTACAGATTTACGTATATCCCAGTCCTAATCCTTCTGGGTTCTAATACAAATCTATAGAGTTTAGCCTATCCTCCTTGTTAGTAACAATGTATGCACAATAAACAATTTCCTGAAAGCAGTTATTTGTCCAATAAGGAGTTTACACCTCTTGGCTCTGAGTTTTAAATAACCATTCAATATAGAGTCTGCAGGGTTTGATATCAGAGCAACAAAGTTACTTCTTATCAATGTCCACCCAGGGATGCCACAGTTGCCTACTGCACAGTCTTTTTTATCCCTTATACAGTGGACAAATATGAGTAGATATCTTGTTAGTACAAACAATATTTATTTAAACCCACACAACAATCACCCACCCAACCAACAATAAGTTATCCTACAGAGAAAACTAGAATTCAAATCCAATACAAGACCTTGACTTAACTTTGCATGACTGGCAAGTACCCAGGCAGATATTGGCCTTTGCCTGTGCATTGGTCTCAGTAGTTGTCTGCATAGTTTGGTCCTTTGGTCTGGTCCTCTGGCTTTCTCAGGTGTGATGGCTCTCCTCTTGCTGGCAATGTTCACCATTATTGTTCGTGGGTGAGAGTAAGAGAGACATTCCTGGTTGCTCAGCACCCTTTATACCCCGTTTGATTTCACGCCCCTTTTTGGCCATTGCCAATCAATCGATCAGGACTTGATCACCCTGATCAATAAGAGGCCAATCAGGTGCTACCACACTGATCTCTGGGTGTGTCCCTAATGGCCATGTCTGTAGGTGTTGGGTGCACACAGGTCACATTCCTCCCTCCTAAATAAGAGTTCACCATGCCCCTATGTCTGGTACACAACCCAGTGTGATCAGAATGTCCCTTTCATCCTGGAGATGAAACAAGCCAGTGTGGCTATAAAATCCCTTTCATCCTGGAGATGATCCACATCCTGTTTATTCACTCGGCAGGATTGCAGCCTGTTTGTTTCTATCTTTAAACCGCAGCCCTGTTGGTTTAGTTTCTTGTCCAATTGTCCCAGAGTGCTTTACAAGACACCATTTTAGATAACCCATTTGACCACAGACGCCTGTTTGGGTCAATGAGCCTAATCTGAATATGGGAGCACCCAGGGAAAACCCACGCAGAAATGGGGAGAACATGCAAACTCCCCACAGACCCAAGCCAGGAATCGAGCCCAGGTCTCGGGGCTAACCACTGTGTCATTATGTAAGGCAAGTGGAGAAAGTGCGGCTTTTCTGTTGAAAATATTGGGTAGATAGATTGAAGAAGGTTCTATGATTTCTTCCACTTCTACCTCATCAACACTATGAACATAACCTTATGATCCATTCTCCCTCATGCATCTCTTCAGCTTCCCTTTAAATGCTTCCAAAGACATCAGAAAATAGCTTCCTTCGCATCAAATCTGAATTTCATTTCAACTGCCAGTTTTTCTCCTCATTCATACATGTATTCATCATAGAATTCCTACAGTTCAGGAGACCATTCAGCCTATCGAGTCTGTACCAACCACAATCCTACCCCATATTCCATCCTGCTAATTCTGCCTCACACTGGAGTCTATTTAGCATGGCCAATCATCCTAACCCGCACATCTTTGGATTGTGAGAAGAAATCGGAGCACGTTGAGGAAACCCAAGCAGACAGGAGAGAGTGCAAATTCCAGACGGACAATGACCCAAGCTGGAATTGAACCCGGGTCCCTGGCGCTGAGAGGCAGCAATGCTAACCACTGCCCACTCATTCTTCTCTGCTTTCTGCAGATAGCCTTACAGCAATAACAAATGGCAAGTACTGTTGGGCCACTCAGTAACCATATCTTGGTTCGCAAGAACTGGGGCAAGAGGTTATTGTGGTGTGAGTCTCATCAAGGGCTAAGTTAAGGAGAATCATAAGAGGCCTATTCACGTCTACTACTCATGGTGGTCACTGAGACTGGGGCAGCAGGTTACAGAGTAAGAGACAGGGATGGTATTAACTGTGAAGTTTTGCACAGTGAGGAGTCAGTCCATCAGTGAAGGAGCACTCTGAGAAATCCACTCTTCACAGGTCGGGTAGTAGGGCTCAGTTTGAGGTGTATGGGGCATGAATGGAGACCCCACATCTCAAACAACAGCAAAGCTCAGTAAGATCTGATTTAATGCGATTTGTGCCATTCAGTGAGTTATCGCTGATCTGACTATGGCTTCAATTTCACTTTCCCACCTGCCCCTATTAACACTTCACTCCCCTGTCCATCAAAAAAATAATCTAACTCAGCTTTGAAGAATTTCAATGACCCAACCTCCACTGGAACAGAATTCCACACAATAATGACCCTCTGAAATACTTTTTCTTTCTTGATTTGATTTATTAGTGTCACGTGTATCAGTATACAGTGAAAAGTATTGTTTCTTGCGAGCTATATGGTCAAAACATACTGTTCATAGAGAAGGAAAGGAGAGAGTGCAGAATGTAGTGTTACAGCCAGAGCTAGGGTTTAGAGAAAGATCAACTTAGTATAAGGTAGATCCATTCAAAAGTCTGGTGGCAGCAGGGGAGAAGCTGTTTTTAACTCGGTTGGTATGTAACTTCAGACATTTGTACTTTTTTCCAACGGAAGGTAGAAGAGAGAATGTCCAGGGTGCGTGGGGTCCTTAATTATGCTGCCTGCTTTACCGAGACAGCCGGAAGTACAGACAGAGTCAATGGATTGGAGGCTGGTTTGCATGATGGACTGGGCTACATTCAATTACATTAGAGTTCCTTGGGTCTTGGGCAGAGCAGGAGCTATACCAAGCTGTGATACAATCAGAAGGAATGCTTTCTATGGTGCATCTGAAGAAGTTGGTGAGAGTTATAGCTGACATGCCAAATTTCCTTAACTTCTTGAGAAAGTACAGTAGGAAATCTCACAACACCAGGTTAATGTCTAACAGGTCTATTTGGTATCAGGAGGGACACTTGTGATACCAAATAAATCTGTTGGACTTTAACCTGGTGCTGTGAGACTTCTTACTGTGTCCATCCCAGTCTAATGCTGACATCTGCACATCCTGAGAAAGTAGAGGCGTTGGTGGATTTCCTTAACTATTAAAACTATATAAGGAATACAATATACACAGAATACTGCAAAGAATGCAACTTGTTTCTTGCCTTGGGTAAGTAATGGATATAGATTGAACTGAATGTAACCAGCAGATCTGGGCTGTAGGCTTGAGAATGTATCTATGTTACATCAACATCCAGTTCGACATAAAATTGCGTGTATGGCATTGGCTGCCATATAATTCGCTCATAAAGTTGGCATGCAGTAAGAATTAATCAGCAGCAAGTTCTCTGCCTGCAACCGACATAGTTCCTGCAATTATTCCCGGGGCAGTATTTTAACATAGGGGAAGGGTCATGTTTAATCTCAGAGCTAAATACGACTGTTCATTGCATAAAACATAAGGAAGCATGACTACAGTTACAGTCCCAAAGGATTGTTTAATCTATGCTGCAGCTTTGGAGAGAAAAATGGGAATGGTTCTGCAATCAGCGGCTTACCAACGTCCAACTTTCATGCAGTTCTGAGATGTTATTGTTCCCTGGTTATTTTGATTAGGGATTAACCTGGTTTGACGTATTATTTTTCAAGATTTTGGGAGCCAGCGATTCTCACGGAGTGACTGGTGTCGCTTAAACACTTTCTATAGTCTTGTTTAGCTGGTAATGAGTTGCAAGAAAACCTCTTGATGTTAAGATGAAGCTGGGATGGTCGGGGATGGGGTGGAGGGAGGTAACGGATGTTTTTCCAGGGTCTCAGGAGGCAACATACTTCACTCAGATTGTAAGGATGTCTTGTGGGGAAGTTGATAGTGAGTGACTGTTGCACCAAGATAAATGGATAGTACACAGCTGTACCCCATTGGAAGCAACAAAGAGAGTCTTGAAAGTGAACATTCACTAGCGCATATGTTAATTAACACCATTTTCATTTCTCACTTATCAGCATTGCGCTAGCTTTGAGAAAGAGGTATCCAGTTAGTCATAACCCCTCCTCCTTTATTTTTATTCATTTGTGGGACATGGGCATCGCTGGTTGGGCCAGCATTTATTGCCCATCCCTAATTGCCCAAGGGCAGTTGAGAGACAACCACATTGCTGTGGCTCTGGAGTCACATGTAGGCCAGACCGGGTGAGAACAGCAAATTTCCTTCCCTGAAGGACATTAGTGAAGCAAATGGGCTTTTCATGGTCATCAGTAGATTCTTAATTCCAGATAATTTGTATTGAATTCAATTTCCACCATCTGCTGTAGTGGGATTCGAACCCAGGTCCCCAGAGCATTAGCTGAGTTTCTGGATTAATAGTCTAATCATAATACCACTAGGCCATCGCCTCCCCATGTAGCTTTGCAATTTTATTCCATTTCAAGTATACACCCAACTCCTTCGCAATAGAATCCATTCTATGAGCCCATTTCCCACCTAACCCCAATAACCTTTCACCCTATTGCTAATCGTAAATCTGTCCACTCTGCCTTAAAAATATTCAGACTCTGCCTCAATCACTTTTAAAGGCAGAGAATTCCAAAGGCTCAGAAAGAAAACGCCTTCTCCTCATCTCTGTCTTAAGTGGACAACTCCTTAAACAATGACCACTAGTTCTAGGTTCTTTCACAAGAGGATACACCCTCTCCACACCCACCCTTTCGAGATCCCTCAGTGTTCAAAGTGTTTCGGTGAACTGAAGGGCTGAATGGCTTTCCTCTGCGCTGCGGCAATTCTATATTAAAGGATATTCTCCAGGAGAAATGGAAAATGTTGGAAAATCCTGGCAGATCTGACAGCATCTGTGGAGAGAGAACAGACCCAAAGTTTTCAGTCTTGGTGACCCAAAAGTGGTTATTCTCCTGAATTCCGAGTAATACAACTGAACAGAGCAATCAAAATGTTTAAGCAGCACTACTATACTGTCAGTCCAGGAGAATTTGCTTTTATTCTCCAGGTCTGTCTGGTGTACCAATCATCTGGTGCACCAATGATCTGGTATACCAATAGTCTGGTGTACGAACTGTCCAGTATACTAATGATCTGATGTACCAATGGTTGGGTGTACAACAATCTGGTGTGGTAATATAAACAGGGCCTAGTTTTAAGGCTAATTTAATCCTAAATTAAAGAATTGGACATATTAATATCAAACAATCAAACCTCAGGCAGGCCAATTGTACAAATACACAAACATGCCTGGGCCCGATTCATCAATCTCCCATCAAAGTTCATTGCACTCTACTGATATTTAGCAGGAGATCATTGCACCCCATTGAAATGCTCCGGCCTATTGTTAGAAGCCCAGATCAGACGTTCTGTCACCTAGAGTTCCTGCAGTTACCTTATTTGATATCATGTAAGCAACAGCATAGAGATGGACATCTGGGGGAGGACCCTGGTGTCCTGTCAGGCAGGCATCAAGAACCCACTGGGTATTGGAAGCCCCTCCTGAGACCTCATTGACCAGAAGCCAGAGAAGTTTCTGAAAAAGCAAGAAGGCAGAGGATAAAGGAACACATTTTTCGACACCAGCAGCAAAGACTCGATGAAGGAGATGACTCTTTACCATCTGGAAGACTGACCAGAGAAGGAAGGAAAAAAGAAACGGCCATCGAGACTCATCTTCATGACAACAGACCAGAGAATCGGGCCTGCAGTTTAACTAAACCATCTTTGCAGATAGTATACTTGAATCTGGGGTGTCCTCTTGTTTTATGTGGATAACTTAAGAGTTAATAGTGTTATTATTAATAAACTTGTTGAACCTTTACTTGTGCTTGTCCTTTGTCCATCTCGCAAATAAGGACACCGGGGTAAAACTTTAGAGTAAGCAAACTGATCAGAAGTATCTGAGAATTAACAAGTACAACACTGGTATACCAACAATCCAGTGTATCAATGCTTTGGTGTACCAATGGTGTAGTGTACCCAGTAAGAAGTCTCACAACACCAGGTTAAAGTCCAACCAGTTTATTTGATAGTAATCCTACAAGCTTTCAGAAATGCTGTTCCTTCGTCAGTGTGTGGAAGGTTCTGATTAGAGAAGGGCACATAAAGTCACACGCAGTTTACAGAATACTGATTAGAATGCGAGTCTTTACAGCTAACCTGCTATTCAAGTCTTCAAGATGCAGACAATGTGAGCGAAGGTAGCATTAGCATAGGTTAAAGAGATGTGTATTGTCTCCAGACAAGACAATAAGTGAGATTTTGCAAGCCCAACAAGTCATCGATGTTACAGGTGGTGCGACATGAACCCAAGATCCCGGTTGAGGCTGTCCTCATGTGTGCAGAACTTGGCTATCAGTCCCTGTACCAACAGTCTGGTGTGACAAGGGTCTGGTGTACCAACAGCCTGGTGTAACAAAGGTCTGGTGTACCAACAGTCTGGTGTAACAATGGTCTGGTGTACCAACAGTCTGTGTAACAATGGTCTGGTGTACCAACAGTCTGGTGTAACAATGGTCTGGTGTACCAACAGTCTAGTGTAACAATGGTCTGGTGTACCAACAGTCTGTGTAATAATGGTCTGGTGTACCAACAGTCTAGTGTAACAATGATCTGGTGTACCAACAGTCTGGTGTAACAATGGTCTGGTGTACCAACAGTCTGTGTAACAATGGTCTGGTGTACCAACAGTCTGGTGTAACAATGGTCTGGTGTACCAACAGTCTGTGTAACAATGGTCTGGTGTACCAACAGTCTGTGTAACAATGGTCTGGTGTACCAACAGTCTGGTGTAACAATGGTCTGGTGTACCAACAGTCTGGTGTAACAATGGTCTGGTGTACCAGTTGCCCAAAACCTCAGGCAAGCATTTATGTTGGCAGGTTTTTATTATTTCATAAAAGTTCACTGATCATCTTCTGGAGGCTGCTTCCTAAATTCCTATTTGGGTTTCTGAGGAACACATTAAGCTGCAGAGACTACTTCCTGAGATTGAAGAGAAGTGATTCTGTATCCTTTCCCCAGCTGAATGTCACTCATCGGAACAACAAGGTGACAAAGATAATCGTTAGAAAGGAAAAAGTGATTCCAGTCCTTTCTACCTCCGATTGGATCCAGATGCTTTCCTTTCTCACTCCCTTATGCACGTAAGAAGCTAAGTAAATAAAACATTGCTCCAATTTGGCTCCGAGAGGTAAACTTGCAAGTCATTTTCCAAGTAATTTTCCTAAATCAAGTCTTCCTGGTTATTCCAAGGAAGTGTCAAGTCGAGTTTTATTTTTTTCTCCACAAACTGTTTCAATGTGACAATGTGGAATTTGTTGTCATTGTTTTGCATCAAGTTATGTTCTGGACCTCATGTTGAAACCATTCAGGCCTTTCAGCCTGCAATCATTCTCACAGACCCTTCGAAAAGGTCTCTCCCTCCGTATTCTTCCAACCAAAATGTTTTTTTAAAAGGGTTGCAGGAGCAGAAGGATCTGGCTCCATATGTGTGCACACTGAAGGGGGCAAGAGAGGTGGACAGTGAGTAAATTTAAGGAGGACTTAGATACAGGGAGAATGTTTAATTGGTAATTGTTTGAAGGGTTATGGGGAGAAGGCAGGAAATGGGGATGAGGGGCATATCAGCCATGATTGAAAAGCGGAGCAGACTTGATGGGCCGAATGACCTAATTCTGCTCCGATATCTTATGAATTTATGAACTTATGAAGCCAGGACGCAAGGATCTGCCAAAATTAATAAAGCCATAAACACAAGGTCAAGGTCTTTAATATCTCTCAAAAAAAGCACTGCTCCCAACACTGAACCATCCATGTTCCTACATTCCAAACCATAGAGTCTTAGATTTTGTTTAATGGGGCATTGAGCACAATGGCAAGGAGGTTATATTGAACTTGTACAGGACATTAGTTCAGCTTCAGCAAGAGTATCGCATTCAGTTCTGGCATCACATTTTAGAAAGGATGTGAAGGCATTACGAAGATTGCAAAGAAGATTCATAAGAATGACTCCAGGGATGAGGAAATTCAATCATGAAGATTGATTGAAGAAGTTGGCTCTAATTTCCTTGGAGTGACGAAAGCAAAAAGAAGGTTTGATAGGGGGTGTTCAAAATCACAAAGGGATTGGACAGATGAGATAGAGAGAAACTGCTTCCATTCGTGAAAGATCAAGAAATGGAAGGCACACATTTAAAGTAGATAGGGAGAATAGCGAAAGTAACATGAAAAAATATTTTTCATGCAGTGAGTGCTAATCGCTGTGTCACAATGCCCAATACCTCAGGTTCGATTACTGACTTGGGTCACTGTCTGTGCAGAGTCTACACGTTCTCCCCCTGTCTGCATGGGTTTCTTCCAGCTGCTCCGGTTTCCTCCCACACTCTGAGAGACATGCTGGCTAGATGCATTGGCCGTGCTAAATTCTTCCTCAGTGGCCAGATTGTAGCGAGTAGAGGATTTTCACAGTAACTTCACTGCAGTATTAATGTAAGCGTACTTGTGACACTAATAAGTCAACTTAATTTTGTGGTAGAAGAGCCAACAATGGTACAAAACTAAGATCTGTAAGTTTTGAAACGGGACATTGGATATAACGATCTGCATGAACATCATGCCCAAAGTTATCTCATAAATGTGTTCATTAATTTTTCCCTAAGGTTCAAACATTTCAAGGAAAGCATCTACCTAGGAACCCTTACAGAATCACAGAACTACAGATTACTACAATGCAGAAGAGGCCCTTCAGCTCATCAAGTCTGCACTGATACATGAAAGGCCCTGACCTGCCCACCTAATCCCACTCGTCAGCACTTGGCCCATAGCCTTGAATGTTATTGTGTGCCAAATGCTCATCCAAGTGCTTTTTAAAGGATGTGAGGCATCCTGTCTCCCCCACCCTCCCAGGCAGTGCATTCCAGACCATCACCATCCTCTGGGTAAGAACATTTTCCCTCAAATCCCCCCTAAACCTCCCACCCCTTACTTTGAACTTGTGCCCCCTTGTAACTAAACTTTCAACCCAAGCTTCCTATCCACCTTGTCCATGCCCCTCAGTCTTCTCCGCTTCAATGAAAACAACCCAAACTTAACCAACCTCTCTTCGTAACTTCAATGTTCCAATGTAGACAGCATCCAGGCAAATCTCCTTGTTGACTAAAACTGGAAGTGATCTTTTTTATTATTATTTTGATGCTTTTTGAGACAAGAAACCAAGTTGGCAAGAATGTTTCTTCATACTGTTGGACAACCTGACTTTCTGTCTGGATTTACTGGAAGATGAGAAGGAGACTGCGAATCATTAGCTGAGTGAGATTTAATGGCTTCTTGGCTCTTGTCTAATGTCACAGAAGACTTGACATCCAGTAAATTAGTTGGAATAATATCCTGGTTCATCTGGATTGCAAAGGAAAAGCTCTGCTATACTGTACCTTTCACGTCTTCAGTATGTTCCCGAGTGCTTCCCAGGCAGAACCTTATTTCTTTCAACGTATTCGCTGTTATTATGTAGGCAGACGTGGCAGCCAATATTTGCACAGTGGGGTTCTATCAACAATAAACGAAAGCACGAACAGTTAATCTGCTCCTGCTTGAGACAGGAATGTTGGAAAAAGAACCTTCCAGAACTTCAAATGTTCTCCCTGCGCCTTTGCTATACAAGGAGACAGGGACTCATTCGATGTTTGTCGAACTGACAGCTCCGCAGGTAATGCAACACACCACAAGCATCAAACAAGACTGGTGAAACTCAGATTTACCTTTAGTTTAGAAACAAGGCTACAGAAACAATCTGACACCATGGTCAGAATTTTACTGTCTCGCCCGTCACGGGAATTGGAGCAGGTAAGGGGTGGACAATGGAAAGGTCCACTGACCTTGGGTGGATTTTACAGTTTTGGAGTGAGTGAGGTCATAAAATCCCACCCACTTCTTAACTTTTTTTTATATTAGTTTATGGGATGTGGGCATCACTGGCTGGGCCAATGTTTACTGCCCATTCCCTGAAGGCAGTTAAGAGTCAAGCACATTGCTATGGGTCTGGAGACATACGTAGGTCAGACCAGATAAGGATAGCGGATTTCCTTCGCTAATGGGCATTAGTGATCCAGATGGGTTTTCACGATAATCGACAATGGTTTTGCAGCCATTGTTAGGCTTTGAGTTCCAAGTTGTTTACTGAATTCAAATTTCACCATCTGCCATGGTGGGATTTGAACCCGATTCCCTAGAGAATTACTCTATCCCTGGATGATTAAAAAGTTTTAAAGTTTATTTATTAGTGTTACAAGTAGGTTTACATTAACACTGCAATGATTTTCACTTACTGTAAAAATCCCCTAGTCGCTACAGTCTGGCGCCAGTTCAGGCACACTGAAGGAAAATTTAGCATAGCCAATATATCTAACCAGCAAGTTTTTTGGACTGTGGGAGGAAACCAGAGCACCCGGAGGAGAACATGCAAACTCCACACAGACAATGGCCCAAACCAGGGAATCGAACCCATGTCCCTGGCACTGTGAGGCAGCAGTGCTAACCACTGTGCCAATGTAGTGCCTTGTGTGCTTGCTAGCGTCAATCCCCCACTGTATAACAGCAAGTATGGACTAAAAGGGGCCCAATGAGATGCTCAATGCTGATTGACTCCAGGATTGTATTTAGCAGATTGTATTTTACATCCAGGCAGTTAGACAGAATGCACATAAAACTTACTGCCCTTGGTGAAATGCACCCAGCCACTTGTAACATCGGTGACATGAGGTCCAGACCAGGTAAGGACACCAGATTTCTTTTTCTAACTATAGCATTAGTGAACCACGTGGTTTTATGGCAATCAATGCTAATTGGCATGGTAATCATTACCACGGAAGCGGAAATCATGTTTCACCAATCTGTTAGAGTGAAAGGGAAATTGTGTTGGATGGATTTACTAAGTCCTTTGAGTGTGTGACAGATAAGATGAACAAAGGGGAACCTGTAGATGTGGCAGACTTAGATTTCCAAAAAGCATTTGATAAGGCGGTACATCAATAGGTTTTTAAAAATTAATTTATGGTATCTGGACATTTCTGGTTAGACCAGCAATTATTACTCATCCCTAATTGCCCTTGAGAAGGTGATGGTGAGCTGTCTTCTTGAACATGGAATATGGACTCATAGTGTAGGGGCTGACATATCAGCATGAATAAAGGATTGATCAGTTAACATGCAACAGAGGGCATGAAAAAATGGGTCTTTTTCAGGTAGGCAATCAGTAACTGGTGGAGTGCTGCAGGGATCACATTGGGGCATGAGCTATTTACAATTTATATCAGTGACCTGGATGAACAGGCCAAAGATATGGTCACTAAATTTGCTGATGACACCAAAATAAGCAGGAAAAGAACTCGTCATGAGGAGGTGAAACGTTCACAAAGGGATGTAAATCAGTTAGGAAAAAGGACTAAAGATTGTCAGATAGAGTATAAAGGGGGAAAATGTGAATTTGTCCCCTTTGATAGGAAGAATGGAAAAGCAGCATTTATTTAAAAAGAGCGAGATTGCAGACGGTACAGAGGGATCTGGGTGTCCTGGTGCATGAATTACAAAAACTTAGCACAGCAAGTCGTTAGGAAAGCAAAGGGAATGTTGACATTTATTGCAATGGGAATGGAATTTAAAAGCAAGGAGGTTTTACTGCAACTGTACGGGGCCTTGGTGAGTACACTACTTATTTAAGAAAGGACATAATTACAATTAAAGGATTTCAGAGAAGATTCACTCAACTAATTCCTTGAATCAAGGCGTTGTCTTATGAAGAAGTGCTGAACAGGTTGAGGCAATATGCATTGGAGTTTAGAAGAATGAGGGATGATCTTATTAAAACATCTTGAGGGGATTTGACCAGGTGAAGACTGGGAAGGAACAGCCTCTTGTGGGAGAGACTAGAATTATGGAAAACTGTTTAAAAACAAGGAGTTCCTGACTGAAAATGGAGATGAAGAAGGTGCCCCGACCTGTACAAGAAAGCCAGGTATGATCTACAGAGATCATCAAAGATGCCAAAAGACAATACTGGATCAAATTAGAGTCTCAGGCTAGGTACACGTATCTCCCGCCAACTATGGCAAGGTCTGCAAGACATAACAGCATAAGATGGAAGCATATAAAATCTCTCTCTCCAATGCGCCCCTCCCTGATGAGCTCAATTCATTCCATGCCCGTTTTGAGCAAGAGGTCAGCGAGTGCATGCCCTCCACCCAGGAAGCCTCGGACAAACCTGATCCGAGTCACTATTACGCACTTCAGAGCAAACGTCACAAAAATCAACCCACAGAAAGCCACTGGCCCAGGTGAGGTACCTGGACGAGATCTCAGATCCTGCATGGATCACCTAGCGGGAGTATTCACAGACATCTTCACCCTCTCTTTATACCAATTTGAGATTCCCACCTGCTTTAAGAAGACAACCATCATCCCAATACCAAGGAAGGCAGCTTGCCTTACTGACTATCATCCAGATCTGACATCCATCTTTACGAAGTGCGTCGAAAGGTTAGTCATGGCACAAATTAATTCCAGCCTCCCAGACTATCTGGATCCACTGCAGTTTGTCTATCACCGCAATAGGTTCACAGCAGGTTCCATCACCCTGGCCCTACACTCAATCCCAGAACATCTAGATAACAAAGACTCACCTATGTCAAACTGTTAGTCATGGATCACAGCTCAGCCTTCAACATCATTACTCCCACGAGACTCGTCTCCAAACTCTGTGCCCTGGGGCACGGCTCCTCCCTCTGCAATTGGATCCTAGAGTTCCTAACCCATAGACAGCATCAGTAAGGATAGGCAACAATATCTCCTGCACAATCATCCTCAACACTGGTATCCCACAAGGCTGTGTTCTCAACTCCCTACTATACACCTTCTTCACCTCTCACTGTATGACCAAACTCCCTCCAATTCAATTTTCAAGTTTGCTGATGACACTATCATTGTGGGTCAGATCGCAAACAATGATGAGACAGAGTACAGGAATGAGATAGAGAATCTGGTGAACTGGTGCAACGACATTAATCTCTCCCTCAATATCAACAAAACAAAGTCATTGACTTCAGGAAGAACATGCCCCTATCTACATTAATGAGGATAAAGTAGATATGGTCAAACGCTTTAAGTTTTTAAGTGTCCAAATCACCAACATTTTGTCCTGGTTTCTCCATGGGGACACTATAGTTAAGAAAGCCCATCAAAGCTCTGCTTTCACAGGAGACTAAGGAAATTTGGCATGTCAGCTATGACTCTCACCAGCCTCCATAGATGCACCATAAAATGTATCTTTTCTGGTTGTATCACAGCTTAGCTCTTGCTCTGCCCAAGACTGCAAGAAGTTACAAAGGGTCATGAACGTAGCCCAATCCATCAAGCAAACCAGCCTCCCATCCATTGACTCTGACCACACTTCCACTGTCTTGGAAAAACAGCCAGCATAATCAAGGAGCCCATGCAACCTCTTCCACCTTCTTCTGTCAGGAAAAGATACAAAAGTCTGAGATCACGCACCAACCAACCAACTCAAGAATAGCTCCTTCCCTGCTGCCATCAGGCTTTTGAAAGGACTTACCTCACTAAATTGATCATTCTCTACACCTTAGCCATGACTGTAACACTACATTCTGCCGTCTCTCTTTTCCTTCTCTATGAACAGTATACTTTATCTATATGCCACGTAAGAAACAATACTTTTCACTCTATACTAATGGAAGTGACAATAATAAATCAAATCAAAATTGTTAGCTGGATTAAAATTAACATAAGGGATTGTCACCAAATTCTCCTTTTAACTGCATCTCAACAAAAGCAAATGGAAAGATGTTCAATCAGAGTTGTAAGATTGAGAGAACGAACAGAAGAAATCATCAACGTTAATTGATGAATGAGTTGGCCAGGAACCAGGAAGGTGAGTTTGGGATGAAAGCTGAATGTTACATCTGACATCCACAGGGGAGACTTTAGTATGTTCAAAATAACTTACAACTGGCCCAAAATAAAGAACAAAGAAAATTACAGCACAGGAACAGGCCTTTCAGCCCTCCAAGCCTGCACCAACTTAAGCCTGATTTGACTAAAACCCCCTACCCTTCCGGGGACCATATCCCTCTATTCTGATTCTATTCATGTATTTGTCAAGATGCCCGTTAAAGTTCACTATTGTATCTGCTTCCACTATCTGTTCTGGCAGTGAGTTCCAGGAACTCACTACTCTCTGTGTAAAAAACTCTGCTCGTACCTCTCCTTTAAACCTTGCCCCTTGCACCTTAAACATGTGCTCCCTATTAATTGACTCTTCTACCCTAAGAAAATGCTTCTGACTATCCGCTCTGTCCATGCCTCTCACAATCTTGTAGACTTCTATCAGGTCGACTCTCAACCTCCGTTATTCCAGTGAGAACAACCCAAGTTTCTCCAACCTTTCCTCATAGTTAATGCCCTCCATACCAGGCAACATCCTGGTAATTCTTTTCTGTGCCCTCTCCAAAGCCTCCACATCCTTCTGGTAGTGAAGCAACCAAAATTGAACACTATATTCCAAATGTGGCCTGACTAAGTTTTTATAAAACTGCAAAATCACTGGCCAATTTTTAAACTCAGTGCCTTGGTCGATGAAGGCAAGCATGCTGTACGTCTTCTTGACTATCTTCTCCAGCTGCGTTGCCACTTTCAATGACCTGTGTACCTGCATACCCAGATCCCTCTGTCTGTCATGCAGTCATAGAAGTTTACAGCACAGAAACAAGTCCTTCAGCCCAACTTGTCCATGTCACTCTTTTTTTTAAAACTGCTAAGTTAATCCCATTTGCCCACATTTGATCCATATCCCTCTATACCCATCTTATCCATGTAGCTACCTAAATGCTTTTTAAAATTGTACCTGCCTCTACTACTACATCTGGCAGCTTGTTCCAGACACTCACCACCTTCTGTGTAAAAAAATTGCCCCTCTGGACACTTCTATATCTCTCCCCTCTCACCTTAAACCTATGCCCTCTAGTTTTAGACTCCCTTCCCTTTGGGAAAAGATATTGACTATCTAGCTAATCTATGCCATTTATTGTTTTATAGACCTCTATAAGATCACCCTTCAATCTCCTACGCTCCAAAGAAAAAAGTCCCAGTCTATCCGGTCTCTCCTTATAACTCAATCCGTCAAATCCCGGTTGCATCGTTGTAAATCTTTTCTGCACTCTTTCAAGTTTAATAATATCTTTTCTATAATAGAGTGATAAGAAGGTTTTACCAATGCCTTGTACATCTTCAACAAGACATTCCAACTCCTGTGTTCAATGTTCTGACCAATGAAACCAAGCATGCCGAATGCCTTCTTCATCACTCTGTCCACCCGTGACTCACTTTCAAGGAGCTATGAACATGTACCCCAAGATCTCTATGTTCTGTAACTCTCCCCAACGCTCTATTGTTAACTGAGTAAATCCTGTCCTGGTTCAATCTATCAAAATGCATCACCTTGCATTTGTCTAAATTAAACTCCATCTGCCAATTGTCAGCCCACTGGCCCAATTGATCAAAATCCCATTGCAATTGGAGATAACTTTCTTCACTGTTGTCTATGCCAGCAATCTTAGTGTCATCTGCAAACTTACTAACTATGCCTCTTATATTAACATCCAAGTATTAATATAATTAATATAAATGACAAATAACATGGACCCAGCACTGATCCCTGAGGCTGGTCATGGGTCTCTAGTCTGTCAATGCTGTTATGAGTTCTGCCATTTACTATATATTTCCTATCTGTATTAGACCTTCCAAAATGCATTACCTCACAATTTGTCGGGATTAAACTCCATCTGCCATCTCTCCGCCCAAGTTTCCAACCAATCCATCCTCAGACAGTCTTCATCTCTATCCGCAAATCCACCAACCTTCGTGTCATCCACAAACTAACTAATTAAACCAGTTATATTTTTCTCCAAATCATTTATATATATTACAAACAGCAAATAGCCACACGAAGAACAGTGTTGAGCAGAGCTTGATCAGAAGCCATCAGAACTGATTTTAGTATCCCAGTCCTGAGGTTGGAGAAGCCCTGGATAGGATGCAGCGTGGAACTCCAGCAGACTGATACTGGGGCTGCTTGGAGGGTTACATTTGGGCGACATCTTAAACTGCCATAAATGCCCTTGAGTTTAGCAGATTGTGGAGTGCATTGTAGAACCATAAAGCACAGAAAGAGATCCATTGGCCCATTGAAACCTTGCCAGCCCTTCGAAAAAGCTCTCCAATGCCATCATGCCAAGTTTGAGAGTCTTCAATTGGGGAGGACACCAGAGAAGTTGCAATTGTTATCATATTAAGGTGAGATTAGCGAGGCTGTTCAAAATGGGGATTTTGCGTGGAAAGGGAAAAGCTGTTGGCAGGATTGTGAAACCACATGGTACAGATTTAAGATAATAGCCATAATTTTCAAAGGAATTTGGGTATGTAGTGAAAAGGAGAAATTTGAAAGGCTTCCAGGAAAGAAGGGGTCAGTGGGATTAATTGGATAGTTCTTCCAAAGAAGAACACAGACATCGTGTTGGTTAGCATGTTGGTTAGCACTGCTGCCTCACAGCACCAGAGATCTGAGTTTGATTCCTGGCTTGAGTCACTCTCTGTGTGGAGTTTGTATGTTCTCCCTGTGTCTGCATGGGTTTCCTCCCACAGTCCGAAATTTTCCTTCAGTGTACCCAAACAGGTGCCAGAGTGTGGCAACTAGGGGATTTTCACAATAGATTCATTGCAGTGTTAATGTAAGCCTACTTGTGAAGCTAATAAATTTACTTTAAAAGTTTATCTCAATGGTCTCTTTTGGCATTGTAAGAATCTATGATTTTAAATAAAGCTTTGGCTAAGATCAGTGTCAGATTAAGTCCAAGATGGGCTGCAGTGCCTTACCTTATCAGCTTGGATCTTGTTTGTCTCTCTTGTGGGGACCATGAATTGAATTCAATTGGGGTTTGAATTTGGTTTTTGGAGTAAGTAAGGAATGAATTCTAATTTGCCTGGTCCACTCTGAGCGTGGCTTTGTAACTTTAAAGATGGACTAAAAACGTTTTCAAAACATTTAAAAAAAATGCCTCACAGCGCCAGGGACCCGGGTTCAATTCCCGGCTCGGGCCACTGTCTGCGTGGGGTTTGCACTTTCTCGTTGTGTCTGCATGGGTTTCCTCTGGGTGCTCCGGTTTCCTCCCACAGGTTAGGTAGATTGGCCATGTGAAATTGACCCTTAATATCAGGGTGACTCGCTAGGGTAAATGCATGGGATAGGGTTGGGTGCGACTGTGAATGGTGCAGACTCAATGGGCTGAATGGCCTCCTTCTGCACTGTCAGATTCAATGATTCTAAAGCTAAATGATTCTAAAGTTTAGACAGTTACATGGGTAAGATGCGTATAAAGGGATATGGACTAAATGTGGGCAATTAGTTTATGGGTTTAAAAAAAAGGGCAGCATAGACAAGTTGGGCTGAAGGACCTGTTCTCATGCTGTAAACCTCTAAGACTCTATGAGTCTATAAGCTGTTGCCCATTGTAACAGTGATTCATTTTAAAACCCCCACAGAAACCCAGTGTTTCAGACACAAGCTAACATCTCCAAAGGCCCACCAAAGAGTGCACTTTTCATGCATGTCAGACCATGACACCAGTAAGGGATGAGAGCATTCAACAGGAATGTATTCCTAAATGTATAAATACCCACCGCAGTGTAGTGTTTCCAGCTGTATTGCAATGTGGCAAGTCCCAAAAAGACAACTTCTAAATTTGTACAGTCAGCTGTAATCGTTGGATTAAGCTCACATTGAACGCACAGACCACTCCGCTAAAGTTCGGATGGTTCTCGCCGAGCGAGTTTCCCGGTAAACAGAAAAGCTTCATTAAAAAGTTGACAATTTTGTGCAGGTAGAGGTTTACAGACACTGATGATGAAACACCAGCAGCAAGTGTTTCCTTTCCATTTTCACCCTGTTCCACCGATTCGCTTTCCAAATGAACGACAAATGTTTGCTTAAGGCCTTGCTCAGATTGCCTTTGAAGTATGTGAGAAATTATGTGTGGAGATGTGGAAATTCTCCAGTGATGCAGTCACGCCAGTTACAGTTTGTCTAAAGAGGAGGACACAGATAACGAATGTTTCACAACATTATTGAATGTTTATATAAAACTGCGTGTGGCTTTCGTGAGAAAATATAGAAGCATAGAATCCTTACAATGTAGAATCATTGAAAAACTACAGCACAAACAGGCCCTTCAGCCCATAAGCTCTTATCTCTACCTACTAGGCTTACCTATACTCCTCAATCCTATTAAGTCCAATGTACTCAGCCAGAATCTCTTAAAAGACCCTAACAAATTTGTCTCCACCACCACCAACGCTGCCAATTCCATTTATCCACCACCCTCTGAGTGAAAAACTTATCCCTGACATTCCTCTGCACCTATTCCCCAGCACCTTAAACCTGTAGAAGGAGCATCTTACACATGCCCATTGCCTGCCCCCCCCACCCCGCATCCCTGTCATCTTGTGCATTTAGCATGGCTAATTCCCTAACCTGTGCATCTTTTGGGCACTAAGGGGCAATTTAACATGGCAACTCCATCTAACCCACTCAAGATTGGGACAGTGGGAGGAAACCCACACTGACATGGGTAGGATGTGCAAACTCCACACAGCCAATCACACGAGACCGGAATTCAACCCAGGTCCCTGGCACTATGAGACAGCAGTGCTAACCACTGTGCCACCATAGTGCCCATTGTCCAGCAATTCTCCAATATCTCGGCACGTCTCCGGTTCTGCTCAACTGCACATCCCCACTTTCATTGCTTCCCCATTGGTCGCTGTGCCTGTTGTCACCTAGTTCCTAAGTAATCTCCGTAAACCTCTCTTCCACTCTGTCTCTTGTTTCTGTCTTCTGAAGTTTCTTAAAGTCTATGGACTGGCCTAATAAGACTCCTCATGTGGGCCGGCACCAAACTGTGTTTGACATATGCTCCCGGTGAAGCATTGTGGCAAGTTTTATTCTGCTATGTAAATGCACCTTGCTGTCGTCACTGAGGCACATCTCTATGGATAAACACATATCCCTTTGTTGAGGATATCATTGATAGGACAGAGTTAAACTTCTGTTGGATGGTGTTGACTTGAACCATATCAACATTACTTGCTAAAGACAGGAGGAATTTCCTGGCTGCAGGCTATGTCTAGATTCATAATCTGTCCGTATGTCATATCTCAAATTACCGAGAAGTATGTGCTAAAAAATCCCTCTGTTGGAGGGACACACAGCACCCTGGGTTTTCCCTGGTTACCATGTTTAATGTGGTTGTTACCCAAAGTATTCACCGGACATCTGTCACGTCTTCTGGACATTTTCCACAACTCCTTTCGCTGACTTGCAAATTTCTGCCCTGGGTTCAGAATAATGGAATTTAATGATGAACATCCCAAGATAAATTGCTCGGAAATCAGAATCAAATGGAGAAAAAAAGGCACCAGAGTGGAAAGTCGCTTTATCAATGCTGAGGGAAGAAAGGACTTACATTTTCCTGACCTCAAGGCATTCCAAATCATCTCCAAACAGCAAAGTACTTCTTGAAGTGCAGTCGCTGTGGTCACGTGGGGAATGCCAATTGCCACAAGGAGTAGACTGCCACACACTGTGAGGAAGTAAATGCCCAAACAACCTGCTTTAGATATTGATTGAGAGACAAGTATTGGTCAGAGTGTTGCGAGAACTGCCCTACTTTTCTCCAGAAGAGGGGTCTTTTAAGAGACTTCTGATTACATTGGATTTAATGGGATTGGGAGTTATAGATAGTTCCATGGCCTGGTAGGTAGGGATATGATTGACACAACTTTTGGGCCGATGGGCCTGTTGTGCTGTAGTGTTCTATGTTCTATGTAAAATGGGATATGGAGAGACAATAGTCTAGTGGTATTATCGCCAGACTATTAATCCAGAAACTCAGTTAACGTACTGGGGACCGATTTCGAATCCCGCCACAGGAGATGGTGATATTTGAATTCAATAAAAAATGTCTGGAATTAAGATGAAACTATTGTTGATTGTCAGAAAAAAAAATCTAGTTTACGTACACCCTTTAGGGAAGGAAATCTGCCGCCTTTACCCAGTCTGGCCTACGTGTGACTCCAGAACCACAGCAATGTGGTTGAATCTCAATTGTCCCTCTGTTGTATCAATCACACTACCACTTGTCAAGGGCAATGAGAGATGGGCAATAAATGCTGGCCAGTCACTGATGTCCATGTCCTACAAATGAATAAAAAAAATTAGTCGTCTCCACCTATGAGAATACTCAGCATCGTAATTAAATGCCTCATCAGAAAACTGGCACCTCTGACAGTGTAGCACCCCGAGGAAGTTGCCATCTTTCAGATGAAATGTTCCATCTGCTCTGCCACCTGTAAAAGATTCCCTGGTACAATTCTAAGAAGGGCAGAGATGTCCTCCTTCTTCCAAAGCACAAATGATCTGGTCACCACCTATCTGTTGTTTGAGGGAGTTTAGAATCATAGAATCATCTGCAGTGCAGAAGGAGGCTATTCAGCCCATCGAATCTGCACCACCCACCATTCCATGAAAGCCCTAGCACAAGACCCCACATATTTACCCCGCTAACCTATACACCCTGGACACTAAGGGGCAATTTAGCATTGTAAAATCCACCTAACCCGCACAACTTTGGACTGTGGGAGGAAACCAGAGCACCCAGAGGAAACCCATGCAGACATGGGGAGAACATGCAAACTCCACACAGACAGTGACCCAAAATGGAAACTGAACTTAGGTCGCTGGTGCTATGAGGCAGCAGTGGTGACCATTGTGCCAACTGATGATAGCACATACAGTAGACAAATTGGCTCCTGTTCTCTCCTACTTTACAATATTGATTACATTTCAAATCAAGAGCTCCATTGGCTTTCGGTCACTTTGTGGCACCCTTAAGTTGTGAAAGACATGATAGAAATTCTCCATTGAAGAGTTAATGTGGGATTCCCAGCCCCCATTGCAGGGGTGGGACTAACCGGGAGTTTGCATTTGGTTCCTAATAAAGAAGGTATTGTAAACTGAATGATCTGCTAACCATTTGGCTGCAATATTACATGAAGATTGTTTTCCTTCCCACTGTTTGTCCTGGCTCCCCAAACACAACTGAGACTGCTACTGTATCACAATCATTCCAGAATCTACACTGCAAGTATGACCACAGCCCGTGGAATTCTGCTGAAAACGTGGGAAAATCTGTGGATATTCACAATAGCAAACATGTGGGGTATCTACCTCACAATGATGGCACGATGGCTAACACTGCTGCCTCACAGCACCACGGACCTGAGTTCAATTCCAGCCTCGGGTGACTCTCTGGAGTTTGCATGTTCTCCCCTTGTCTGCGTGGGTTTCTTCTGGGTGCTCCAGCTTCCTCCCACAGTCTGAAAGACGTGCTGGTTAGGTGCATTGGTTTTGCTAAATTTCCCTCAGTGTGCAACCCAGCAGGTGCCAAAGTGTGGTGTCTAGGGGATTTTCACAGTAACTTCATTGCAGTGTTAATGTGGAAGTTGAGGAATGGCAAAAAATTTCAGAGTGATGCATTTTTGTTGAGAAAGATTTTAAACAAGACAGATCGATGGTGTTTAAAAAGATCATTGGTTTTATATTGAATGATGGAACAGATACAAAGGGCTGAACGGCCTCCTCCTGTTCTTATGTTCCTACTGCTAACGATGGTGACGATTTACTTTAAATCAAAAGAGATCCTGACCTGGAAGTCACTGCTTAGTCTGGCTCCTGCTCTGCCCAAGACTGCAAGAAACTACAAAGTGTTGTGAACGAAACCTCGTCCATCACACAAACCAGCTTCTCATCCAATAGCTCTGTTGGAAGGTGACTGGCCAATGGTGGCAGGTCATCTTCGCCACAGTAAAATACACTGCGCGGGGCGTGGGTGGGGGGGGGGGTGCGGAATGGAGTCCGGGGAAATCCTGCCCAAGGGCGTACAACAACAACTTAACGCAGCCACTAAAATCGGGGACTGTCCAGAGGCCAGGTTTGAAATAGCACAGAGACCTCAGGCAGAGGAGATAGCTGGAAATGGAAGATGAGGATTTTATAAATGGAACCCTGGCTGAGCTCAGAGCAAAGCTCGGTTAGTGTGACCTTCCCTCCCAGGTCATCACTGTTAATGATTTATCGTGTATTTCACCCCCGCTTATTCCACGAGTTTATGTTTCAGGAGTTGGACGTTTTCCTGGTTCAGGGAATTAGTTGGATATGCAGCCGTTTACGAGGTTTTGGTTTGAAGAATATGCTGCAATGGAAGTCTGCTGCATGTCTAAGCATCGCAGGCTGGAGAACGGCAGCAAGGATCGCATCTCTGTGAAGCCATATGGCAGAGAACTCCTGGGATTAATAAGTCACAATCTGTGATGTATGAAACGAGGTTGGCCCAGAAATGATGTTGCAATGAAAAGCAATCTAATGCAGAGGAACCAGAAGAGCAGATTTACATCCAGGCCCTTTCCATGGGGAGGCAGCGCTTTTGCTGGTGTGTCCCACTGGGCCAATAAATCAGCAGAATGACCTATTGTTGATGCAGACTTCTTGGAGGATAAAGGTCCTCTTCTCAAAAGCAAACGCCAAGCTTTTTTAAGGCCTGCATGCAAAAATATGAATTAGGAGCTGTGATTGAAATAGATTGCTAGCTGCCTGATGCTGGCGCAGACACAATGGGCTGAAGGGCCTTTTGCCCTGCAATGCTATGCATCCAGGCCATTCGGCCTGTCGAGCCTGCTACGTCATTTGTTAAGATCATAGCCAATCTGATTGTGACCTCAACTGTACCTCCCTATCAACTTTGACTTAAAGGTGTGCAAGTTAGATGGATTGGCCATGCTAAATTGCCCCTTAGTGCCAAAAGATGTGTAGGTTAGGAGGATTGGCCAAGCTAAATTGCCTTTAATGTCTCAAGATGTGTGGGTTAGGTGGATTGGCCAAGCCACTTAGTATCAGGGGGACTAGCTGGAGTAAATGCATGGCATGATAGGAATATGGCTTGGGTGGGATTGTGGTCGGTGCAGACTTGATGGGCCAAATGGCCTCCTTCTGCACTGTAGGGATTCTATGATTCCCTTGTTAATCCAAAATCTATCCAAACCATTCAATGATCCAGCCACCACCGCTCTCTGAGAAAGGAAGTCCCACATACAAACAAGGCTCTGAGAGAAGAATGTCCCCCTCATCTCCAAGTTGCATTAAATTCTAAATTGTGCCTGCCCATTCCCACAAGAGAAAACCTCCTGTCAACATCCACCCAGTCAAGACCCCTCAGGACCTGATACAGAACATACAACATAGAATGTAGAACACTACAGCACAAACAGGCCCTTCGGCCCACAAGTTGTGCTGATCATTTCTCTACCTACTAAGTCTATCTATAATTCTCAATCCCATTAATTCTCATGTACTCATCCAGAAGTCTCTTAAAAGACCCCAACGAGGATCATCTCTCATTTGTCTAAAGTTCCTGGATACAGGCCCAACATATCAAACCTTCTGAATAAGATAATCCCTTCACTCCTGACATGCAGAAATCCAGTTAGTGAACCTTCTCAGAGCTTCTTCTTGTGCAGTTATTTTTTTTCTTAAGTAAGGAGACCAAAATTGTACACAGTAATCTAGACTCAGTCTCACCAACTCCCTGTACAGAATGTCTCCATCTTTATAAAAGCAAAATACTACAGATGGTGGAATCTGAAACAAAAACAGAAAGTGCTGGAAAATCTCAGCAGGTTTGACAGCTTCTGTGAGGAGAGAGAATAGAGCCAACGTTTTGTGTCTGGATGACTCTTTGTATCAGAAATAAGTCTTCGAAGTGTGACGTAAACACGTCACCTTCAGGCTGAAGAACAAATGTGCGACGCACCGAGCCAGTTTGTACTCCCCGAGCAACTCACTAATGCATGAAAAAAAGCTCATTAATACATTCAACAGCAACAGCTCATAAATGCATTAAGCGGTAACTCGCTAATGAATTAAATAGCCACAACTCATTAATACATTAAACAACAACTCATTAATACATTACACAGCAACTCATTAATGCACGAAACAGCAACAACTCAGTAATGCATTAAATAGCAGTTCACAAATGCATTAAACATCAACTTGCTAATGCATTAAACAGCAACTCACTGATGCATTCAAGAACCCACTAATACATTGGACAACAAACCACTCATGCATTATACAGCAATAACCCACTAGTGCATTATATAGCAACTCATGAATGCATTAATCAGCAACAACTCACTGATTCATGAAACAGCAGCTAGCCGTACAGTTAGGTTCCAATCAACATGACAGAATTTAATCAGTATATGAAGTCCTTGCTCTTGGAGAAGGTTAGGCCAATATCGTTGATGCATTTGTGGGAAAGCTGGCCAATTACATAAGGAGGAATAGAATAATATGTTGATGTTCAGGGGTGAAGTGAAATGGCAGAAACCCATAATGGGGTAAAGGAACCAGTAGAGTCCAGCTGGGCTGAATGGCCTGCTTCGGTGCTGTAGTTTTGATGTAAGCCAGGCACCTTCCCTTCCTAGAGCTGCTGGTGTTTTGAGTAGATTCTTGGCACCATTGCTCCCTCTACAGCAGAGACTGAAGCCCACTGTCGATAGGAAGTTTCCTCAGGCAAAAGTCCCTCCCAGCAGTATTCAGAGCCCTGTCCCTGTACCATTGGTGGAGGAATAGAGAGGAACTCACTGGAGTGATTTCACAGCCAGACTTTCCTATACAAGAATACAGTGAGTTGTGTTGGGAACAGGACTGAGTAGAACAGAGTGGGAGAAGTGGATGGTGCGGAATAGATACCATGAAAGAAAGATAAGCTGAGGAGACGGAGGAGAATATAGATGGCGTTCAGGAGAAGTGAAGGGGGAAAATGGGTAGCAATATGGAAAATTATAATTTTAAGAAGTCTTTCGTGAGATGTGATTTTTGCCCCTTATGACAGTGGTAATAAACCGCCTCCTTGTACTGCTGTAGATCATGTGTTGTAGGTACACCCACAGTTCTGTTAGGAGGGGGGAGTTCCAGGATTTTGACCCAGTGACGGTGAAGGAACAGCCAATATATTTCCAAGTCAGGGTGGTGGGTGGCTCAGAGGGGAACCTCCAGGTGCTGGTGTTTCTCATGCAACTTTGGACTGGGGGAGGTTGTAGTTGTTAAAAGAGCCTTGACGAGCTGCTACAGTACACGTTGTGTGGATGATACACACGGCTGTCACTGTGGATCAGTGGGTGGAGGAAGTGGATGTTGAAGATGGTGGATGGGAAGCCAATCAAGCTGCTTTGTCCAGGATGATGTTGAACTGTTGCTGGAGCCACAGTCACCCAGGATGTTGATAGTGAGAGACTTAGTGATCTGACCTTGTTGTGTATATATCCATATTTAAAAAGTTCCGGCCTGATTTTGCTTAGAATATTGGGTCATCATTTTAAAGGTTCAATTGAAAGTTGAATCAAACATGTTGCCAACTATTTTTCCATTGTATAGTCACTTTAACAGTCAGGGCTGTTTAAGGGTCTCTTGGACAGCCACATGAGCGGTATGCAGATAGAGGGATATAGTAGGACTGTTTAACTATGGCTTTTTTTCCACAGGATATTCGGTCCAACTTGACCAACAAGGAGCATGCATTCGGCAGGTGGTGCGAGGACAGCTCTTGGATGTTGATTCATGGGTTGCCTGGTGCTTCATGTCGTAAATGAGTGCTTTATCTGGACCATCTGAAGGGCACCATGACAGCTCAGTGACTATCGCTGTAGCTGTGCAGACACTTGGAATTGGGCCGGTGTCTGCGGGAGTTTGCGCGTTCTCCCCGTGGTTGCATGGGTTTTCTGCGGGCGCTCCGGTTTCCTCCCACATCCCAAAAATTCGCTCTTAGGCTGATTGGGAAACAAATTGTCCCTACATTGAGATTCTTCCATATTAGGAATAACCTAAAATTAGAATAGGATAATGGAATTGTTACTATATAGTTATGATGGCGGCACGGGCTTGTTGGGCCGAAGGGCCTGTTTCCTGTGCTGTGTTGCTCTTATCTTTACTGAGAAGTGGACAATCTAGAATCGAAAACTCTCCTCAAATTAATTTTCCTTAACAGTGGAAACTATTTCTCATTACTGAATTCCGATGTGGGACTTGGTGTGTTATGAACACAGTGGAATGTAGTTATATTGATGGATTTGGCCAGCAACCCAAATGATTATTCTCTCCGAGTAATGAGTATATCAGAAGGTACAACATTCCTTGCAGACTCCCGATTCCTTCATTCACAGTCAATACTCCATTTCAAGCAACTCGTAACACACTGACACTCAAAGTGTGGATTGAATAAAGTGTCAAACATTCAAAACCACTGCTACACAAACATGCCTACCCGCCCACACTTTGGTAAATCAGGCCACAAGGCTGTGCTCCTGCTGCCGGCTTACAAGCAAAAACTGAAGCAGGAGAATCCATCAAAGCGAGTCGTACAATGTTGGTCTGAGGAATCGGATGATTTCCTTCGGGGCTGCTTGAAGTCTACCGATCAGTATTTAAAAATTCTGTGACCAATACCACTACAGTAACTGACTTCATTATTAAGTGTATAGAACACTGTGTGTCAAAGAAGCAAATCCACATGTTACCCAACTGGAAACCATGGGTGAATAGGGATATTCACTGCTTGCTGAAGTCCAGGTCTGAGGAGTTCAAGTCGGGCAACCCAGATCTATTCAAGAAAGCCAGATATGATCTAAGGAGATCCATCAAAAATGCCAAAAGACAATATCGGACCAAGCTAGCCACACCAACCCCCGCCAACTGTGGCAAGGTCTGCAAGACATAATAAGCTACAAAATGAAGGCATGTAAAATCGCCAGCACCAACACACTCCTCCCTGATGAGCTCAATGCATTCTACACCCGTTTTCAGCAAGAGGTCAGTGGGAGCACGGCCTCCACTCAGGAAGCCCTGGATAAATCTGTACCTGGGATCACCACTGCAGTTTCTCACAGGTCAACGCACGGAAAGTGACTGGCCCAGATGGGGTACTCGGATGAGCACTCAGATCCAGATCAGACAGCCCGGGGTATTCACAGATATCTTCAACATCTCCCCACAACAATCTGAGGTCCCTATTTGCTTCAAGAAAGTGACCATCATCCCAGTACCAAAGGAAAGTCTTAATGACTACCATTCGGTGGCTCGAACATTGATCATTATGAAGTGTTTCGAAAGGCACAAATCAATTCCAGCATCTCAGACTACCTGGATCCAAGACAGTTTGCCTACCTTTGCAATAGGCCCATAGCGGATGCCATCTCCCTGGCCTTGTACTCAACCCTGGAACACCTAGATAACAAAGACACTTATGTCAGACTCCAATTATTGAGTACAGCTCAGCCTTCAACTCCATTATTCCCACAAAACTCATCTCCAAACTCCATGGCCTGGGCCTCGACTCCTCCCTCTGCCATTGGATCCTGAACGTTCTAACAGACAGACACAATCAGTAAGGATAGACAACAACGCCTCCTTCACGATCATCCTCAACACCGGTGCTCCACAATGTTGCATTCTCAGCCCCTTATACACCTTATACACCTCTGACTGTGTAGCCAAATCCTCATCTAACTCAATTTTCAAATTTGCTGATGACACCATTGTAGTGTGTCAGATCTCAATGATGAGACAGAGCACAGAAATAATCTGGTGAACTGGTGCAGTGACAATAATCTCTTTCTCAATGCTAAAAAAATCAAAGCAGATTGTCATCAACTTCAGGAAGCGCACTGGAGAACATCGCCCTGTCTACATCAATGAGGATGAAGTAGAGAGTATCAAGTTATTAGGTGTCCAGATCACCAACAACCTATCCCGGTGCTCCCATGGCTGACACTATAGTTAAGAAAGCCCATCAATGCCTCTCTTTCTCAAAAGACGAAGGAAATTTGACATGTCAGCTACAACTCTCACCAACTTTTACAGAGGAACCATAGAAAGCATTCTTTCTGGTTGTATCACAGCTTGGTATGGGCTCCTGCTCTGTACAAGATGCAAGAAACTACAAAAGATCGCGAATGGAGCCCAATCCATCAGACAAACCAGCCTCCCATCCATTGAATCTGTCTACACTTCCTGCTGCCTCAACAAAGCAACCAACATAATTAAGGACCCCACAGACCCTGGATATTCCCTCTCCCACTTTCTTCAGTCTGGAAAAAGATACAAAAGTCATGTACCAACCAACTCAAGAATAGCTTCTTCCCTGCTGCTGTCAGATTTTGGAATGGACTTACCTCACATTAAGTTGATCTTTCTCCACACCCTAGCTATGACTGTAACACAAATTCTGCACTTTTTCCTTTCCTTCTCTATATTTTGTCTGTATAACACGCAAGAAACAAAATTTTTCACTATATAGCAATACATGGGACAATAATAAATCAAATCAAATCAATTGACCTCCTGGCCTCAGCAGTTTACTGATGGGGAGAGTTGCAGATCTCCCTTTATGAGAAGAATTTCTTCTTGAATCTTTCTTGAACCTACTGAATTATGTCTGTTCCCCTTTCTCTTGCTCTCCTCCCCCACCAGAGGAAATAGTTCCTCTCCATCACAGATATGGAGCATAAAAAATAGGCCATTTGGCCCTTCATGCCTGTTCCACCATTTATTGTGAAAGATCTTACAACTCAGTCGCCAAATCCCAGCTTCACCCATATCTTTTGATCACTTTAAAAATCATCAAATCCCTATGGTGCAGCAAGAGACCATTCAACCCATCGAGTCTGCACCAACAACTATCCTCCCAGCCCACATCACTATCATCCCACGTATTTACTCCATCTAATCCCCTTGACACTAAGGATCAATTTAGCATGGTCAATCCACCTAACCTGTATATCTCTGGACTGTAGGAGGAAACCCACGCAGACACAGGGAGAATGTGCAGACTCCGCACAGTCACCCAAGCTGGGAATTGAACCCGGATCCTTGGCGCTGTGAGGCAGCAGTGAGAATCAGTGCCCCATCACACCTATATCTGACTCCTTCCTGAAAACATACAATTTGTTAGCTTCAACTGCTTTATGTGGTAGCAAAATCCACAGACTGGGTGAAGAAATTTCTCCTCATCTCAGTATTAAAAGTTTTACCCCATTTCGGGGTCAGCACAGTGGCACAGCAGTTAGAACTGCTGTCTCAGAGTGCCAGGAATCCGGGTTCAATTCCCAGCTGGAGTCACCGTCTGTGCAGAATCTGCACATTCTCCCTGTGTCTGCATGGGTTTCCTCCAGTTTCCTCCCTCAGTCTGAAAGATGTGCAGGTTGACCATGCTAAATTGCACCTTAATCAGGGGAATTAGCAGGATAAATACAGGGATAAGGTCTGGTTGGAATTGCTGTCGGTTCAGGTTCGATGGGCCAAATGGCCTCCATCTGCAGTGTAGGGATTCTGTGATATCTTTTTAGCTCTGACCTCCGGTTCTGGACTCTCTCACCATCGGGAACATCCATCCTGCATTTGGCCTGCCTAGTCCTATTAGAATTTTATCGGTTTCTATGAGATACCCCTTCATTCTTTTGAACTCCAATCATAACAATCATTCCCATTCAATCTCTCATTTTACGACAGTCCCACCATTCCAGGGGTCAGTCTGGCAAACCTTTGCCGAAGTCCATCCATTGACTGGATCAGCTTCTTTAATTGTCTTCATGCCTCAGTGAGATTACCTCTTAATCTCGAGTGCTCAAAGGAATAGCTGCTTAATCTGTGCAATCTGTCCTCAGAATTTGATGTGTTGCTATCATTTTGGTGACACTGCAGTGTATACCTCATTAATTCTGAGATGCTGGGCCCAGAACACAACACAGCAAACTCCAGATGTGTTCCACCACGAGTGGTTCTGTCTGCTGCTACTGACAGCTATTTCTCCATATGTTTCATAAATTTACATTATATTCAACAAACATTTGCAAGCTTCAAGCCGCCGTGCCAGCTCAGCTAATGTCTTTGAAACCTTCCATCTGGTTGTGATGTGTGAATCATTCTTGAAACACATCAGGTAGTAAATGAACACGTGCGTAGGTCCAGCCAAATCTGTCATTTTTTCCAGGCTGGCTAATCTGTTTACAGTGGCAGAAATGTTCAATATTCCAAGGATGGTTTGGAATACCTCGAGGAAAATTCCTGGACCCAGGCACGTTGGTGTCCTTCCTGACCGAAACAGTTCTGACAAAAAAAAACTTTTTCATGGCAATGCCCACTGCCTGTTGCATTTTGACTGCTTGCATCATCTGTCTGCCTTCGATGCCACTCTATCCACTGCCACTAAATTACTCCCATTGGCACCCATTGGCATCTTCCCAGGAGCAGGAGTGTGACCATGGTCACACTCACCTTGCCTCACAGTAAGGTTCCACCAAATTGACATAGAGTCAGAGAGTCATACAGGTTTACAGCATGGCCCTTCGACACAACTTGTCCATGCTGTCCCTTTTCTTTAATGACTAAACTAGTCCCAGTTGCCCATATTTGGCCCATATCCCTCTGTACCCATCTTACTCATGTAACTATTGTAAGAGAATATTTGTAGTAGCAACAATATCATGAATGTAAGAGAATATTTGTAGTAGTAGCAGTACAATGCGAAATATAGTCTTACCAACATGCGATGGGCAAGATGTTGAAATATAATGAGCCCAGTATGTTATTTAATGTAATTGAATGTATGGTGGCTAGTGTGATAGAATCAGGATGGTAAGCATTTATTAAACATTGAGTGTAAGCAGTTGTAGGCAGTATAAGCAGTAAAAACCTTGGATACAATGGTCACACTATGGCCCAGAAAACAGGGATGAAGTACATATATTCTCTTTGTCACTTAGTTTAAAGTCTAGCTAAGCCACCATTGTGTATAAACAACGTTAATGGGGTGAAGGCAACGGTCAGAACTGTTGTATAAACAAACTGGTTTTACAGAGTCGTAAATGCATCGATTAGTGACCAATCCACGACAAGATAAATTATTAGCAGAACCAGCACTAATGGTGGTTAAAGATAAGCTAACTTTGAGAATGAGATAAGAATCTCAAGGCATGTATCTGCAAATTGTATAAGACAAGCTGTAAGTGAGCATTTCACTGGAGTGTTCCGGACATCCCGGCTTTGTTCTCGTGTGCTGGAGAATAAAGTCTTACTACCTGGAAAACCAAGACTCAGACTCTCATTTAATAAGCTAAAAGTATATTGTCGTCCTGGGGAACCACGACACTATCCAAAAGGCAAAACTGTACCCGTCTCTACTACTGCCTCTGGCAGCTGGTTTCAGACACTTGCACGTGCTATCAGATTGGTCATGATCTCGCTGAATGGTGGGACAGGCCCATTGGGCTGAATGGCCTACTTCTGCTTCTGTGTCTTATGGTGATGTACATCCTTTCCAGATGTATCACAGCTTGGTATGGCTCCTGCTCTGGCCAAGACGGCAAGAAACTATAAAGGGCTGTGAACATAGCCCAATCCATCACACAAACCAGCTATCCATCAAAGAGACCTCACAATGATCGCTTGAAATAGAACCATAGAAACTTTACAGTGCAGAAAGAGGCCATTCAGCCCATCGAGTCTGCATCACCAGCAATCCCACCCAGGCCCCATCCCCATATTTTACCCAGTAATCCCTCTAACCTACACATCCCAGGATACTAAGAGGCAATTTAGCTTGGTCAATCCACCTAACCCACACATCTTTGGACTGTGGGAGGAAACCAGAGCACCCAGAAGAAACCCACACAGACACAGGGGGAATGTGCAAACTCCACACAGACAGTGACTTGAGCCGGGAATCGAACCCAGGTCCCTGGAGCTGTGAAGCAACAATTCTAACCACTGTGCTACCATGCTGCTACTGTGCCCTCAGATTAATTCATTCATCTGGAAACAAAAAGCAAGCCATCATTACTGGATAACCACAAAATTATCAGATTGTAGGAAAAATGTCACCAATACCCTTCAAGGAAGGAAATCTCTTGTCTGACTTCCAGGTGACTCATAGCAAAGTGGTTGATTCTTACTCCTCTGTCCTTGCTGCCTCACAATGCCAGGGACCTGGGTTCGATTCCCAGCTTGGGTCACTGTGCAGAGTCTACACATTCTCCCTGTGTCTGCATGGGTTTCCTCCAGATGCTCCGGTTTCCTCCCAGAGTCTGAAAGATGTGTTGGTTAGGTGCAAAATTCTCCCTCCATGTACCCGAACCGGCACTGGAGTGTGGTGGCTAGAGGATTTTCACAGTCACTTCATTGCAGTGTTAATGTAAGCCTACTTGTGACGCAAATAAATAAACGTTAGAACTGTCCCCCGAACCAGTTTGAACTGCCTTGGGAAAGTCAGGTAAGGCCTACACCACAAGGACTGCAGCAGTTCAAGAAAGCAGCTCACCGACGCCTCCTTGAGGGCAATTCGGGTTGAGCTTCGCCAGCAACATTTGCATTACTTGAATGATTATAAGAAAAGCTACACCGAAACAGATCCTTGGCAAATCTTTTTCTTCTTCATGAATTTATCCTGCTTCCTTTAGTGAATCTATGCTATTCATCTCAACTATTTCTTTATATTTGATTTGATTTGATTTGATTTATTATTGTCGCATGTATTAGTGTACAATGAAAAATATTATTTCTTGTGCGCTATACAGACAAAGCATACCATTCATAGAGAAGGAAAGGAGAGAGTGCAGAATACAGTGTTACAGTTATAGCTAAGGTGTAGAGAAAGATCAACTTAATATTAGGTAGGTCCATTCAAAAGCCTGACAGCAGCAGGGAAGAAGCTGTTCTTGAGCCAGTCGGTAAGTGACCTCAGACTTCTGTATCCTTTTTCCTGACGGAAGAAGGTGGAAGAGAGAATGTCCAGGGTACGTGGGATCCTTGATTATGCTGGCTGCTTTTCCGAAGCAGCTGGTGATCTAGACAGAGTCAATGGATGGGAGGCTGGTTTGAATGATGTGTTTGTCGTAATTGTAATTTGCAATTAGTAATTAGTAATTTGTAGTGGTTTGTAGTAATGAATTTCACATTCCCAATTATTCTGGATAATCCTGAACTTCCTGTGGAAATATCTACATTTACCTACACTGGAGAAATTTGGTTTGTTCTCACTGGCGCGACGGAGGTTGAGGGGAGACCGGATAGAAGTCTGCAAAATAATGAGAAGCATGGACAGAGTGGATAGACAGAAGCTTTCTCCCAGGGTGGAAGAGTCAATTACTAAGAGACATTGGTTCCAGGTGAGAGGGGCAAGTTTTAAAGAAACAGTGAGTGTTCAGATACCCTTGATTTGATTTGATTTGATCTTTTATTGTAACATGCATTAACATACAATAAAAAGTATTGTTTCTTGCATGCGACACAGACAAAACATACCATTTATTGAGAAGGAAATGAAAGAGTGCAGAATATAGTGTTATAGTCATAGCTAGGGTGTAGAGAAACATCAACCTAGTGCAAGGTAGGTCCATCCAAAAGTCTGACGTCAGCAGGGAAGAAGATGTTCTTGAGTTGGTTGGTACGTGATCTCAGACTATTGTTGAAGAGAGAATGTCCGGGATGTGTGGGGTCTTTAATTATGCTGGCTGCTTTTCCAAGGCAGTGGGAACAACCATGAAGTAAACTTTTGAATGAACCTTCCTCCCTTCCTCCATTGCCAACTGCCCTAAAAAATGAAAGTAGAGGAGTTAATTGATAGAGATTTATCAATAATAAAAAGAGGCTGAGAAGGTAAAAGAACGAAGAAAATAACAGCACAGGAACAGGCCCTTCAAGCCTGCACTGACCATGCTGCCCGACTTAACTAAAACCCCCTACACTTCCGGAGACCATATCCCTCTCATTCATATACTTGTCAAAATGCCCCTTAAAGGTCACTACCGTATCCACTTCCACTACCTCCCCTGCTGCTTCGGAAAAGCAGCCAACATAACCAAGGATCCCACAGACCCCGGACATTCTCTCTTCCACCTTCTTCCGTCAGGAAAAGGATACAAATGTCTGAGGTCTCTTACCAACTGGCTCAAGATCAGCTTCTTCCCTGCTGCTATCAGACTTTTGAATGGACCTACCTCGCATTAAGTTGATCTTTATACCATAGCTATGACTATAACACTGTATTCTGTACTCTCCCCTCTCCTTCTCTATGAATGGTATGTTTTGTCTGTATAGCATGCAAGAAACAATACTTTTCACTGTATGGTAACACATGTGACAATAATAAATCAAATCAAATCAAATTGTTGTACCGTACAGTTCAACGTTATTCTGAAAACAGGAATATGGGCCTTAGATAGAGGGAAACTCGAGGGGCAAAATCTCCCCAACCCAGCTGCCATGGAAATTGTAGCATGCGGGACAGGGTCATGCGAACGTCTGTTGACCGTGGGCAGGATTTCCTGGCCTTGGGGCAATGCATCCGGCAAATCCTGAGGTTCCCCCAAGTCAATCCATCGGTGCAGTCTGGAAATCTCCGGTCTTGCACGTCCTGCCAACCTGAGCGGAGAATTTGGCCCTGGGCCAAGCCTCCATTCACAGCAGCGGGATTGGAGAACCCGGGCCACAGGCGAGGTGAGAGAATCCAGCCTATGGTCTCAGTGTAACTCTGGCCTGTTGTCGGTGTGGGGAAGGAGCATGGGGCTGAAGGGGTGGGGGCAGGAGCCAGTTCTGTCAGTCGAAAACCGCACAGCACCCTCGGCTTCCCGGGAAGAGCCTAAACCAACAACAGTCGGAAATGCAAATCTGGCTGATGTACAGCTCACTGAACTCTTCATGTGAAAAGTGAGTCGGTAGCAGACAGAAGGCTGTCGAATCTGCCCACAAGAATGCTGGCATGCAATTTATAGCACAGGCCTGGCAAAACACAGACAACTGATTTATTCGCTTGATGATTCCAAACTTGTTGGGGAGAGCAATGTGAGAGGAATGATGGAATGAGGGAAATGTCTGACAAAGTTTACTGCTCTGTGATTGTACGGGAACTCTTCCAGAATAGCTGGAAGTTCCAATCCACCTGCAATAAGCATGGGCTTGGGGCCAGCTAGTAGCACCCTGAGCAAGTCAAGTGTAGGTGTGAGTGAGACTGGAAGTCTGGAAGCAGGGAGTTGTGGTAGATGATTATAAGCCTTGCTGCTCCCCAAGGGTCAGCGCAAGCACCGCTGCCTTTTGATCCATACGGATAGATGACTTGGAAATTGAGTGAAACCTCAAAGCTTGTCAGTGATATCGAACATAGAAGAGCAGGAGGAGGCCATTTGGCCTTTTGAGCCTGCTCCGCCATTCATCGCAATCATGGCTGATCGTTCAACTCAATGGCCTCAAACGTGGAGATTTGGCAGACAGGAAGGGTCAAACCAGTGGATTACGAAAGGAAGGGCTTCCAGAACAGGCAGGCAAGGGACAGATAAATGTTATTGTTTGAAGGATCGAAGTGGGGAGGGAGGGAATATGTCCTGGGAAATGTTTATCCCTCAGTCAACATCAAAACTGATTATCCGCTCGTTTCTCTCATTACAGTTAGTGGGATCTCGATGTGTGTACGTTGGCTGCTGTGTTTTCTTATATCATACCAATGGCCAAACCTTGAAACAAAGCCTTAATTTGCTGTGATGATGTAGAGATGTTGGCTTTGGACGGGGGTGGGCACAGTAAGTAGCTTCACAACACCAAGTTAAAGTCCAACAGGTTTATTTGGTAGTATGAGCTTTCGGAGCCCCACTTCTTCACTCACCTGATGAAGGAGCAGTGCTCTGAAAGCTCGTGCTACCAAATAAACCTGTTGGACTTTACCCTGGTGTTGTGAGACCACTTATTTAATTTGTGCAGGGATGCCCTGTGGTCACACAGGTTTTTGATTTGATTTGATTTCAGTTCATTTATTATTGCCGCGTGTATTAGTGTACCGTGAAGAGTATTGTTTCTTGTACACGATACAGGCAAAGCACACCATTCATAGAAAAGGAAAGGAGAGGGTGCAGAATGTAGAGTTACAGTCATAGCTAGGTGTAGAGAACTTAGTGTGAGACAGGTCCATTCAAAAGTGTGACAGCAGCAAGGAAGAAGCTGTTCTTGAATCTGTTGGTACGTGAATCTGTTGGTTTTTGTATCTTTCTCCCAATGGAAGAAGATGGAAGAGAAAATGTCCAGGGCACGTGGGGTCTTTAATTATGCTGACTGCTTTTCCGAGGCAGTGGGAAGTGTAGACAGAGTCAATGGATGGGAGGCTACTTTGAGTGATGGATTGGGCTACATTCATGACATTTTGTAGTTTATTGTGGTCTTGGGCAGAGCAGGAGGCATACCAATCTGCAATACAATCAGGAAGAATGTTTTGCTCATGTTATCATTCTTGCAGAAGTTCCACAGTGAAACTCTTTGATACAACTTGGTCATCGATTCCCTTCCCTAAGGGGTAGCTTGGTGACATGGTGCCTCACAGCGCTAGGGAACTGTGTCAGGGAGCAGGTGTTACAGAGCAGCGGAGGAACACACGCAGAAACTGATGGCAGTGATCTCTGCTGTATTCAATCATTAGACAGCACCCTTTATTCAGCTTGCTGTCCTGGGGGTGCATTGCAAACATTTTATTCCAGCCATTAACCACTCTCCTGACATCGGCCTGTTGCAATCAGCAGGGGCTTCATAAGTATAGTACCCTCCCGTCTGCGTCAGCACATTATGGTACAAGACTCCTGTGTGTATAGCCTACCCTGACAATCCAGAGCTACACTGAGGGAAAACTGAGGAAGTCTGTTAGCTCTCCCTCTGCAGTGCATATGAAAGATCCCACGACACTATTCTAACAAAGAACGGAGGATCGCTCCCTGCTGTCCAAAGCCAAAATGAACCAACATCTCGAGAGCAAATTCTTTGGGAAGAGTCACGTTGCTGTTTTTCACTGTAGACAAACTTTCTAAATTACTATGCTTCGGAGAGGAGTAATTTTCAAATATCTTCTCCTGACTAGACAGCTCTGGAACCCAGCTGTTTTTGATCTAACTCAGAGCCCCTTCATTAAACAATCCATTACATCAAATTTCAGGTTTATTTCAGAATGGCTTGACAGGCTGCAATACCGTGGACAGGCTGCACTAACCAACATTCATCACATTTACACTCACAACTGCTCTTGGCAAACGCACGCGCATTCCAATAACATGTGAACACAGCACAGAAAAACAATTTGACTGGGCTTTTTGTGCGTGTTTGTGCTGAGGATTCTTCTGTGTGAGCGATTTCTCGTAAACCCAGGGAAGAGGCTTTCTGCTTGTAGCCGTGGTCTCTGATGTCACTACAGTGTGGCTAACGGTGACAGACAACATGTGACACTCCCAGTCACCACCCCGACACAGCACAGGGATCCGAGGAATGTCCTGTAGCGAGAGATTCGTTTAAATTTACTCCTTCGTGGGATCACAAGATCAGTCAACAATTGTTTGCCCCTTCCCTAATTGCCCTTGAACCCAATGACTTGCCAGACCACGATTTTGAGGCAACCTCATTGCTGTGGATCTAGAGTCACGTGTAGGCCAGACCAGGTAAGTACAGCAGATTTCCATCCCTGAGGGACATTCGTGAACCAGAATGGATTTTTCCAACAATGGTTTCATCATTAGACTTGTAATTTTTATTGAATTCAAATTTCTCTGGTGGGATTTGAACCAGGGCCCCTAGATCTTATAGAACATAGAACATAGAACATTACAGCACAGAACAGGCCCTTCGGCCTTCGATGTTGCACCGACCAATATAAAAAGCAATGCCCCTCCAAACTAAACCATTCCCTTCTCTTCCATATACTTATCAACTAACCTCTTAAACGCCACCAAACTTGGCGCATCTACAACTGCTGCAGGCAGGGCATTCCACTCCCGAACCACCTTTTGGGTAAAGAACCTGCCTCTGATATCCGTCCTATAACTATCACCCCTTAATTTAAAGCTGTGTCCCCTCGTGCTAGCTAAGCACGATGTTCTATGTTCTATGTGTCCCAACCTTGAATATACATAGCGATGAAACATCCACATCCTTCTGAGGTAGAGAATTCCAAAGATTCACAACCCTCTGAGTGAAGAAATCCTCCTTCTTATAATTTCAGCAGAGATGAACAACTTTTTTAAGAACATAAGAACCAGGAGCAGGAGTCGGCCATCTGGCCTCTCAAGTCTGCTCCACCATTCAATAAGATCATGGCTGATCTTCTCATGGACTCATAGAACATAGAACATTACAGCACAGAACAGGCCCTTCGGCCCTCGATGTCGCGCCGACCAATATAAAAAGCAATGACCCTCCAAACTAAACCATTCCCTTCTCTTCCATATACTTATCAACTAACCTCTTAAACGCCACCAAACTTGGCGCATCTACAACTGCTGCAGGCAGGGCATTCCACTCCCTAACCACCCTTTGGGTAAAGAACCTACCTCTGATATCCGTCCTATAACTATCACCCCTTAATTTAAAGCTGTGTCCCCTCGTGCTAGCTTTCTCCATCCTAGGAAAAAGGCTATCACTCAGCTCACAATAACTCTTCATTCCTTTACTGTTCGGAAATGTACCTATCTTTGCCTTAAAAACATTCAACGAGGTAGCCTCAACTGCTTCACTGAGCAGGGAATTCCACAGATTCATAAACCTTTGGGTGGAAATCTTTTTCCTCAACTCACCTTAAATCTGCTTCTCCTTATTTTGAGGCCATGCTGCCTAGTGCCTTGGGCGGTATGGTAGCACAGTGGTTAGCACTGCTGCTTCACAGCTCCAGAAACCTGGGTTCGATTCCTGGCTTGGGTCACTGTCTGTGTGGAGTTTGCACATTCTTTCTGTGGCTGCATGGATTTCCTCCAGGTGCTCCAATTTCCACCCACCCTCCAAAAATGTGAGGGTTAGGTTGATTGGCCTTGGTAAAACTGCCCCTTAGTGTCCTGGGATGTGTAGGTTAGAGGGATTAGTGGGTAAATGGGTATGGGGGGGGGTGGGATTGTGGTCGATGCAGACTCAATGGGCCAAATGGCCTCTTTCTGCATGATTCTAGTTCTAGCTTCGTCTTCCCGTGGAAACAACTTCCTCGCTTCTATCTTATCTATTCCCTTGGTTTTCATGGTAAACATGAAATCACAGGCAAATTTCAGTCATTTATAAATCTTAAATTATACATCAAATATCAGACTCAATGAACACAGATCTTGCAAATTGGCTCAAAAGTCTATTAAGAACACAGATCATCAATCTCCATCATGAAGTCCTTCAAACTTCTGTCTTCCTCAGGAAGAATTCTAATCCGTCTTCTCCTTGGATTTAGCCTGAATCCCAGCAGGCAGCAGCGCCCAAACAACCCAAGTTCAGCAAACACAATCTTCACCAAAATGGTACTGACATCTGCAGAACCTCCTCAGCTCAACCTAGAACAACCAGTTTTCAAGTGACAGTGGTAGCAATTATATGTTTCCTTATTCTCAACTTCCAGATCTAGCCTTTCTCTTCTTCGGCCTGCCTGTACTGTACCACTGGACTCATCAGTTTTACTGAACTTGAGTTGACCTGTGTACTTTTATATGATCTGGTTCACCTACACATCTGGTAACCTACACATCTTAGGACACTAAGAGGCAATTTAGCATGGACAATCCCCCTGTCTACATATCTTTGGACACTAAGGGGCAATTTATCATGGCCAATCCACCTAACATGCATATCTTTGGACCATGGGAGGAAACCGGAGGACTGGAAGAGAATAAGAATGTAAGAACTAAGAGTGGGCCATTTGTCCCTCAAGCCTTCTCGACCATTCAATAAGAGCGTAGCTGATCTTATCAAGGGCACAGCCCCACTTTCCCACCCTCTCACCATAACCCTCAATTCCTTGCATAGGAAACCAATATAGACACAAGGGAGAATGTGTAGACTCCGTACAGACAGTACCCTCTCCAGGAATTGAACCCAAGATCCTGGTGATGTGACGCAGCAGTGCTAACCACTGTGCCACTGTGCTATCCTTTTGTGCTAGCTTTCTGTGTTCTTTTGATGGGTAGTGTCCCTGAACATCAAGTTCTACTCTTTAAAAAAAAAGTGTTTTCCAATTTTAATGACCAGACTGAATAACCTCACTTGGTAATCCTCACATTCTATGTCATTTGACAGCGTGTTGCCTACTCACAGTCCCACCAGCCACTGAGTGAAGAGATTTCTGCTGGATTGCTGAGGGTCACTGCTGGTAGCCACAGTTCCCTAGTCCCAATCCCTGGTCCTGTGGTTGGTCCCATTGAACCCTGTCACTGAGCGAGGAGAGCCTCTTGAAGCTCGCCAATATATTGGCCATACTTTTATTGGAAGTAGGCCACACTTTCAGCTCTGACTGAAATTCATGGGTAGAAACTCTTCCCGCTGGTAGGAGGTTTGAGGACCAAGGGGACACAGATTCAACATCTTGAGATCAGGCACGTGTGAAGCTCAACACATCTTGAGGAACAGCACCACATCTTTTACCTCACAGCTTTGATTTAATTTGATTTATTATTGTCAAATGTATCAACATACCGTGAAAGGTATTGTTTCTTGAGCACTATATAGACAGAGCATACCGTTCATAGACAAGGAAAGGAGAAAATGTAGTGTTACAGTCATAGCTAGGGTGTAGAGAAAGATCAGCTTAGTGCGAGGCAGGTCCATTCAAAAGTCTGATACCAGTAGGGAAGAAGCTGTTGAGTTGATTGGTACGTGACCTCAGACTTTTGTATCTTTTTCCTGATGGAATAAGTTGAAGAGAGAAAGTCTGGGGTACGTGGGGTCTTTGATTATTGTGGCTACTTTGCCAAGGCAGTGAGAAGTGTAGACAGAGTCAGTGGATGGGAGGCTGGTTTGCATGATGGATTGGGCTACGTTCATGACCCTTTGTAGTTCCTTGTGATCTTGAGCAGAGCAGGAGCCATACCAAGCTGTGATACAACCAGACAGGATGCTTTCTATGGTGCACCTGTAAAAGTTGGTGAGAGTGGTAGCGGACAGGCCAAATTTCCTTTCCTAGATTCAACTATTTCAGACCAGAATCTCCATTTTGTTTCTTTTCTTTTTTGTTTGAGTTTTATCCTTCCAGGCAGCAGCACTCCTGTGCCGCACACGTCTTCTGATTCTTTTCTTGCCCTGCCTGCAGCGGTTGTAGATGCGCCAAGTTTGGTGGCGTTTAAGAGGTTAGTTGATAAGTATATGGAAGAGAAGGGAATGATTTAGTTTGGAGGGGCATTGCTTTTTATATTGGTCGGCGCAACATCGAAGGCCGAAGGGCCTGTTCTGTGCTGTAATGTTCTATGTTCTATGTTCTATGTTCTATCTCCGTTCCCTAGGGAGACTGAGGCTGGAATTCTCCGACCTCGCCTGTGGCTGGGATTCTCCAGCCTCGTTGCAGTGAGCAGCAAGTTCTCCGTTCTCACTGGCAGGGGCACGACATCAGAGAATTCCGGTCTTAGACTTCCTTCATTCTACAGCTTCTGATTGAGATTCTCCACCTCTCCCCTTCCCAGGGCGGGCTTTGTGGAGGTGGCCCACCATGGGCCAGCGGAGGGAATCTTCCAGTTCCACCACGGGTTTTCCAGTCTCACCACGGGCCACCGAAAACCCACTGGTGGGAACGACCGAAAAGATTCTGTCTTTTACTCTGTCACAGACCCACCGATTGTCACTACCCCACCTATCCCTTATTCAAAACCTAATACTTTTTCCTCAGATGGTGATGGCTAACACGAGGGGATATAGCTTTAAATTGTGGGGTGATAATTATAGGACAGATGTCAGAGGTAGATTCTTTACTCAGAGGGTAGTACGGGCGTGGAATGCCCTGCCTGCAACAGTTGTGCACTCGCCAATTTTAAGGGCGTTCAAATGGTCATTGGATAGGCATATGGATAATATTGGAATAGTTTAGGATAGAGGGTCATTAGATTGGTGCCACTGTTCGGCACAACATCAAGAGCCGAAGGGCCTGTACTGCGCTGTAATGTTTTATGTTCTAATACGGTGGAACATTCTGGCTGTCTGTGCCAGCAGAATCGTGCGATCCCATTGATGGTGGCAAAACCCCACCACAGGTATCCTCAATGGGTAGGGTGGAGTGAGAAATTGCGCTGTCGTGCCATCTCTACAGTGAGACACATGTCACAGGGAGGCCAGAGAATCTTAGCCAATATCTCTGACTTTCCCCAGTTTTTATGTAGCTTCACAGACCTGAAACTGTGTTTTCCTTTGTAGGGATAGCATAACCTGCTTAGTATTTCTGATGTTCCTTGTTTTTAACCACAGATTAAACGTAATCAGCAGATGGGATGTGGGTGACACTGCTGCCTCTCAGTTCCACGGCCCAGAGTTCAATTCGGGCCTCAGAACACTGCATGTGTCTGTGTGGGTTTCCTCCGGGTGCTCCGGTTTCCTCCCATAATCCAAAGATGTGTGGGCTAGGTACAGTGGCCATGCTAAATTGTTCCTTAGTGTCCTGGGATGTGTAGGTTAGAGGAATTAGTGGGGTAAATGTGTGGGATTACAGGGATAGGGCCTGGGTGGGATTGTTGTCGGTACAAACTCAATGGGTCACGTCGCCAATCCCCCAACACTAGCGTCAATTTAGCATGGCCAATTAACCTAACCCACACATCTTTGGACCCCATTATCTTTAACCTGTTTGAAGTTTATTTATTAGTGTCACAAATAGGCTTTAACACTGCAATGAAGTTACGGTGAAAATCCCCTAGTCACCACACTCCATCTCCTGTTCGATACACTGAGGGAGAATTTACCAAGGCCAGTGCACCTAACCAGCACGTCTTTAGGACTGTGGGAGAAAACCGGAGCACCCGGAGGAGACCCACACAGACATGGGGAGAACATGCAGACTCCACACAGACAGTGATCCAAGCGGGAATCAAACCCAAGTCCCTGGCGCTGTGAGGCAGCAGTGCTAACCTCTGTGCCACCGTGCCATCCTATATGCTTACTAGCGTCAATTCTTCACTGTACAACAGCAAGTACAGACTAAAAGGGAGATGCTGATTAACTCCAGGATTATATTTAGCAGATTGTATTTTACACTCAGGCAGTGAGACAGAACGCTCATAAAACTTACTGCCCTCGGTGAAATACACCCAGCCACTTGTAACATTGGTGACAGTGATATTGTATGGATGCTGAGATTCAAAACACAGAAACTGGAAAAGGAGTATGCCATTTGGCCCTTCGAGTCTGCTCCACCATTCATTTTGATCATGGCTGATCATCAAATTCAATATCCTGTTTTCCCTTCCCCCTACATCCCTTGATTCCTTTAGCCCCAGGAACTATATCTAATTTCTTCTTGAAATCATCCAATGTTTTGGCCTCAACTACATTTCGTGATAGTGAATTCCACACATTCACCTCCCTCTGGGTGAAGAAATTTCTCCTCACCTGAGCTCTGAAAAGTTTACTTGTTATCCCAAACTCAGTTATCCCAAGTTCAGGACTCCCCCACCATTGGGAACATTCTTTCTGAATCTACCCTGTCTAAGCCTGTTAGAATTTTATAAGTTTCAATGAAATCTCCCCTCACTCTCCTAAACGCCAACGAATATAATCCTAACCAATCCTAGTCTCTCCTCATATTATAGATCTGCCATCCCAGGAATCAGCCTGGTAAACCTTCGCTGTGCTCCCTCTATAGCAAGGACATCCTTCCTCAGATAAGGATACCAAACTTGTGCACAATACTCCAAGTCTGGCCTCACCAATGCCCTGTACAATTGCAGCAATACATCTTTATCCCTATACTCAAACCCTCTCGGTTTGAAGGCCAACATACAAACTAAAATAAGATCAGGAAATGCCAAGAATCTTGTGGAGCCTGCACATTCTCCCCGTGTCTGCGTGGGTTTCCTCCAGGTGCTCTGGTTTCCTCCCACAGTCTGAAAGACGTAGGAACATAAAAAATAGGAGCAGGAGTGGGCCATCTAGCCCTTTCAGCCTGCCCTGCCATTCAATAAGATCATGGCTGATACAAAGTGGATCAGTTCCACTTTTCCGCTTTCTCCCCATAACCCTTAATTCCTTTGTCTATCAGAAATCTATCTACCTGTGATTTAAATATATTCAGCGAGGCAGCCTCCGCCACTTCAACAGGCAGAGAATTCCAGAGATTCACCACCCTTTTAGTGAAGAAGTTTCTCCTCAACTCTGTTCTAAACTGCATTCCCCCCCCGCTTATTTGGAGGTTGTGCCCTGTAGTTCTGCTTTCCTTTCTAAGCGGAAAGAATCTCTCTACCTCTACCCTATCTAGCCCCTTCATTATCTTGAAAGTCTCTATAAGATCCCCCCTCAGCTTTCTAAACTCTAACGACATACTGCTTAGGTTCATTGACCTGAGTGGGAGTGTGGCGACTAGCGGAATTTCACAGTAACTTCATTGCAGTTTTAATGTAAACCTGACTTGCAACTAATAAATAAATTTTAACTTTTTTCAGAGTCCGTATGATGCTCTTTCAGAGTTCCAGCGCTGCTGCCTTTTGAAAGTTGATGACAGTGCCATGGATCTGTGCGCTTGAGTCCCGGCGCCTGTTCTCCGCTGATTGCGCGGACACTTGGGGATTTTCTTTGGCTGCCAGCCCATCTTTACAATGAGAAATCTGGGCACAGGAAAGGATCCAGAAATCTCTCTGAGGTTTTCATTCGCCCCCTTGGTGCAAACGGGCTTATTCGCAGCTACCGGTGACTAAGCTTCACAATGAGGTGAAAGATTTGAATGCGTTGTGGTAAAAGTGGAACTGCTATCCCACAAACGCCAGACACACAATCGTGTTCTTTGAGAAGCTTATGGATCTTCAGTGATTTATTATTCGAGGTCACAGTGAACTTAACACCAGGAAAAGTTCAAGAGGGAAAGACTCCAAATCTTCCCACTTGAGAGATGAAACCTTCAACCGTGTACAAGGTGTTTAAAATGCTGTTAATCAGAAAAAGTGTGTGGGAAAAGTACCGTGATCATTTATCACGATGGACCTCGGATATCCCACAATATCCAGGCTTTAACATTTACTCAGATTTAAACACAGCTAAATACCGTGACTGATCTGAAACAGTGTGGAACTGACTCTCCTGGGTTTAAAGCAAAACATTACACTTTCAACAAAGTCTCACAATACCAGGTCTAATAGGTTTATTGGGAATCTGGTGAAGAAGCAGTGCTTCAAATGCTCATGATTCCAAATAAACCTGTTGAACTTAGAATATCATACAATCTTCCAGTGCAGAAAGAGGCCCTTCAGCCCATTGAGTCTGCACTGACCACAATCCCATCCAGGCCCTATTCCCATATCCCTACACATTCACCCGCTAATCCCTTTAACTTCGGCATCTCAGGACACTAAAGGACAATTTTATTAGCATGGCCAAGCAACCTAACTTGCACATCTTTGGACTGTGGGAGGAAACCGGAGCACCTGAAGGAAACCCATGCAGACATGAGGAGAATGTGCAAACTCGACACAGACAGTGACCTGAGCCAGGAATCGAACCCAGGGCCCTGGAGCTGTGAAGCAGCGGTGCTAACCACTGTGCTACCGTGCCGCCCACTTTAACCTGACATTTGTGAGACTTCTTACTGTGCCCACCCCAGTCCAATGCCGGCATCTCCACACCATCAACAGAGGCGGGTGGCTTCATGGTAATGTCACTGGACTAGTAATTCAGAGATTCGGTGGCACAGTGGTTAGTACTGCTGCCTCACAGCGATTCCAGCCTCAGGTCACTGTCTGTGTGAAGTTTGCACCTTCTCGCTGTGTCTGCTTGGGTTTCCCCTAGCTTCCTTCCACACTCCAAAGATGTGCACATTAGGTGGATTGGCCAGGATAACTTGACCATTGTATCAGGGAGATTAGCAGAGTAAATGAGTGCTATGGGAATAGGGCCTGGGTGGGATTGTGGTCAGTACAGACTCGATGACCCAAATGGCCTCCATCAGTACTGTAAGGGTACTATTCCATGATTCAGAAAGAATATTCCCAATGGTGGGGGAGTTCAGGGTTTGGATTTACAATCTAAGGAAAGGGATGAACCTTTTAGGATTGAGGTGAGGAGAAAATTCTTCATCCAGAGGGTGGTGAATGTGTGGAATTCATTACCACAGAAAGCAGTTGAGGCCAAAACTTTGTGTGATTTCGAGAAGGAATTAGATCTTGGGGTTAAAGGTGATCACAGAATATAGAGGGAAGGGGCTGTGAATCAGGGAAGGGGGAAGGGGCTGATGATTAGGGAAGCGGGAAGAGGGGGCCAACTCAGATTGGGGGTGGGGAGGAGAGCCATTGAGACAATTGGAGGGCGGGGGGGGGTATTTACTCAGGTTATTAATGGGGTGCCCTTTTGAAGATGGCGCTCTGATCTCTGAGCAGTTGGGTTTTGTCAGCAAGTTTAGGTCCTGCCCTCTATTTAACAGCAGGAATCACATCTCCTTTGGCAGATTAACTGATTGGTTTTTCTCTGGGGAGAAACATACTATTTTCTCACTGGAAATAACACTCTGCCATTTTTTGGTAAGAACCATTGTGGTCACCTTGCTTGAGGAAAGATGTTATTAAACTGGAGGGAGTGCTGAAGACATTCACAAGGATGTTGCCGGGACTCAAGGAACTGAGTTATGGGGAGAGATTGGACAGGCTAGAAATTTTTTCTTTGGAGCGTAGGAGACTGAGGGGTGATCTTATAGAGGTGAGTAAGATCATGAGAGACATGGATAAGGTGAATGCACTTTTTCCCAGGGTTGCAGAATCGAGAACGAGAAGGCATAGGTTTAAACTAAGAGGGGAAAGATTTAATGGGAATGTGAGGAGCAACTTCCTTACATAGAGGGTGGTACATATGTGGAATGAGTTGTTGGAGGAAGTGGTGGAGACAGGGTCATAAAATTCATTTATTAGTCACAAGTAAGACCTGCATTAACACTGCAATGAAGTTAATGTGAAATTCCCCACCTGTTTGAGTCAATGCACCTAACCAGCACATCTTTCAGAATGTGGAATAAAACCAGAGCACCCAGAGGAAACACATGGAGACACAGGGAGAATGTGCAAACTCCACACAGATAGTGGCCACGATGGCACAGAGGTTAACACTGCTGTCTCACAATGCCAGGGACCCAGATTCAATTCCAGCCTTGGGTCACTGTCTGTGTGGAGTCTTGCACATTCTCCCCGTGTCTGCATGGGCTTCCTCCGGGTGCTCCGCTTTCCTCTCGCAGTCTAAAAGATGTGCTGGTTAGGTGCATTGGTCATGCTAAATTCTCCTTCATTGTACCCAAACAGGTGCTGAAGCGTGGTGACTAGAGGATTTTCACAGTAACTTCATTGGAGTGTTAATGTAAGCCTACTTGTGATACTGATAAATAGACTTTAAAAAAAAGAGCAGAGAAATTGAAGCAGGAGTAAGTCCTTTGTGCCTGCCCCATCATTCATTTTGATCATGGCTGATTATCAAATTCAATATTCTGATCCCTCCACCACCCCCTCTCCCCCACCACCATATCCCTTAAGGATAGGGAACAGTGTCAGGGATCCCAAGAGCTACATCAAACTCTTCTTGAAATCAGACAGCCTCAACTACATTCCGTGGCAGCAAATTCCACACATTTACCATTTATCCGCGTGAAGAAATTTCTCCACACCTCAGTTTCAAAAGGTTTACCCGTTGTCCTCAAACTATGACCCCTAGTTCTGGACTCCCCCACCACCAGATCATTCTTTCTGAATCTACTCCGACTGACCCTGTTAGAATTTTTTAAGTTTCTATGAGATCCCCTCTCAGTCTTCTAAACTCCAGTGAATATAAATCTTATATAAAGACTAACAGACCCGCCATCCCAGGAATTATCCTGGTAAACATTCAAGGTACTCCCTCTATAACAAGGACATCCTTCCTCAGGTAAGGACGCCAGAACTGCATATATTTAACCCTCAGTCACACTTTCACGTTGACTATTCCAAGCGCACACATGCCCGCTCTGAGATTCCTGTGTCCTCCCCGCTGTTTCCAGGTGCCACTACCAACACGTCACCTCAACCAAACTTTTCTCTCTCTCTTGGGTGTTGAGCTTCAGAGCAAATCTGTGTAAATTAATCTCGTCAGGGTAATTCATTCTCCGTTGTTTGGGTTGAGTTTTTTACCTCCCGCTATGAAAAGATCAGATATCTCAGTCAATCAAACACTGGGGTCAAGATGGGATCTTGGGTTGAATTTAGGTGGCCTTTACTCTGTCGTTCATTCCTTTCAACTGAATCACATGAGTGGAGCAGCAACAATAAAGGCTTGCATTTATATAGCACCTTTTATGACCACCAGAAATTTCAAAGTGCTTTATAACAACAAAGTACTTTTGAATTGTAGTGACTATTGTCATGTAGGAAACACAGCAGGCAATTAGCGCACAGCAAGCTCCCATAAGCAGTAATATGATCTTGACCCAGAGAATCTGTTTTTTGTGATGTTAACTAAGGGATAAATGTTGGCCAAGACACTTAAGACAACATATCTGCAAAATAACTCAATGATATCTATCATATCCACCTGGGAACACACACAGGAACCTCAGATTGGTTATTTAATTTAAAGTCCTGGTACTATCTTTGGTACTGCCCCTGACATTGCCCCGGCATTGTCTCTTAGCACTGTCCCTTGGCACTGTCCCCTAGTACTGCCTCAGCACTGTCCCCTGGCACTGCCCCTGTCACTGTCCTCTGGAACTTGCCCCAGGAACTGTCCTCTGATGCTGTCCCCTGGCACTGTCCACTGGAACTGCCCCTGACAGTGTCCCTTGGCACTGCCATGGATATTGTCCCCTGGCGTTGTTAAATGGCAGTCCCCAGCACTATCTGCAGCACTGATCCTTGGCACTGCTCTGACACTGTCCCCTAGCACTATCTCCTGACACTGTCCTTAGCACTGTGTCCGGGCATTGTCCCCAGGCACTATCCCCTGGCACCAAACCCTGGCATTGCTGCCTGTCACTGCCCCCGGCACTGTTCCCTGGCAAAGGCACCAATCAAGCAACCTCTGACAAACAATAAAGCTGGCAACTCTGTTGGAACATCTTCAGGCTCTTCAAAAATAGAAAAACAGAGATGATTAAAGGGACATTTATCCAAAGCGCTCACAACGATGAGGGAATTTTCATGGAATGAAGAGTGAAAAATGGTTTTCGTTGCAGCAATCAGTGAACACTAAAGCCGGGAGTGAGACGAAGAGAGGTTTTTGTTGCTACAGTCTGCTGTCATCACCTGACACTGTGATGAAAGCAGATTTAACCATAATTTCCAGAAAGGGATTTGAGTATTTGAAAAATGGAAAGTATTATCAGGTGGCACGGTGGTTAGTACTGTTGCCTCACAGACCCAGATCAATTGCCGGCTTGGGTCACTTTCTATGTGGAGTTTGCACATTCTCCCCATGTCTGCGTGAGTTTCCTCCGGGTGCTCTGGTTTCCTCCCAGAGTCTGAAAGATTTGCAGGTTAGGTGGATTGGCTATACTAAATTGCCCCTTTGTGTTGGAGGATTAGTACAGTAAATGCACGGAATTGTAGGGATAGGGCCTGGGTGGGATTGTGGTCGGTGTAGATGGATCGAATGTCCTCCTTCTGCACTATAGGGACTCTGTGATTATCGGGCTGAGAGAAAACAAGACTGCAATTTATCTCAAGAGGGGTTGAATTGAAATGTAAAGAAATGCTAAACTTGTATCAAACCTTGGTGGAGATTGTAACAGGAGTATAACTGGAGCCCAGAATCGGAGCATTGTGAATAATTCTTTTTGTTATTTATTGAAAGAGCACAGAAATTGAAAATATGGCAAAAAGAAAAGATTTACAACAACAACCCCAGCAAGCGTGGATACACTTAACAGAAAGGACAACCAATCTCTTTTCCTCTAGAAATAAGAAGGCTTCAGGGTAACCCCATCGAGATCATTAAACTTGTGCAAGGTTTGGAAGGCAGGACCGTGGACAGAAGTTATGCCATTCTTTTCTCTGTCCGTGATAAGTGTGTTTGTTTGTAAGAACAGCCAGTGATGAAGACAGGAATCCCATTGAGTGGGACCAGGAGATCCCATCCAGTTGGAAAGTTCCAGCCCCCAAATGTAAACTATCAGGACAGAGTGGCTGAGTTTCAGTTCATTAGTGTCACAACTAGGCTTATATTAATGCTGCAATGAAGTTACTGTGAAATTCCCCTAGTTGTCACACTCCAGCGCCTGTTTGGGTACACGGAGGGAGAATTTAGCACACCCAATGCACCTAACCAGCATGTCTTTCAGACTGTGGGAGGAAACCAGAGCACCCGGAGAAAACCCATGCAGTTACAGGGAGAGCATGCAGTCTCCGCACAGCCAGTGACCCAAGTCTGGGAATTGAACCCAGGTCCCTGTGTTGTAAGGCAGCAGTGCTGACCACTGTGCTGCCGTGCCACCGTGGTTTGCACAATGTGAAAAGAATTTTCTATAGTGTCACTCTCACTCCAGAGCCTCTCCATTGGTGAGTCCGCAGCACTACCTCCTCCTGGTGGCACACGGAAACTCAACCCCCTCACATCCCCAGGCTGAAGCTTCAGAGGCAATCTGTGGAGGTTAGACCCCAGACACTGAGGCAGAATTTTCCTCACAACCTGCCTCATGTTTTATATCAATGGGGAGGTCCTCTATTGTCAACACAGCTTTCTATTGGATGTGCTCTTCAACTGCTGGGAACCCATGGTGGGGGTACACTATCGGCAGGACTGGAAGATCCCGCCGGGATGAATGACTGGAAAATTCCAGTCACAGTGCGTAGGCCCATTGCCAAGTGGGTGCACCCTGGGACACATGGACCAACCTTCCAACTGTAGCCCAATAACTCCACTGCTTTGTAGATAATCAGCAGGTGTAAAGGATGTAAACCCTGGCTAAAAATCTGGAGTGCGGCCTACAGATGGGCTGGATTCAAAATATATCACCTTTCTGGAAACTCCGGCAACCGACCTGGTACCAAACATCTTGCTCTGCATTCCTTCGAATCCAACAGTCCAGAGTTTACAGGTGGCACGGTGGCACAGTGGGTAGCAGCAATGCCTCATGGCATCAGTGACCCGAGTTCTATTTCTGGCTTGGGTGACTGTCTGTATGGAGTTTGCACATTCTCCCTGGTGTCTGTGTGGGTTTCGTCCAGGTGCTCCAGTTTCCTCTCTTGGCCAAAGGTTAGGTGGATTGGCCATGCTGAATTGCCCCTTAGTATCAGAAGGATTAGCCAGTATAACTGCATGGTGTCATGGGGATTGGGATTGTGGATGGTGCACAGCTGAATGACCTCTTCCTGCACTGTAATGCTTCTATAATTTCTATGACTGGGTTCGATTCTCAGCTCGGGTCACTGTCTGTGTGGAGTTTGCACATTCTCCCCGTGTCTGCGTGGGTTTCCTCCGGATGCTCCAGTTTCCTCCCACAGTCCAAAGTTGTGTGAGTTAGGTGGTTTGGCAATGCCAAATTGCTCCTTAGTGTCAGGAGGACTAGCTAGGGTAAATGCATGGGGTTATGGAGATGGGAAGTGAGTGGGATTGTGATCAGTACAGACTCAATGGACGAAATGGCTTCTTTCTGCACTGTACAACGTACAACATTACAGCGCAGTACAGGCTCTTCGGCCCTCGATGTTGTGCCGACCAGTGGAACAAAGCTAATGACCCTCTAACTTAAACTATTCCAATATTATCCATACGCCTATCCAATGACCATTTGAATGCCCTTAAAGTTGGCGAGTCCACAGCTGCTGCAGGCAGGGCATTCCATGCCCTTACTACCCTCTGAGTAAAGAACATATCTCTGACATCCACCCTATAATTATCACCCTTCAATTTAAAGCTATGTCCCCTCATGTTCGCCATAATTCTAGGAATTCTTTGGCTCTGGGACAATTTGCCCAGAATTGCCCGTGAAATGGAGAGGCCATTCCCGTTTCACTGAGCACAAGAGTGCTCACCAAGGGGCGAACCATCCTCTCACAGTAAGGACGGCTGCCAGGGAAGAAGACTGACTGAATTGGCTCACCAAGCGAGAGTCACGTTGAATCGACGGAGACGCAGAATCGCTGCTTTAACTCAGTGAGCTGGAGGAGCTCCGTACGCAGCCAAATGAAGCAAGGACGGTCCTTCCAGCTTGGAGCCTGACGGTTGACAAGTGCACAGAAGCCGCAGAGTTCTCTGGCTGGAGAGTACAAGTCAACATTGTGGTTTATTTATAGGCAAACTGCAATCCATCACATTGCACTGAAACTACTCTGAGAATCAGTCATCAGCCTCTGTGTCACAAATTCTCATCCTGTGAAGGAGCTGGTGGTAAACTGTTTCATAAGTGGTTTATAAACTAAAACCCTCGACACAAACAAACTCTCAGTCAGATTCAGGCAGAAGAAACCTTGTGAGCTCTTCCTCCCAGAATGCACCCTTCTGACCACAGCTGCTGACCCCTCACCTTGTGGGACATCCACCTCTGACCCTGAGAGTACAAAGCCTCACCTTGAGTGGGCGGAATCTTAATAAACAGGCAGCATGGTGGCACAGTGGTTAGCACTGCTGCCTCACAGCGCCAGGGACCCAGGTTCAATTCCCGGCTTGGGTCACTGTCTGTGTGGAGACTGCACATTCCCCCCATGTCTGCATGGGTTTCCTCCTGGCGCTCCGGACCCCTCTCATAGTCCAAAGATGTGCAAGTGAGGTGCACTGGCCATGCTAAATTGACCCTTAATGTCCCAGGGTGCGGATGTTAGAGAGATTAGTGGGATAAATATGTGTGGTTATGGGAATAGGGCGTAGGTGGGATTATGGTCAGCACAGACGCAATGGGCCGAATGGTCTCCTTCTGCATTGTAGGATTCTACACCTGTAACAAGGCAGAGGTGGGGAATTATTAAATTTTGTGCCTCTGGTCATCTATCCAAAGTGTTTCCACCATAAGTGGCCTTGCCAGAAACAGGGCCTGATCACCACTGCCAACCACTTGGCATAGGTAGCAGTTAGTAGTAATTCAGTGGCCACTTATAAATCATAAGAATACAGGAGCATTCTGCCCCTCTACCAATGCTACATTCATGGCTGGGTGTTCCTGGAGAGGAGCATGCATTGTCCACTCACATCACCTTATACTCAGTGGGCACCGCGGGCACTGGGATGCCTTATTCACACTGTTAGTCATGTTTAGGTTTCACATTTTAAATATCATTTGTGATTTGCTTTTCATTTCAGGCAGTATCCCTTTAAAGAATTGCCCCTTTAATTTGTCCCTCAGTTTGTTTGATTTAGTTTAATTGGTTATTGGATTCAGTCAAGAGGGGAGAAGGCCATTCTGCCCATCAAGCCTGCTCTGCTGTTCATTAAGAGAGTGACTGATCAGGTTGCGGCATTAATTCCACTTCCCTGCCTTCTGCCTGTAACCCTCGACCCCCTGATTGTCTAATTCAGTTCAAGCGAAAACCTCACGCACCATTTGTAAATCTCCAGAGAATCTCTGAGCACAGAAACCATTCCGCCCATTGGGCTTGTGCCAGCTACCCAGCCAATGCCACTCTTCTCTGCCTCTTCCTTCTTTCACTACACAGCTTGGGATAGTAAGGGTCAATTTAGCATGGCCAATCCATCTAATGTCCACATCTTTGGAATGTGGGAGGGAACTGGAGCACCCGGAGGAAACCCATGAAGAAATGGGGAGAATGTGCATACACTGCAGAGATAGTTACCCAAGCTGTGAGGCTGCAATACTAACCACTGCGCCACTATGCCACCCTACACTGTGCCACCCAACTCCACACATTTGTTTTAGTAAACTGGAGAAAGGAAAGCAGTTTTTTCAAAGTTCGACTGGTAAGGAAGCTCTCCCACTCTTACTGTCTTCCATCAGGAACATTGGAGTGGTTTACAGGCTGATCATTGACCTGTTTGGCTGCATTGTGAATGCCACTTGCACCAAGTTCTGAAGTGGGATTTGAACCCGGAGGTAGGGACGCTATCCACTGTGCACAAGACTTCCCTTCGGATTACTAACTTCAGTTTACTTTCACCAAATGATTCCTTTACAAACATATCCCCAAGTCCCTTTGAAAAATTACTGTTAAATCCGCCTCCGCCTCCGCCGAATGTGAAATCATAGAAACCTTACAGTGCAGAAGGCCCATTGAGCCTGCACCAACCACAATCGTACCCAGGCCTTATCCCCATATCCTTCATATTTTACCCACTAATCCCTCTAATTTATGCAGCTCAGGACTCTAAGGGGCAATTTGATTTTTTTTAGCACAGCCAATCAGCCTAATCCGCACATCTTTGGAGTGTGGGAGCTTTGCTCAGAGTTTAAGTTTCTAGTTTAATAACATTTTTTCTACAATAAGGTGACCAGAATTGCATACACTTTTCCAAGTGTGGCCTTACCAATGTCTTGTACAACTTAAACAAGACGTTCCGTCTCCTGTGTTCAATATTCTGACCGATGAAACCAAGCATGCCGAATGCCTTCTTCACCATTCTGTCCACCTGCGCTTCACTTTCAGGAGTCAGGAGGTGAATTACTCACCACAATATTGCTAGCCTCTTGTAGCCACTGTGTTTATGTGGTGAGTCCAGGTGAGTTTCTGGTCAATGGTAACGCCAAGGATGTTGACAATGGAGGATTTAGTGATGGTTACACCTTTGAATGTCAAGAGATGTCTCTTATTGGCAATGATCATTGTCTGACAATTGTGTGGCGCAAATGTTACTTGCCACTTGTCAGCCCAAGTGCAAACATTGGTGAACATCTCCATTTCTGACTTTATGATGGAGGGAAGATCATTGATGAAGCAGCTGAAGGTTGTTGGGCCGAGAACACTATCCTGAGGGACTCCTGTAGAGATGTCCTGGAGCTGAGATGATTGAATCTCCACACCCACAACCATCTTCCTATGTACCAGGTATGACTTCAACCAGTGGAGAATTTGCCTCTAATACCTATTGATTCCAGTTTCACTAAGGCTCTTTGATGTTAGGTGAACTTACTGGTACTGAAGATGCCATGACAACTCAGGGAGCCAGGGAAAGCTGTGAGCAAGTTCTGACTCCCTATTAACTTGGATTGGAACTCACCAGCTGGCTTCCTCTCCCCACATTGTGACGAATCTGCAGGAATCGACCCCTCAACTTGGCCACTCACCATCCAGCTTCAATGTTTAATGTCAAACTTAAACTCTGAGCAAAGCTCCCAGCAAGGGGCCAGAAACTGCTTCCGTAAATATTGTCAAATCCAGCAAGATGGTGAAGGTCATCAAGTTCTTCAGCGAAACGTTATTTCCTGAATCACCACCTCATCTTCCAAGAATTTCATCAAATCCTGATGGCATTTTATTGAATCTACAAAAGAATGTGGACTTGGAAATATCCCAGATCTAAACTATTCCTGGAATGATCGTGCATTACCGAACCAACGTGTACAAATCAGGTGAGATGCAAAGATCCGCAGATGCTGGAACAGAAGATGTTGAAAAAAATGCAAGCAGTTCTGGCAGTGTCTGTGGAAGCTTACACATTTTTAATAAAGTGGAGGATGCACTGGAGATGGAATTCCACACAAATAGATCACAATGTTAAAAGCAAAATATAGCGGATGCTGGAATCTGAAATTAAAACATCAAGTGCTGGAAAACCTCAGCAGGTCTGATAGCCTCTGTGAAGAGAGAATAGAACCAATGTTTCAAATCTAGTTGACCCTTTGTCAGAGCCACAATCTCTTCAGCTCAGGAGGAGGTACAAAATGTGCAAGGAAATTAATTAGTGAACTCTTAACCTGGGCATTTAATGGATTTAAATATTGCGTTACTTGAATGAATCTTCTTCCTTGTTCTTCATTTCAGTTGTTCTCCCAGGTTGGGTACATCGCCCTGAATGTCTCAGAGTGAATCAACACAGACCAAACTGTTTCTTTTCCAATTTCTTGCATTTAAGTCTGCGCACAAAACAGAAAGATCCTTCAGTTTATTGGCTGCTATTGAAAATAGGGGAGGCAATGGATTATCACTAGACTATTAATCAGAAACTCAGCTAATGTTCTGGAGACCTGGGTTCAACTCCCGTCACGTCAGATGATGAAATTTGAATTCAATAAAAAAATGACATGTGGAATTGAGAATCTACTGATGACCATGAAACGGTTGTCGATTGTCGGATAGGCTGATCTGGTTCACTAATGCCCTTTAGGGAAGGAAGTCTGCTGTCCTTACCCAGTCTGGCCTACATATGACTCCAGAGCCACATCAATGTGCTTGAGTCTCAACTGCCCTCTGAAATGGCCTAGCAAGTCAATCAGTTCAAGGGGTGGGCAATAAATGTGGCCACTTAGCTACACCCTTATCCCACGAGTGAATAAAGGAAGAGAAAAAGCCCATCATCAGAAAGCCAGACCGACTCGTTGTAGGGACTATGGAGAACTAAGCTCTCTCTGTCCTTCATGGAGGGGATTAACTGCATGCATTCGGGCCACTTTCAGTCAAAAAGTGTGCGGGTTAGGTTGATTGGCAATGCCAAAATGACCCTAGTGTTACAGGGATTAGCAGGGCACATATGTAGAGTTGTGGGAGTGGGGCCTGGGTGGGGTTGTGGTCGGTACAGACCTGATGGGCCGAATGGCCTCCCTCCACATTGTGAGGATTTTATGAAATCTCTTGCATAGAATTGTAGAATTCTTACAGTGCAGAAGGAGGCCATTTGGCCCATTGAGTCTGTACCTACTCTCTGACAGAGTATCTTACCCTGACACACTACTCTGCCCTATCCCATGATTAATCCATCTAATTTACACATCCCAAGAAACTATGGGGCAATTCACCAATCGACCTATATGTTGACCCCTGACTTTTATCCGAGAACATCCAACTCCTGCTCATTCAGGTCCTATTGTTAACTGGCTTACTCACAGCTTTGCAAATCTCTCGCATTTCATTGCAATATCTAAACCAGATGGATTTTTCAAAATGTGTCCAGAGAGCAGAGTCCCGAGAACAGAGACTGCTTGGAGTAACAGATTATTCATAGCAAAGCTACTGCGCAGAAAGAATGCCTTAACATTCTGATAACTCAAACACCTTTGACCAGCCACTGAATGTTACCTGCCAGCTCACTACAGGGGCAGACACCAGGGCGCAGAGAGAGTTCCCAGCAAGGCAGAACAGATTCAGATCCCAAAGGTGGATTTTAAATGAGTTATTTGAGGGTGGCATGGTAGTACAGTAGTTAGCACTGCTGCCTCACAGCTCCAGGAACCCAGGTTCGATCCTCAGCTTGGGTCACTGCCTGTGTGGAGTTTGCACATTCTTCCTGTGCCTGCGTGGGTTTCCTCCTGATGCTCCGATTTCTTCCCACAGTCCAAGGATGCACGGATTAGATTGATTGGCCCTGCTAAATTGCCTCTTAGTGTCCCAGAATGCATAAGTTAGAAGGAATAGAAGAGTAAATTTATGGGGTCATGAGGATAAGGCCGTGATTGTTGTCAGTGCAGACTCGATGGACTGAATGGCTTCTTTCTGAACTGTAGGGATTCTATGATTTAAGTGAATGGTCCCTACCGAATCTCCAACTACTAACAATTCTCTCCTTGGGCCTGTGCAGGATGATTAAAACACTTTGATGGCTTCTACTTTTGAGGCAAGGTTAGTGGTCACATTCTCTGATCTGAGAACTCAGTTATACCACCATAAATAGATAGAGAGATGGAGTGGTGAGTGGATTTCATTCCCTCAAAAACATTACTCCTGTATAGATCCACTCCCTATTTTTTGGCTGAAGGTTCCATTCCAGAAACTCGGCTGTTACACGTGAACGCGCAGCATATCCTTTGAGTGCTCAGCAAGAGCAAAAAACAGCGGGTCTGGATTTAATTAGAATCCCTCATCTGTTCCCCTATACTCCTGCTACATTGGTTTTATACGTTGATTTACTGAATGTGTATTAGTAACCCGAGTGCTTTCCTGTATTTTTCACCAGCAGTTCTCCAATACTTTGTCAAAATGAAAAGACGTCCAAACATATTTCAACCTCCTTGAGCCAAAACCGCATCGACCGCTCTCAATGGGATCATTCCGATTTAGTCAGCTCCTTTGTGGAATCCGGATTTGTGTCTGGTCTGGCTTTAAAGCTTCAGAGGTTCACTGACTTCCCTGAAAATGACACGGTCGAATCTTTTCATCAATTAAGGGCGAGGTTTATAGTGACCATAAATCCTTGTGTAAGGACCTACAGTTCATCGCTTAAGGAAGTCCTTAAGGCTCAAAGCTGCCTCTCCTCCATTTGACAAATTAGCTCATAAATTAGTACCAAGACTAAAATTCTCTCTTATGCCTCCTTTTTATTCATAGGTATGCTGACACAGCTTGAGTACAGCAACATGTTGCACTGATGTGACAAAGAGCTGTCAACACTGCCCTCACCCAGCTTTGATGTGTCAAATCCAATTTACCCATCACCTCTATGTTCTCTGTCCCACCTTGACTCCTGATTTCATATTGCCTCAAATATAAAATTTCTCATCCTGGTGTTCAAATCAAAGAACAATGAGAAGTACAGTACAGCACGGGAACAGGCCCTTTGGCCCTCTAAGTCTGTGCTGATCGTGATGCCTAACTAAACTAAAGTCTCCTGCGCTTGCTAGGTCTGTATCCTCCTATTCTCTCCCTATTCATGTACCCATCCAGCTGCCCTCTTAACTGTTGCTAATGGGCCTGTTTCCACTACCTCCTCCGTCAGTGCGTTCCAGGCACTCAGCACCCCCTGCATTTACCCCGCACATCTCCTTTAAACTTTCCCCTCTCACCTTGAACCTATGCCCCCTTGTAATTGACACTTCCACCCTAGGATAAAGCACCTGACTCTCATAACTTTGTAGACCTCCATCAGGTCTCCCCTCAGCCTCCATCTTTCCAGTGAAAACAATCCTTGTTTATTCCACCTCTTCTCATAGTTAACATACTCGAGACCAGGCTCTCTGTAACCTCTCTACTTCAGCAACCCTCTAAATCTCTTGAGTCGCCCTGCTTCTGGCCTCTTCCCTCCCCCTCCCCTTCCCTTTCCTCAACCATTGCCCATAGCTGCCTTCACTCGAGTCTCTGGAATTCCCTCCTTAAACCTCTCCATCTCTCTACTTCACCTTCATCCCTTCATTAAAATCAACCTATTGGACCAAACTCTTGTATCACCTGTGCAAACGCCCCATTAGGGGAGGTGATGGCGTAGTGGTGTCATCACTGGACTAGCTACCTGTGATAATTCTCTGCGGAACTGGGTTCAAATCCCTCCATAGTAGATGTTGAAATCAAATTCAATTTAAAATACCTTGAATTAGATGTCTAATGATGACCATGAAATCAGTGTCATGAAAACCCACCTGGTTCGCTGATACTCCTTTTGGGGAAGGAAATCTGCTGTCTTTACCCAGCCTGGCCTACTTGTGACTCCAGACCCACAGCAATGTGGCTGAAATTCAACAGACCTCCAAAATGGATCAAGGGGTGGGCAATTTTTTAAAAATTCATTTGTGGGACATGGGCATCACTAACTATGCCGGTATTTATTGCACCTCCCTAGTTGCTCTTGAGAAGGTGCTGGTAAACCAGCTTCTTGAATCGCTACAGTCCATGAACTATGGGTTGACCTGCAATGCCATTAGGAAGGGAATTCCAGGATTTTGACCCAGTGACTGCAGAGGAATGGCGATATATTTCCAGATGAGAATGGTGAGTGACTTGGGAGAAAATTTGCAGGTGCTCCCACTTATCTGCTGCCATTATCCTTCTAGATGGAAGTTTTGTGGTTTTGGATCTTTGGTGAATTGCCCCACTATTAAACTAATGACGGTCAATAAATGCTGACCAGCCAGCGACATCCAGACCTCATAAATGACCTATAAAAATGTGGTTCCTTTTTGTTGGTAGCATTCCTATGAAATACTTTGGGACATTCTACTACCTTAAAGGTGCTATGTAGTTTTTGTAGCAAACCCTTGAGATTTAAATCCAAGATTTACATAGAAACTAGAAGCAGGAGTCTTCGGCCCTTCGAGTCTATTCTGTGATTCATTCTGATCATCAAATTCAATATCCTAATCTCCCCCATTCCCCCCATATCCCTTGATCCCTTTAGCCCCAAGAGCTATATCGAATTTCTTCTTGAAATCAGATGTTTTGGCCTCAACTACATTCCGTGGGAGTGAATTCCACACATTCACCACTCTCTGAGTGAAGAAAATTCTCCTCACCTCCGTCCTAAAAGGTTTATCCCTTATCCTCAAGCTATGAGCCCCTAGATCTGGACTCCCCCACCATTGGGATGATTCTTTCTGAATCTACCCTGTCTAACTCTGTTAGAATTTTATAAGTTTCGCTAAGATCCCCCTTCACTCTCCTAAACTCCAGTGAATATAATCCTACTTAGTCTCTCCTCATATGACAGACCTGCCATCCCAGGAATTGATCTGGTAAACCTTCACTGAACTCCCTTTATAACAAGAACATCCTTCCTCAGGTAAGAACCCCAAAACTGCACACAATACTCCAGGATGTGGCCTCACCAGCACTCTATATAATTGCAGCAAAACATGCCTATCTCTATAATCCTCTCACTATGAAGGCCAACATACCATTTATCTTCTTTACTTCCTCCTTTACCATTCACTTACTTTCAGTGACTGATGCACAAGGATTCCAAGGTCTTGCTGCATGCCCACCTCTTTCAATTTACACCCAATTTACATTTCAATTTCAAATAATAATCTTCCTTCCTATTATTGCTTCCAAAGTAGATAACCCTCACATTTATCCACATTATACTGCATCTACCATGCAGTGATCAGTCATAGAACATAGAACATTACAGCACAGAACAGGCCCTTTGGCCTTCGATGTTGCACCGACCATTATAAAAAAGCAATGACCCTCCAAACTAAACCATTCCTTTCTCTTCCATAAACTTATCAACTAACCTCTTAAACGCCACCAAACTTGGCGCACCTACAACTGCCGCAGGCAGGGCATTCCACTCCCTAACCACCCTCTGGGTAAAGAACCTACCTCTGATATCCGTCCTATAACTATCACCCCTTAATTTAAAGCTGTGTCCCCTCGTGCTAGCTTTCTCCATCCTAGGAAAAAGGCTATCACTGTCCACCCTATCTAAACCTCTAATCATCTTATATGTTTCGATTAGGTCCCCTCTTAGCCGCCTCCTTTCTAACGAAAACAACCTCAAATCCCTCAGCCTCTCTTCATAAGACCTGCCCTCCATACCAGGCAACATCCTGGTAAACCTCCTCTGTACCCTCTCCAATGCCTCCACATCTTTCTTATAATGTGGGGACCAGAACTGCACACAATACTCCAAGTGCGGCCGCACTAGAGTTTTGTACAGTTGCAACATGACGTTGCGGCTCCGAAATTCAATCCCCCTACCAATAAAAGCTAAGACTCCATATGCCTTCTTAACAACCTTATCGACTTGACTGCCTACTTTCAGGGATCTATGCACAAATACACCAAGATCCCTCTGTTCATCAACACTATTAAGAGTCCTACCATTAGCCCTATACTCTACACATTTGTTATTCCTGCCAAAGTGCATTACCTCACACTTTTCCACATTAAACTCCATTTGCCACCTCTCGGCCCAGCTCTGCAACTTGTCCAAGTCTCTCTGCAAACTATAACACCCCTCTTCACTATCTACCACTCCACCGACTTTAGTGTCATCTGCAAATTTACTAATCCATCCTTCAATACCCTCATCCAGATCATTTATAAAAATTACAAACAGCAGGGGCCCCAAAACAGACCCCTGAGGTACACCACTTGTCACCGAACTCCACGATGAATATCTCCCATCAACCACCACCCTCTGTCTTCTATCTGCTAGCCAATTCCTAATCCAATTAGCTAAATCACCCTCTATCCCATACATCTGCATTTTCTGCAGAAGTCTTCCATGGGCCACCTTATCAAACGCCTTACTAAAGTCCATATATACCACATCAACCGCCTTACCCCCATCCACCTCTTTGGTCACTTTTTCAAAAAACTCAATGAGGTTAGTAAGGCACGACCTACCCTTCACAAAACCATGCTGACTATCCCCAATCAATTCATTTCTCTCTAAATAACTATAAATCCTATCCCTAATAATTCTCTCCAATACTTTGCCCACAACAGAAGTAAGACTCACTGGCCTATAATTCCCTGGAAGGTCTCTCTTCCCCTTCTTAAACAATGGGACCACATTCGCTATCCTCCAGTCCTCCGGAACCACACCCGTAACCAACGAGGACCTGAAGATCAGAGCCAGAGGCTCTGCAATCTCCTCTCTTGCCTCCCAGAGAATCCTAGGGTAAATCCCGTCCGGCCCAGGGGACTTATCCAACTTCAAACCCTCAAGAATATTTCAAACCCTCAAGAATATAAGTCTGCTTTGAGTTGGACGAAGTTTCCCAAATGAAGGTGGGATTTGTAAAACATCCCAACGTTGTGCATCCGACCTATTACAATAAATAACACCGGCGTGAACTGCTAATGCAGAACACTTGCATCGCGGACTTCAAAGAGGTGTAAATTATTGCCATTTTAAAACTATCAAAGATTTTCTTACTTTTGCTAGGGTTGACTTTTTTATTGGGTTGCCACAGGTGAATCATCTCTCGCTACTCTGCCTGCAGCCGACGGATCTTCAAGGGTGACTGAACTATAAGTGCAAAAAGCCGTTCTCATCACCGTACTCACAGGATTGGGACGAGTAGCAGATCCGAAATCTTAACATTTGGCAATAAAACTGAGTGTTAGCTCCTAGTTTTCCTTAACGCGGAGGAGGTCAAGAGGAGATTTGACAGAGGTGGGTAAATAAAGGGAAACTGTTTCCAAAGACTGGGGGGTCAATATCGGGAGGCCACCAGAGGAACCGGGGCAAGATGAGGGAAAGTCTATTTTATACAACGAGTGGCTAGGGTTTGGGAAGAATTGTCTGACAGAGTGGTAGATGAGGTCTTGTGGTTCAGTCGGTAGTGACTTGAACAAGAAGCTTTGTGTTCAAACCTGGCTTACTCTCCACAGAACAAATCTCCATGGTGTCCAGCTTGACACATTGTCTGCTAATCTTTCCAACACTTCACCACTATTCCCTGAAGGGAAATAAATATCTGTGTGAAGATGTGAAACAGGCAATACTGGTTGAGTGAATACTGGGTTGCCTTGAGAATCAGACAAACACATTCCTTCAAGGAGGAAGAAAGTTATAGGGATTATAAAATCCCTCCAGGGCAGAAGGAGGCCTACCTGCCCATCGAGCCTGCACCAACAACAATCCCACTCCAGCCCCTATCCCCTCACCCCACATATTTACCCTGCGAATCCTCTGACGCTAAGGCAGAATTTAACACAGCCAATCCACCTAACCTACCCATCATTGGACGATGGGAGGAAACACAGGCAAACAGAGGGAGAATGTGCAAACTCTACACAGACAGTGACCCAAGCTGGGCATTGAACCCAGGTCCTAGGCACTGCGAAGCCTCAGTGCTAACCACTGTGCCAGGATATGGGGAACAGCAGGAGCTGACTAGAATGTTCTTTGGAAAGGCTAGTACAGTGTCGATTGGCAGCACAATTGTCAGAGGGAAATTGTCAGGTGAGTGTGTCCCTTTAGAGAATGAATCACGCTTCACTGTGCTCTACTTATTGTGGTAGTCAGTTGATCCCAAAGCTGATGTCCAGGCAGCGCTGAGGGAGTGCCGCACTGTTAGAGGGTCAGTACTGAGGGAGTGCCGCACTGTCAGAGGGTCAGTGCTGAGGGAGTGCCGCACTGTCAGAGGGTCAGTGCTGAGGGAGTGCCGCACTGTCAGAGGGTCAGTGCTGAGGGAGTGCCGCACTGTCAGAGGGTCAGTGCTGAGGGAGTGCCGCACTGTCAGAGGGTCAGTGCTGAGGGAGTGCCGCACTGTCAGAGGGTCAGTGCTGAGGGAGTGCCGCACTGTCAGAGGATCAGTGCTGAGGGAGTGCCGCTCTGTCAGAGGGTCAGTGCTGAGGGAGTGCCGCACTGTCAGAGGGTCAGTGCTGAGGGAGTGCCCACTGTCAGAGGGTCAGTGCTGAGGGAGTGCCGCACTGTCAGAGGGTCAGTGCTGAGGGAGTGCCGCACTGTCAGAGGGTCAGTGCTGAGGGAGTGCCGCACTGTCAGAGGGTCAGTGCTGAGGGAGTGCCGCACTGTCAGAGAGTCAGTGCTGAGGGAGTGCCGCACTGTCAGAGGGTCAGTGCTGAGGGAGTGCCGCACTGTCAGAGGGTCAGTGCTGAGGGAGTGCCGCACTGTCAGAGGGTCAGTGCTGAGGGAGTGCCGCACTGTCAGAGGGTCAGTGCTGAGGGAGTGCCGCACTGTCAGAGGGTCAGTGCTGAGGGAGTGCCGCACTGTCAGAGGGTCAGTGCTGAGGGAGTGCCGCACTGTCAGAGGGTCAGTGCTGAGGGAGTGCGCACTGTCAGAGGTCAGTGCTGAGGGAGTGCCGCAGTAGAGGTCAGTGCTGAGGGAGTGCCGCACTGTCAGAGGGTCAGTGCTGAGGGAGTGCGCACGTCAGAGGGTCAGTGCTGAGGGAGTGCCGCACTGTCAGAGGGTCAGTGCTGAGGGGTGCCGCACTGTCAGAGGTCAGTGCTGAGGGAGTGCCGCACTGTCAGAGGGTCAGTGCTGAGGGAGTGCCGCTCTGTCAGAGGGTCAGTGCTGAGGGAGTGCCGCACTGTCAGAGGGTCAGTGCTGAGGGAGTGCGCACTGTCAGAGGGTCAGTGCTGAGGGAGTGCCGCACTGTCAGAGGGTCAGTGCTGAGGGAGTGCCGCACTGTCAGAGGGTCAGTGCTGAGGGAGTGCCGCACTGTCAGAGGGTCAGTGCTGAGGGAGTGCCGCACTGTCAGAGGGTCAGTGCTGAGGGAGTGCCGCACTGTCAGAGGGTCAGTGCTGAGGGAGTGCCGCACTGTCAGAGGGTCAGTGCTGAGGGAGTGCCGCACTGTCAGAGGGTCAGTGCTGAGGGAGTGCCGCACTGTCAGAGGGTCAGTGCTGAGGGAGTGCCGCACTGTCAGAGGGTCAGTGCTGAGGGAGTGCCGCACTGTCAGAGGGTCAGTGCTGAGGGAGTGCCGCACTGTCAGAGGGTCAGTGCTGAGGGAGTGCCGCACTGTCAGAGGGTCAGTGCTGAGGGAGTGCCGCACTGTCAGAGAGTCAGTGCTGAGGGAGTGCCGCACTGTCAGAGGGTCAGTACTGAGGGAGTGCCGCACTGTCAGAGGGTCAGTACTGAGGGAGTGCTGCACTGTCAGAGGGTCAGTATTCAGGAAGTGCTGCACTGTCAGAGGGTCAGTACTGAGGAAGTGCTGCACTGTCAGAGGGTCAGTACTGAGGGAGTGCTGCACTGTCAGAGGGTCAGTATTCAGGAAGTGCTGCATTGTTGGAAGTTCAGTCACCCTGATGAAGGAGCAATGCTCTAAAAGCTCATGATGCCAAATGAACCTGTTAGACTTTACCCTGGTATTGTGAGACTACTTATTGTACCCAATTTAATCCAAGGCCAGTATTTCCACATTGACCAAAAGAAAGACCTCTGACAGTGCGGCACTCTGACAGTGTGACACCTATGACAGTGCGGCACTCTGACAGTGCAGCACCTCCGACAGTGCAGCACTCTGACAGTGTGACACCTCTGATAGAGAGGCACCTCTGACAGAGAGGTACCTCTGACAGTGCAGCACCCTCGACAGTGCAGCATCCCCGACAGTGCAGTACTCTGACAGTGCGACACCTCTGATAGAGAGGCACCTCTGACACAGAGGCACCTCTGACAGTGCAGCACCCTCGACAGTGCAGCACCCTCAACAGTGCAACACCCCCGACAGTGCAGCACCTCTGACAGAGAGACACCTCTGACAGTGCGACACCTCTGACAGTGTGGCACCTCTGACAGTGCGACACCTCTGACAGTGCGGCACCTCTGACAGTGCGGCACCTATGACAGTGCGGCACCTCTGACAGTGCGACACCTCTGACAGTGCGACACCTCTGACAGTGCGACACCTCTGACAGTGCGGCACCTCTGACAGTGCGGCACCTCTGACAGTGCGGCACCTCTGACAGTGCCGTACCCTCGACAGTGCAGCACACTCCAAGTGCTGCAATGGGGTGGGCAGCTTCGAAATTGTCTTCAAGTTGTTGGAGTGAAGCTTGAACTTGTGGGTTACCTGCTCAAAGCGCAGCCAAAACTCAATATGCTGCAACTAATACAAAGAGACATCGCAGGCAGTGGAAGCTGAGACATCTTCACCTGTGCTGGAATGCTGTGGATGGTAAACTGAAACCTTTGTGTGAAGGCAGGGGCACAGAGGGGAGCTGGAAAGAACAAGTCTGACTTTCATCCTGAGGCAAGTAATGACAAATTCATAATAGCTGAAGACACGAAAGCAGCTGCACAGGAATCAGATTGAGAGCAGACAGCCCAATCCACAGGAAATAAAAGCAAATTCCTGTCAGCTGCTCAATCTCAAACAAAGCTGGAATACTGAGGATATTTTCAGGAGTTGACGGTGAGTTCCTGTCACATTCTCTTAAATCACTGCCTGACCAGACTTCCCATTCCTTCGTCAGGTGTTCGAAAGATTGCTGAAAATGAACACACAGCTAAATTTCACAATCTGTATCCCCTTAAAGAACGGATCACGCTTCACTGTGCTGTAGTTACTGTGATACAAGAGCTTATCCCAAAACTTATGTCCAGGGCAGTGCTGAGGGAGCGCCGCACTGTCAGAGGGTCAGTGCTGAGGGAGTGCCGCACTGTCAGAGGGTCAGTGCTGAGGGAGTGCCGCACTGTCAGAGGGTCAGTGCTGAGGGAGTGCCGCACTGTCAGAGGGTCAGTGCTGAGGGAGTGCCGCACTGTCAGAGGGTCAGTGCTGAGGGAGTGCCGCACTGTCAGAGGGTCAGTGCTGAGGGAGTGCCGCACTGTCAGAGGGTCAGTGCTGAGGGAGTGCCGCACTGTCAGAGGGTCAGTGCTGAGGGAGTGCCGCACTGTCAGAGGGTCAGTGCTGAGGGAGTGCCGCACTGTCAGAGGGTCAGTGCTGAGGGAGTGCCGCACTGTCAGAGGGTCAGTGCTGAGGGAGTGCCGCACTGTCAGAGGGTCATTGCTGAGGGAGCACCGCACTGTCAGAGGGTCAGTGCTGAGGGAGTGCCGCACTGTCAGAGGGTCAGTGCTGAGGGAGTGCCGCACTGTCAGAGGGTCAGTGCTGAGGGAGTGCCGCACTGTCAGAGGGTCAGTGCTGAGGGAGTGCCGCACTGTCAGAGGGTCAGTGCTGAGGGAGTGCCGCACTGTCAGAGGGTCAGTGCTGAGGGAGTGCCGCACTGTCAGAGGGTCAGTGCTGAGGGAGTGCCGCACTGTCAGAGAGTCAGTACTGAGGGAGTGCTGTACTGTCAGAGAATCAGTGCTGAGGGAGTGCTGTACCATGGGAGGTGGCCATCTTTCAAGTGGGGTATTAAGTCCAGCATGTTCTCCCAGGTGGAGATAATAAGAAGGAAAGGAAAATGATTCCTAGCTTTTCATTCCTCAATCACCATCACAAAAACAGGATTAATCTATGTTATTGTCACATTCTGATAGTGGGATCTTGCTGTGTGCTAATTGGCTGCTGTCTTTCCTACATTACAACAGTGCTGGCATGTAATTAGTGACAAAGTTCTTTGAGATGCGCAGTGTGGTGGAGAATCACTACGGAAACATAAGATTTTCTTTTCAATATTTGTTTGTCGCCTTCGAAAACAGCATTTATTGGAAATGTTAGTGACCTCAACAAGGCCCATGCGGTGAGTCTCTTTGAGTATGAGCTCCCTGATTGAGGGAATGATTGCCCGCTCATTCAGGGAGTCACAACTGTATCAGGGATACAGACACCCCGGTTTCTGACTGTGCAACTGAAACACTCTTCGGAGTGAAATGGAGTTTGTAAATAAGAGGAATCTGTTGAAGGGACACCAGCCTCTGTGGGGTTATTTTTCAGTCAATCCCTAACCTCCCTGCTGCGGCTTTAGGTATATCCTCCCCTACATCGTAACAGTGGCTAGGTTTCCAATTACTTCATTGGCTGTACAAACTCTTTGGGACAACTTGAGGATGGTAACGGCGCTATGTCAATGCAAACTCTTTATCTCTTGAACCACACCAGTCCATTGGTTAAAGGTGCCTGAAACCAGCTTCCTCCCCCATCACTGATAATGCGGCAGTGCTGACCCCTAGGGAGGTGCCCTCCCCTGCCAAGGTGAGCAATCCTTCTTGTGCCCACATTGCCAGCGGTATCTGATTTGTGCCTTTACATTGGGGTTTATTTCCCCTGTTCCGAAACTTCATTCTGCCCAGTTGTTTCCACCAATCCTGACAAAGGGTGAGTGCCTGAGATCCATGTAGTCTCCATAATGCAGCTGAGTCACCACCGTCCCATCAAAATGGCTCAGCCGACCAGCACCCACACCCCACACCCCCACCCCCAGCACCCATTTGAGATGTACAAGGCAAAGGCCAACAGAATCTTTGTGGGCGGCACGGTGGCACAGCGGTTAGCGCTGCTGCCTCACAGAGCCAGGAATACAGGTTCAATTCCGGCTTCGGGTCACTGTCTGTGCAGAGTTTGCACATTCTCCCCGTATCTGTGTGGGCTTCCTCCAGGTGCTCCAGTGTCGTTAGTAAATCAGGAATTTTAAATTAGGGTGGGTTTCTCATTGGCCCTGCCACCACTGCCAACGAGGATGGAAAAATTTGATGCCGATCATTTACTCCAGCGGGACTGGAGAATCCCAGTCCTGGGTGAGATCAGAAAATTCGGCCTTAGTCTCACTGATGGTGACCATGACAACTATCATTAGTTACCTTAAAAGCCCATCTGGTTCACTAATGTCTGAAAAATATGTATTGGCCATGCTTAAATTCTCCTGCAGTGTACCCAAACAGATACTGGAGTGTGATTTTCACAGTAAATTCATTGCAGTGTTAATGTAAGCTTATTTGTGACACCAATAAATAAATAAACTTTCTCTCTATTGAAATGAGCTAATTTTGGAAAATGAAGGAGTTATTTTTTTCTTGGGAAATGGGAATTTCTGGAAAGGCCAACATTTGTTGTCCATTTTTGTAGCCTGTGAATTAAATGGCCAGTTAAGAGTCAACAACATTGCTGTGGTTCTGGAGTCACACGTAGGCCAGACCAGGTAAGGATGGCAGATTTCCTTCCCTAAAGGACACCAGTGAACCAGATGGGCGTTTACGGTAATTAATGATAGTTGTCTTGGTCACCATCACTGAGACTAAGGCCAAATTTTCCGACATCACCCACGGCTGGGATTCTCCAGTCCCGCTGCAGTGAATGATCAGCATCAAGTTCTCCATCCTCGTTGGCAGTGGTGGCAGGACCAATGAGATCAGAGAAACCCACCTTAATTTAAAATTCCTGTTTACAACTACTGCGGTTGTAGCGGGATTTGAACCAATGTCTTCAGAACAGAAGCAGAACTTTTAAGAGTATTAATAGGTAGAGGGATCTAAGTGTACAGGTATACAGGTCACTGAAAGTGGCAATGCAGTTGGAGAAGGTAGTCAAGAAGGTATATAGCATGCTTGCCTTCATCAGCGAGGGCACTGAGTTTAAAAATTGACGAGTCATGTTGCAGCTTTATAGAACCTTAGTTAGGCCGCACTTGGAATATAGTGTTCAATTCTAGACTCCACACTACCAGAAAGATGGGGAGGCTTTGGCTAGGGTACAGAAAAGATTTACTAGGATGTTGCCTGGTATAGAGGACATTAGCTATGAGGAAAGGTTGGAGAAATTTGGTTTGTTCTCATTGGAACGACGGGGGTTGAGGGGAGACCTGATAGAAGTCTACAAGATTATGAGAAGCATGGACAGAGTGGATAGTCAGAAGCTTTTTCTCAGGGTGGAAGAGTCAATTACTAGGGGGCATGTAATTACGGTGCGAGGGGCAAAGTTTAAAGGAGATATACAAGGCAGATTTTTTACACAGAGGCTAGTGGGTGCCTGGAACTCGATGCCGGAAGAGATAGTGAAGCAGATATTATAGTGACTTTTAAGGGGCGTTTTGACAAATGCAAGAATAGGATGGGAACAGGGGAGATAGGGCAACATAGTCGGTGCAGGCTTGGAGAACGAAGGGCCTGTTCCTGTGCTGTGTAATTTTCTTTATTCTTTGTTCATTAATCTGGGCTTCTGGATAACCAGCCCAGTAATATTATTACTGCACCACCATTGCCCCCTAGTTGCATAATCGGGGAATGGCCCCCTGATCCTCCATTGTCTCATTTGTCAAGCACACAGATGTTACTGTAAATACTTTCCCATGTGGATGAAATAATGCAGTTTGCAGGTTAATGAATTCCTTGGCCTATGTTAAGAATTAGTTAGCAGTATAAGAAAAAGTTATTTATTAGTGTCACTAGCAGGCTTAATTAACACTGTAATGAAGATACTGTGAAAATCCCCTACTCGCCACACTCCAGCACCTGTTTGGGTACACTGAGGGAGAATTTAACATGTATCTAACCAACACTGTGGGAGGAAACTAGAACACCCGGAGGAAACCCATGCAGACATGGGGAGAATGTGTAGACTCTGCACAAACAGTGACCCAAGCCAGGAATCGAGCACTGGTCTTGGGGCTGTGAGCAGCAGAGCTAACCACTGTGCTGCCCGTGCTGAAATATTATTGGGAAACGCCCTCCAAGTGGAAGTAGAACAATCTGGGGGATTATGTAGAATGCTAGCAAGCGAGTTCTGTCCGGTGTCCCTGGCTAAAACATTGTAACCTCTTGAGTCCAGAATGCAGGAGACAAAGTCATTACTAGATTTTGGAATTTTCTTTCCTGGGATGTGGATGTTAGTGGCAAGGTCAGCAATTGTTGTCCATCCTGAATTGCCCTGGAACAGAGTGGCTTGTAAAACATTTCAGCAGACAGTCGAGGGTCAGCTAGAGACATATAGGTTAGATTTCCTTTAAAGACATTAGTGACCCAGATGAGTTCTTAACAACAGCTTTGTTGTTAAGAACCCATAACAGATGTTTGGATTCCAGATTTTTTCTCATTGAATTTAAATTCCACCAGCTGCCATGCTGGGATTTGAACCTATGCTCCCCTCAGAGCATTTGGTTTACTAGCCCCGTCATATGACCACTACCCTACTATCATCCAGCTCCCAAACAACTGGAATAAAATGATGTGCTAGCTTGCTCAGATCGGTTCAAAAATATTTACAGAAAATTGGTGTTTCCGAACGATAGATTTCTCGGATCAGAGAGGTCACAGCGAGGGTTCAACCCCCAACCAACCTTACTTAAAAAGCAAATTATCTGGTCGTTATCACATCACTGTTTGTGTAACCTTGCTGTGCACAAATTGGCTGCCACCTTTTCTTACACTACTGCTGTGACGACATTTCCCAATGTATTTCTCCAATTTGTTAAGTGCTTTAAAACTTCCTGGGGTCGCAAAAAGTGAATAATAATTGCATGTCTTTATTTCATTCCGCAGCAACCAGCTGAACTTCCTTCATTATCACCAATGAAATCACCTTCTCAGGAAATATGGGCTTCCAGTCCGTGATTTTTTTTTAAACTTAGCAGGCGTTTAACACGTTTTCCAAACAAAGAGAGAATTATGGCCCAAGTCGCTCACTGTTTGAAGAAATCCTGCAACTTGTAGCAGTAAAACTTCGAACCCTACTACTTGGCAAGTGGTCAAAAGCTGATTGTGGATGTGCAGGGAAGTAGAGCAGAGGTGGAAACTGCAAAATAACTGCAACAAGTCAAGTTTAGTGACAAATTATCATGGGTTTTCCACACGTCTTGGCTTTAGACTTTCTTGAAGTAGACGGCTGATAACAGAATGAAGATCTTGCCTTGAAATCATAGAATCCTACAGTACAGAAGGAGTCTGTTCGGCCCATTACTGACACACAATCCCACTTAAGTCCTATCCCAATAACCTCACATATTTACCGTATCTAGTCCCCCCTGACATTAAAGGTCAATTTAACATGGCCAATCTACCCAACGCGCACATCCTTGTTCTGTGAGAGGAAACCGGAGCACCCGGAGGAAACCCACACAAACACAGGGAGAACGTGCAAACTCTACACAGACAGTGACTAAGCCAGGAATTGAATCCTGGTCCCTGGCACTATGGGACAGCACCTCTGTGCCACCGATCTGGTCTACGTGATAAATTAAATTTACATCACCACAAAATGTTTTCTTATCAAGATCGTTTTTGATTTTGATTTATGATTGCACATGTATCAGTACACAGTGAAAAGTATTGCTTCTTGTGTGCTGCACAGGCAAAGCACAGAGAAGGAAAAGAGAGAGTGCAGAATGTAGTGTTATAGTTATAGCTAGGGTGTAGAAAAAGATCAACTTAACGCAAGATAGGTCCATTCAAAAGTCTGACGGCAGCAGGGAAGAAACTGTTCTTGAGTCAGTAGGGACGTGACCTCAGAATTTTGTATCTTTTTCCAAATGGAAAAAGATGGAAAAGAGAATGTCCAGGGTGTGTGGGGTCCTTAATTACACTGGTTGCTTTGCCAAGGCAGTGAGAAATGTAAACAGAATCAATGGATGGGAGGCTGGTTTGAGTGTTGAATCTCAGAGATTCGTGCTATAGACCAGTGTCAAGAAAAATACTCCAAAACCGAATAAGCCCTTTATTTTCCTTCTAAGTAACATTCTGATATTCAAATGCCTAGTTGACTGAATTCTTCACACTTTATACATGGCAGGCTGATTGTAACTCTAAATACTATAGTTGCTTTGACTATAAATCTTGCAAACCTCTGTTCCATTCCATTCAGCTACCTGTTGACAGTAAGTTGGTTCCTGAATATAATTTAAGCCAATGTTCTAATTCAGTTCTCATGCTGCACTGTTAGATGAGGTGTTGAACCAAGCCTTGACTGTCTACTCTGATGTTAAAGATCCAGTAGCACTGGAAAGAGCTGAGTCTCTCTCCATTCCAGAGAGCTAGTGGGTGAAGAATGGAACTGGAACCAATCTTTAAACACTTTTCTATTTATTGACAGATTTACACATTGCAGACATGCATCTCCTGATCTAACTATCGGCAAACAATTTACTTTCTTGCAAAAGGAGACCATTTGGCCCATCATGTCTGCACCGACTGCAATCCCACCTGGCTCTATCCCCAAAATCCTATGAATTTATCCTACCAGGCAGCACAGTGGTTAGCATTGCTGCCTCACCGCGCCAGGGATCCCGGCTCAATTCCCGGCTTCGGTCACTGTCTGCACGTTCTCCCTGTGTCTGCATGCGTTTTCTCCGGGTGCTCCGGTTTCTTCCCAAATCCAAAGATGTGCTGGTGAGGTGCATCGGCCATGCTAAATTCTCCCTCTGTGTACCCAAACAGGCTCCAGCTTGTGGCAACCAGGGGTTTTTCACAGTAACTTCATTGCACTGATAGCGTAAGCCTACTTGTGACACTGATAAATAAACTTTAAAAATTGAACTTAGCTAGCCCCCATGATAGTAGGGGGCAATTTAACATCCACCTAAAACACACATCTTTGGAATGTGGGAGGAATCCCACACAGACATGAGGAGAACATGCAAACACAGGCATTGACCCAAGCTGGGAATCAAACCTGGATCTCTGGCGCTGTGAGGCAGAAGTGCTAAACACTGTGCCACTGTGCCACCCCACAAGTAATGTACAATTAATAATGATAACCATGAAACTTCCAAACTGTTGTAAAAGGGCACTTGGTCATTAATGTTGTTCAAAGAAAGAAATTTGTCATCCCTACCTGGTCTGGTCTACAAATGATTCCAGATCCACAACAATGTGGTTGACAGATGGCTGCTCTCTGATATGGTCTAAGAAGCTGTTCAATTGTATTAAATCATGATGAAAACGTTAAATACAATTAAAACCAGAATAACCTTCCAGCATTGAGCAATAGACAACAATCACAATGAAAGGACACACTATTCAACCTCCTGCATTTGTCCAACTCCTGAAACTTCCTTCCCCAATAACATGGTGGGTGTGCATCCACCGCAGTAATCTGCTTCTTTGACCAACACAGTGGCACAGTGGTTGGCACTGCTGCCCAACAGCACCAGGGACCCAGGTTCAATTCCCAGCTTGGGTCACTGTCTGTGTGAAGTCTACACATTCTTCCTGTGTCTGCATGGGTTTCCTCCAGGTGCTCCGGTTTCCTCCGAAAGATGTGCTGATTAGAGTGCATTGGCCATGCTAAATTCTCCCTCAGTGTACCCAAACAGGTACCAGAAGAGGGAATTTTCACAGTAACTTCTTTGCTGTGTTAATGTAAGCCTACTTGTGACTAATAAATAAACTTTAACTTTTTCTCGAGGGTAATTAGGAATGGACAGTAAATGTTGCCCTTGCAACAATGACTGCATCCAATGGAGGATTTTTTGTTAATTTAGAGAAGAGCAAGGAATTTTGTCATTTCATCTGGCCTCCGTACTTGACCTGAAGCAACAATGTTAAAGTCTCATAAAATCATAAAACTCTACAGAGCAGAAAGAGGCCCTTTGGCCCATCAAAGTCTGCACTGAACACAATCCCACTCATGTCCTACCTCCATATCTCTACATATTATACTCATTAATCCCTCTAACCTACACATCCTTGGACACTAAGGGGCAATTTCTTACATGGCCAATCAATCTAACCCGTACATCTTTGGACTGTGGGAAGAAACCGGAGCAAACCCATGCAGACACGAGGAGAATTGCAAACTCCACACAGTGACCTGAGCCAGGAATCAAGCCCAGGACCCTGGAGCAGCGAAGCAGCTAACCCACTGTGCTCCCATGCTGTACTATCTCACCGATGGATCACTCAGTGTGTTACAATGCATGCTTTGTGCAGTGTGGCAGTGGCATTGCCTACACAGTATTTGCTGCAATGTGACCATTCATTGCGCAAAGCATTCTGAGATGTGAAGGGGCATTGGCTGGGACTTTCCAGCAGCTCTGGTTCATCCCTAATACCGCGGTTGATTTTCTGGTGGAGGCAACTTGCCATTGGCCACCACTTGGATCTTCCAGTCCCGCCAAATTATTGCTGTTGTTCACCAGCCGCGCCGCTGGGAAACCTGTTTTTGCCAGGGGGAGTCATTTTCGGTGGGAGCAGAAGATCCCATCAGGAAGGTGACCCCGCCCTCTCTATCCCCAGGAAGGGACAGATAATCCAGTCCATAATATCAATACAATCAGCAAAAATCACAGAGAAATAGTGTAATCACCCCACTCCCTCACATAGATTCAGATACTGATAGGGTGGATAGACACTATTTGTCCAGAGAGACCATTAAGAAGCCTCACAACACCAGGTTAAAGTCCAAGTTTATTCAGAATCACAAGCTTTCGGAGCACTGCTCCTTCATCAGGTGAGTGGAAAGGTAGGTTCACAAACACAGCATATATAGGCAAAGACACAATTGCAAGATAATTACAGATTGGAATGTGGAGAATTGTTGAAATGTGACTATTCACACACCTCATGGAGAGACTAGGATAACGTTAAAATAATCATAGCACAAGAGGAGGCCATTCCATAGAAAAATTAAAATTACAGTTCAAAAATAGGCCTTCGGCCCTTTTTGTCTGTACTGAACTATTTTTTGCCTAGTCCCACTGACCTGCACTTGGACCATATCCACAAGCCCGTCCAAGTTTTTCTTAAGTGTTAAAAAGCGCATTTACCACTTTATCCAGCAGATCATTCCACACTCACACCACTCTCTGCACAAAGAAGCCCCCCCCCCCTCAATATTCCCTTTAAACTTTTGTCCTTTAACCCATGCCCTCTGGGCTTTTTTCTTCCCTGGCCTCAGTGGAAAAAGCCTGCTTGCATTCATTTTATCTATACCCATCAAAATCTTATACACTTTCAGCCCATCGTGAATACACATTCATGTGTACATACGTGTGAATACACATTCATGTGTACATACGTGTGAATACACATTCATGTGTACATACGTGTGAATACACATTCATGTGTACATACGTGTGAATACACATTCATGTGTACATACGTGTGAATACACATTCAGCCCACCATGTCTGCACTAACTCTCCATCTTAATCCCTGTAATCCTATTTGCCCTCCCTAACCTACAAATCTTGAGGCACTATGGGACTCTTTAGAATGACCAATCCACCGAATTACATATCTTTGGACTGTAGGAGGAAATCAGAGCACCCAAAGGAAACCCTCGCAAACACGTTTTCAGGGAAGAACGTGTAGTTTCTGCACAGACAGTGACCCGAGTTTAGAATTAAACCCAGGTCCCTGACACTGTGAGGTAGCAGTGCTAACCACCATGCTGCCCCATAAGTTAGAGGCAAACCTTTAAGGAATGATAAATGCAAATTACTGCAGATGCTGGAATCTGAATCCAAATGCTGGAAAATCTCAGCAAGGTCAGAAAGAAAAGAGCTGATGTTTCAAGACCGAATAACTCTTTGTCAAAGCTGTTTTGTAAAGCACATGTTACACCAATAACACTGCCAACTTTGACAAAGGGTCTTCTGGATTCGAAACGTCAGCTCTTTTCTTTCCTTACAGATGCTTTAAGGAGTGAATTTAGGATAGCGATATATTCACAAAGATTGGGAGAAGTGTGGGAACTCTCGATGCAAATCCCATTGTCAAGTTTAAATATAATGTTCCAAATGGAGTGCAAGATAAAGAGGTTATCTGGATAAGTTTTACAGAAGGATTCCCCGATCTCTCATGGAACATGGGATCGGGAGGAAGCCAATCTGTGTAAATGTTACCCCAGATAACCCACTCCACTGCACTCCACTTGGAAACCACTTATTATTTTTGTTCAATTAGTCCTCTCTGGAAACTTAGCCCTGGCTTCTATTCCGACTTATTACGAGTCCAGGAACATGAGCAAATTACTACTGGGTACAGTAGCAATTTGGATTGGTTCCTGGGCTAATAATCCAGTTCAAATCCCATGGTGGTATTTCAAAATGTTCAATTCAGTCCTTAAACAATCTCAGAATTTAAAAAAAAAACTGGTTTCTGTTAAAGTGACCATGAAAGCTGTTGTAAAAATCCAACCAGTTCCCTTTGGAAGGGGAACTTGTCACTGTTACCCAGAGTGACCAACATGTGACTCCAGTCCCAGAGCCAGTTTTGCTGTTCCCTAACTAAAAAAGCTTTGACAAAGGGTCATTTGGTCTCAAAATGTCAGCTCTTTCCTCTTCTTACAGATGCTGCCAGACCTGCTGAGATTTTCCAGCATTTTCCCTTTTGGTTTGCTGTTCCCTAATGCACGTGACCAAGCAAATCACTCAGCTCCATCAAACTGTCAGTAAAAATAAGGCTATAAGAAATCGGAGCAGGACTAGGCCATTCGACCCCTCAACTCTACTCTGCCATTCAAGATGATCATGGCTGATTCCACTTTCTTGCCCTTTCCCATAACCCTTGATTCCCTTACCGACCAAAAATCTATCTCAGTCTTAAATATGACCCTGCTCCCTGGGCCAAGGAGTTCCAAAGACTCTCAACCCTGTGAGAGGGTGGGCAGCACGGTGGTTAGCACTGCTGCCCCACAGCTCCAGGGACCCGGGTTTGATTCCCGAATTGGGACACTGTCTGAGTGGAGCTTGCATGTTCTGCCTGTTTCTGCCTGGGTTTCCTCGAGGTGCTCCGGTTTCCTCCCACAGTCTAAAGATGTAAGGGTTAGGTGGATTGGCCATGCTAAATTGCCTTTTAGTGTCAGGGGGACTGGCTAGGGCGAGTGTATGGGGTCGTGGGGACTGTGGTCAATGCAGACTCAATGGGCTGAATGGCTTCCTTCTGTGAAATTCTATGAACTAGAACTCTACCCCACAACGCTCTGAGAAATGAGGAATTCCAAAGACTCACAATCCTCTGAGAGAAGAAATTTCTCCTCATCTCAGTCCCAAATTGGCACCCTTTATTCTCAGACTCTGCCCTCTGGTCCCAGACTCTCCCATGAAGGAAACAACCTCTTAGCATTTACCCTGTCAAACCCCTTAAGAATCCGATATGCTTCGATGCGATCACCTCTCATTCTTCCGAGATGGTGCAGTTGTTCAAAAAGAAGCTTCACCACTGATTTCTCAAGACAATTGGAATGGGCGACAAACCCTGGCCCTGTCAGCACAGTTAATTTAGGAGTGTCACAAGCAAGCTTGCATTGCAATGAAAATGCCCTAGTTGCCACACTCCGGTGCCTGTTTGGGTAAACTGAGGGAGAATTTAGCATGGCCAATGCACTTAACCAGCACGTCTTTCAAACTGTGGGATGAAACTGGAGCACCCAGAGGAAACCCTTGCAGATTCAGGAAGAATGTGCAGACTCCGCACTGACAGTGATTAAAGCTAGGAATCAAAGGCGGATCCATGGTGCTGCGAGGCCGCAGTGCTAATCATTGAGCTACTGTGCTGTCCACACCCACATAGAATTAGTATCATAGTATCATAGAATCCTACAGTGCAGAAGAAGGCCATTCAGTCCATCGAGTCTGCACCGACTAAATTCCCATCCAGACCCTATCCCCCTAACTCCAAGCATTTACCCGAGCTAGTCCCCCTGACACTAAGGGGGCAATTTGGCAAAGCCCCAACCCACCTAAACTGCACATCTTTGGACTGTGGGAGGAAACTGGGGCACCCAGAGGAAACCCAGGGGAAGACACCACACAGACTGTGACCCAAGCCGGGAATCGAATCCAGGTCCCTGGCGTTTTGAGGCTGCAGTGTCAGCCACTCTACCACCATGTTGCCCATACACACATGCCAGGGATAAATCATTTAAAGCTCCGAACATCCTCAGTTTTACCTGGTGCCGCTTGGTTCTGTGTCTATATGTCTCTATTTGTCTCATTCATATCCAATGGGCCAATGGCAGTCTGTTGATTGTTATCAATGTCTAGACAAGTCTGTAGCCAATTTCCCTCAATGGTTAAAGTTCGTGCTGCCAGGAAATTCACATTTGTGGTTCAGTCAGTGTAATGTGTTAACTTCCTTTTAATATCCATTCCCCACCAGTGGAGAGTTCAGAAATGTGTCCTCCATAAATGTTCAAGAGCCTCAGGGGGGGAATACTTCCCACAAAATAACAGAACACGGGGCTGGATTTTAAGAGAAGCAACATTCCTGAAACATAGCTTGGCGCAGTAGGAGTTGGAAATTTGGGGAGAGGAGCTAGGCCAACACATCCCACACCATTGAGTAAACCATACAGGAGTCACTCTGTTCCAAACTTTCGTTCCCACTTGTGCGTCCCTAACTTCATAAAACTTAACTCTGACTGAAAAGGCCAATGGTGAAAATATGTAACTCAGCTCCCTCAAATTTATTCTACCGAGGTCACTCACATTCACACATGGTATACACAACACACACACACACACACGCGCACGCACACACATGCGCGCGCGCACACACACGCACGTGCGCACACACACACACGCACACACACACGCGCGCGCACGCGCGCACACACACACGCGTGCACACACACACACACATACACACACACTCACATTCACACACGCACTTACACATACGCATGCTCACACACACATACGCACACACACACTCACATTCACACACACACTTACACCACACACATGCTCACATACACATGCTCACACACACACACTTACACACACACACAGCTCACACACTCACATACACACACACATGCACACACACACACACATGCACACACACACATATATTCTCACACTCACACACACATACACACACACAGACACACACTCACACTCACACACACTCATACACACACACTCACACACACATATTCACATACACACACTCACACACACACACTCGCATATTGACATACACACACTCACTCACACACACACACGCGCATTCATACTCACACACACCCACACTCACACACATGCTCACACACACACACACCCACACGCACATTCACACTCACACAGTCCACACACACGCTCACACACAGTCACAGACATGCTCATATACACACACTGACACACACTCACACACACACATATACATACACATGCACAGACACACACACACACTGACACACACACACACTGACACACACACACACACACACACACTGACACTCACACGCACACACATACACACACACGGTGGGATGTTACAGCTTCGCTCATCTTCTGAGTCTGTTCTTTTGAGCCTCCTAGACTCAACATTGAATTCAACAAGCTTGGGTCAAAAGAATGGTCTTCATCTTGGTCTGTGCTTTTCTCTTCTGTTTTTTGTTAGTTTTGCAGAGTTGTTCTTTCCTCACTCCTCCCTATTACGTTCAGATGTTTTTTATGTAGCTGTTCACACCTCATGTGGATACCACCTTTATTTCTTTACCTCTTTGACTGTTGCACCATCAAACTTTTATTGAATCTCCCCTACCAAAATGTTCCAACTTCCTCCTTTTTACCACCTCTCACCTTCCACTATCTTAAAACTTGTCACATTTCCATCTTTCCGTTCTGATGAAGACTCATTGACCTGAGATGTTTCTCTGTCCTCAGATGCTGCCTGGCCTGCAGAGATTTTCCTACACTTTTTGTTCTTGTTTCAGATTTTCAGCATCTGCAGTATTTTATCTTTGTTCTTGATACTGAGAAACTCGGGTGACACACAAGATTTGATTGGAACATGAATGCCTGTGTTAATTGATTCAGGCTGTTTCCAAAGAATCCCGACAGTGCACTATTTCTCCAAAAGAATATCCCACTCAGACTCACACCTTGCCTTACCCCGTATCACTGCCTTAGCCAATCCCTCAAACATACATATCTTTGGGCGCTACGGGGCAATTTAGCATGGCCAATCCACTTAACCTGCACATAACAAAGAACAAAGAAAATTACAGCATAGGAGCAAGCCCTTCAGCTCTCCAAGCCTGCACTGACCATGCTGCCCCATTGAACTAAAATCCCCTACCCTTCTGGGGACCGAATCCCTCTATTCTCATCCTATTCGTGTAGTTGTCAAGATACCCCTTAAAACTCACTATTGTATCTGCTTGCACTACCTCCCCTGGCATCAAGTTCCAAGCACCCACCACCCTCTGTGTAAAAAAACATCTTTGGGGTGTGGGAGGAAACTGGAGCACCCAGAGGAAACCCATGCAGACACAGGGAGAGCATGCAGACTCTGCATAGACAGTGACCCAAGCCAGGAATCGATCCAGGGTCCCTGGCGCTGAGAGGCAGCAGTGCTAACCACTGTGCCAGGTAATCTATGGATTTTCATGTAATATTATTGTGCAAAGGTCTGTTGATGTCGGGTGGGATTTTCTAATCGTGGGCCTTTACGCAGAACATATTTGTAAATTATTATTATTAATCTGCGTAAGATGCTGCTAATACCGTTCAGAGGGCAACTGCCCTTGTCTATGATGAAGAGTTACACAAGTTCTGACAAGTTTAATAACTGAAAACGTGAAGTGTGAATTGAAGCTATCTCTCCCCGATCCTTTACTAGGCATCAACCTTTACAAACACTCATAAAATGTGGAGTTAAAGCGCTTGAAGGTGGGCCAAGCTTTCTACTGGGGAAAGATAGCCAAACCTCAGGGGGCCTTGTCAGGTAGCTTTTCCATTCCATTGGTTGTTTGAATCGACAGGCACAGTGAGTGAGGATTGAGGACAACACACAGAGACAAAATCCATCATGCTGAGTCCCTACGTGGGATTTTCTGGAAGCCCTCATCCCAAGACTGGAAAGTCCCACCCAAGGGCAACAGACTTTTGCACAGTCTGTGTCCCGTCTACTACAATTCCCAGGGCAGGTGGGACGGGAAACTTCTGCCCCCTGCCTTTAACCAAACACCACCCCCCCCCCAAAAAATTTCCTTCTCCCCCCATCCCACTGCTCTCACTGCCCTCTAACACCTATAGTGATGGGAAGACAGTTAAAATGTCCGCACACTTTTCCCTGTATTGTTGCTGCCTTTCTGTAAAGCAGTCTCCGTATAAATTTGAACACAGCACACTCTGAGGGTTTTGTGTTGAAAATGCATTGCTAATATATTAATGCATTGATTGCTATTTTACTGGAGGTGCAAATCTTCACAAGAACCAGTTACAATAGTAATGTTACTTAATTTTTTCTTAATGATTTTGTGAGATGGGGGCGTTGCTGACTGAGCCAGCATTTGTTACCCTAAGGTAGGGGGATCTAAAACTAGAGGCCATAGGTTTAAGGTGAGAGGGGAGAGATACAAAAGAGTCCAGAGGGGTACATTTTTCACACAGAGGGTGCAACAAGCTGCCACACACAATAATGGACGCAGGTACAATTTTATCTTTTAAAAAGCATTTAGACAGTTACATGTGTAAGATGGATACAGAGGGATATGGGCCAAATGCATGCAATTGCAACTAGCTTAGTGGTAAAAACTGGGTGGCAAGGACAAGTTGGGCTGAAGGGTCAGTTTCCATGCTGGAAACCTCTATGACTTTTCCCTTCCCTAAATGCCTTGAACTGATCGGCTTGCTGTGGATCTGGAGTCACATGGATGCCAAACTAGGTAAGGATGGCAAATTTCCTCCCTTAAGGAGTAATTAGCCAGGACAGTAAACACAGTAAATGATGATAGCTTCATGATCAGTACCATGTATGGTACTGCGTGGGGTATTCTTTTAGAGAGACAGTACAGATTCGATGGGCTGGATGGCCTCTTTTTGCACTGTAAGAATTTAATATCACCAGTTGTCATAACGAGATTTGAACCTATGTCCCTAACGTTATTAGCCCAGTAATGTTACCATTATGCTACCGTCTGTCCTTTGGAAATGCAATATTGATTTTATCTCATCATCTCTACTGATCTAGTTGCATTCTCACTCACGTGTATCAAGATTTCCAAGGTCGTAACACTTTACCTCCAACTCTTTCTTTCTGCCAATTTTTCTATTGTCCTCTTCGGCTGTTTTCAATTCCCCTTCTTTCCCTCTCTCTCGTTCCTTCTCTTACTGGACTGGCCGGCAGCACAAGCCGCTCTGTGCAACGTGCTGAGGTTCTGTGAAGGACACAATCTTGCCCATTTTCCCTGGAGCGCCCGAGACATTCGACAGCTGCTGAAAACCTGGAGAAATCCATTCTCGATCACGGGGAGTCATTCCAGAATTCACACGCAGTTTTATCCTGCTATAAAACACTGGAGATCAGAGTGCTGCTTTTGGAGGGGTGCCAACTGCAGCTGGGAAACAGTGGTGGAGGTTTCAGTGCCTGACCTTTCACCTTCCAAGCAGAGCCCCCTCCCTCACGCCCCCATCCCCACCATAGGTCACCTGACCCATTTATCGCAGGGCCCATCAACTTCTTGCACTGATTGGAAATCAATAATCACTTTTCTGAGTGAATTGAGCAACTTTTTGACTAGGACATGGAAAAGGAATTAATTGGATAGCTCTTTCCAAGAGCCAAGATGGGCTGAATGGCCTCATTCTATGAATCAATTCCCAGTTAGATGTTTCTTGACCACTCGTTTCTCCCCATTTCCGTTAATAACTCTGAAAATGACAATTAATTCTTAAATGATGTCCCTATGACTTTTCACCCTGGGTTGGCCGCAATAGTGTTCAAGGGGACACAGTGGTTAGCAGTGCTGTCTCACAGTGCCGGGGACCCGGGTTCGATTCCCAATTTGGGTCACTGTCTGTCCAGAGTCTGCACATTCTCCCCATGTCTGTGTGGGTTTCCTCCAGGTGCTCTGTTTCCTCCCACAGTCCGAAAAACGTGCTGGTTAGACACACTGGCCATGTTAAATTCTCCCTAGATGTGCCTGAACAAGTGCCAGAATGTGGTGACTAGGGGATTTTCACAGTAACTTCATTGCAGTTTTAACGTAAGCCTACTTGTGACACTAATACAAAATAATCCTCAACTTTTAAGGATTATCATGCAGACTTTTTTTTTATTGTCGATTTTCTCTGAATTGCCTTAATTACGTGGTTCTGAGACAGACATTCTAAGAGGTGCAGTAACTTCATCTGATGTCTAGAGATCATAGATGCCAATTCTCCAAGTGTTAGGTTGATGTGATTTTGGAGATAATGTTCCTCCTCTCTCTCACTCACTAGGAAACAGGATTAAACTTTGGGCTTGAAGTTCTGCAGTGATGTAGTAATGTGTGGAGATAATGCTTTGTCTGCAAATGTTTTAGCCGAGGCACTGATTCGATTCGCTTCAATATCACTTCAAAGCCATCTCACCTCCTCCGTCAATGTGCGTCAACAGCTGCAGTGATGATCCAGCTGAGGTGCATAGTAGGAATCTCTCAATCCACCAAAACAGAAGCTGGAATGTTACAGTCATTCACGCTGGTGGGATTTTTTCCATCCCATTGAGGGTAAAATAAAGTCATCATCGCAAATGACCACAGGCTGCTCTCCCCTTGAACCCGGGCTGTTGGCTTTGCTCTGCATCCTACCCAGGTCCAAACCCTGCCCTATCCACATAATCCAGCGCATTACCATGGCCAATCCACCTAACCTACACATCTTTGGACACTAAAGAACAATTTAGCATGGCCAATCTACCTAACCTACACATCTTTGGACACTAAAGAACAATTTAGCATGGCCAATCTACCTAACCTGCGCATCTTTGGACACTAATGAGTAATTTAGCATGGAAAATCTACCTAAACTGTGCATCTTTGGACACTAATGAGCAATTTAGCATGGCCAATCTACCTAATCTGCACATCTTTGGACACTAATGAGCAATTTAGCATGGAAAATCTACCTAACCTGTGCATCTTTGGACACTAACAGACAATTTAACATTGCCAATCCATGTAACCTGACATTGTTGCACTGTGCTATAAATGACGCATGACATGTCATACATCTTAGACAGAATTTTCCCACCCCACCTGCCATGGGAATTGTAGGGACAGGTACACAGTCCGCACAAATGTTCGTTTACCTTGGGTGGGATTTTCTGGCCTTGGAGTGAGTGTGGCCAGAAGATTCCATTGCCTTGACATGGATCTGTGGTGGAAATTTCACTTGCCTTCTTCATGACCTTCTTGAGTAGGTCAAAGATCCCTCAAGATGTATCTCATGGTGTTACAGCTTCTTCACAGTAATAACACCAGTTAAAAAAGGGTAGAAAGTTTAGCCTATTATTTCCATCTGTGCTGGATAACATGCTAATTGAGTAATCTTAGGAATTCTGCAAGTCCTCACTCCGGACCATGTGTAAGGTAGGAATCTGGGAACAAAATGGGTATAATGCCTTAATTGCAAACATACTTCCCACAGCTTATATATATAAAAAGAAAGGCTTCTGGGCTTAATCACATCCATTCGCTTTTTAAATTGTGGTTCTAATTGATGCTTATGTTAATATTTTACACCTGCTGTTAATTTTTGGTGGAGTCATCACACAATAGTAAGAATGCCAAGGCATATTTTAAGACAAAAATATTGCTTAAAGCAGAATATTCATTCTGTTAAGTAATGGTCCCCACAGCCAGGCAGTGGCTGGCATCAGTCGAGGTTTTACAGCACAGAAAGAGGCCACTCTGCCCATCGTGTCTATGTTGGTTGAAAAGCGTAATCCAGCGTAATCCTGTGGGTAACACTTGTGTCTTTGAGTCAGGCAGTCATGGGTTCAAATTCTTGCTTGAGAGACTTGATCACAAAATCCTGCACCGAGGTTAGGAGATGGTCAAAGGTGGGATTGTTCACTTAAAGTGAAGCTTTACTTATTCTGGAGCGGACAAGACTGAGGGGCGACCTGATTGAGGTGCTCAAGATTATGAGGGGCATGGATAGGGTGGATAGGGAATAGTTGGTTCAACCTCCTTGGTTGAAAGGTCAGTTATGAGGAGAACACAAGTTAAAAGTGAGGGGTGGGAAGTTTAGTGGGGATTTGGGGAAAAACTTTTACCCAGAGTGTGGTGATGGTCAGGAATGCACTGCCTGGGAAGGTGGGAGAGACCTTTAAGTGGATGAATACCTGGCACGCCACAGAATTCAAGGTTAAGGGCCAAGTGCAGGTGAGTGACATTAGGAGGGCAGGTCAGGGCCTCTCAGGCGTCAGTGCAGACTCGATGGGCCGAAGGGCCCCTTCTGCACTCTAGGGTTCTGTGATTCTGTGATTCTCTCAGGTGCATATGAATGGCCCCATTTATTGAGGATTGACTACCGAAGGTAGGTTGAGGGAGCTCGGTCTTTTCTCCCTGGAGAGATGAAGGATGAGAGGCGACCTGATAGAGGTTTATAAAACGTTGAGAGGTATAGAAAGGGTGGATTCTTGGAGGCTTTCTCCCGGGGATGAAATAGTCGCTACGAGAAGACACAGGTTTAAGGTGTTGGGGGGAGCACAGACAGAGGAGATGTCAGGGGTAAGTTTTTTGGTCAGGGGGTGGTGAGTGAATGAAATTGGTTGCTGTCAGTGGTGGTGGAGGTGAACTCACTGGGGTCTTTTAAGAGACTTCTGGATGCGTACATGGGATATAATGGGATTGGGAGTTACAGATAGTTCTATGGCCTGGTAGGTATGGATATGATCGGCGCAACTTGTGGGCTGAAGGGCCTGCTTGTACTGTAGTGTTCTATGTTCTATTGTTTAAATAAAAAAAAAATCACTGGACCTATTTCTGTGGACTTGCCAACATTGATGAGAAAAAAATTATTTTGTTCCTTTGAGGTTTTACAGCACAGAAAGAGGCCACTCGGCCCATTGTGTCTGTGTCAGTTGAAAAGAAAGCCAGCCAGCCTAATCCCATTCCTAAATCTCCACTGTACCCTCTGTAATGTAATTATATCCTTTCCATAAGGAGGTGGCCAGAACTACACACTGTACTCAAGTAGAGGCTGAACTAATGATTTACATTGTTCCAGAATAGCCTCCTTGTTCGATCGCCCAACCTAATTCCACTCTCCAGCCTTCTGTCTGTAGCTCTGCTGGTTGCAGCACCTGAGGTGGATATCCAAACAGCTTTTAAATGAGTTCAAACTTTCTATTCTATCCTTTCAGGCAATGAGTTTGAGTCACCAAACACTCTCTGGATGAGAAAACATTTCCACATCTCCCATCTAACCTTTCTACCAATCATTTTAAATCAATGCCCCTTTAATCACTCACCTCCCTGCTAAGGTAACTCAGCCCTTCCCATCCACTCTATTCGGGTCCCTCGCGACCTTGTCCATCTATTCAGTTTGCCTCTCAGCCTCCTCTGTTCCAAGGAGAATGACCTCACCTTACGCAATCTTTCCTCATCATTGCAATTTTCCAGTTCTAGGTAGCAACATTCTCGTAACTCTTCTCTGCACCCTCTCTAATGCAAATACATCCTTTCTATAAGGAGCTGACCAGAGCTGTACACACTGTTCAAGTTGTGTCCTCACTAATTTTACACAGTTCCAGCGTAACTTCCCTGTTTACAGGACCTTCCTGTACATGGATTGGTTGCTGTGTTCTCGACAATACAGTTCCACGTGAGTTGTATTTGCCAATAACAAAGCAGTTGCTGCAGTTTTTAACATGAAGTTAATAAACGGAATTTAATAATAAAACGGAAAAGAATGCTGGAATTGGAAACAAAATGAGAAAATGCTGGAAAAACCCAATGTCAAGCATCAGGTCAATTATAGAATCATAGATTCCATAGAATCCTTACAGTGCAGAAGGAGGCCATTCAGCCCATCTAGTCTGCACTGACAACAATTCCATCCAAGCCCTATCCCCGTCTTCGCACATAGTTACCCTGTTAACCTCCCTGGCACTGAGGGGCAATTTAGCATGACCAATCCACCTAACCTGCACATCTTTCAGACTGTGGGAGGAAACTGGAGTGCCCGGAGGAAACCCACACAGACATGGGGAGAACATACAGACTCCACACAGACAGTCACCTGAGGCCAGAATTGAACCTGTGTCCCTGGCGCTGTGAGGCAGCAGTGCTAACCACTGTGCCACCATGCCATCCACAAAGTAGAGTATAACACCTTATCTTGTCAGCTTTGATCTTATTTGTCTCTTTTGTGGGATCTGTGAATTGGATTCAGTTGGATTTTCAATTTGTTTTTTGGAGCCAGCAAGGAGATAGATTTGGGTTTGCCCATTCCACTCTGAGCATTGGCTTTTTAAGTTAAGAACTGAGCCATTATTTTTTCAAAAAACCCAGGCAGTATCTGCGGAGAAAAAAAACAGAGTTTATGTAGCTTTTCCATTTGACACTTCCACAAAACTCTCAGACACTTCAGTCTGAGGGGTTTCAGATGCCTCTCTGCTTTTCCAAGCACCTCTGGGGCAACATTTGGAGGAGGGCAATTAAACAGAAAGGGCAAAGGTCATTCTCTCTGTTTTTTTTCTGGTTTCCCTGGCACAGCTTGGTATGAAGCCCCATGCCCAGACATGAAGCTTGCCATCATTCTTTTGTATAAATTTGTCTGTGTATCACTGACTTGGCCAGCACTTATTGCCCATCCCATCACTTCTCTTTGGAGGGACAGTTTGGAATCAACCGCATTGCTTTGGCCCTCGCTCACAAGTAGGCAAGCAGATTTCTTTCCTTATAGGACATTAATGAACCAAGTGGGATTATCCGAGAATTAGCAATGGTTTCATGGTCATCAATAGATTCTCAATTCCAGATATTTTTTATTGAATTCAAATTCCACCATCTGCCGTGGCGGGATTCGAACCCAGGTCCACCAGAACATTAGCTGGATTTCCGGATTAATAGTTCAATGACAATACCTCTGGGCTATCGTCTCCCATTAATTGCCCATCCTGCATTACCTTTCTTCAGGGGGATAGTTAAGAGTCAACCACGTTGCTGTGGATCTGGAGTCGCATGTAGGCCAGGCCAGGTAAGGATGGCAGATTTCCTTCCCCGTGGCACAGTGTTGAACCAGATGAGTTTCTACAACAATGGGTTTTATAGTCATGATTCAATCTTTAATCCCCTGCTTATTATTAAATTTAAACTTCATTGGCCATGGTGGGATTCGAACCCAGGTCCCCAGAGCATGATCCTGGGTCTCTAGATTACAAGCCCGGTGATATTACTGTTATACCACTGTGTCGCTGCAGATAGGGGCTTCTGGCAGTGGGTTTCCATCAAAATTTCCTGTCGTTAATATCAAAAGGAGAAGCATTTTCTTCTTTGACATGAGACACAGCCCCAATGTTAATTAAAAAAATACATTTGACACGCAGCATTCAGACAGAGTCTGGACATCAAGGAGCAGATGTTCTCAGTGTCAAGTTCTTCTTGCAGAGATTTACAATCAGGGAGAGAGAAGAAAGACTTGCATTTAGACAGAACCTTATCACGTCAATCAGAAACACTCAGAGAGCCGCACTGATGATAAATTACTTTGAGGGGTGCTGAAGTTTGCGATGTCAACTGGCATTAGGAACCACAAGCGCAAATAAATTGCGGATGCTGGAAATCGGAAATAAACCATAAAAATGTTGGAAATACGCAGCACGTCTGACAGTACCTGTGGACAGAGAAATCAAAGTTAAGCAGCCAGGTTTGTGTGGAGTCAGTCCAACTCTAAAGATCTTTAAAAATGGTGAGCGTGACCTGGATATGCAAGTCACACTCCTATTTCTGACACATCCCATCTTTCCAACAGGGAAGGGCTGTGAAAGCATATAAATAGGAAACCCGAACTCAGAAGGGCTATTTGGAGTTAATATTAAGTTCAAACAGACCCCATTTATACTGCACCAATAGCCTTAACCCTCAAGATGGAAGTCACAAATTTATGGAGTGGATGTAATCACTCTTTAAAATCTGTTTAAGTGTCATCATCTGAAGTTATTTAAATCTCCAGCCCTTTAAAGATAAAAAAGAAAATTCAATTTATTCTTGCCAGCGTTACAAAATACACTAACTGCTAGATTGTTTTGATTGTCAGGCCATCTGGTGTACCTTAGGGGAAAAAATATTTGTTCCAGCAGTCCAACTAGATTTTATTGTTGATATTTCCCAAGGATTGTTATTTCAACTGAGGTTATTGTGAATGTTGGACTGAGTTTCAAAAGCTTCAAATGCATTTATCACAGTGGGGTGCGGTGGTAGTGGTGGGACTGTGGGGAGGCATATTTTGATTAACAGTTTATTGAGGTTATTAAAGGATTACACAGGTTTGTGGTTATTGAATAGAAATGTGTTTGTTTTTTGTAACAGAATTATCATTTAAGGGAATTTAAATTGTGTTTAGAATGGGTTTTATGATTGAATTTTTTTTAATTTCAAATATGATGTAAGTGAGAGCTCTTTTTGATTGCTAAAAGACTAATTTTCCTTCCATCTTCAAATGCCTCCAAAAATCTGCACACTGCAGCTGTGAAGTGGAGCAGGGGATACGGTGAGAGGTTATGAGGAGTGACGAATAGCAGTTTCTATTTCAAATGGGACAATGTTTCAGAGAACCGAGGTGGGTCTTCTAACCAGACTTCCTTGGTGGTCACTCACCTCTAAGGTCACTTCCAATTGGCCTCTGGGTCTATCAGGCCCAACCCAATTCTGCCTCTATCTCCCTGAAATGAAAATTGCATGATATTGATTGAGGGATAAATATTGGCCAGAACACTCTCTTTTGTTCTTTGAAATAGTGTGAATGGAATATTTAAATCCATTGAGAGAACAAGTGGCACCCCTGAGAGTGCAGCACCCCCTCAGTACTTGCACTGGAATATCAGTCTGAATTTTTGTTATGCTTGAAGCTATAATCTGATAACTCAGAGGAGGGACGATCAATCTAGGTCAACCGGACGCAGGTATTCCATAAAGTTCCCAATCTGTGATGAGCCTCCCCAGGGTGGAGGAGTGAGCAGTGCGTACAGCACACCAAACTGAAAGCAAGGCAAGTTACTCACTGCTTCTCTGGGAGGAATGTTATGGACCTTGGATGGTAAGAAGAGAGACAGGGGGTGCAACTCCCGCGCTTGCTTGGGAAAGTGCAGTGGGGAAGGGATGGAGTGTTGGAGGTGATTATGGAGTGGGCTGGGATGTCAAGGAGGGGACAGTTCTTTCTGGGAAGCTGAAAGGGAAGGGAAGAGGATGATAAGTTTGTTGACTGTAATTTTCTAGGAGTGGCAGGAATGGAGCAAATTGGGTAATTCTTGACTGTGAACAAATCCTTTTCCGCAATTAGATTGTAAAACATAGGAGCAGAATCAGGCCATTCAGCCCATTGCGTCTGCTCTGCCATTCAATCGTGGCTGATATGATTCTCATCCCCATTCTCCTGCCCTCTTTCCATAATCCTCGATCCCCTTATTGATCAAGAACCCATCCATCTCTGTCTTAAAGGCACTCAGTGACCTGGTCTCCACAGCCCCTCTGTGGCAATGGATTCCACAGATTCACCACTCTATGACTGAAGAAATTCTTCCTCATCTCTGTTTTAAAGGAGCGTCCCTTCACTCTGAGGTTGTGCCCTCACGTTCTAGTCTTTCCTACTAGTGGAAACATTCTCTCCACGTCCACTCTATCTCGACCTCTCAATATTCTGAGATCCTCCCATCATCCTTCTAAACTCCATCGCGTATAGACCCAGACTCCTCAACCGCTCCTACATTCCTGGAGTTAACTATCAAAAGTGATCAACAAAATAAACACTTTTGGTTTTGATGCTGCTGTGTTTTATTCTCTTGGGTCGTTCTCACCTGTGTCTCAGAGATTAGTCTCTCATTTCTGTAGACCTGGAGGAGTGCTGGCAAACCTATAGTTGAGAATATCAATTAGACCCCCCCCCCACCTCTGAAAGAATCTCAGCATGTACGCAGCAAGATCCCACAATGAGATGTCTGACTTTGTCAATCGGCTGCAGTGTTATCTGAGGAAAGAACGTTGACTGGGAATTTCAGAGAACTTCTTCTGAGTAAAGTTAAGGGATCGCCGAGGCCTAATCCAAGAGGCGACACTTTTGATAATTCAGCACTCGATTGGATTATTCCTTCCGGGGGTTTCTCATGGGGCATTTAAAGCTTAAAGCCTTCCAATTAAACCTTGAAAATGCGATGGACCCCATCTGCAAACTTGGAAAAGCAGGGTCCTATGTGTAAACTGCAAATCCAGCCAGGGAAATTTTTCTTGGATGTGCTTTTCCAGTGGATACCATTTCAAAATCTCCTCCACCATCTGTTACTACTAAATATTGACAGTCAAAGTGAGCAAATAGAGGAAATTCAGCCAGCAAAACCTCCTCTGCTGCAGTTAACTTCAGTACTCACCCTGAATACAAAACTCAATGATTAGCTGTATCTCTGCGTGCTTCCAGGTTTGTCTCCATTAACACCACAGTGAAATGCAACATAGCTCTTTCTTGAGGTATCCAACACAGAGGGAGGCCATTGGGCCCACTCTGCTCTTTAAAAGATTGACTTAGTTTATCCTACGTTCCCCCACACCACCCAGTCCTGCTGCATTCTTCCATTTGAAGTATTTCAAGCATTTCTATAGTTACCAATGTCTCTGCTCCACAGATAGTGAATAAAAGGACTTACATAATAAGACTTATAGGGGCAGCACAGTGGTTAGTACTGCTACCTCTGGGTTCAATTACTGACTTGTGTCAGTGACTGTGCAGAGTTTGCACATTCTCCCCGTGTCTGCGTGGGTTTCCTCCTGCTGCTCCACTTTTGTCTCAGAGTCTGAAAGTTAGGTGCATTGGCCATGTTAAATTCACCCTCAAAGTACCCGAACAGGCACCAGAATGTGGCAACTAGGGCACTTTCACATATTCATTGCAATATTAATGTAAGTATACTGTGGTATTGAAAGGTACTGTGCTGTAATGTTCTATGTTTCTATAGGGATTGATAGACTGGACGCACAGAGATATTTCCTCAGGTGGATGTAGTTGTCACTAGGGGGCATAACTATAAGGTTCATGGTGGGAGATATAGGAGGGATGTCCGAGGTAGATTCTTCACTCAGAGAGTGGTTGAGGTGTGGAATAGACTGCCTCCTGTGATAGTGGAGTTGGACACTTTAGGAACTTTCAAGCAGTTATTGAATAAGCATATGGAGCATTCCAGAATTATAGGGAGTGGGATAGCTTAGTCTTGGGATTGGACATAGCTCGGCACAACATTGAGGGCTGAAGGACCTGAACTGTGCTGTAATGTTCTATTTTTCAATAGTTGTGATGCAAATAAGTAATAAAAATATTTCAGAGAAACTTCACAGTGCAGAAGAGGCCACTTGGCACATGCATTCTGCACTGACTTTCTGATAGAGTATCTTGCCCAGACCCCTGCCTTATCCCCATTACCCTACACATTTCCCATGGCTAACCTCACTAACATACACCAAGGGGCAATTTAACATGACCAATCCACCTAACCTGCATGTCTTTGAACTATGGGAGGAAACCCACGCAAGCCGGGAATTGAACTCAGGTCCCTGATGCAGTGAGGCAGCAGTACTTACCACTGTGTCACCCATGAGGAATTCTAATGTAGGGGAGCACCTCAAAGCCAATCCTCCTCATTTGTATTTATGCTAAAACGCACAGTGAATTTACCATTAACAATATCAGCCAGAGCTCCACTCTCAATTGTGTTCCTCCTGGGAACACAGGAATTTCTAAATGATACAGTGATCGTGACCCTTAATCCTCATTTACTTTGTAGTATGATGTAGTCACTTGCTGTGACAATGGAGTTATTGATTACCTGCAGCAATCTCTATCAATTAGTTCTCCTCCAATGACACATTAACACCCTCAGTGCAAAGGCAATATTGTTAACAGGTGGCACTGGTGGCACCGTGGTGCCTCACAATGCCAGGGACCAGGGTTTGATTCCCCGCTTGGGTCACTGTCTGTGTGGAGTTTGCACATTCTCCTATATCAGCATGAGTATCCTCTAGGTGCTCTAGTTTCCTCCAAAGTCCAAAGATAGGCAGGTAAGCTGAATTGGCCATAATAAATTGCCCCTTAGTGTCAGGGGATTAGGGAGGTAGAGTTATAGGGATAGTGCCTGGGTGGGATTATTGTCCATGCAGGTTTGATGAGCTGAGTGGTCTATTTCTGCACTCTGCAGTTTCTATGTTGGGCTCTTTCAGTCTGTTACTGGTACCAGTGGTTACTTGCTTTTTGTCCCTATAATATTGAGAACCTGGGCTGTGTTATGTATTAATATGTTTATCTGTAATTCTGACATATCTTGGCTAACTCGCCTAACATGCCATATTCTATCTCTCAACTCAGGCCAATTTCTGAATTTATGACCAGTTCTGTCTACCTTTGGCTGATCTCTGCTGTGTTTTCAAAGCTTTCTGGATTTTGTGTTTCTCACTACTGCAATCTTCCTTCTCTCTTGGTTTAACCCGTGAAGTTTTCTTCGCATCTCACTCCCCACTGTTCGTATTGTTACCCTGTTTATTACCATTGGCTAAAGGGGGCAATGCAGCTTGGGTTGGAACAGAATGGGGATGACGTACTTAAGGCTGCAGGAAAAAACGTTTTAATCACATGCAGAGCTGGTCAAAGTGCAGAGAAGGTGCTGATGTTCCAATCAAACAATAAACATCAGTCGTGACTCATTGCTAACACTCTTGTCTCCCTGCCAATCATTTGTGGGTTCATATCCCACTTCCCAAGACTTAGCAAAACAAACTAGCCTAATGTTAGTAGAAGTGCTATCTTTTGGAAGAGATACTAAACGTGCTTTAAGTTTAAAGTTTATTTATTAGTGTCACAAGCCGGCTTACATTAACACTGCAATGACGTTACTTTGAAAATCCCCTAGTTGCCACACTCCTGTGCCTGTTTGGGGACACTGAGGGAGAACTTAGCATGGCCAATGCATTTAACCAGTACGTCTTTTGGAGGAAACCAGGGCACTCGCAGGAAACCCATGCAGACATGGGGAGAACATGCATATTCCGCACAGAAAGTTACCAAGCCAGGATCTGAACCCACAACCCCAGCATTGTGAGGTAGCCATTATGCCATCATGTCACCCAGGCAGATATTTAAGATGGAAGAGTTTTGGTAAAAAAACAGGGGGTTAACCTCTGCTCTCCTGGTCAACATTCATTCCAGTTCCACTATTACTGAAAAAAAAGCTATCTGGTCATTGGTACTCTTTGTGGGAGCTTGCTGTGCACTATTTGTCTGCAGCACGTCCCATGTTACAATATTGATTGCCCTTGATTAAGTGTTTTACTGCCTGCCAAGGGTTTTGGGATGTTCAGTAGCTGTGGACGATGCTATTTTCACAGCGATTGTGATGGTGATGTGTTAGAGAAAGCAGATTTCCCTGAGCAGTTATCCAGATGTTCCAACCAGAATTGCTCACTCAACCAGAAGCCAATTCACTCAACTAAATATCTCATCACCTCCTGTGGAGGAAAATGGCCATTTTGTCTGTGTCACAAATGTACATTTTTCAGTGTGTTATTGGTGTTTTCAGACTTTGGGAAGAGGGAGAAACTTTCTTTCAATCTCCTTCATTATAGATTTACCTGGACATTTTGTTTTACATCACCATGGTCTGTAAACTTCTCAAGTTTGTTGTGTGATTGGATTTACTTCATGAAGAAATAAACCATTTGTGACATCCCCAACCTTCCTGTCATTTGGCATTTGAACTTGGCATCTTGCTCTCATGCCCATGCGTCTGTCCTGCTACAATGTTCTAGTGAAGGTCTACGCACTTCATTTTCTGATGAAGCATTTTACAGCCTTTTGGATATTGAGTTCAACAACTTTAAACTATAAGGTCTCTCCTCCATTTTTAATCATTTCTTTCTAAATCCCCCACCCCCACAGGGCTATCATAACTTGTTTTGCTTTCATAGTCCTGACCCTTGGCCTGTTATTAATACATTCTGCTATCTTTTACTCTGCTATCAGTACCTTCTTTAATTTCTAAACTACCATTAACACTCACTTTGCCTTGTGCCTATGACATCTCCTTAGCTCCAACCTACGCCTGACCTTCAAGTCTGCTCCACTTTCTCCATCCGCCTCTCTCTAACTGTATAAACCATTACCTGCCTACCCTCTTCAACTCTGGAAGTAAATCTCGCTGAGCAGTTACCCTGATGATCCAATCAGCATTGCTCACTCAACCAAAAGCCACTGATCAAACATCTCATCACCTCTTTGTGAGAAAATGGTGGTTCTGTCTGTGTCTGAGGTTGTAAAGGCTCTGGTCAGATCCCATTTGGAGTATTCTGAGCAGTTTTGGGCTTCATACCTAAGGAGGGTTGAGCTGGCCTTGGAAAAGGTCCAGAGGAGATTCACAAGAATGATCCCTGGAATGAAGAGCTTGTCATATGAGGAGCAGTTGAGGACTCTGGGTCTGGAGGTTTGGGGGGATCTTACTGAAACTTACATGATACCGCAAGGCCTGGATAGAGTGGACATGGAAAGGATATTTCCACTAGTAGGAAAAACTAGAACCAGAGAGCACAACCTCAAGCTAAAGGCACGCTCTTTTAGAACAGAGATGAGGAGGAATTTCTTCAGCCAGAGGGTGGTGAAGCTATGGAACTCTTTATCGCAGAAGGCTGTGGAGGTCAGGTCATTGAGTGCCTTTAAGATAGAGATGAATAGGTTCTTGATTGATAAGGGCTTCAGGGAGAAAAGGCCTGAATTGAATGAGAAAAATATCAGCTATGATTGAATAGCAGAGCAAACTCGATGGGCTGCGTAGCCTAATTCTGCTCTTATATCTTATGGTCTACAAATCAGCCATTACATTTTTCAGTATGTTATTGCTGTTTTGAGAAGACGCATAAATCTTTGTTTTGGCTGCAAAACGTTAACTTTGCTTTTCTCTCTACAGATGCTGCCAGACCTGCTGAGTCATTCCATCAGTTTTTGTCTTTACCCAATCAGATGCTCTCTTTCTGAACTCTCCCATTCCTCGGGTTACTATAGGTCAATGGGTAACTCAAATGTTAAGCACTGAAAACTCAATGGCAATTTCAGTAGGTTTCAGACGTCCAAGACACCCTATTTGTGAGCAACGCCAACTGGGATAAACCTGTCAGCTCACTTATTGGGGCAGTGGGGCAGATGGTGGACCCAAGGTGATTCTCCTCTTTGATAGCTTCATTAATAACAGAAGACTCATTGGGAATGAATGGAATTTGATCTCAATGACGGACCTCAAGAAACTTGATGCAGAGCTTTACCCAGAACGCCGGAACAGTAGCTTCCAAACACATTGGCGAACATTTAACATTTGGGTCCCTCATCAAGTTCCACCGTGATTCATATTGTAGCTGTTGCCTTGTTCCATATTTCTTCCCACTCCTAAGGGGCAACACTCGCTGTTTTCGCTTTGACTGAAAATCTAATCAAAATCATTTCTTTCTCTTTTAAATCTTCCCGAGCCTGGTTACCTCATCTGCGTTGGGAGTGTGTGAACTCTGGCCAGTTTTGTGTCGCCTGCACCGTGTCGGGGTCAAAGGTCACGCAGCCAGAGGCACATTCGTTTCGTATTTGGGTCACCGTGAAATTTGACCAATTCGCAAATCGTTACCAAATGTGAATGTTTGGACCTATCGGCAGGCCGTGTCTCGGGGCTTGGCAGATCATTCTGTAGCGAAGGTGCTTCATCCAGACAGCAAGAGACACCATTTCCATTCCGTGTGCCAACTGAGTCAGACTTACATAATATGCGGAACACGCAGTAATGAAGATGGAAGTAACTGGTACTCAGCTACATTTCCACAGCTCAGAATAAAGCCAACAGGTTAAGGTGCCAACAGATTTATGTATCTGTTGGATTCTGTCAATGCTTGGCTGATGTTAAGTAGCTGTTTATGTGCCATGAGGTCAGAGAGAAGCCTTGATTCCCCAAGATCCAGCTTTCTTTCGCTGTGTAAGTCTAGGGAAGATAATTAAACCGTGGCTTCAGTCTGCCACCTGGGAGTTTGCGAGCAGATACTGTTTTTTTCATTTTTTTTCTCTTGGGCTATGACTATCATTAGCCAGGGCAGCTACAATGATGCACTTTTACAGACTTCAGAAAAGGTATTTATTAATACGTGTCTGTAGCTAGCTCCCCAACTGTCTCTGCCCAGGAGAGATCCACCCACTGGAGTGGCACGGTGGTACAGTGCTTAGCACTGCTGCCTCGCAGTGCCAGGGACCCGGGTTCGATTCTCGAGCTTGGCTCACTGTCTGTGTGGAGTTTGCACATTCTCCTCATGTCTGCGTGGGTTTCCTCCAGGTGCTCTGGTTTTATGCCACAGTCCAGCATAACATTGCCCACTTGATGTACCCCAATGCCTGATACTCAAATGCTGAGACCTTCAAATGAACTGCGTCTAGGCAGAAGCACATATGTGTGATCAGAACAACATTTCAGCAAAAGCTCCAACTGAATGATTGACCCAAATAGTTTTCAAACCCCCATTAAGTGTGAGATCATCACACAGGAAAAAGCATACTGCTCGGAGGTTTAAAAAACACTCATTGGGATATGTCTATAAGCCAATTTAATAAAACTATGACCTAGTAATTGCTGCCAGTCAGAATAAACATACAAACACTAAATGCATTCATATGTGTTTTTTTTTATTTTAAATCTCCTCCTTTAGCAGGAATGATAACCAATTTAACATAAATGGAGCTGCCAACAACACATTATTTTTATTAGTCCATGGGATGTGGACATTGATGGGCAAGATCAGCATTTATTGTCCCCTCCTCCCCGTCCTGGTGGTGGTGTGCTGCCTTCCTGAACCGTGTGGTTTACTGTTAGGAAGGGAGTTCCAGGCTTTTAATTCTGCGGTAGTGAAGGAATGTGGCCATGCCATTCCGAGTTAGGATTAAAATAGCAGGGAGTGCATTATAAAAGTCTGTGAATAAAGAAAATACTGACCTTCGGAATTCTATATGGGATGTAAGAGTGGAATTTAACATTTGCTGTGAGCATTGACACGCAGGCGACAGTAGACCGGTAGCGGTTGCACAGTGTGCATCTGAGATATTAAGTTTAACAGTGAAAGATTGTGTTTGACAAGGCTGTTTGATTTATTTGATAAAGTTGAAAGGCCCTGTGAATGAGAAAGAGGCAAAACAGGCTGCTTAACTGGAATTAAAGGAAGAATTTCGTCCACATACTTTTCAACATTCATGTCTTTAGAACAGATAAACTAAATGAAAATTTTATACAGCATATTAAATCTTTGATTTGATTTGACTTGATTTATTATTGACACGTGTGTTCGTTTTACGGTGAGAAGTATTATTTCTTGCGCACTACACAGGCAAGGCATATGGTTCATAGAGAATATAGGGGAGAAGGAAAGGAGAAAGTGCAGAATGTAGTGTTACAGTCATATCTGGGATCAAGAGAAAGATCAACTTAATACGAGGTAGGTCCATTCAAAAGTCTGATGGCAGCAGGGAAAGAGATGTCCTTGAGTCGGTTGGTAAGTGTCCTCAGACTTTTGTATCTTTTTCCTGATGAAAGAAGTTTCCTTCAGAAACATCCCTCACGTCTCACATTTCAACACTTCTTTATTGCTCTCCTTGTAAAATTGTTCAGTTGACTTTCCTTCTTACTTCTGACTTCCTACTTTTTAACAAAATGTTCCCCTTACAAAGCAAACAATCCCTTGATCTTGCCAAAGAACTTTGAAGGCCAAAGTTATTTGTTAGTTAAGAACTTATATCGCTGAAAAAAGAGGCATGTCAAAGTTTTTTACCTTGTACTCATCATGACACTTTGCAAGAATACCAACATAGCGCGAATATAGCACCATACTGTAACGAATTCTGCACATTCCCCATTCGCTAGTGAAAGAGTTCTCTCCTGAATTCTTCACTGGTTTAATTGGTGACTTTGAAAAAGATGGCCCCTAGTTTGAGATCTTGTCAGGAAAATACCCTGTATAAGGACGAGTCACTCTAGGACATAGGGGATGGTGGGTTAGTGTTGTCCAATCCCAACTTGTGTTTTCAGCTGAAGGTTTAGGGAGTCAATGTAACAGAATGATGTGACAACACAAAAAATACAGAAAGTGACCCGTTCTGCTGTAAATATTCCACTGCTTTCCACTGATTGAGTTATATCTGATATCTGTGGAAGACTGCCACAGAAAATAGTGGATTTTGTTTTAAAAATAAAAATACCTCGGTTCTAAATCACACCATTCGACATCATGCTTTCCTCAAGCACACTTCTTTGCAGAAAAAGTTACATTCTCTGAATCCCCTGGAATCAGTGTGCTGTATACGGTACAGCAATTACCAGCAGCTTAGGCTGAATTTATCACAGATCTTGTCAGCCCATGTAATCCACCTGCCCCAGGAGCCTGGGAGCAACTCGGCAACCTCTCTGGAAAGAAAGATAGAAAATGATGGCAAGAAAAGGGGAATGACAGTGAAAATGAAAGATAGAAAGAGAGAGAGAGAGAAAGAGAGATAAAGAGAGAGAAAGAAGGGAAGGAACAGGGAGATGAAGGAATGTAAAGAAAGTATGAGAGAGAAGAAAAAGGAAAATGTGAAGATTAAAAGAGAAAGAGTAAGGGAGAAAGAGAGAATGAGGGAAATAGATACATTAACAGATAACATCACACTGCAAAGTATTTACAGCAAAGAAACAGGCAATTTGAGTCAATTGGCCCATGTTGATGTTTATCTCTTCATCTTATTTCATCAGCCTGTAAAGAACCATTACTAAATCAAATAATCTGGAGCACTAAGCAAGCGTGTCTCCTTTTAGATCGCTTGGCTTGAATACTTTCAGATTTTTTTTAGTTCATTCGTGGGGCATGGGGGGCTGGTCAGCATCTATTACCCATCCCTAGTTGCCCCTTGAGAAGGTGGTGGTGAGCTGCCTTCTTCAATCGCTGCAGTCCACATGCCGTGGGTTGGCCCACAAGGGAGGGAATTCCAGGATGTTGACATAACAACTGCAAAGGAACGGCCGATATATTTCCAAGTCAGGATGGTGAGTGATCTGGAGGGGAACTTGCAGGTGGTGACGTTCTCATATACCTGCTGTCCTTCTAGATGGGAGCAGTTGTGGGTTTGGAAGGTGCTGAATCAGGATCAAAACCAAACTGGGTGTCACTGAGCAGGTTATTGCTGAGCAGGTGCTGCTTGATAGCACTCTCGATGACCCCTTCCGTCACTTTATTAATGATCGAGAGTAATTGGCCGGGTTTGATTTGTCCTGCTTTGTGTGTAAAGGACATATCTGGACAATTTTCCACGTTGTTGGGTAGATGCCAATATTGTAACAGTACTGGAAGAGCTTGGTGTGGGGGGCAGCAAGTTCTGGAGCACAAGTCTTCACTACTATTGCTGGAAAGTTATCAGGACTCATTGCTTTTGCAATATCCAGCGCCTCCAACCGTTTCTTGATATCAGATGGATATCAATTGAGATGCAGGGATGGGAGTGACAGCCCAGATGTTAAATGTTGTCCTAGATGGATTCAACAAGATCTCCTGAATCATCCCTCTTTTCCCTGTAGCTGCAGTAAATTGTTTCGAAGGTGATCTTTCAAGCTGGACATATCATGATATGAGCTTCAGCGGGTCAGAGATGCCCCTATCTTATTGGGCTGATTATGAGTTTTTCTGGAGGCACTTGAGCCAATATCAGGGTGAGTGCCTGGAGCACTTTTATGGTCACAATGTGGGATCACTAACCACAGGATAGATCCTTTCACAAATAATAAGTTATATGTAGCACATTACAATGTTTCCCCACACTTTGAGGAATAATTCTATGACGCTTCCTGCTTCACTGGAGTGTGGCTAAACAACTGCAATATGACCAACTCTGCTCACGTGTATTTCCATTGGCAACAGTGACCAGCTGCCGTGACAGAATACTATATACCATGAACTATATAGTATATTATATAGAATACTATACCCACTTTCAAACTAAGGGTTATTAACTCTCCAGGACTGGTCCAGGGTCCTCAGGGCATTGCTGCACATCACATTGTAGGAGCATTCAAAGAACGGGTGTTTTTATTTCAAGAAACCATGTGATGGAACCTTCTGGAATACCTTCAAACAGAGTTGGCAACCCACCTCCAGCCCACCACAGCGATTCCTCAGCAACTGCTCTCTGGGGCCCAGCATCCCACTCAGCCGCTGGCAATCTCCTCCCTGGACATCACCATCACGGAATGGTCACCCACACAGTCCGATTGTTTGTCATGACGGATAGAAGCCCAACTTGCAATGAGACCGTTAGGAAGATCGCAAAAGTGGAACATTAGTCCTGAGCGCCAGCGATATATAAGCTCCATCAGGAAGCAGGAATGACTCACCTGCCAATAAACTATTGATTCGGGATCTAAACTGAGTTATCCTTGCTTTACTGACAACGCCGCTTCCAGGCAGGACCACTGATTTACATTGAATGTGTTCCCCACGGTGGCACGGTGATTAGCACTGCTGCCTCACAGCACTAGGGAGCTGGGTTCGATTCCCAGCTTGGGCTCCTCTGTGGAGTCTGCACATTTTTCCACTTGGGTTTCCTCTGAGTGCTCCAGTTTCCTCCCACAATCAAAAAGACACGCTTGTTAGGTGCATTGGCCATGCTAAATTCTCCTTCAGTGTACCCGAATAGGCACCAGAATGTGGCGACTCAGGGATTTTCACAGTAACTTCGAAGCACTGTTAATGTAAGCCTAATTGTGACAATAATAAATAAAATTAAACTTGATTTATATTGAATGTGTTCCATATTTGAAATTCTGGGAACACTTACTGGCATTTTGGGACCTTACTGGATTGGGTGGCATGCCTTATGAGGATAGGTTGCGGGAGCTCGATCTTTTCCCCCTGAAGAGACGAAGGATGAGAGGTGACCTAATAGAGGTTTATAAGATGTTGAGGGGTATAGATCGGGTGGATTCTCAGAGGCTTTTTCCCAGAGCTGAAATGGTTGCTACGAGAGGACACAAGTTTAAGTGCTGGGGAGTAGGTACAGAGGAGATGTCAGGGGTAAGTTTTTCACTCAGAGGGTGGTGGGTGAGTGGAATCGGCTGCTGACAGTGGTAGTGGAGGCGAATTCATTGGGGTCTTTTAAGAGACTTCTGGATGAGTACATGGAATTTCATGGGATTGAGGTTATAGATAGGTCTGGTAAGTAGGGATAAGTTCAGCGCAACTTGTGGGCCAAAGGACCTGTTTGTGCTGTAGTTTTTCTATGTTCTATGTTCTACTCCTTAATTATATCAATTCACATTTGCAGGACCTTATAGGAGTTCAATTTCATTATGATGAGTTGGGATTTTTACTCACAGGCTTTTTTTTAAATCTTTTATCGGATGTGGGCATCACCAGAAAGGGCCAGTGTTAGTTGCCCATCCCTAATTACCCTTGAACTGAATGGTTTGCGAGGCCATTTCAGAGGGCAGTTAAGAGTCAACCACATTGCTGTGGATCTGGAGTCACAGATGTAGGCCAGACCAAGTAAGGGTGGGAGAATTCCTTCCCTAAAAGGCAGAAAATCAATGTGGTCACCATTACTGAAGCTAGTTTAATATTCCAGATTTATTAATTGAATTTTAATTTCACCGGCTGCCATGTGGGATTTGAAGCTACGTCCTCGCGTAGCCTGGGATTCTGAGTATCAGTCCAATGATGGCACAGCTTTACCACGAAAGCTTTACCAGGCACACAACTGGACATCAAGACACATATGGAGATATTTGGACAGTTGACCAAAATTTGGCCCCATGAGATCAGTTGCAGGGAGCATCATAAAGAAATAGAGAGAGAGAGAGAGAGAGAGAAAGGCTGAGATATTTTGGAAGGGAGTTCCAGAGCTTAGGCCCCAGACAGCTGAAAGCAATCCATGCTTCTGAAATCTCTCATCTATTCCTTCTTCATTTCCTGACTCAGCCAGTCGGACATTCCAATCTTCTTTCGGCTGAATCGTTCACAATCCACAACATGAGCCCATCCAACACTCATATCCTCTACAGCATGAAGCACAGACACGGAAGGAATTGACTGGATTGGGAAGGGATTTGTCAGTCCTATACATAGAATCATAGAATCCCTACAGTGCAGAAGAAGGCCATTCGACCCATCAAGTCTGAACCAACAATAATCTCACCTAGGCCCTATCCCCGGTTAGTTACCCTGCTAATCCCTCTAACCTATCATATTCTGTGATACTAAGGGTTAATTTAGCATGTTCAATCAATCTAACCCGCACATTTTTGGACTGTGGGAGGAAACCAGAGCACCCGAAGGAAACCCATGCAGAGAGGGGGAGAATGTGCAAACTCCACACAGATAGTGACCTGAGTCCAAACTTGGAGCCAGATCCCTGGAGCTGTGAGGAAGCAGTGTTAAACTCCATAGACTGATGTTTAGATGTATTTAGGCATCCCATGTCTAACTTTGCAATGTGATTCCAATGCAATTGGTTTAAAGCACACACTCTTACACACATCTATCTCTTCACAGGTGCTATGGACTGCAGAGGATTAAATCTCTCAATATACTTTGAGATACAGTTGATATGTGAGGCTGTTCAAAAATGGAAAATATTAACAGTTTCCTCCTGACCCTACCTTGACTGATTAATCTTCAATTCCTGTGTGTAAAGCAACTTGCTTTTAGCTCCTGGGGATTATGTCACTTCTTGGCCCAAGCAAAGCACATTCTTGGTAAGGGAACGGAGCTGAAAATCTTTGTGACTCCTTCATATAACTTTCCACCGAACCCTCACTCACCAATGAAGCCGGCTCTGTGAGGAAGTGGAGGTGAAGGGTCAAACATGATTAACCAAGTTAATGCACTAAAGGGGGCACAATGGTTTGATTTGATTTATTACTGTCACATGTATTAACATACAGTGAAAAGTATTGTTTCTCACACGCTATACAGACAAAGCATACCATTCATAGAGAAGGAAAGAGAGTGCAGAATGTAGTGTTACAGTCATAGTTAGGATGTAGAGAAAGATCAACTTAATGCGAGGTAGGTCCATTCAGAAGTCTGACAGCAGCAGGGAAGAAGCTGTTCTTGAGTTGGTTGATATGTGATGTCAGATTTTTGTATCTTTTTCACAATGGAAGAAGGTGGAAGAGAAAATTTCTTGGGAGCATGGTATCCCTAATTATGTTGGTTGCTTTTCCGAGACAATGGGAAAAGTAGACAGAGTCAATGGGTGGTTTGCATGATGGATTGAGCTACATCCATGACATTTTATAGTTTTTTTGCTGTCTTGGGCAGAGCAGGAGTCATACCAAGCTGTTATACAACCAGAAAGAATGCTTTCTATGGTGCATCTGTAAAAGTTGGTGAGTATAGTGGATATATCAAATTTCCTTAGTCTTAGTCTGAGAAAGTAGAGGCAATGGTGGGCTTTCTAAGCTACAGCATCGATACGTAGGGACTAGGACAGGTTGTTGTTGAGCTGGACACTTAAAAACATGAAGCTCTCAACCATTTCTACTCAGTGATCATGTAACTGGATTGTGTTCCAGCAACCTAGCCTAATGCTCTGGTGACATGGGTTCGAATCCCACTGCTACCACTGGTAAAATTTAAATTTAATTAGTTTTTTAAAAATCTAGAATACAAAACAAGCCTCATTAATAGTGATCATGAAACTGTTATCGATCGTTGTAAAGATCCACCCAGTTCGCTAATGTCCTTTAAGGAAAGAAATCTGCCATTCTTACCCAGTCTGGCCTACATTAACCCACAGCAATGTGACTCTTTAATATCACCTGAAATGTTCAGTCAAAGACAATTAGGGATTGGCAACAAATGTTGCCCTTGCGAGAGACACTCACATCCCACGAAAGGGTTAGGGGGAAAGGAATTGAATTTTACTGCTCTATTTGAAGCTGATGTTACAACCATAGACTCATAGGATTTTTACTGTGCAGAAGGACAGTTTTCAGTCCATTGAGTTTGCACCCACTCTCCAACAGAGTATCTTACCAGGCCCAACACGTGCCCTATTCCCATGCTGATCCCCCTAACCTGTAGGTCTTAGGACATTGGTATCAGAATTTTCCCGTCTTGTCCGCCACAGGAATCACAACAGGTAGTAGGGGAGAAGGGGGGTGTTGGAGAGTGAGTCTTTGCAAAGATCTATTGACCTCGGGCAGGATTTTCAGGTTTTTGGGCAAGTACAGCCAGAAAATCCTGCCCTAAGGAGCAATTTAGCACGGCTAATCCATCTAACTCACACATCTTTAGACACTAAAGCACAATTTTAGCATGGTCAATACATCTAACCCACACATCTTTGGACACTAAAGGATAATTTAACATGGCCAATCTACCTAACCTACACATCTTTGGACACTAAGTGGTAATTTAGCATGGCCAACTAATTAACCTGCACACCTTTGGGCTCTAAAAAGCAATTTAGCATGGCCAATCCACATAATTGCCCACCTTTGGGCACTAAAGAGCTATTTAGCATGGTCAATCCACCTAACCAGCACATTTTTGGACTGTTGGTTGCAAATAATTCTTGCAGCAGATGTTTATGGTTTTGTTACTCACAGAAAACTGAGGGAATCCTCAGGAATGCATTTATCACAGGAAAAAAGTGGAGGAATCCCAAAGCCAAGCCTACACTTGGAATAAGACAACCTGCAAAATCCCTGGTGTGGAATATTGTTGTATCTGCCACGATAGCTGGGGTCTCCGTAAAGCTTACTGAAAGAGGGCAAATGGTTTCACCTTCTGACAAAGGACCTTCTCGAATCAGCTGGAGAAAGACAGGAAGTAACGATATTGTCTGCAGGAAAATCAGAGTTCCAACATCTCCTGGGGTAAAGCAGAGAAGCAAAAATCGAGATTGTATCACCACTGGGAAAGGAGGGGCTGAGCACGTGGTTGAGAACAGAGATGAAAGGTCAGGAAAGAATGGATTAAGATGAAAAAGAGTCGGATGGGTGGACAACATCAGAAACTGGACAGAGGGAGGAATAAGAACGGTGCATGGAATTGCAGTGAACAGAGTGAGACACTGATGTCCCCTTTCTGAACAATCGCTAATTCTGGAATTATCGAATGGAGAAAGTTGGTTTGTTTTTTATGATTTGTAACAATTACTCAGTTTAAAAGGAGACGATCATGATATTAAATTAATCAGCTGACCCACGTAACAGAACAGCCTTTCTAAAGAGGAGGCTGTTTCCGGGTGCTCTCATACAAACTGGAGACACGAGGAGGCCATTCGGCCCTTCGAGCCTGCTCCGCCATCCATTTTCATCATGGCTGATCATCAAATTCAATATCCTGATCCCCTCGTCCCCCCATATCCCTTGATCCCTTCAGTCTCACGATATAAGAAATTAGATGTAGCTAATTTGGAGTTTAGAAGGCTGAGAGGGATCTTATAGAGGCGTATAAGATAATGAAGGGGATGGATAGGGTAGAGGTTGAGAGACTTTTCCTGCTTAGCAAAGATAGCAGGACTAGAGGGCATAGCATCAAGATTAGAGGGGGGGTGGTGTTCAGATCAGAGTTGAGGAGGAATTTCTTTACTCAAAGGGTAGTGAATCTTTGGAATTCTCTGCCCGTTGAAGTGGTGGAGGCTTCCTCGCTGAATATATTTAAGTCACGGATAGATAGGTTTTTGATTGAGGGAATTAAGGGTTACGGGGAGAAAGCAGGAAAGTGGAACTGAACCACTGCAGATCAGTCATGATCTTATTGAATGGCGGAGCAGGCTCGAGGGGTTGGATGGCCTATTTCTTATGATCTTATGTTTCTTCTTGAAATCATACAGTGTTTTGGCCTCAACTACTTTCTATGTAGTGAATTCTACACATTCACCAGTCTCTGAGTGAAGAAATTTCTTCTCATCTCAGTTCTAAAGATTTATCCTCAAACTATGACTCGCTGTTTCTGGACTCCTCATCACTGGATCATTCTTTCTGAATCTACCCTGTCTAACCTTGTTAGAATTTCATAGGTTTCTATGAGATCCTCTTTCACTCTTCTAAGCTCCAGTGAGTATAATCCTAACCAACAGACCTGCCATCCCAAGAATCAGCCTGGTAAACCCTCGCTGAGTGAGACTGAGTCACCTAATGAAGGAGCGGCACTCTGAAAGCTCATGCTACCAAATGACCCTGTTGGATTTTAACCTGATGTTGTGAGACTTCTTACTTTGCCCACCCCAGTCCAATGCCAGCATTTTCACATCATCCTTCCTCAGATAAGGATACTAAATGCACACAATGCTCCAAGTGTGGCCTCACAAATGCCCTATACAATTGCAGCAAAATATCCCTATCTCTATAATATGAAGGCCAACATACCGTTTTATAGAATCCCAGCAGTGCAGAAACAGACCATTCGGCCCATTGAATCTTAGCTACAACAATCCCAGCTACATCCTATCCCCATAACCCGACATATCTACCCTGCTAATCCCTCTAACCTACACATTCTGGGACACTAAAGGGCAATTTATCATGGCCAATACACCTAACCCGCACATCTTTGGACTGTGGAAGGAGCAGCCAGAGGAAACCCATGCAGATATGGGGAGAATGTGCAAGCTCCACACAGCCAGTGACCCGAGCCGGGAATCGAACCCAGGTCCCTGGAGCTGTGAGGCAGCAGTGCTAACTATTGTGCCACTGTGCCGCCTCTGTGCCAGCATGCCACCCTTGCCTTCTTTACTGCCTGCTGTACGTGCACACTTACTTTCAGTGACTAATGCATGACGACTCCAAGGTCTGGCTGACTGTGTCCCTCTCTCGATTATAAGACCATAAGAGAGAGGAATAGAATTGCCACTCGACCCATCGAGTCTGCTCCGCCATTCAATCATAGCTGATATTTCTATCATCCCCACTCTCCTGCCTTTCCCCCATAACTCCTGATCCTCTCATTAATTCTCCCATTCAAGTAATAACCTGCGTTCTCACCCTGGTACTGTTAGACGCAGTGTGACTCTAACCCCCCGAACCCACTCCGTCACTTTAAAACGGTTCATGGATTTAAGCTGATAAGTCGGAAAATAAATATCTCGAAAGGCTGACAGAGTAGGGAAGTTTTCCAAAGTCTCTAGTGAGTCAGCGTGATGGAGTGCTATCCCATCTCCTTCTGGCACTCAGGAAACTGTGTCTGACACCTGGTGCAAGAAGCCGCAAAACAGTAGCTGCCAATTTAGCCAGACTGCCTCAGCCTTCCCAGGAGGCCGAGAGTCCGACAGGTCACGTCCCGCGTCTGGCAGGACCTGCCTCACCTACCCCAAACTACACCCCCCACCCCCCACCAATTTCTCCGAAGAAAATCATTGCTTTCCATCCCAGTCTCATGAGCCTGCAGCCAAGGAAAACAGAAAGGGGGAGAAAAAAAACACAAAGCTGGAGTTTCTTAGGGGGAAGAGAAATTTTCTGTACTTCTTTTTAACGTGGTTTTTCTTGGCTCCTGCTCCCTGCTGCAGATTCCATCCCGATTATGGAGTTCGTCTTAGGTTTCAAGAGAGATGACAAAATGAATTGGCAACCTACTTGTGAAGTGTGAGTTTGATTCGGTCGGGCAAACTGCAAGCGCAGGCTTGCTGCACTCACTGAAAGTGAAGGTTTAAGATGTTTAAGGAAGACTTTCATTTATATAGAGCCTTTCACCAACTCAGGGTGCTTGGCAGCCAATGAAATGCTTTGGGGGGTTCAGCCAATGAAATGCATTCAAGTTTCCGTTACTGTCAAAATGTAGGAAATGTTGCAGCCAATCAGCACTCAACTTTCTCCTACAAACAATCCCTACGGTGCACAAGGAGGCCATACAGCCCATCGATTCTGCACCAACAACAATCCCACCCAGGCCCTCTTCCCGTAACCCCACATTTTTACCCTGCTAATCCCACTGACACTAAGGGGCAATTTAGCATGGCCAATCCACCTAACCCGCACATCATTGGACTGTGAGACGAAACTGGGGCACCCAGAGGAAACCCAGGCAGACATGGGGAGAATGTGCAAACTTCACACAGAACAAACCCGGGTCCTTGGCACTGTGAGGCAGCAGTGCTAACCATTGTGCTACCATGCCTCCCTGTTCAGCTATTACAACCAGATAATCTCCTTGCTACTACTGGGAATTGAAATCAAATGAATAAAGTATGTTGTTGGAAAAAAATGGCATAGAATCATCCAGAACTGCCGATCTATAGATACATCTATCAATACCCAGCTCATTCCAAGAACTAGGTGAACAGTGACTTTGCCATTTTTAGTTTTGTTGGGTAAATTTTGCAAGGAGGTATTGCATAGATTATTATTAAAATGTGAGAGGTCGGCGGGGCAGAGATGGCGTGGGAGATGGATGTGCTTTCCCATAAACATCTTATAACAAAATAGTGAATTACAAGCCTACGGATTTACCAAAGACAACACTCAGAGGATGGCCTTACCCTGCTCTCTACTGCTGGACTCACCTTGATCACCTGTGTGAACTTGGGGAGTAACATTTCTTCCCGATGTGCTCCTGTTAAAATTAAGCAATGCTCTCCCACAGGGTAAAGCCCCACACCATCAGCGCTAGCAGAGTCATTTAGCATTTAAAGGTGGACAAGAATCTGAAGGCTCCTGAATCTGAGACAAATTGGGAACTTTCTGCTTGCTTTGGGAAACCTCGCTAATTTCCTCTCTGTATTAGAATCAATAGGGGTCTGGTTCAGGTCGGAGTGATAAGCAAAGTAGTCACACTACATCTTTTCTTTCAACAGTTTGACACTGCCAGAAACTTAAACACTTCAATGTGGATATTTAAACCTTACATTGTCAACATGCTGGGAAGAGCTTTGGATTTGAGGTCGGAAACATGGAAAGGTTACAATTTGGAAGCATCAATTTGAATGGAAAACTACTCTCGATGTCCTACTTCCCGTCTACTTCTTCCTTTCTCCTCTTCCTCTCTTCTCTACTTCCACCCCCATCTCTTTTGACCCTTACCCTTCCTCTTCTATCATCCTCCCTTGTCTCCTTGGGGGGGCACAGTGGCACAGTGGTTAGCACTTCTGCTTCACAGCGCCAGGGACTCGGGTTTGATTCCCAGTTTTGGTCATTAAATGTGTGGAGTTTGCACATTCTCCCCGGGTCTGCGTGGTTTTCCTCCGGATGCTCCAGTTTCCTCCCACAGACTGAGAGACGTGCTGGTGAGATGCATTGATCCAAACAGGTGCCGGACTGTGGTGGTTAGGGGAATTTCACAATAATTTCATTGCAGTGTTAATGTAAGTCTTACTTGTGACTAATAAATTAAACTTTTCTTCCCTTTTCCACTCCCCTATTTCCGTCACCTTCCTCTCTCTCTTTCTTTTCTCTCTCTCTCCCTCCTGCTCTTCCCTCCTGTGCTTTCCATCTCCCATCTTCCCTTCCATCTCCCCTTCACCCCTCCATTCCTCTCTTCCCCCTCTCTCTCCTCTCCTCCCCATCATCCCTTCCATCTTCCACCTTCCATCTCCCCTTCTCTTTTAAAGCAAAATTTATTTATTAGTGTCACAAGGAGGCTTACATTTACACTGCAATGAAGTCACCGTGAAAAACCTCTAGTTGTCACACTCCAGCACCTGTTCGGGTACACTGAGGGAGAATTTGGCACTGTCGATGCACCTTAACCAGCACATCCTTCGGACTGTGGGGGGGAAACCGGAGCATCCGGAGGAAACTCACACAGGCACAGGGAGAACATGCAAACTCCACATAGACAGTGACCCAAGCCGGGAATCGAACCCAGGTCCCTGGCGCTGTGAGGCAGCAGTGCTAACTACTGTGCCACTGTGCCCATTCCCCTCTTCCCTCTCTCCATCCTCCTTCCCCTTTACCCTCCCTTTTTCCTCTTGCGTCTCCCTGTCCTCTTTCCCTCTGTTCCTCCCCTTCCCTCAAGCCACCCTCTCCCCTTTCCCTTTCCCCTCTCCCGTTGTCCCATTCCTCCTCCTCCTTTGCCTGTTCCCCAGCAATCTTCTCCCATTCCACCTCATTTCTCACAGCCCCCTGCTCCCGGTCCCCAAACAACTACCTGAGTAGATGAGCTGCTTACTGCGGAACGGAAGCAGTGATCCCCTCAGAGCTCTGTGAAATAGCTCATTTACAAATGGTGGGTCGCCAAGCCCAACAAGGGTCATGAGGTGAGGGAGAACCGAAGAAATAAAGAATAAAGAACATAGAACATAGAACACTACAGCACAGAACAGGCCCTTCGGCCTTCGATGTTGCGCCGACCAATATAAAAAGCAATGCCCCTCCAAACTAAACCATTCCCTTCTCTTCCATATACTTATCAACTAACCTCTTAAACGCCACCAAACTTGGCGCATCTACAACTGCTGCAGGCAGGGCATTCCACTCCCGAACCACCCTTTGGGTAAAGAACCTACCTCTGATATCCGTCCTATAACTATCACCCCTTAATTTAAAGCTGTGTCCCCTCGTGCTAGCTTTCTCCATCCTAGGAAAAAGGCTATCACTGTCCACCCTATCTAAACCTCTAATCATCTTATATGTTTCGATAAGGTCCCCTCTTAGCCGCCTCCTTTCTAACGAAAACAACCTCAAAGGGAGAAAGAGAAGCCCTTTCCTCCTGGAATTGTGTTGTTGTGTTTAGTGGACACTTACTAGAGGGATATGTTTGCACTGGGCTTGTTGACTAATAGGAATCTGTGGCATCTAGGCTATTTCCTGTGGATTGACCTGACCTGATCTCGCTGCCAACAATACAGGGATTGCAGTCTCAAAATGAAATCCACATTTATTCCGCCTGTTGCTGTCACTCAAGTACATACTTAATTAAAGCTGCCAGGTTGTTGTAACAAAACCTGACTGCTGCAAGGTCATTGATTTGACCTGACGCGCCCAAGCTCACAACTTGCCCAGATTTCGTCAGCTTGCTCTGAAAGGTCCGAAAACCTTTCCCAAGCGACCTCCACAACGCTACAAGGTGGTCCTGCAAAGTTAAGGCAGGCGGCGGAGGTGGGAGGGGGATTGTCACTTGTGGAAGACGTTGTTGTGGAAGATATTGGGCGGGATGTTACGGGCACGGCCGCCCGAGGTTCGTATGATCCCACCCCAGGCCAATGGAGAATGCTGTTCCCCTAGCTTCGCCCACTCCTGGAATCAGGGGGAGAGGGGGATATGGGGTGGGAGTTAAACTCTAGCCACTGTGTAATACATTAGTCGGGGATCGAAATTGACTGTGTGGCTTTTCATCCCATGGTCTTCGATAAAGAGCTCAATACTATTGGATATTTATACTAAGAAGGACTTTTATGGGACAACAGGATCCTGTTAAAATGACATCTCCATCCACTCTTAGGAGTGTAGAAGGCGAACAAAGATACTACTCGCTGTAGTCAAAGCAGCTATTACTAGTTAAAGTGATAGATTGTCGAGTAGTTCCCTACTCAATGGTGTTTGTTTGTGTGAGAAGTTTGCTGATAGTCCCTGGAGCTTCGGCTAAAGGGGTAAACTTGTGTCTGCTTCTCTGGGATTAATATGGGGATAGTTCTGTCAGAGACTTGCTTCTATTTTCATGCAATTCTTTTTAATAGGATCACAAAATCACAGATTACTACGATCACAGAAGAGGCCCTTCGGCCCTTCAAACCTACAGCATTGCATGAAAAGCCCTAACCTGTCCATCTAATCTCACTTGGCCCAGAACCTTGAGTGTTATGGTGTGCCAAATATTTATCTGGATACTTCTGAAAGGAAATGAGGCATCCCAACTCCACCACCCTCTCACGCAGCACATTCCAGACTGTCAACACTCTCTGGGTAAAAAAGGTTTTCCTCAAATCCCCTCTAAATCTCCCACCCCGCACTTTCAACTTGTGTCCCTTTGTAACTGACCCTTCGACCAAGGGGGACAGTTGCTCCCTATCCATCCCATCCATGCCCTTCATAATCTCGACCACCTCAATCAGGTCTCTGATCTTCTCTGCTAGGGGGAAATTATTCCAGAAATCTTTTGTTTTTTCCACGGGTTAGAGGTCCGTAAGCTGTTTGACCAGCACAGGTTCACTGACGCTCTTTAAAAAAGAGAACCTACTGCCCCAAAAGTAGCTCCAGTGCCACACTAAATTACCCTCAGGGCAACAATAATGGGTGATAAATATCTCTTGCCGATGTTGGCCACATCACATAAACGAGGTCTTTAAATTGCATGAACACACTGTCAAGCCCAGTACCGGTCTATCATATTATGAACCTTCAGTCAATACTTATATAGAATGGGCACAAACAAGCTGTTAAAACGGCCACCGTAAATCATGTGACTTATTTTTATTCATTCCTGGGACATGGGCATCGCTGGCTGGGCCAGCATTTATTGCCCATCCCTAGTTGCCCAAAGGCAGTTGAGAGTCAACTACATTGCTGTGGCTCTGGAGTCACATGTAGGTCAGACCAGGTAAGGACGGCAGATTTCCTTCCCTAAAGGATATTAGTGAACTAGATAGGTTTTTTCAACAATCAAAAATGGTTTCATGGCCATCAATACTTTCTGAATTCCTGAATTTTATGGAATTCAAATTCCACCATCCGCCATGGCGGGATTCGAGCCTGGGCTTTCAGAACATTAGCGGAGTTTGTGGATTAATAGTCTAGTGATAATATCACTAGGTTATCGTTCCCCTCCATACATTGTAATAATATTACAATTGTGATATTGGCATTGTGATAATAAAAATAGACCATTGCCTTTCCTCCTTTTTACATTGGAACTACAGACAGTATCAAGCTTCTGACGAATATCTAATCAAACGTGGACATCAGGAATAGCACTGCACAGCAATTTGTGGGATTGAACATCCCCTTGTTTAAAGATTGTAAGACTGTCTGTATAGTCTAAAGGCTCTTTTGTTTCTACTCTGGATTTCACTGACTCAACAGCTGTGTCATCAAAGATTTATTAAACCATTAAATAATGGTGAATCTTCACCGCAAGACTGGTTGTTTAGTTTCCCTACAAGCCAGAATCCATCTCAGTGGTCAATCAGATGGAGAAACTCTTCATGCACATCTTCTGAGTAATGACCAAGTTACTGTAACCACTGCAGTGGTTATGGTTCTGTGGTTTCTTTCTTTGTATCCTTTTTGCTATGGCCTTGTGCTGTTCTTTAAAAGTTCATTTACAGGATGTGGGCATTGCTGGCTGGGCCAGCATTTATTGCCCCTCCCTAACCATTCTCTGTTTAAGAGAGCAGTTGAAATTCAACCACATTGCTATAGGTCTGGAGTCACACCTAGGCCAGGCTGGGTAAGGACAGCAGATTTCCTCCCCTAAAGGACATCAATGAACCAGGTAGGTTTTCACGATAATTGGATAATCATTGCATAGTCGTCATTAGACTTTTAATTCCAGATTTCTAATGAATTGAAATTTCACCATTTGATGGGATTCGAAACCAGCTTCCCAGAGCATTACCCTGGATTGCAAGCCATGTGATAATACCACTGTGTCGTTACCGCCTCTATAAGGTAAAGCCTCCTTTCAGCCCATTTATTTGGATTTTAATTACATCACTGGTCATCCCCACACCTTTTCCAGATGTCTCCTGGCTGGGCCTCCTTTAAGGTTAAAGTAGAATAGCTTGAGTTCACTCTATTATCTCCAATAATTATCAATCTCAAGCAGGATCAGATCTCTTTAACCCCCTCTGGTTCGAGCTTTCTTGTAGTTTAAAGTCACTTAGCAAACCTGCTTGACTAAATTACCCATCATGCTTTGCGTTTTGAACCCACACTGCATTGCAGTATAATTCTTTATGTTTCTTCAGTCTGGGTCCTTCTTTTATCTCGATATTAGACATATTTCACACACACAGGGTTACACCATAACCAGCTCACACTGATTAATGTAAAAGGGGAAAGGAAACAGTTACATGGTTAAAAAATGATTGTACATTAAAAACATAAAGAGGATGTTGGCTTACAGGATGGGCCAACACCTAAAGATTGTGTCACCATGTTACATATTGGATCAAAGGAAAAATCAAACTCAGTGGTTGCTATCAACTGGCCTCCTATAATGACTTCAATCAGACCATTGACATTGGCCAATTGGAGTATGAGCTCCCTGATTAAGAAGTCAAATGATGGGCCAATCGGGGAGTCTTTGCCTCGTGTATAACTGGGCGTGTCAGTTCCTCTGGCACTCCCAAGAGTAGACTGCTGACTGCGAGCACTCTGTGTACTGTTATTAGAGTTCATAAATAAAGGGATTTTGGTGAAGGAACTTCAGCCTCTGAAGACTTATCACATCTCCCCAATGCAAGCTATACTGGTGGGCCTCAAAATGTTAACCCAATGGTCATATGATCAAAACTGGTTTCAGGGACTGAAATATTTATTACCCTGGGCCTCAACAATTCCACCCGAACTACTCTCTAAAACCTGCCTCCAAGATACCCAATAACCAAAGTATTTAATTTGTTCCAGGTATAAAGTTCACAATTAGGTGGATTGGCCATGCCCCTTAGTTTCAGAGGAATTAGCAGGGTATACATGTGGGAATAGGGACTGGGTGGGGTTGTTGTCAGTGCAGGCTTGATGGGCCAAATGACCTCCTTCTGCACTGTAGGGATTCTATGATTCTAAATTAGTGGCGAAAGAGGCCACTCAGTCCCTCGAGCTTCGTCCTCCATTCAATTTGATCATGGCTCAATTGATTGTAACCTCAATCCCACAATTCTGCTTACCCCAGGTAACCTTTCACCCCTGACCCCTTGTTAATCGAGAATCTATCTAGCCCTGTGTTAAAAATATTCAAAGACATTTCACTGTCCTTTGAGGGCAAAACTCACCATCCTCTGAGAGAAACAGTTTCTCCTCATCTCTGTCTGGAATTAGCGACCCCTTATTTTTAACAAGTGATCTTGGCCGGGACACTGGGGTGAATGCCTTTGCCCTTCTTCTCAATAATGTCATAATGTCTTTGACACTCACCCACTGGGTAGACGCAATCTCAGCCAAATGGCAGCTCCACTAACATTCCCCAAGCAACTCTGGATTTATGCATCGGAATTCTTCTGCCCTGCCCACCAGGAATTGGAGCAGGCTGGAGTGGAGAATGAAAATGCCCCCTGACCTCAGGCAGAATTTTCCAGTCTCGCTCGAGAGAGTCTGTAAAATCCCAACGATGATCTACTCACTGGTGAGGGATTTGGTTTTCTCATTCAGAAGCCTGAGTGTTACCGGTTGAGTCATAGTATTTATATAATAGAGGACCAACATGTGACCTTATGCTCTGTCAAGTTCTCGATGCCACAGGGGAACTCATGGTGAAGTGCGCTACGTATGGTTTAAAACCAGGAGCAGATTCCTTCAACAACAAACGGAAAAGCCATCATGGACACACTCAGGAGAGAGCCTTGTTTTGTTCAAGCTCTAAGTCTCGTTTAGTTTTCCAAAGGAGTCTGAGTTCCGGAGAAGAATCAAACTGGGCTCCAAACACGAACTCTGTTTCTCTCATTGCTGCAGATGCTGCCAGAACTGTTGGGCTTCTCCAGCTCTTTCTGTTTTTAGCACAGAGTTTTGAGGAATTACTCCGGCTACACGGAGTGTACAAGTATTTAATTACAGTCAACTTCCAAACCACAGACGGATGGTAAATATTTGAATCAAAGCTGGATGTAAAATCTTCATATTTCAAGATTCTACTCACCTGATGAAGGAATAGCGCTCCGAAAGCTTGTGATTCCAAACAAACCAGTTGGACTTTAACCTGGCGTTACACCTTCTCCAGTCTCTCCAAATTACTGGAGGCAAAGTTTTAAGGCTGGAAATAGTTACACTTTCAGCTAGAGATGTTCAGAATTAGAATCGCGTGATTTGTTAAACATGAACCCTTTTGTCATTTGTTATTTTCTTCCTAGCAGACTCCCTCTGCTGGTACATGTGTGTATGCTAGCTTGAAATGGGCCACATGTACATTGCAATTTTCAATGCACTACTTAGAAATCTTACACTGCAAAGATCCTGGCCTTTTTCCTAAAGTGTGACATTTATAACTCAGCATGATACACCAGTTATGGCCAATTAGAGGTTTATAAAAAATTTAGCATGACAAAGAGCATTACCTGCTGCATTACTAGGCCCCCTATAACTTCCCCTCCAAATACACAGATTATCTGATAGAGAGGGGTAGGGATGACGGAGAGGGGGAGGGAGGGAGGGGATGAGGGGAAGGCAGGGAGAGAGAGACAGAGACGGGGAAGGAGAGGGGGACAAGGAGAGGAAGGGAGGGGAAAGTGGAGAGGGAGGGGGAGAATCCCGAGCTCCATGGTCAGGTTAGAATTCCTCAGCCATGTTGTTTGTTGTCCCAGCCAGGTTTGTACAACGCCTGGGTGATCTGTGTGTTGAGTTTTATCTTCAAGAAATGGACTTACGCTGGGTTTTTGATTGTGCAGTATTAGAAACAGGAGAAAACCTGATTGGGGATAGCGGGATGCTCATTAACACCTTCACACAAGGAGTGTCTGGGGAACAGTGACATCTCAGGATAACTACTGAATGGGGTTCCTGCCAAAGAGACAACAGATCAGAACAGATTGTAAACTTCACAAACCTTCAACACAGAGTGCTCGACTTATCATGCAGAAGGCACCATAATGTCTCTCTTAATGATCAGTCCCATCCTAATGAAAAATGAAGAGAGAGAGAGGGAAGCGCTGAAAAGCCAATTAATTTGCTCTTACCGACAATCTCTGTCCTGTTGCAAACTCAGTGTGGAACTTGTTCTGACACAACAGCTCCCTCTGAGGGTAAAACCAAGATACTGCCTCCAAAACCTCCACACGACAGCTTGTCCGCTGTTGATGTGGGAGTGTTCCACCTTCACCAAGTGCTAGCACAGGCACGTTGGGTTGAGTGGCCTTGCTCTGTGCGATTTTCTGATTGCACTGAGGTGCTGCTGGAGTGACTCCAGGGTCCCTGGTTAACGGTCCCAGTGCTGGGAGTGCTCTGCCAGAGTGGTGACCTGAAATTGGATTTCTCCTACAGTTGCTAGCTCCAGGGGACGGACTGAATTAACCTGACAGGGTCCAGAAGCTTCCAGGCTGACTGCTGCCAGCCCAGGGGAGAAAGGAGGATTTTCTTCTTGCGTATTCTGCCAAGTGCAAACGCCAATGACTTATCACCTGCCAACTCTCAGCTTTGCAACTGAGCAAGGCAGCCAAAACAGGACAATAAAGGAGGAGAATTTATTCTTAGAATCTGCTTTTCGCATCATCTTTTACCCCTGTGGTCACAGTGTAGATTCTGTCCAGTCATTCCAGGCAGTGCCTGGAATAAGAATTCTAGGACATTGATGAGGCAACAGCTGGAATATTGAGTGTGGTTTTTGTCTCCACACTTAAAAATCACAGAATCTCTACAGTGGAAAAGGAAGCCATTCTGTCCCTTGTGTCTGTACCAACCACAATCCTGCTCCCCATTCCCATAATCTCATACATTTACCCTGCTAATCCCCCTGTTTAGCACGGCCAGTCCACCTAACCTGCAAACCTTGAGACAGTGGGAAGGAACCGGAGTACCCAGAGGAAACCCACGCAGACACAAGGAGAATGTGCAAACTCCACACAGCACGAATAGAACATGCAAACTCGGAACAGGCATGTGGAGGATGTAAAAATTCCACATTAGACGTGAGGAGAATGTGCAAATTCCACGCAGACAATCACTCAAGGCTGGAATGGGATCCCTGGCAGCGCTAACCACTGTACCACCATAATATTGGAAGGAGTTCAGAGAAGGTTCGCTAGATTGACTTTAATTTCTGAGGAAAGGTTGACAATTTGGAGCTGACACTCGCTGGTGTTCAGAAGAATGAGAGGCAATCTTATTGAAACCTCACAGATACTGAGGGAGCTTGAAAGAGTGGGTGCTGACAGGATGCTTCCCCCTCATGAGAGGGAATCAAGAAGTGGGGGTGGAGTTGGGTGGGGGGTTCACAGTTTCAAAGTAAAGGGTCCATCATTTATGATGGAGGTGAAGTGAAGTTTCTACTCACAAGGATTGGCCAGAGTTTGGATTTCTGTCTCTCACTCCAGAGATGCAGCCCTCTGAGATGGTTGAGCAAGCTACTCAATTCAAGGGCAACTAGAGATGGCCAATGAACGCTGGTCCAACCAGCGATGTCCATGAGTGACAAATGAGTAATAAACAGTATCCGAGGCTGAGTTCGAGGATTTTCGATCCATAAGGGAGCCGATGGTGATGGGAAGAAGTGCAAGAAAGTGGCATTAAGGCCACATCCACACCAGACATGATCAGATAGGCCAGGGCAGCAGGGTCAAGGGGCCGAATGGTCTACTCCTGTTCCTATCTCTGAAGTTCTTATGTTGTTAATTTGATGCAGAAAGCGGTGTTTCAGTCTGACTGGCTCACACTAGTCTTTCCCACTATAGTCCATCCCCCCTGTCAGTGTATCAATCTGCCCAGTGTGTGATAGAAGCCTGAACTTGCCCCAGTGTGTAGTGAGTTTGGGCGGCCTGGTGACACTGTGTGTGTGTGTGTGTGTGTGTGTGTAAGGATGGGAGGGTGGGGGATTGGTGTGTGTGTGTGTGAGTGATTGTGTGTGGCCCCTCTTGTTCTCTGCCACCCCTCTGGGTTCTCAGAATCTCCCACTTTAAGCTTTCTGAGTGGCCAAATACATTTTTCCTCAGGATTTCCTCTCTAACAGCACTCTGGATGTACCTACACTCCATGGACTGCGGCTGTTTGAGAAGGCAGCTCACTCCCACCTTCTCTGGGGCAGTTAGGGATGGGTGGCAAATCTTTACAGAACCCACATTCGTGAATAAATTAAAGAGACAATTCTCCTCTGATGTGGAGGTCAAGTTCAGTGGATTGGCCATTATTTTTACCTCAGCAGTCTGCTTAGAGTCATTAAATATTTTGCCTAAATCCTTCCAGCTGTTTTGAAACATGTGTTAAAAGGGGGCATCGATACATGGCCATACCTGATATTAGTTTACTGCAGTCACCATGTTGTCTATTGACCTTTAGTTGCACTCTTCCTTGAGTTGTCTTTCACGCACAAGTCATTGTCTGCCTCTGCTTGAAGGATGCAGCATAACAGCGGGAGCGAAGATGGTGGATCTGCTCGCCAGTGTTTCACCATCGTGTGTCTGAGCTCAGTGTGACTTGGAAAATACAATCCGGAGCTCCAGATAACGAAGCAGAAAGTTCCTCTGGATCACTGTGTTTTGCTGCAAAGTTATCGAAGGTTTTCCTCTTGCATTCATTCAGGGTGGCATGATGGTTAGCACTGCTGCCTCACAGCACCAAGGACTCTGGTTCAATTCCTGTGCTTGTGGAGTCTGCACATTCTCCCTATGTCTGCGTTGGTTTCCTCTGGGTGCTCTGGTTTCCTCCCACAGTTCAAAGATACACGGGTTAGGTTGATTGGCCATGTTAAATTGCCCCTTGGTGAAGGGAGGTTTAGAGATCAAGTTTTTGGAGTTATGCAGATAAGGTCTGGGTGGGATTGTTGTTGGTGCAGGTTAGATAGACTGAATGGCCTCCTTCCACACTGTAGGGTTTATATGATTCATTGTTCTAACAAAAGAATATCAAATTTTAAACAATCAGAATAAGTTATACTATAAATATCAATCTATAAATTGCATAATGCTTTGAGATATTGAGTATATATCATGTTTGTATTATTGTATGTATTTATATATAAAGCATAAATATCAATAATAGTTTTTATTTTATATATATATACAAATGTATAAATTGTGATGGTTTGAAATTTGGTATTCATGTCTTTGACCTGATGAGTGCAAGATGAAAAGTTTCGACTACATGGCTCTCTTTTCAACAATATTCAAGTTCTGTCCTATCAGGTGACTGTTAGCTTACTGTGTCTTCTAACAACCTAACCAGCAATTTAAGCATTTATCAGCCTTGGTTTTGTTGGTAACATTTGGCGTAACATTTGAAATTTCATGAGGTTCAAATCCCACTCCAGACACTTCAGTGCAAAGCCTCACCCTGGGTGCAAAACCAAGGGAGCACTACTTCCTTTCAGATGAAACCTTAAACTGAGAAAGGCCCACCCTATCCCCACCCCACTAGGGTCATCTGCCACATGCCTCGGGCTGTTCTTTGACACTTTGTATGTCTGCTCTGCCATTTACACATTCCATTCTCTTAATGGACCTATTAGCACCATTCTCAGCCTTTATCACCACCACTTACATTCCCTTTGTCCTTTTAGCATCCTTGTCAGTTACGCTTACCTCACACTTACAAGATAAACCTTGTCCTATTTTCGAGACTCGACATGTTGGCTCTATTCTCCCTGCACAGATACTGTCAGGCCTGCTGAGATTTTTCCAGCCAATTTCTGTTTCTGTTGCAGATTCCAACATCGGCAGTAATTTGCTTTTATTGTTTATTGACCTCGTTTGTGGGATCTTGCTGTGCACAAATTTGACTGTTGTGTTCCATGCATCGCCATAGTGACTGGTGCAAAAAGACCTCGATGGCTGTAAATTGCTTTGGGACATCTTCAGACCATGAAAAGGGTGAATGCAAATTTGAATCTTTCTCTCTTCACTTGTACCTCTGGACCAGAGGCTGGGAATTCCACGTGACACTCCAGCTCCGATGTTCCTGGCAAATACTTTTAGCTTGATGCTGAAATACAGTGTTCCTGGTATCACTGGGCATCATATTTCAAGAAGACAAGAAGATATTGGCTATAGAAGACAGAGGATAGTGGTGGAAGGGTGTTTTTCCGAATGGAAGCTGTAACTAGTGGTGTTCCGCAGGGATCAGTACTGGGACCCCTGCTGTTTGTAATACATACAAATGATTGGAAGAAAACATAGCTGGTCTGATTGCCAAGTTTGTGGATGATTCTAAGATTAGCGGATAGTGATGAAGATTGTCAGGGAATACAACAGGATATAGATAGGCTGGAAAATTGGGCGGAGAAATGGCAGATGGAATTTAATCTTGACACACGCGAAGTGATGGCAGATCCAAATCAGGCAAGAGCTATAAAATAAATGGGAGAAACATCAGGAGCAGAGACAGGCAGAGAGATCTGGGCTTGTAGGTCCACAGATCCCTAGAAGTGGCAGCACAGGTAGAAAGAGTAGTGAAGAAAGCAATAGGCATGTTTGCCTTCATTGGATGGGACATCAAGTATAAAAAGTTGATAAATTATGTTACTATTATTTAAATGTTGGTTCTGCCACATTTAGAATATTCTGTTACCTGTTACCACGCAATGATGTTTGGAGGGGCTACAGGAAAGTTTGCCTGGTATTAGCTATGAGGAGAGATTGGATAAACTGGGATTGTTCCCCCCTGGAAAGATGGAGGGGGAGAGGCAACCTGATAGAAATTCATAAATTTATGAGCGGTGTTGATAGGGTGAACAGTTGGAAGCTTTTTCCCAGGGCGAAAATGACAATGACAAGGGAGCACAAGTTCAAGATAAGGGGGGAAAAGTTCAGTGGAGATGTGTGGGGGTAGATTTTTTACACAGAGGGTGGCTGAGGCCTGGAATGCACTGCCAAGTGAGGTGCTGAGGCAAACACGTTAGCAACATTGAAGATTTATCTAGGTAGACACATGAACAGACGGGGAATAGAGGGATACAGACAATTGGTCCAGATAGAACAATGTGGTCAGCACAGCCTTGGTGGGCTGAAGGGCCTGTTCCTGTACTGTTCTTTGTCCCCTTTATTCTTTGAGAGATTTCAGAGGACATTTGGTATCTAGGATGGGGTTCTGGGGTGTGGGGGGACAGGGGGAATTGGGCTTCTGTTATGTGAAGAGACTGGAGAAACCTGGGTTATTTTCCTCGGAGCAGAGTAGGTTGTCAAAATTTTGGAAGGTTTCAATAGAGTAATAGAAACAGGATAGAAGGAGTCCATTCAGCCCATCAAGACTTCTCTGCCGTTCAATAAGATCACAGCTGATTTTTTTTTGATTCATTTATGGGACATGGGTGTCGCTGGCAACATTTATTACCCATTCCAAGATACCCAAGGGCAATTGAGAGTTTGCGCATTCTCCCCGTGCTTGCGTGGGTTTTCTCCGGGTGCTCCGATTTCCTCCCACATCCCAAAATGTGCTCTTAGGCTAATTGGCAAAACAAATTCTCCCTAAATAGTCTGAAATTTGGTTTTTAATCCATAGATCTATAAACATAGACAGGGGTCACGGGTAGAGTGGGAACATCGGGGTGGCAGCGCAGGCTCATTGGGCCGAAGGGCCTGTTTGCCGTGCTGTTTTGTTCTTTGTTCTTTGAGAGTCAACCACATTACTGTGGCTCTGGAGTCACATGTAGGCCAGACCGGATAAGGAAGGCAGATTCCCTTCCCTAAAGGACAATTAGTGAACCAGATGGGTTTTTACAACAATTAGTGACAGCTTCATGTTCACCATTACTGAGATTAGTTTACAGTTTTATGAATTGTGGGTGGGGATTTGAACCTAATTTACAGAGCATTAGTGTGTGCCTCGCAATTAGCAATCCAGTGACATCATAACTACGCCACCATCCCCTCCTGGTCTCCTAACGCCTGCAGTAACGGGCTTTGAGATATTCTGGCATTATATTGACAATAGAAAAACAAATGCAAGGTCTTCTTTCTTTAGAGAAACTCTATTATTTTAAAGGTGCTGTATAACTTCCACGGAGATTGAGGTACTAACGCCATCGCAATCTGCTGCTTAATGGAAAACCTTAGCTGTGATCCTTGGAATCCTCACAAGCTGCCAGGTTGAGTGGAGAACAATGATTCTTCAGTGCTGTGAGGGATATTTAACGGTTCGGATAATGATGGTGTAGATTTATAAACTTTCTTGGCAGATCATTCGTTTTCCAATGCTGTGCCTGGTGGGTGTTCCTGACTGCGATATATCTTGGCTTGCGTTTGAACTCTAGGCATTTCTTTTAGCATGCTCCTGTTACTTTACTACCATGGGGTTTCTTTTCCCTCTCTGTCCTTTTGTTTTTGTTAACACACTTTAGCCAAGTTCCTGCGTGTACAAAACTGAGATACAAATTGTATCTCTTCTTAAAGTGGGGAACCAATACGTCAAAATGGCATCAACAGAGCAAGGAGTCCGAACTCCCTCACCACAGAGGCAAGGCTGAATTGTCTTTATTGTTCAAATCAGAGTGTAAGCTTATCCACCCACAATCCCTACAGGGGACAAGGAGACCATTCGGCCCATTGAGATTGCACCGACTCTCTGATAGAGTGTCTCACCCAGCTTCTCTCCCTCACACCCTATCCCCGTTACCCTGAGCATATAGCATGGCCAATCCCCCTAACCCACACCGACTTTTTTATTATTATTTTGTGAGATGTGGGCTTCGCTGGCTGGCCAGCATTTATTGCCCATCTCTAGTTGCCCCTTGAGAAGGTGGTGGTGAGCTGCCTTCTTGAATCGCTGCAGTCCGCGTGCTATGGGTTGACCCACAATGCGGTTAAGGAGAGAATTCCAGAATTTTGACCCAGCGACTGCGAAGGAACAGCTGACATATTTCCAAGAGAGGGTGGTGAGTCACTTGGAGGGGAACTTGCAGGAGGTGGTGTTCCCGTTTATCTGCTGCCCTTGTTCTTCATAGATGTGGAAGGTGCTGGCTAAGGATCTTTGGTGAATTGTTGCAGTGCATCTTGTAGATGGTACACACTGCTGCTACTGAGCGTCGGTGATGGAGGGATTGAATATTTGTAGATGTGGTGCCAAACAAGCGGGCTGTTTTGTCCTGGATGCTTGCGTCGCTAAGGGACAATTTAGCATGGCTAATGCACCTAGCCAGCTAAGGCCTTTTAGCTTTGACACAGGGTCATTTGAACTCGAAATCTCAGCTCTTTTCTCTCCTTACAGATCCTGCCAAGCCTGTTGAGATTTTCGATCATTTTCTCTTTTAATTACATGAATAAGATGGGTATAGAGAGAGATATGGGCCAAACGTGGGCAATTGGGACTAGCTTAGTAGTCAAAACTGGACAGCATGGATTTGTTGGGCCCAAGGGCCTTTTCCATGTTGCAAACCTCTATTCCCCCCCTATTACTCTATGACCATCCAGTACCTATTCCTGTAACCACACATTTACCCTTCTAACCCCTTCAATTTTTGCAAGGCCAAGCAACCGAACCTACATATCTTCAGACAGAGAGGTTTAAGAAGGGAATTCCTGAGCTTACGGCCCCAGGCATCCTAAGGCTCAGCCACCAGTGGTGCAACGATGCACAAAAGGCCAAAGTCAGAGAAACGCACAGATCTCGATGGATTGCAGGGCTGGAGGATGTTCCGGTGAAGGGGCAAAATGAGATTTGAACAAGAGGTTGAGAACTTCTAACATGATGGTTCAGAGACCAACACACATCAGCGAGTGCCCTGGATGAGAGTAGGGGTATGGAAATTGTGGGGGAGTGCTGGGAGAGGGGATGAACGGGAATCACAGTAAGTTGCTATATTCATTGGATGGCAGAGTAAATTTGAAGTTGTACAATGTATGATTCTGGTTACTACAAACAGAAGGCAAAATTAGGGAAGGTTGCACTGAAGAGAATTATTTTCAGAAGAAAAAAATGGGAAATGAGGAGGAAGTGTTTCTGAGGGAAGAAGGATCAATAATTAGGTAATTGAACACAGAACAAAAAGCAACATGAGGAATGGATATCAGGGAGTGTGTTGTGACAAGCTGGAACAGTTTGAACGGGTGCTGGAAGCAGATTCATGAGGAACTTTCAAAAGGACATTGGTTAAATACTTAAAGATGAAAAAATAATGCAAGCCTATGAGGAAACAACAGGAGAGCGAGATTAATTGAGTGACTCCACAGAAGAGGCAAAATGAGCCAATTGGCCTCCTTCTGTTCTGGATCGTGACGGGGGGATTTCTCTATTACTTCTGAAACTTTAAAATAAGAAATGTTCTGGTCAGCTGAGTCATCACTGTGGGTCCAGAACCCACCTAAAAATGGACCTGACCCGAACCCTAATCCTAACCCCAACCCTAACTCAACCGTGACCCTGACTCTAACCCTAACCCTAACCCGAATGCATCCAAAGATGGGCCTGATACTAACCCTAGCCTTAATCCTAACCTTAACCCTAACCCCAATCCTAACCCTAACCCAAACCTTAAACCAAATGCTGATCCTAACCCGAACCCTAACTCTAACACTAACCCTAACCCTAATCCTAACCCGAACCCAAACCCTTATCCTAACCTGAACCCTAACCCTAACCCTAATCCTAACACTAACCCGAAGTCTAAACCTGATCGTAATCTTTACTTTAACTCTAACACTAACTCTAACCCTAACCCTAATGACCCTAACCCTAAACCTAACCTTTATCCTAACTTTTACCCTAACACTAACCCTAACGACCCTAACCCTAAACCTAACCTTTATCCTAACTTTTACCCTAACACTAACCCTAACGACCCTAACCCTAAACCTAACCTTTATCCTAACTTTTACCCTAACCCTAACCCTAACCCGAACAACCCTTCAACACGTAATTTACAACCTATCAACTTCCCTATCAGGAAACCCCAGGAATTCTCCCCCCATTGCCTACCTTTCTCCCCCCCACCACCACTAGTCCACTTACTACACCCACCCTGAAAGAAACAGGAGTCTGACTCAGCAACAGACACAAAATCTCCTCAGCAAGGAAACCCCCAAAATACTCTCCAACATATGCACCACCTTGACATCCACCCCAACCTCAGGAAACACATAAATCCTCAACCAAACAGCCCTCTCCTCCAAACACACACCACCTCAATAACCTCTTCCCCCCAACCACCTAAAATATGGCAGAACCAGACCATCATCCTGTTCTCCTTTCCCCCAACCCTTTCTCTCCCCCACACAAGTTTACTCCCAATTCACCATCATGCACAAAGACATACTAATATGAGTAGCAAAAGTATAAAAGAAAGGAAAAGGCCCAGGAGGTAAGAAGACAACAAGCTACAAGATAAGGACAAGGTATCACAGAGGCAACGAGAGTTGGACATGAGTGGAAAAAAAAGTGGAAGAGCAGGAAGAACAGAGAGATGTCGAAACCTAAATGTAACCCTAACCCTAACCCTAACCCTAACCTAACCCTAACCCTAACCTAACCCTAACCCTAACCATAACCCTAACCCTAACACTAACCCTAACACTAACCCTAACCCTAACCTAATCCTAACCCTAACCCTAACCCTAACCTAACCCTAACCCTAACCTAACACTAACCCTAACCTAACCCTGACCCTAACCATAACCCTAACCCTAACACTAACCCTAACACTAACCCTAACCTAACCCTAACCCTAACCCTAACCCTACCCATAAGCCTAACCCTAACACTAACCCTAACACTACAACCCTAACCCTAACCTAATCCTAACCCTACCCTAACCCTAACTCTAACCTAACCCTAACCCTAACCTAACCCTAACACTAACCTAACCCTAACACTAACCGAAACCCTAACCTAACCCTAACACTAACCTAACCCTACCCATAAGCCTAACCCTAACACTAATCCTAACCCTAACATAATCCTAACACTAACCTAACCCTACCCATAAGCCTAACCCTAACACTAACCCTAACCCTAACCTAGCCCTAACACTAACCCTAAACCTAACCCTAACCCTAACCCTAACCCTAACCCTAACCCTAACCCTAACCCTAACCCTAACCCTAACCCTAACACTAACCCTAACCCTAACCCTAACCCTAACCCTAACCCTAACCCTAACCCTAACCCTAACCCTAACCCTAACCCTAACCCTAACCCTAACCCTAACCCTAACCCTAACCCTAACCCTAACACTAACCCTAACCCTAACCCTAACACTAACACTAACCTAACCCGACCCATAAGCCTAACCCTAACACTAACCCTAACACTAACCCTAACCCTAACACTAACCCTAACCCGAACCCTAACCCTAACCCTAACACTAACACAAACCCTAACCTAACCCTAACACTAACCCTAACCCTAACCTAATCCTAACCCAACCTAACCCTAACCCTAACCCTAACCTAACCCTAACCCTAACACTAACCCTTACCCTAACCCTAACACTAACCTAACCCTAACCCTAACCTAACCCTAACCCTAACTAACCCTAACACTACCCTAACCCTAACTAACCCTAACACTACCCTAACCCTAACCCTAACCACTAATCCTAACCCTAAACCTAATCTAACACTAACCCTAACCTTAACCTAACCCTAACCCTAACCTAACCCTAACACTAACCCTAACCCTAACCTAACCCTAACCCTAACCCTAACCCTAACCCTAACCTACCCAACACTAACCCTAACACTACCTAACCTAACCCTAACCCTAACCCTAACACCTAACCCTAACCCTAACCCTAACCCTAACCCTAACCCTAACCCTAACCCTAACCCTAACCCTAACCCTAACCCTAACCCTAACCCTAACCCTAACCCTAACACTAACCCTAACCCTAACCCTAACCCTAACCCTAACCCTAACCCTAACCCTAACCCTAACCCTAACCCTAACCCTAACCCTAACCCTAACCCTAACCCTAACCCTAACCCTAACCCTAAACCTAACCCTAACACTAACCCTAACCCTAACACTAACCCTAACACTAACCCTAATCCTAACACTAACACTAACCCTAACCCTAACCTAACCCTACCCATAAGCCTAACCCTAACACTAACCCTAACCCTAACCTAACCCTACCCATAAGCCTAACCCTAACACTAATCCTAACCCTAACCCTAAGCCTAATGCTAACCCTAACCCAAATCCTAACCCTAACACTAACTGTAACTGTAACCCTAACCCTAACCATAATCCGAACTCTTACCCTAACTGTAACCCTAATGCTAACCCTAACCCTAACCTTAACCCTAACCCTAACCAAAACCCTGATTCTAACCTGAATGCAAATCCTAACCCTAAACCCAACCCTAAACCTAACCCTAATCCTAACCCTAACCCCAACCCTAATGCTAACCCTAATTCAAATCCTAACCCTAACCCTAACTGTAACCGCAACCTTTACCCTAACCCTAATTTTAGCTGTAACCATAACCCTAACCTTAACCCTAAATCTAATGCTAACCCACCCTAACCCTAATCCTAACCCTAACCATAACTCTAACACTAACCCTACCCCTAACCCTAACCATAACCATAATCCTAACCCAATTGCTAACCCTAACCCAAATCCTAACCCTAACTGTAACCGTAACCCTAACCATAACCCTAATTCTAACTGTAACCATAACCCTAACCTTAACCCTAACCCTAACCTTAAATCTAATGTTAACACAACCCTAACCCAAATCCTAACCCTCACCATAACCCTAACCGTAACCGTAACCCTAATCCTAATCCAAATCCTTACCCTAACCCTAACCATAACTGTGACTCTAACCCTAACTCAACCCTAGGCCTAACCCTAACCAAAACACTAACACTAACCACCCCCTCTACCCGCTCCCCCACTCCCCGGTCACTGGGAAGTCGCTTCCAGGGTTTTGGCCTCATCATCAACATCTCTGACAATCGGCACTTAAAGACTTTAAGTGATGGATTCACACTGCTGGTGACATGGATCCCCGCTGCCCACACCCCCACAACCCCAATCACCACCCCCCCCTCAAAAAAACAAACATTCCTCCCTCCGGGAAGAGGGTGCAATGATGTCAACAAACCGCCAAACCAATCATGCTCACCTCCCACTCCACCTCCTCCTCCCCCAGTCTCCGTGTTCGGCCCCATCAACTCCGAGGATCGAGTGCCCAGATCTCTGCTTCAGCCCTGCTCCTCTGAACCACATTAAGAAGCCTGACAACACCAGGTTCAAGTCCAGCCAATTTATTTAATAGTAAACTCACAAGAGGTGTTTCGACCTCTTCGTCAGGTGAATGAGGCGTTCTGGTCTTAAACAGCACAAATAATAGTACAGACTGTTTACAGATTGCTGATTAGAATGCGAATCTTTACATCTAACCTGCTATTCAAGATTTAAAGTGACTAACAATGTGAGTGGCCAGAGCACTGGGCACGGGTTAAAAGGATATGTATTGTCTCTAGACAGCACAGTAAGTGAGATTTTGCAAACCCAGACAAGTCATGGGGTTACAGATAGTGTGACATGAAACCAAGTTCCCTGTTAAGACCATCCTCATATGTGCGGAACTTGGCTATCAGTCCCTGCTCAGCGACTCTGCACTGTCATGTGTCATGAAGGTTACCTTGGAGAATGCTTACCCGAAGGTCAGAGGCCGACCTTCAGGAAGACAACAGCCTGGTGATTGTCGAGCAATGTTCATTCATCTGCTGTCGTAGCGTCTGCATGGTCTCCCCAATGTACCATGCTTTGGGACATCCTTTCCTGCAGTGTATTAGGTAGACAACATTGGCCGAGTTGCAAGTGTATGTGCTGTGTACCTGATGGATGGTGTTCTCACGTATGATGATGTCATCCGTGTTGATGATCCGGCATGTCTTGCAGAGGTTGCTGTGGCAGGGATGTGTGGTGTTGTGGGAGGGTCACTGTTCTCCTGAAGGCTGGGTAGTTGGCTGTGAACAATAATCTGTTTGAGATTGTGCGGTTATTTGAATCAAGAAGTGAGGGTGTGGGGATGGCCCTAACGAGATGTTTGTCTTCATCACTGATATGTTGAAGACTCCGAAGCAGATATTGTAGCTTCTCTGCTCCGGGGAAGTACTGGACGACAAAGGGTACTCTGTCCACTATGTCCCGTATTTGTTTTCTTAGGAGGTTGGTGCCGTTTTTCACTGTGGTGCATCGAATGATGATGTGGCGATCAATGAGTCGAGTGCCATATCCTGCTCTTATGAGGGCATCATTCAGCATCTGGAGATGTCTCTCACGATCCTCCTCATCTGAGCAGATCCTCTGTATACAGAGGGCTTGCCCATAGTAGATGGCTTCTTTAACATGTTTGGAGTGGAAGCTGGAGAAATGGAGCATTGTGAGGTTGTCTGTACGCTTGCAGTACAGTGAGGTCTGAGGTAACCGTCCTTGATGGAAATCCATGTGTCCAAGAATGCAACCAATTCCAGAGAATAGTCCATGGTGAGTCTGATGGTGGGGTGGAACTTGTTGATATCATCATATAGTTGTTTCAATGATTGTTCACCATGAGTCCAAAGGAGAAAAATGTCATCGATGTATCTAGAGTATAGCCTCGGTTGAAGGTACTGTACGGTGAAGAAGTCTTGTTCGAGCCTGTGCATGAAGATGTTGGCATATTGAGGTGTGAGTTTGGTCCCCATGGCTGTTCCGTGTGTCTGGATGAAAAACTGGTTGTTGAAAGTGAAGACATTGTGTTCCAGGATAAAGCGGATGAGTTGTAAAATTGCATCTGGAAATTGACAATTGTTGACGTTGAGGCAGTTGCAGCAATGCCATCATCGGGTGGGGGGGGAGATGTTGGTGTAGAGCGCCGAGACCTCCATTGTGATGAGGAGTGTCCCTGGTTCAACTGCTCCATGTGTTCCGTAGGAAGTCCGTAGTGTTAAGTCAAAAGCTGGGGGTTCTTTGTACGATGGGTTTTAAGATGCCCTCAACATTGGCAGAGAGGTTCTCACACAGGGTCCCATTGCCCGATACGATGGGACGGCCGGGTGTGTTCACCTTGTGTATCTTTGGGAGGCAGTAGAGATCTCCAATGCTGGGAGTACGTGGAATGAGAGCCCGGAGGGTGTTCTGAAGGTCCGGATCAAAAGTCTTGATCAGAGTGTTGAGTTGACGAGTGTGTTCTTTGGTCGGATCTGCTGGTAACTGTCTGTAGTGTTTCTCATTGTTTAGTTGCCGGTACACTTCTTCACAGTAGTCCGTTCTGTTCGGTGTGACAATGGCCCCTCCTTTATCTGCTGGTTTGATGACAACGTTGCAGTTGGTCTTGAGAGCGTGGATGGTGCTGCGTTGTGTTTGGGTGATGTTCGGGGCTGTCTTGTGAGTGCGGCTGATGAATCTGGTGTTAAACCTGGTGTTGTTAGACTTCTTATTGTGTTTACCCCACAACGCCGGCATCTCTACCTCTGAACTACCACAACTCACTGAGCTTGAGAAAGCACTTGTGTCAAAAGCCACTAGAGGGTGCCATTGTGTCACATATCCAACACTCATGGCCAATGTCTTTACCATGTCTTAATACTCTGAACTCTAACCTGAACAATAAACAGATCATAAAGAGACACAATCCCCTTTTCACACAACCAAACTCACAGCAAACTCTGAGGACAATTACAGGACAGGATTCTGGGCTTTATCTACCTATAAAGATATCGCCATATTCCACGATCAGCTGTGGGCGTTGCAAGAAAGATTTGAATTTATATTGTAGGTGGGATTTAGCGCTGGTGGGATTTTATGGTTCCACCAAGGCCAATAGATACTTGAAAGGCTCGCTGCATTCTGCAGCCTCAAGGGGGGCATTAAATTCTCCTCAATGCCCTTCATGACATCAGAACCTCCAAAAACATTTGACACTCACTGAGATGCTGTTGGAATGTAGGAAACTTGGCAGCTGATCTGTGCACAGAAAGATCCCATTAAACAGCAGCGGGTAAACGTCAAGATAACCAGCATCTCAATGCTGAGGGATTTTGTTCGGCCAGAACGCCTCAGAGGAAATTGGCTTGCCAGGAGAGTCACCGGGGTAACTCCACCAGGGCGACCTGGGGCAGAACAGGGTTAGATTATGAGGACAGGTTACCTGATCACCTGTCCCTCAATTTGAGGATGACCTCTCTTCAAGGTCACGACCTTCTTCCACGGGTCATCATGAGACTGAAGAGGCCAAATCTCAGTCCGTTGCCCTTTGGCAGGACATCCCAACAGGCAGTGGGATCCGCCATCGCTCAGTCTCACCATCCAAGTGTTTGGACTCAAAGCGTGAAGGCCTTCAATGGGAAAGTAGCCGCCATTTTGAACAGGTCACATAGATTAGGCTTGCGTGTGTAAAGTTAACCAGAGGCCGATCGGAGACGATTAAAATGATTAAAGATCAGAAGCTCATTACAACTGAGGAAGTCAGTTCAGACCATCTGGACTCATCCACCCACACAATCACCAGAAATAGGAACAAGAGTAGACCATTCGGCCCATCAACCCTGCTCCGCCTTTCAATATGATCTTGTCTCAGTCTCAAATCCACTTTCCCACCTATTCCCCAGGTCCCTGAGAGACAAAAAAATTCTCCCTATCCCAGTTTTAAATATATCCAACGATGGAGCACCCACAATCCTCTGGGGCAGAGAATTCCAAAGATTCACAACCCTTTGTATGAAGCAATTTCTTCTCATCTCTGTCCTAAACAATAGAACATAGAACATAGAACATTACAGTGCAGAACAGGCCTTTCGGCCTTCGATGTTGCGCCGACCATTATAAAAAGCAATGACCCTCCAAACTAAACCATTCCCTTCTCTTCCATAAACTTATCAACTAACCTCTTAAACGCCACCAAACTTGGCGCATCGACAACTGCCGCAGGCAGGGCATTCCACTCCCTAACCACCCTCTGGGTAAAGAACCTACCTATGATATCCGTCCTATAACTATCACCCCTTAATTTAAAGCTGTGTCCCCTCGTGCTAGCTTTCTCCATCCTAGGAAAAAAGGCTATCACTGTCCACCCTATCTAAACCTCTAATCATCTTATATGTTTCGATTAGGTCCCCTCTTAGCCGCCTCCTTTCTAACGAAAACAACCTCAAATCCCTCAGCTCTCTTCATAAGACCTGCCCTCCATACCAGGCAACATCCTGGTAAACCTCCTCTGTACCCTCTCCAATGCCTCCACATCTTTCTTATAATGTGGGGACCAGAACTGCACACAGTACTCCAAGTGCGGCCGCACTAGAGTTCTGTACAGTTGCAACATGACGTGGTTGCAACATGGCTCCGAAATTCAATCCCCCTACCAATAAAAGCTAAGACTCCTTATGCCTTCTTAACAACCTTCTCGACTTGACTGCCTACTTTCAGGGATCTATGCACATACACACCAAGATCCCTCTGTTCGTCTAGACTACTAAGAATCCTACCATTTGCCCTCTACTCTACACATTTATTATTTCTGCCAAAGTGCATTACCTCACACTTTTCCACATTAAACTCCATTTGCCACCTCTTGGCCCAGCTCTGCAACTTGTCCAAGTCTCTGCAAACTATAACACCACTCTTCACTATCTACCACTCCACCGACTTTAGTGTCATCTGCAAATTTACTAATCCATCCTTCAATACCCTCAAGCAGATCATTTATAAAAATTACAAACAGCAGGGGCCCCAAAACAGACCCCTGAGGTACACCACTTGTCACCGAACTCCACGATGAATATCTCCCATCAAACACCACCCTCTGTCTTCTATCTGCTAGCCAATTCCTAATCCAATTAGCTAAATCACCCTCTATCCCATACATATGCATTTTCTGCAGAAGTCTTCCATGGGCCACCTTATCAAACGCCTTACTAAAGTCCATATATACCACCTCAACCGCCTTACCCCCATCCACCTCCTTAGTCACTTTTTCAAAAAACTCAATGAGGTTAGTAAGGCACGACCTACCTTCACAAAACCATGCTGACTATCCCCAATCAATTCATTTCTCTCTAAATAACTATAAATCCTATCCCTAATAATTCTCTCCAATACTTTGCCACAACAGAAGTAAGACTCACTGGCCTATAATTCCCTGGAAAGTCTCTCTTCCCCTTCTTGAACAATGGGACCACATTCGCTATCCTCCAGTCTTCCGGAACTATACCCGTAACCAACGACGACCTGAAGATCAGAGCCAGAGGCTCTGCAATCGCCTCTCTTGCCTCCCAGAGAATCCTCGGGTAAATCCCGTCCGGCCCAGGGGACTTATCTAACTTCAAACCCTCAAGAATATCTAGCACATCCTCCCTATCTACTTCAATACTTTCCAGTTTGCAACCCTGTACCTCAGTGTTCTCCACAACTACATTTACATCTCCCTGCGTGAATACGAAGAGAAATATTTGTTCAGTGCCTCTCCAATCTCTTCAGGCTCCACGCACAACTTCCCACTGCTGTCTCTGACTGGCCCTAATCTTGCCCTAACCAATCTTCTATTCTTAACATATCTAAAGAAAGCTTTAGGATTCTCCTTGATCCTATCAGCCAAAGTCTTCTCGTGTCCCCTCTTAGCTCTCCTCAACTCACACTTTAGCTCCCTCCTGGCTAATCTATAGCTATCCATTGCACTAACCGAGCCTTCAAGCCTCATCCTGACATAAGCCTCTTTTTTCCTTTTAACCAGCGAATTAACTTTTTTCGTACACCATGGCTCCCTTACTCGACTATTTCCTCCTTGCCTGACAGGGATATACTTATCAAGGACTCGCAGCAGCTGCTCCTTGAATAAGCTCCACATTTCAGATGTTCCCAGTCCCTGTAGTTTCCTAGTCCAATCTACGCACCCTAATTCTCTCCTGATGGCCTCATAATTACCCTTCCCCCAGCTATAACTACAGCCCCCAGCTTCATGCCTATCCCTGTCCATCACTAAGGTGAACGTAACCGCATTGTGGTCACTATCACCAAAATGTTCACTAACTTCCAAGCCTAACACCTGGTCTGGCTCATTGCCCAGCACCAAAGCCAATGTAGCCTCACCTCTAGTTGGCCTATCTACATACTGAGTCAAAAAACCTTCCTGCACACTTTGTACAAAAACTGACCCCTCTAACGAGCTAGAGCTATAGCTATTCCAATCAGTATTAGTAAAGTTAAAGTCCCCCATAACAATTACCTTATTACTTTCACTCGACTTTGCAATCATTTCCTCTACCTCTCTAGAACTTTTAGGAGGTCTATAAAAGACTCCCAACAGGGTGACCTCTCCTCTCCTGTTTCTAATCTCAGCCCATACTACCTCAACAGACAAGTCCTCATCAAACTTTTTTTCTGTCACTGTGATACAGTCTTTGACTAATAATGCCACTCCTCCCCCACTTCTACCTCCTTCTCTACTCCGACTGAAGCATTTGAACCCCGGAACCTGCAACATCCATTCTTGTCCCTGCTCTACCCAAATCTCTGAAATGGCCACAACATCGAAGTTCCAGGTACTGGTCCAAGCTGCAAGTTCCTCCACCTTATTGCGAATACTCCTTGCGTTAAAGTATACGCATTTCAAACCATGCCCTACTCCACCCGTACGCTGCTGTGTTTTACAGCTTTCCTCTATGACCCCCCTACTCTCATCCCTCTTAGCACCCCAACTACTCAGGATCCCACCCCCCCTCTGATCACATCCCCTTATCCTGAGACTGTGCCCCCGGGTTTTAGATTCTCCAAACAGTGAAGCAATTTCTTAGTGTCCATTCCACTCCCTTCAGAATTGTGTCTCTTCCAATGTGATCACTTCTTATTCTTCTAAACACTCAGAGAATATGGACCCAATTTACTCAGCGTTTCATCATGGGACATCTCCCTCACCCAGGGACCAATCTAGTTAGCCCGTGTTGTGCTGCCTCCAATGCAAAAACATCCTTCCTAAATGTAAAGACCAAACTGTGCATAGTAGTCTAGATGTGGCCGCATAAAAACTTTGAGCAATTGCAGCAAGATCTCTTTATTCTTGAAGTCCAATCTCTACAGTAAAGGCCAACATACCATTTACCTTTTTAATTGCTTGCTGTATCTGCATACTAACTTGCTGCACTCCTTGTACGAACGCAACCAAGTTCCTTTGAACATCGACGTTGAGTTTCACGTTTTGGGTAGCAGGGTAGCACAGTGGTTAGCATTGCTACCTCTCAGTCCTGGGTTCAATTCCCAGCTTAGTTCACTGTCTGTACAGAGTTCTCTGGGTGGATTCCCTCTGAGTGCTCTGCTTCCCCCCCATGTTGCAAAAGACGTACTGTTTAAGTGCATTGGCCATGCTAAATTCCCCCTCAATGTACCTGAACAGGCATCGGAGTGTGGCAACTAGGGGATTCTTCACATTGCAGTGTTATTGTAAACCTGCTTGCAAATAATAAAATACATTTTAAATTGCTTAAAAATATTCTCTGGTTTCCTCCCAAGGTCCAAAGATGCGCAGGTTAGGGGTGATTAGACATGTTAAATTGCCCCTTAGTGTCCAAGGTCTGTAAGTTAGCGAGATAGAACATAGAACATTACAGCACAGTACAGGCCCTTCGGCCCTCGAAGTTTTGCTGAGCTATGTCCAAACCCAATATCAAGCTATCCCATTCCCTATCATTCTGGGTGATTGATCATTCTGGAGATTGGCCAGATAAATGCGTAGGGCTTTGAGGATCGGGTGATGGGTGGGACTGAGCAAGATGCTTTGTTGATGAGTTGGTGCAGGCTCGATGGGCCAAATGGCCTCCTTCTGCACTGCATGGATTCTATGATTCTAGTTATGGCCTAACTGGAAGTTCCTAAAGATTCAGCAGAACTTCTTGCCCTCAATGCCTCCACTTAAGAAACGCAAAATTCTATTTCCCTTGCTAACCACGCTGTACACTGTGCCATCTTCAAAGATCATTGCACATTTGGCACAGTGGTTTACACAGCTCAGTACCAGGGACCCAGGTTCGATTCCGAGCTTGGGTCATTATCTGTGTAGAGTTTGCACATCCTCCCCATGTCTGTGTGGGTTTCCTCCGGGTGTTCCGGTTTCCTCCCACACTCCAAAGATGTGCAGACTAGATTGATTGGCCATGCTAAATTGACCCTCACGTCAGGGGATCAGCAGGGTAAATGAGGAATACAACAATAGGGCTTGGGTGGGATCGTGGTCAGTACACATTCAATGGGCGGAATGGCTTTGTTCTGTCCTGTAGAGATTCTATGATCTATGCAACCCCAGGCCCCCATGTTTTAGCACACTCTTCAGCACAGTGACATTAAGGTTATATAATTCCTACCCATTTTGCCTCAGGTGCAGGATTCTACTCGAGCGAGACCAGAAATTCCCTCCTGAGGTTAGCAGAGATTGCCATTGTCACCCACTCCGTGGCAGGCGAAATGGTAGAGCTCCAACCATCATCTTTGCATTCCTTGTATTAAATTTCATCCATCACTCGCCTGCCCATTTGCTAACCTATCTATTGCAGGATCTAGAACAGGCATGAGTTGGTAATATACAGCTGTACTGTGTCTGATTTACACCCAGGTCTTTGATTACAATGAGATCCAGCTTCCCACAACCTGGCCTGTAATTCTAGTGGCCTCACACAAGGTGGCAGTGTAACTGCACCTGAGCCAGTAAAAAAAATGTCAATGGAAGGAACCATCCCAAATTTCCTGGGAGATTTTGGGGATGAACTTGGTAACATCGGCACAAAGTCGACAGAAGCCAGGGAAATAAACCATGCCAGCAATCTTCCACCAAAGAGATGAGAACAATCATCTGTCAAAATGTATCTCACACAAAATCCTGTGCAGCCAAACTGTACAATGGCTCCCTGAAATGTATCTGGGAAAGTCTACAAGGTCTTTCTGTCGAGTTGGATTTCTGTTCTGATCAGGATTTTGTTGATGCTTTGTGTGTGTAACATCACAAAAGGCCGTTGCTGGCGGCAGTCAGGGGGCTTTGCAATGGTTTCAATGGGCATTTGCCATCCTGGCTGCTGTGAATTAACTGCTTAAAGCTTCCTTTATCTCGGTGACTGACACCAAGCAGACACTCACACAGTGCCGTGTAGAGGAGAAACATCCTGAGGGAAATAACAGGGGACAGGAAGGAGTACAGAGGGATGGCCAAAGGCTCTGGTAACATAGAGGTGTCACAGTGGTTAGCGCTGCTGCCTCATAGCACCAGGGGACTTGGGTTCGACTCCTGGCTCGGGTCACTGTCTGTGTGGAGTTTGCACATTCTCCCCATGTCTGCGTGGGTTTCCTCCAAGTGCTCCAGTTTTCTCCCACACTGCAAAGATGTCAAGTTAAGTAGATTGGCCATGATAAATTGCTCCTATTAGTGACATTTTCCAACCACCCTCCACCTGAAACTGGAAAATCCTGCCCAAAGTCCATGGTCCGCTCCAATTCCCATTGACCTCCCATTAAGGTCTGGGGGGGTTAGCGGGGTTAATACATGGGCTTACAGTGATAGGGCCTGGGTGGGACTGCAGCCGATCCAGACTCGATGGGCCAAGTGGCCTCCTCCTTTCACTATGTGTAAAAGTTTATTTATTAGTGTCACAAGTAAGGCTTACATTAATACTGCAATGAAGTTACTGTGAAATTCCCCTGGTCGTCACACTCTGACAAGCACATCTTCTAGAAATTGGGAGGAAACTGGAGCAGCCGGAGGAAACCCACAGAGATACAGGGAGAACATGCAGACTCCAAGCGGACAGTAACCCAAGCTGGGAATTGAACCAACGTCCCATATCAACGTGTTTCAAAGTGAGAATAGAGAGAGAGTGTCCCACAAGTGTAATTCCTACAAGGAGCAGTGTGTAGAACTGAAAAATTGACCAAGTTATGAGATAAGATTGTGAATTGGTAATAAGAACGGTTAGAATGCACTGTTGCTCTGGATGTTGTCTATTAAAGTGCTGAGGGGAAGGGAGGGGTATAAGGGACAGATGACACAATATTAAGTCCAGAACGTCCCATGGGACTGCTGATTGAGTTCATTCATTACTCGGTGCAGTGCTGGGTGTCAGCTGGGGGACCCTAATTTAACTCATCGCAGTCATTGTACTCCAGGCACTGCGAGAACAGCTCACTGCAGCCACACCAGGCTTGGTTGCGATCCACCTAAACAAAGGACACGCAGCCCAGGAATATTAACCCTTCACATCCAGCCTCCATTGTACAGGCTGGCCCCAGGTCATCAGCTGAGCCTTGGAACTTGTGACACAGAGACCACAGGCAAGTGCACTGGAGACGTGGGTTCAAATCCCACCACAGCGGATGGTGAACAAAGGACAAAGAAAATTACAGCACAGGAACAGGCCCTTCAGCCCTCCAAGCCTGCACTAACCATGCTGCCTGTCTGATTTATTGGGCGGAATTCTCCAGCTGAGCTGGTCTAAAAGCCAGAAATTCCACTCGGATGTCAATGGGCCTTCACATTGTCCACAGCCTGTCCACTACAATTGTACAGGCGGACAGAATGGGAGAATCCAGCCATTATTGTCACATGTATTAACATACAGTAAAAAAAGTGTTATTTCTTGTATATACATACAAAGCACACCAACCATAGAGTACAGAGGGGAGAAGGAAAGGAGAGGGTGCGGAATGTAATGATACAGTCACAGTTAGGGTGTAGGGAAAGATTAACGTAGTGCAAGATAAGTCCATTCAAAAGTCTGTTGGCAGCAGGGAAGAGTCAGTTAGTACACGACCTCAGGCTTTTGTGTCATTTTCCTGACGGAAGAAGGTGGAAGAGAGAATGTCCGAGGTGCACGAGGTCCTTGGTTATGCTGGCTGCTTTTCCAAGGAAATGTAGACGGAGTTAATGGATGGGAGGCTGGTTTGTCTGATGGACTGGGCTTTGCTCACAACTCTTTGTATCATGTCCCTTTAGGGAAAGAAATCTGCTGTCCTTACCTGGCCTAGCCTAATCTATGACTCCAGAGACATAGCAACATGATTGATTCTGGGCAATGTGGTGGACTCCACATTAGAGATACAATCAAGGCTTGACCTTGCCTGTGACGCCCACACCCTGTGACTGAATAATTGAAGAAAACCTCTTGCATCTTGAATAAGAAGATTGGGATTGAGTCTCCAGTCAGCGAGTTGAGCACAAAATCCAGTGAGGAGGTTCTTTGCCCCTGTTAATTCTTTAAACCAGTGTTCTATAGAGTCCTGTGGCACTATTCGCTATTCAGACACAGAGCAGCAACATTATCCGGGAAAATATTTATCTCTCCACAAGTAAAGATAAAAGTCACCACAGTACCATAAGGTGATATGATTTGATTTGATTTATTATTATTAGCATACTGTGAAAAGTATTGTTTCTTTTGCGCAATGCTATTAATAGAGAAGGAAAGAAGAGAGTGCAGAATGTAATGTTACTAGGGTGTGGAGAAAGATCAACTTAATGCAAAATAGGTCCATTCAAAAGTCTGATGGCAGCAAGGAAGAAGCTGTTCTTGAGTCGGTCGGTACGTGACCTCAGACTTTGGAGCTTTTTCCCAAAGGCTGAAGGTGGAAGAGAGAATGTCTGGGACGTGTGGAGTCCTTGATTATGCTGGTTGCTTTTCCAAGGCAGTGGGAAATGTAGACAGAGTCAATGGATGGGAGGCTGGTTTATGATCCTTTTGTAGTTTCTTGTGGTGTTGGGCAGAGCAGGAGCCCATACCAAGCTGCGATACAACCAGAAAGAATGCTTTCTATGGTACGTCTGTAAAAGTTGGTGAGAGTTGTAGCTTCATCTTCTGAGAAAGTAGAGGCGTCGCCGGGCAATCTTAACAAAAGCATCGGCATTGGGGACACCAGGACAGGTTGTTGGTGAACTGGACACCTAAAACCTTGAAGCTCTTGATCCTTTGAGAGTGAGACTGACTGATATTATTTAACCACACCTTGTGCAAGGTGCAAGGTTGAGAAGATGGGGCCTTTGTGAATTACCTCAGCCAGTACAGGAACCTCACCAGAACAGGCGACCAGCTCATTATCACAGTGCTGCATGTGGAATCTTGCTGTGCACACCTTGTCTATGTATCTCCTATTTTCCCTCAATGACATACCTGTTCCAAGAGTAATTGATTGGCTATAAGATGCTTCTGGGATATCCCGAGATTGTGAACAGCGCTGCATTAATACAAGTTCTTTCCCTTTCTCTTCAATCGGAAGATGAATCAATTTCAGATCCCTTTGTTCACAGAACGTTTGACAGCTTTCTCGATGATACACGATAGTGTTACACACAACTCCATTCGCAGGCCTATCATATTGTGGCACCTTTGTAAATGTTGCTCCTCCAAACCCTAGTCCCAATTTGATCTTCAAGTTAAACATTTCGTTCTTTTCATCAGAAAGGGGCAATTCTGGTTCCTCACTTAATTAAAACTGCAATTCTCTCCTGGCGAGATTTTTATATGCAGTGCTTGGGATAGTCCCAGGGAACATGTGACATGTCCCTCTTACCCAGTCTGTGTGGAATGCAGAATTTATTCCCCACACGACACTGATTCACACCAAGGCAGTACTTTAGTATTTAAGCCTATATGATCACAATATTGCCAGGCTTACTCATCCAGCAAGACTCCTTGCTCCCTTTTCCCATTGCAGATCCAGCAGTAGCACAGTGTTATTATTACTAGGATAATAATCCAAATTCCCAGAGTAATGGTCCCAGAACCAGGTTTGAATCCCACCATGGCAGATGGTGAAATTCAAATTCAATAAAAATCTGGAATTGTGGTGACATGAAACCATTGCTGATTGTCCATAGAATTCATCTGGTTCAAATCTGCAATTTTACCTGGTCTGGTCTACGCGCAATTCTAGAAATGTAGGGTAGTAAGGTGGCATAGCAGTTAACACTGCTACTTCACAGCACCAGGGCTGCGAGTTCGATTCCTGGCTGGGGTCGCTGTCTGTGTGGAGTTTGCACATTCTTCCCGTGTCTGCGTGGGTTTTCTCCGGGTGCTCCAGTTTCCTCCCACTGTCTGAAAGAAGTGCTGGTAAGGTGCATTGGCCATGCTAAATTCTCCCTCAGTGTACCCGAACAGGCACCGGAGTGTGGCGACTAGGGATTTTGACAGTAATGTCATTGCATTGCTAATGTAAGCCTACTTGTGGCATTAATAAATGAAGTTTTACTTTAAACTTTTATGCAGTTGACTCTTAACTAGTGAGTCATTTAGTTGAAGGGAAATTGGAGATGGGCAACAAATGTTGGTCCGGTACGTGTGAGTGTGTGTGCATGCATGTGTGTGTGCGTGTGTGCATGTGTGCTTGTGTGTGCACGCATGTGTGTGGGTGTGTATATGTGTGAGTGTGTGTGCATTTGTGTATGTGTGTGTGCATGTATGCATTTGTGTGTGTGTATATGTGTGTGTGCACATGTGTGTGTGCATGTGTATGTATGTGTGTGAGTGTTCTTGTGTGTGCACGCATGTGTGTGGGTATGTGTGTGTGCGTGTATGCATTTGTGTGTGAATGTCTATGTGTATGTATGTGCATGTGTGTGTGTGTATGTTGTGTTTGCATATGCGTGTGTGTGTGTATGTATATGTGTATGTACACACTTCCAACATACATCACTACTCCTACTTCCAACAGGAATAGCAGCATCTTACGTCAGCTAAAGGAAAGAAATAAGGAAGACACATCCCACAAAACACTCGGACACTCACCGGATGGTGAACACTGATAGTAAAATTAATGGAGTGATTCACTATGTGTAGCTGGGCTTGTTACCAGTTGAGACTCAAATCATTAGCATCCTATTGCTTTCTCCACAGACACAGCTGAGGTGTGATTTTGTTCCAGATAAGTAGCAACGTGTCCAGCCCTGTGCTGCTGAGGATTGAGTCCCCAATATCCCACAGCCACTGTATTGGTCAAAATGTCTGTCCAGAAATTAGGACAGTGGAGGTAATTATTTAGTAATGAAATATATTCTATTTTCCTCATTAATAAGGTTCACAATCCCATTCGATCACGAGAGAAATTCCATCCTCAGATTTGTCTCGTCACTAAGGCTGCCTGTTTAATTCCACCTCAACAACATCATCCAACTGCACCATTGCTCCAACTCATCTCCCGCTGAAACCCTTCTTCCGGTCTCCATTACCTCAAATCACAACTATTCCAATGGACTCCTGCCACGTTCTACCCTCAATAAACCTCAGATCATCCATAACTCTGCTGCTTCCGGCTAAACTCAGGATGAGTCCCGTGCTGTCCTCTACTCACTGACTCACACTGGCTCCCAAACACAAAAGAAGAATTCTCATCCTCGTTTTCAAATCCCTCTGAGTAAATAGGGGGAGGGAGGGGAGAATGGAGTGATGGAGGCAGTGGCATCTCCTCTCTGAATCATGTTAGCCACTGGGCTAAGGCCTGGAGGTGTTTCCCCCTCAGGTTCATGGTTTTGGCTTCTTTTAAACAGAGGCAAACTCAAATGGCAAGTAACATTAGTACTACATTAGTTCCAACAAGAGAGAGTCTAATCATCGCCCTGTGATATTCAATGGCATTGCCATCATGAATCCCCGTGTCTGCGTGGATTTCCTCTGAGTGCTCCAGTTTCCTCCCACAGACAAAAAGATGTACTAGTTAGATGCATTGGCCAGGCTAAATTCTCCCGAGCAGGCACCGGAGTGTGGTGACTAGGGAACTTTCACAATAACTTCATTGCAGTGTTAATGTAAGCCTACTTGTGCCAATAATAAATAAACTTTACTTCACCAGCAGGGTATCAGGACTGTGGTGCGGCAGGGTGGGGTGGGGGGGGAGATCACTGGGAAAAGGATATCTTATCAGAAGGAAGGGTGGCACAGTGGCGTATTGCCTCACAGCGCCAGGGACATGGGTTCGACTCCTGGCTTGGGTGACTGTGCACATTCTCACTGTGTCTGTGTGGGTTTCCTCCCACAGTCCAAAGATGTGCTGGTTAGATTGATTGGCCATGTTAAATTGACCCTTAGTGTCCCAGGATGTGGAGGTTAGAGCGATTAGCAGGGCTAAGTATGTGGAGTAAGTAGTCTCACAACACCAGGTTAAAATCCAACAAGGTTTATTTGGTAGTACAAGCTTACAGAGTGCCGCTCCTTCATCATAAAGATGTGAGGTTACAGGGATAGGGCCTGGGTGGGGATTGTGGTTGGTGTAGACTCGATGGGCCTTTTTCTGGGATTCTATGATTCTATGCCACAACGTCTTAATCCCAAAGTGCTGGGATTTACACATTGCAGCATAAGTATGAGCCTACTGGTGTCTAATAAATAAACTTTAATCAAACGGCCATGAGTTGCTATGTTTTTGTCTCTCTTGAAGTTCAGTACAGGGAGGAGGGACATCAGCACGAGTGGAATCCCTCTGTTTGTTCATCTGGTGAAGGAATAATGACTTTGCCAGTTTACATCAGCAGACACACAAGTAAACAGGAGCCTTATTTCAACAAAGGCTCTTGGTGTTTGGTTCCTGTCTTAGACATCCCACTGTTTAACCAGCTGGTAACCACATCCCCAGTGTGAAGCCCTACCACAGCAACAAGCCCAACAGTCAATGCTTTACATGAATGGTGTGAAGACACAATATCTTTTTCCAGTAGTAATAGCTCCGTTCCTCAGGGAACAATACTGACATGTGCTCCTGATTCACTAAGCTACACGGGGGTCAGTGATTCTCTCGCCCCTCCCTATCTCTACACTTTCCTCTAGCCCCCACAACACTCAGCAATCTTTGATTTGAATTGGTTTGATTTATTATTGTCACATGTATTAGTGTACAGTGAAAAGTATTATTTCTTGAGCACTGTACAGGCAAAGCATACTGTTCAAAGAGAAGGAAAGGAGGCCATGCAGAATGTAGTGTTACTGTTATAGCTAGGGTGTACAGAAAGGTCAACTTAACGCAAAGTAGGTCCATTCAAAAGTCTGACAGCAGCAGGGAAGAAGCTGTTCTTGAGTCGATTGGTACGTGACCTCAGACTTTTGTATCTTTTACCCAGCGGAAGTGAGTATGTCCAGGGTGCGTGGGGTCCTTGATTACGCTGGCTGCTTTGCCGAGGCAGTGGGAAGTGTAGACAGAGTCAATGGACGGGAGACTGCTTTGAGTAATGGACTGGGCTTTGCTCACGATCCTTTGTAGTTCCTTGTGGTTATGGACAGAGCAGGAGCCCATACCAAGCTGTGAAACAAGCAGAAAGAATGCCTTCTGTGGTGCATCCGTAAAAGTTGGTGAGAGTCGTAGCTGACATGTCAAATTTCTTCAGTCCTCTGAGAAAGTAGAGGCATTGGTGGGGCTTTCTTAACTATAGTGTTGGTATGGGGGCACCAGGACAGGTTGTTGCTGATCTGGACACCTAAAAACTTGAAGCTGTCGACCCTTTCTACTACATCCCCGTTGATGTAGACAAGGGGCATGTTCTCCTTTACACTTCCTGAAATAGATGATTATCTACATCCTCCTCCAATTCCAACCATTGCAAATTCCCAGATTTTCATGGTTCACCAAGTGATGGTCATTGCCCTCGGTACCTGAGCCTTCCCCATCCTCTCCGCCTCTCTACCTCCTGATTGTAAACACTCCTTAAAACCTAGGCCTCTGGCCAAGCCCTCACCTCTGAATAAATCTATTGTGTGAAATGTCTCACTGCATTGAAAGGCACTATCTAAAGGCAAGTTGTGGAGCAAGTCCCAGCCTGGGCTCAATGGTAGCTCTTCCATCCCCGCCCAGGGTCTGGTCCACCTTCGGTGTTTGCGGTGAACACCGAGGGAAACAGAAGCTTCACGGAAGCTGTAACTGAAGCTGTCAAAATGGGCAAAGTGCGTCAGCATATCTGCTTAACAATGAAATGAAACTTTTCACATGTTAATCGGAGCAAATGAAAGAATGGTTTAATTACAGGTGTGAAAGGGCGAAGGAGAGGGGTCCGCAAGGCTATATCACAGCAATTAGACCTGACAATGGGACCTCCCTCCACCTCCAGCTCACCTCTTCAGCCCCACGCCACTGCCTCAGCAACACAGCCAACATAATTAAGGACACCACGCACCCCGGACATTCTCCCTTCCACTTTCTTCAGGCATAAAAGTCTGAGATCACATACCAGCCGACTCAAGAACGGCTTCTTCCCTGCTACCGTCAGATTTGTGAGTGGACCTACTCGCATTAAGTTGATCTTTCTCTACACTTTAGCTATGACTGTAACACTACATTCTGCACTCTCTCATTTCCTTCTCTATGAACGGTATGATTTGTCTGTATAGCACGCAAGAAACAATACTTTTCACTGTATGTTAATACATGCGGCAATAATAAATCAAATCTAACCAAATCAAAATTAAATCATTGGCCATGCTAAATTCTCCCTCAGGGTACCCGGACAGGAGCCCGAGTATGGCGACAGTAATTTCATTGCAGTGTTAACGTAAGTCTACTTGTGACTAATAAATAAATCCATTTCATATTTTCATTGTTTTGGTGGATGTTTGCATTCCTGATTTGCTGAGTAAGGTCTCGCACAATATTTGCACTCTCACCTCGGAGCTCCGAGGTCACGGGATCAAGGCTCCGTCCTAAGACACTGATTATATCATCGAGGTTGATAATTAAGTGTGACATTCAGGAAGCGTTACACTCTGTGCGATTTGACATCAATGTAAGATCACCTAGTTCTGCTTTAAAGAAAAAGGTTAAAGTTCATTCATCAGTGTCACAAGTAAGGCTCTGACCTCTAACTGGGAGGAAGCCGGAATACCTGGAGGAAACCCACGCAGACACGAGGAGAACGTACAGACATAGACCCAAGCTGGGAATCAAACCAGGGTCCCTGGCACTGTGAGGCAGCACTAACCACTGTGGCACTGTGCCGACCAAGCGTGCAATGAAAATGAAAACCAAATAATTTTGCCGCAGAGACCGTTCTTCCAGAGTTGCTCACAGATCTCTGAGGTTCAAAAGGGACTGACCAACCGTACACTAGTGCTCTGCCTCAGGTGAGGCCTTTCAGCCCTCCCAGACTAACAATCGCAAACAGACGAAACCAGTGAATAAGAAATATTAGAACAAACTGAACTGAGTGTCATGACCTGGCGATGGGGTGACGGGGAAAACATATGAACATAAGAACTAGGAGCAGGAGTCGGCCATCTGGCCCCTCAAGTCTGCTCTGCCATTCAATAAGATCATGACTGATCTTTTCATGGACTCAGCTCCACCTCCCCACCCGCTCACTATAACCCTTAATTTCTTTACTGTTCAAAAATTTATCTATCCTTGCATTCAATGAGGCAGCTCAACTCTTTCACTGGGCAGCGAATTCCACAGATTCACAACCCTTTTTGTGAAAAATTTCCTCCTCAACTCAGTCCTAAATCTGCTTGCCCCTATTTTGGGGCCTAGTTCTGGTTTCACCCCTCCCCCCAAAGTGACAACAACCTCCCTGCTTCTACCTTATCTATTCCCTTCATAATCTTAGATGTTTCTCTAAGATCTCCCCTCATTTTTCTGAATTCCAATGAGTATAGCCCCAGTCTACTCTGTGTCTCCTGATAAGACAACCCTCTCAACTCCAGAATCAACCTAGTGAGTCTCCTCTGCACCCTCTCTAGTGCCAGTATATCCTTTCTCAAGTAAGGAGACCAAAACTGTACACAGTATTCCAGATGTGGCCTCACCTTACAGCTGCAACATAATCTCACTGTTTTTAAATTCCATCCTTCTAGTCTTCTTAATTAACTGCTGCATCTACGAACCAACGCCTAGTGATTCTTGCACAAGGACACCCAGATCCCTCTGCACAGCAGCATTTTTTTCCCATTTAAATAATAGTCCATTTTTGCTGTTATTCCTACCAAAATGGATGACCTCACGGGCAGCGCAGAGGTCACACCGCAGCCGGGTCAAGGATTGGCCGATGAGGAATGACCACTTAGATGGTTGGTGCCTATGGAATCCTATCCAGGAAAACTCGGTGGAGGGGAAGAAAAGCAATTATGCTGAAGTCAGTTGAAATACGAGAGGTTGGGTGATGCCCAGGGAATGCAGAAAGTACATTTTTTATGCGGCAGACAATCCCTATTTAGGGTCCTGGCATCAGAAGCTAATAAATACACATTCTTTTTGTGAGCGTGTCATAGAATGCAATACTGCCCCGTGTGCGTGTGTGGCATCTTATTACAGAGAAACAAATTGTTCTAACTCGGCGTGTTTTGCTACTTGGCACTTGTTACCAAACTGGGCTGCTGACTTCCCACTTTATTATTCTGTGGCCGTTCATTACATTTACTGCTGCTCTTTCCGTCGGTCTAAGCAGCTCAACCCCTCTCTTCACAGAGTTGTTACAGCGCAGAAGGAAGCCATTCGGCCCATCATGTCCGTACTGGCTCTCCAAACGAACATTTGACTTAGTTCCACTCCCCTGCCACTTCCTCGTATCCCTGCACAAAGTTTGTATTCAAGTAATCAAAATAATGAGTAACTCACCTCCTGACTCTGCAAAGCCTATCTGCAAGGCACAAGTGTGAGGGAACACTCTCCACTCGCCTGGATGAGTGCAGCTCCAGCAACACTCAAGAAGCTTGACATTATCCAGGACAAAGCAGCCCTCTTGATTGGCATCATATTTACAAGCATCCGTTCCCTCCAGCACCGACGCTCAGTAGCAGCAGTGCGTACCATCTACAAGATGCACTGCAGCAATTCACCAAACACTCTCAGACAGCACCTTCTGACCACTTCCATCTAGAAGGACAAGTGCAGCAGCTACATTGGAACACCATCGCCTTCAGGTTCCCCTCCAAGTCACTCACCGTCTATATTTGGAAATATATCCCCATTCCTTTGCAGTCAGAAATCCTGGAATTCCCTCCCTAACAACATTATGGGTCAACCCATACCTCATGGACTGCAGCGATTCAAGAAGGCAGCTCATAACCACCTTCTCAAGGGCAATAAGGGAGGGGCTGATGATGGGGAGATGCCGGCGTTGGACTGGGGTAAATACAGTAAGAAGTCTCACAACACCAGGTTAAAGATTTAGAATGAATACTGGGCAGCCAGCGACACCCATGTCCCGTAAATAAATTTTTTAACAATCATCTAATGCATCAAATCATTGAATGTCTTCTAGTTTTGTTCTCTCTTGCATGGAAGTAGCTTCTCTATATTTTATTTTATTCACTTCCAAGAATCTTAAAGACTCAAGGGCAGGAGGTCCCAAGGTCAGAAAACTCCCCCACCCAAGGTCAACGGACGTTTGCATGGTGCACCCCTGTCCTCTACGATTTTCGATGCGGACATTCAGAAAAACTGCTCCAAATCTCAGTCTCTTCTTTCTGAGAGGAAAGCATCTCTTCTCGTTCATCCTGTCAACATAGCAGTTTGTGTGGATTTGGTTGCTTTATATGCTGTAAATCCAGGAACTTACAACTATCTGCAACCTGAGGAATGCTGTGGGAATCAGTTCCCTTACATTTCTTTTCTGCTTTCTTAATCAAAAACACTTGCCAACAATTTAATCCAAATAGTGACCATGGGGACGTGACCGTGGAAATTGGGGGAACACAGGGTCTAGTCTGACAGATACCAGCAGTGCTGTCCCTTGGTAGCTTTCTCCTTTCTGATCGAGGCTCAAGGGCCTGAGTTTAGGCCCCATTCCTTGAACTTGAATACAAAAATAAACCCCAATGCAATACACAGGGAGTGCTGCACTGTCAGGGGTATTATTGAATAAGACTTTAAACTAGTGATCGGCAACCTAGACTAATAGTTGGTCCAATGAGTGCTTTCAGGTTTCTAGATATCCAGATCATCAACAACCTGTCCTGGTCTCTCCGTGCTCTCGCTATAGCTAAAAAAGCCCACCAATACTTCTACTTTCTCAGGACACTAGGCAAATTTGGCACGTCTGCCACAACTCTCATCAACTTTTATAGATATTCCATAGAAAGCATTTTTTCTGGATGTATCACAGCTTGGTATGGCTCCTGCTCTGTCCAAGAACACAAGAAACTACAAAGAGTTGTGAATGAACCCCAGTTCATCAATCAAACCAGCCTCTCATCCATTAACACTGTCTACACCACCCACTGTCTTGCCAACATAATCAAGAACCGCACATTCTCAATTCCACCTCACTCCGTCAGGAAAAAGAAAATGGTGGAGGCAGGCACTCTGGAGTTATTTAAGAGATACATGGGCGCCGGGTACTCCGATTTCCTCCCACATCCCAAAGATGGGTCTTAGGCTGATTGGCAGAACAAATTCTCCCTAAATTGTCTCAAATTTGGTTTCAATCTATAAACTTAGACAGGGATGATGGGTAGAAGTGGGAACATCGGGGTGGCGGTGCAGGCTCGTTGGGCTGAAAGGCCTGTTTCCCATGCTGTTTTGTTCTTTGTTCTTTATCCAGGCGGTGGTGTTTCCGATGTCTGCTGCCCTTGTCCTTCTTGGAGGGAGATGTGTTCATAGCTTTGGAAGGTGCTGCCTAAGAAATGGGTCCCTGCAGTGTGTCTTGTAGAAGGTACTCATACTCCTACAGTGTATTAGAACATAGAACATAGAACATAGAACAATACAGCACAGAACAGGCCCTTCGGCCTTCGATGTTGTGCCGACCAAAATAAAAAGCAATGCCCCTCCAACTAACCATTCCCTTCATATACTTATCAACTAACCTCTTAAACGCCACCAAACTTGGCGCATCTACAACAGCTGCAGGCAGGGCATTCCACTCCCTAATCACTCTTGAGTAAAAACCTACCTTGATATCCGTCCTATAACTCATACCCCTTAATTTAAAGTTGTGTCCCCTCGTGCTAGCTTTTTCCATCCTAGGAAAAAGGCTATCACTGTCCATTAGTATGTCCATTGGCTATCACTGTCTATTAGTGAGGGAGTGAATATGTTCTTTCCCTTCAGTCAACGAGGCCTTCCCTGAGTGTTCAATGGGTGGCCCCCATTCAGGAAGGTAACGGACTGGTGCATATTTAGCTGGATGCTGCTCCACGGGTTGAGGGAATCTGAAGCAAGAAGCTGAGGTGAGGATTTCTCACAGAGGAAATCATTGCCTGTGAACTTACGAAACTTCATTCCGACACTGTCGAGAATCAGCACGAAAACCAGCAAGATTTAATTAAACACGGTGAGGAGGAAGATAAAGAAATGTTCAATGATGGCCAAATAGTGCTTTTAATGTGGTAAAATGTCCCAAGACAGGTCACCACATTATTTTATAATTATCAAATGATTATCAAACAACATTTCACACCAAGCCACATTGGGGGGGTGGCAACAGATTAGTCAAAGATGGTGGTTTTAAGGAGCGTCTTAAGAAGTGACTTAATTGAGACATATAAGATGATCAGATAGGGTGGATAGTGAGAGCGTTTTTGCTCAGATGGAGATGGCTAGCACAAGGGACATAGGTTTAAATTGAGGGGTGATAGATATAGGAGAGATGTCAGAGGTAGGTTCTTTACTCAGAGAGTAGTAAGGACATGGAATGCCCTGCCTGCAACAGTAGTGGACTCGTCAACATTAAGGGCAATTAAATGGATATATGTGGAAGATATTGGAATAGCGTAGGTTCGATGGGCTTTAGATTGGTTTTACAGGTCAGCGCCCCATTGAGGGTCGCAGGGCCTGTACTGCACTGTATTGTTCAATGTTCTGTCTCAAAGGAGAGGAGAGAGGTTAAGGGAGAGAATTCCAGAACTCAATTTCTTCAATCCAGCCCAGAAACATTTGATTTATTACTGTCACGTGTATTAACATACAGTAAAATGTGTTATTTCTTGCCTGCTACACAGACAGAGCATACCATTCACAGAGAAGGAAAAGAGGGAATGCAGAATGTACTGCTTCAGTCATAGCTAATGTGTAAAGAAAGATCAACTCAATGTAGGATAAGTCCATTCAAAAGTCTGATGGCAGCAGGGAAGAAGTCGGTTGGTACGCGATCATAGACTTTTTGTACTTTTTCCCAATGGAAGAAGGTGGAAGAGAGAATGTCCGGGGTGCGTGGGGTCCTTAATTATGCTGGCTGCTTTTCCGAGATAGAGGGAAATGTGGATAATGTCAATGGATGGGGGGACCAGGAGAGATTGTTGGTGATCCTGACACATAAAAACTTGAAGCTGTCGACTCTTTCTACTTTGTCTCATAGACAGCGGCGTATTCTCTTCTGCGTTCCTGAAGTCGATGACAATCACCTTCGTTTTGTTGAAGTTGAGGGACAAATTATTGTCGCCGCGCCAGTTCACCAGATTCAAAAGTTAGTTGAAAGACTCGAATAGCATGAGGGGTCACGGGCTTAGGTATAATTTGGATGCTAGAGGGAGTTTTCTCGCACAGAGGGTGGTGGGGGTATGGAATGTGCTGCCAAGTAAAGTGGTAGAGGCAGGCACTCTGGAGTTATTTAAGAAATACTTAGATGGGCACATGAACAGAATGGGAATGGAGGGGTATAGAAAACTGATTTAAAATAAGGTTCATGAGTCTTGGGAGTTCCTGGGAAGTGAGTAAATAGATGATGATATTGATGTACTTGTTTTTATCCTACAGGTGCTTTGGTCCACCTTATTGTCTAACAAGGGGCATATACGCAATGGGTCGAGAGAGGGCTTCTCTTGGATTTTTTTCAAGAGTATCCTAGTGCTTCATGTCGTTAGTGTACGTTTGACCTGGACCATTTGATGGGCAACACGACAGCTCAGTGACTATTGCTGTGCTGTGCAGCTACATGGATTTGGGCCTGTGTCTGTGGGAGTTTGCGCATTCTCCCCGTGCTTGCGTGGGTTTTCTCCGGCTGCTCCGGTTTCCTCCCACATCCCAAAGATGTGCTCTTAGGCTAATTGGCAAAACAAATTCTCCCTAAATTGTCTCAAATTTGGTTTTTAATCCATAGATCTACAAACATAGACAGGGATCACGGGTAGAGGTGGGAACATCAGGGTGCGGCACAGGCTCGTTGGGCCAAAGGGCCTATTTCCTGTGCTGTTTTGTTCTTGGTTCTTTGTAATATGCTCCCTGCTTCCAGCCAAACCCAACCAGCGGAGCTCCAAGGGATAGTGTGCCTTTAAGAGTAAACGCCCTTATTCCCTTCTGTGGTGAAAGATTTCTGGAAGCCTCCCTGAAGAAGAGAGATTGAAGGACCCGTGGGACTGGGTGTAAGGTGATCCCACCCTCACTCGTGGCTTCCAGCATGGTTTAAGTTGTTAGGCGCTGGGAGGCTGCCAAAGTGAGTGAATGATTTGGAGCGACTCGAACACTTTGAGAAGGAGGAACAGGCGATGGTGAAAATTACTTGATACTCAGTGCAAACAGTGAGTGCTGAAATACAGGGTCGTCTCTGAAAGGCATGGTTTTAATAATGCTGAAAATACTGGGACAGTGGAAGCTTACTATCCAATAACAAGTGAGAGAATGCATTTCTCCTTGGCACACATGGTGTTCAACAACGACCGCATTTATATAGCACCTTTACTACAATATCCCAAGGTGCTTCACACATGTGGATTGGTTTGATTTTATATACAAACTCCAGCATGCTATTTCTTACAAAACAAAAGCCAAACATCACGGGGGTGAACCGGTGTGTTCATAGAATCCCTACAGTGCAGAAGGAGGCCATTCGGCCCATTGAGCCTACACCAACAACCATCCCACCCAGGCTCTATTCCCATACCACCACATATTGACCCTGCGAATCTCTCTGACATCCCCCTAAAACTAAGGAGCAATTTATCATGGCCAATCAGCCAAAGTAAGAAGTCTCACAACACCAGGTTAGAGTCCAACCAGTTTATCTGATAGTAATCCCACAAGCTTTCGGAAACACTGCTCCTTCGTCCATGTGTGGAAGGTTCTGATCAGAGAAGGGCATATAAAGTCACACACAGTTTACAGAATACTGATTAGAATGTGAGTCTTTACAGCTAACCTGCTATTCAAGTCTTAAAGATGCAGACAATGTGAGTGGAGATAGCATTAGCGTGGGTTAAAGAGATGTGTATTGTCCCCAGACAGGACAGTAAGTGAGATTTTACAAGCCCAGGCAAGTCATGGGGGTTACAGATAGTGCGACATGAACCCAGGATCCCGGGTGAGACCATCCTCATGTGTGTGGAACTTGGCTCTCAGTCTCTGCTCAGCGACTGCGCTGTTGTGTGTCGTGAAGGCCACCTTGGAGAACGCTTACCCGAAGATCGACCTCTGTGATAATCTTCAACTCCACTTTCCCGCTTTATCTCCATAACTCTCAATGCCCTTACTGATTAAAAATCTGTCTATTGAAAAACGTGCAGTGTTACTGTAAGCCTACTTATGACACCAACTTGAAACTTCATGATATGGACATGCCGGCATTGGACTGAGATGGGCACAGTAAGAAGTCTCACAACACCAGGGTTAAAGTCCAACAGGTTTGTTTGAAGTCACAAACTTTCGTGGAAGTTGGGTTCGCAACCAAGGCAAAAATAAACAGAGACACAATTACAAGATCTTCCTCATCTTTCAATTTTACCTCAGAGGAACACAGTGGTACAGTGGTTAGCACTGCTGCCTCAGAGCGCCTGAGACCAGGGTTCGATTCCCAGCTTGGGTGGCTGTCTGTGTGGATTCTCCCTGTTTCTGCGTGAATGCGGAAATTGTGTGGGGTTTTGAAAACAAAGGTGAGAATTTTAAAATCGAGCTTTTGCCAGACTGGGACCCGGATGCAGGAACGGGGGGAGAGTTTGAGCTACATTTCCCAAGTACCGGCTTTGCACGCACAGAGATCACAACAACACAGCTTGTGTTTGCAAACAGGGGATGCTGCCTCAGGATTGGGAGGGGGGGAACGAGGGGATTGCGGAGGGAGGGGGGATATTTCAATCCTCACCTGTTGGACAGGAAACAGAGATGTTTATATCCCAATTTCATTTCCAATTTAACTGTCCAGGCAATGCTTTTAATAGACAGGAGGTCTATCTGAGCTTGGGAAAGGGAGGTGAACATCACACACTCCCATCCCCTTCTTTTCTCACTGGGATGGCCTTTCAACTCACGATCATAGACAAGGGGTGGACAAGAGAGAGACAGAGAGATGGCAAGGCCTGGACTACTGCCACCGCTATGGCGATCAGGAAATTCCCAGGGTGCCCTGCGTACAGCTAGCTGGTGGAAAGGCTGGGGGGGTGGAGGGTGGGAATAAGGAGTGATGGGGGAGGGGTGATGGGGGGAGAAGGGGAAGGGAGCAACGGGAAAGTGAAGGAAAAAGGGAAGGGTGAGGAAAGGGTAGGAAAGTGGGATGGGAAGGGAAGAGAAAGCATGGGCTGATGGGGAGGGGAGCAGGATTTGGGGAGAGGTTGAAATTGAGGGATACAGGGAGGAAGAGAGAAGATGAGGGGGTGGGAGAGGGGACACAGGAAAGGAAAGAATTGAGGGAATGAAGGAAGAAGTGAAGGGAAGAATGGAGGGCCGGAAGAAATCAGGGATGAAAAAAGGATTGACTTAAGTTTTTGACATCACTGTGAGAGGAATTAAAAGCAAAAGACTTCAAATGCCGGAAATCCTTCTTCCGATCTTGTGTCAAAAGGTTTCCCTCTGAGATGTTAACCTGTCCAAATCTTTTCAGAGCTGCCACGACTTCACAACACTCTCTGTTCCTTTATCAAGGGGCTACAGAGAGAAAGAACCTGATGCTACTTAACTTCAATGGCTGTTTGGAGTAACAATAGTCCCTCTCGAATTGGGATGACAGTGTAACCCAAGGATGGAAATATGAACAGGGCCAATTCCTTTGCTAATTTGCCCAGTAACTTTAAGTGATTGATGTCAGGACAAGAGCTCGTGGGGAAGTCTCACATTCCGCTCACGGCCATTGCTTTCTGCATTGATGTGCAGATAAATCAACGTGACAGGGAGTGACTGCCCTGAGGTTAGAACAGAGAGCAGTATTTATGTGTCCTGTGTCAAATTGACTCTAGACTCTGTTCTGAGATCCAGAAATATAATTCCTCTGTTGGAGCACAGTGTGTGTGATCCTCCTACGCTGCCGCACACGATAGTCCTTGCCAAGGTACAATTCTGTATGTCACTGGCATTTCCTTGAGTGTTCACCCATACCCCTTCAATTAGGATCGGTGAGCAATGCTAGTCTATGAGGTCTTGGCAACTAACAGGTTTGCTCCAATTCTGACCATTTTTGCTTAGCGCAGTGTTAGCTGGGGCTCAGTGAGTTCAACTCCAACCAAGAGACTTTGCAATGCAGCTAGCCCACTAGGGTCAACATGGTGGCACAGTGTTTAGCACCACTGCCTCACAGCACCAGGGATCCCGGTTCAATTCCCGGCTTGGATAACTGCCTGTGTGGAGTCTGCACATTCTCCCTGTGTCTGCATGGGTTTCCTCCAGATGCTCCAGTTTCCTCCCACAGTCCAAACGATGTGCTGATTAGATGCATTGGCCATGTTAAATTTTCCCTCAATGTAGCCAAACAGGCATCGTAATGTGGGGGATTTTCACAATAACTTCATTGCAGTGCTAATGTAATGCCTATCTGTGACGCTAATAAATAAACACAAGCTTAAAACCCTGTCCAAAGACACTCACCAGTATTTAAAAACAAAGGCTGGGATTTTCCACCGACCGTGATAAATGTGAAAGGCTATCTAAAATCTCATTGGCTTCAGCGGGACTGGAAGATCCAACCACCTGAAGTATCTGGAAATATGTCAGCTTGTCATAAATCTCAAACTCTTGCGCCATTTAGTGAAAGAATTACACCCACCTTCCCTAATCTAGCCCCATATATATCTCCGGTCACATTGTACCAATGTGGCAGACTCTTAGGATGGGATTTTCCAGCCCCGCCAACGAGTGGGATTTTCCAGTCCCGCTAGTGGATATTTGGACTGATCGCCCTACTTGCTGTGATGGGACCCGCAGTGCCAGAGTCAGGGAATCCTGGCCTCAGTCCCCCTGAAGTGACCAGGTCACAGTGTCACCATCTCCGGGCAACTGAGCAAACCCCCAAATCCCTCAGCCTGAGGATAGATTGAATTTAACCTGGCAATAATCTGATTCATTGGAGACATTGAAACGGACAGTAATAGTGGTGGTGCGATATGGGCTGGGGGATCTCGGGCCTAAGCTGGTTCAGGCGATTCCAGCTTCCTGTCTCCTGGTTTCAGTCACTAGGACAGTGAGGAGTCTCACAACACCAGGTAAAAGTCCAACAGGTTTATTTGGTAGCACAAGCTTTCAGAGTGTCGCTCCTTCTTCAGGTGAGTGAGGAGTTGTGTTCACAAGCAGGGCATATGTAGATACAAACTCAATTTACAAAACAATGGTTGAAATGCAAGTCTTTACAGGTAATCAAGTCTTAAAGGTACAGACAATGTGAGTGGAGAGAGGGTTCAGCACAGGTTAAAGAGAAGTGTATTGTCTCCAGACAGGACAGTTGGTGAGATTTTACAAGGCAAGTCACAAATAATTACAAATAGTGTGACTCGAACCTGAGATCCCGGTTGAGACCATCCTCGTGTGTGCGGAACTTGGCTATCAGTCTCTGCTCAGCGACTCTGCGCTGTCGAGTGTCATGAAGGCTGCTTTGGAGAACGTTTACCCAAAGATCAGAATGCCCGTGACCACTGAAATGTTCCCCAACAGGAAGCGAACATTCGTTCAGTCACCAGGAGCAGAGGCTGGGAGGATATCGAGCACAGAGCGACACTCGGCCTCCCTCCAGAAGTTAAACTGAAGGCCTTAACTTCCAGACTGCGACCTTCATGCTCGACTGTCTTTTATGAGGCTGAGGTTGTCACATGGCTCCCTATTTATTGGCCTGTCTCACCCTCGCTGGTCTCCTCTGGTTCCTGCAGGAGTGCTCAGGTTTCCCGTGGAGTTATAAATCTCCGCGACACTGCTCGATCCTGTCCCCTCTGGGGTGTGGGCTGATTCACTTTTTCCATGACTCTCTCTCTTAGTCTGAGGAAGTGACAGCTTTTGCAGTTTAAGTCGGTCATTTTGAGCCATGGGGCATCTTCACCTTGTGGCAAAGGAACTCCAGACCTGGCCGTCATCATCAAAGCCCTAGGATGCAGAACGAGGCCATTTGGCCCATCGTATCTGCACCAAATCTCCGAATGAGCACCCTACCCAGGCTCTCCCCATCCCCAGTATCCCACACATTTACCATGGCTAATCCACACATTTTGGGATACTAAAGGGCAACTTAGTATGGCCAATCCATTTGTTAAATTCGTGGCTTGGGTCGCTGTCTGTGTGGACTTTGCACAGTCTCCCCATGTCTGCGTGGGTTTCCTCCAGGTGCTCTGATTTCCTCCGACAGTCTGAAAGACATGGTGGTTAGATGCATTGACTATACTAAATTCTTCCTCAGTGTACCCGAACAGATGCCAGAATGTGGCGACTAGCAGATTTTCACTTAACTTCATTGCAGTGTTAATGTAAGCCTACTTGTGACACCAATAAATAAATTTAAAACTTAAAAGAACCTAACCCGCACATCTTTGTACAGTGGGAGGAAACTAGGGCACTTGGGAGAAACCCACGCAGACACGAAGAGAACATGCAGACTCTGCACAGACCTAAGGCCAGAATCAAACCCATGTCCCTGGTGCTGTGAGGCAACAGTGCTATTCACTGCGCCACTGTGTCGCCCTGAATTCACACTTGACCCGAAGCCTATTGTTCTGAGGGTGGTGGCCTGGGAGTGAGCAGGGGAAGATGTGGTCTGTCTGTGGAGAGTAGCACGGAGCACAGTGGTTAGCACTGCTGCTTCACAGCTCCAGGGACCTGGGTTCGATTCCCAGCTTGGGTCACTGTCTGTGTGGCATTTACACATTCTCCCTGTGTCTGTGAGGGTTTCCTCTGGGTGCTTTGGTTTCCTCCCACAGTCCAAAGATGTGTGGGTTAGATTGATAGGCCATGCTAAAATTGCCCTTTAGTGTCCCAAGAAGGTTAAAGGGGTTAGTGGTTAGGTGTGTAGGGATGCGGGGGTAGGGCCTAGGTGGCATTGTTGGTGCAGACTCAATGGCCTCTCTCTGCACTGTCTGGTTTCTATAATTCTATGAGCAGGCAAGAGTTAAACCTGACTCTGTGTCTCCTTTTCAGATACTGCGGAGAGACGAAGGCAGCATTTAAAGAGTGCAACAGCAAGCAGTTTACTGCCAGCACAGTCTCCAATGAGCAGACCCCTCCACTCACACCAGCTCCCAAAACAGAACATTTCTTTAAGAGAGAGAAGACGGAAGTCTCAGTGGGAAATGAGAACCTGAACACCAAGCTAAATTCGGAGATTTTCCACTCTCTTTCAACCAGGCATCAGGGGAATTTGCTTCATCAGAGGGATTGATACTCACTCTTTCATCAAATACCAAGTTATTGTTGTTGTATTTTCACCCCCACGCTGCTTGTTACCCTTCGGGGAATATTTGCGGGAAGGATTGCTGAGCTGATTATCAGCTCACTGAACTGTGCTGAACACTCCTTCTGTGGCCAACAAGTCCTGGTGTGGGAATTGAACCCAGAGCTTCGTGGTCCTAGGAATAGCTCCAATCGCAACCTCACAGTGTCCCAAAGTGCCTCGCAACCAATGAAGTGTCGCCACTGGGAATACCAATATGTGCACAGCAAGATTCCACAGATCTTCCCTGCTGCTATTGGACTTTTGAATGGGCCTACCTCGCATTCAGTCAATCTTTCTTTATGATTTACATTCTGCATTCTCTCCTTTCCTTCTCTACGAACAGTATGCTTTGTCTGTATAATGCTCAAGAAACAATACTTTTCACTGTGTATTTGATTTGATTTATTATTGTCATATGTATTGACATACAGTGAAAAATATTGCACGCTATGCAAACAAAGCATACCATTCCTAGAGAAGGAAAGAAGAGAGTACAGAATGTAGTGTTACAGTCGTAACTAGGGTATAGAGAAAGATCAATTTGATGCGAGGTAAGTCCATTCAAAAGTCTGACAGCAGCAGGGAATACATGCATTAATACACTAATACATGTGATAATAATAAATCAAATTAAATCACAAACAGCAACGTGAGGATATATGACCTGGGTTATTTGCATTGCAATGGGGAATGGTAGAAAGGTGAATGATAAACATTGGCTAGGATTTCAGAACAAATTCCAGTATTTTTCTTTGAAGAAACCTGTGAGATCTTACAGAATCCCTACAGTGCAGTAGGAGGCCATTCAGCCCATTGAGTCTGCACTAAGACTTCAACAGAGCATCTTACCCAAAGCCTCGCTGCAAACCACCCTATTCCCATGACCCCATCCATTTGCTAATGCCTCCAGTTTACACAACGCCTGGGACACTAACGCTGGAATTCTACTGTCCCACCCTCCACAGAATTGGAGCGGGCAAGGGGCGGACAACAAAAATATCCATTTTGGGTGGAAATTTCTGGTCTTGCTCAAGTGAGGCTGTAAAGTCCTACCCTAATGGACAACGTAGCATGGCCAATCAACCTAACCCACACATCATTGGACTGTGGGAGGAAACTGGAGCGCCCGAAGGAAACCCAGTCCAACATGGGGAGAATGCACAGATTCCACATGTGTACAGTTCTGGTCACCCTATTATAGAAAGGCTATTATTAAACTAGAAAGAGTGCAGAAAAGGTTTACTAGGATGTTACCAGGACTTGATGGTTTGAGTTATAAAGAGAGTCTGGGTAGGCTGGGACTTTTCCCTCTGGAGCAGAGAAGGCTGAGAGGTGATTTTCTAGAGGTCTATAGATCAGCTAGAAAGTCAATATCTTCTCCCAAAGGTAGGGGAGTCTAAAACTAGAGGACATAGGTTTAAGGTGAGAGGGGAGAGATACAAAAGGTTCCAGAGGGGTATTTTTTCACCCAGAAGATAGTGAGTGCCTGGAACTCACCAGAGATATTAGCAGAGGTGGATACAATTTTGTCTTTTAAAAAACATTTAGACCAGTTACATGGGTATAGAGAGATATGGGCCAAATGTGGGCAATTGGGGCTAGCTTAGGGGTTCAAAAAAAAGATTAGCATAGACAAGTTGGGCCGAAGGGCCTGTTTCCATGCTATAAATCTCTATGACTCTCTGATCGGAGAGATGCCCAACTCCAGCCTGGGTAAAGAGGTAGGTTTTAAAAAATGTCTAAAGGAGAGAAGGGAAGTGGAGAGATCGCAGGAGAAATTTTCAGATGTGGGCAGCTCTGGGCACAGCTGTCGATGGTGAGGGTTAAAAATCAATAACAGGCCTGGATGGTTACCGTTGGTTTGAATTCCCTTTGTCTGACAACTTGGGGTTGAGATAAAATTCACCTTCAGTCTCAAAGCTTGTGTGTCACCTGATCTGTGTCCATATCACAGTCAGAAGCACATTCCTAGGCATCTGCTATCCATGAACGATAATTAGCACTATTTATTTCTTGCACAATCCTGGTAATTCTATAGTGCCCTTTATTCAATTCCATCTGCCTTCAGGTTTTGCATTATCAGTTTTCTATAGTTTAATTTCGGTTCCATGGGAGACACCCACATTCCAATATGCATCTTCAGTGTTGAGCCCACAGGCTCTTGCGTGCTGACTGCTTTCACACACTTAAGGAGGTATTCTCCGTCACCCAGCACCCAGCAAACCGTCCACAGTCACCAGCTGAACCCTTCTCCCAGGAGATTGCATCCCCTGCTCCAGCTGATATCAGTCGAGTTTGTACACAGCGAGGATTGAACCAGGGAATTTGCCCACTGGGTGAATTCATACAAGAGGGAATGATAGCATGGTGACTCTCTTCATTATCTCTGCCACAACCAATGGAACCTGGGCATGGACACGGAGGGAGGGACACAATGAGGGAGGGAGGAAGGGATACAGTGATGGAGAGGGGCACAGTGAGGGAGGGAAGGATGGAGGGGGAGACACAGTGGTGGAAGGAAAGACAGAGGGAGGGAAACACGCAGTGGAGAAGGGACAGAGAAACGGAGGGATGGAAGGGAGGCAGAGGCACAGTGAGGGAGGGAAGGATGGAGGGTGCAAGGAACGCAGTGATGAAGAGATGGAGAGGGAGGGAAGGATACAGTGAAGGAGGGGGATGGAGGGACACAGTGAGGGAGGGAGAGTCACAGTGAGGGAGGGAGGGAGGGTCACAGTGAGGGAGGAAGACAGTGAGGGAGGGAGAGTCACAGTGAGGGAGGGAGGAGGAGAGGGGAGGAAGGGTCACAGTGAGGGAGGGAGGAGGAGAGGGAGGAAGGGTCACAGTGAGGGAGGGAGGAGGGGGAGGGAGGAAGGGTCACAGTGAGGGAGGGAGAGTCGCAGTGAGGGAGGGAGAGTCACAGTGAGGGAGGGAGGAGGAGGAGGGAGGAAGGGTCACAGTGACGGAGGGAGAGTCGCAGTGAGGAGGGAGAGTCGCAGTGAGGGAGGGAGGAGGAGGGGAGGAAGGGTCACGTGAGGGAGGGAGGAGGAGGGGGAGGAAGGGTCACAGTGAGGGAGGGAGAGTCACAGTGAGGGAGGGAGGAGGAGGGGGGAGGAAGGTCACAGTGAGGGAGGGAGGAGAAAGAGGGAGGAGGAGGAGGGCGGAAGGGTCACAGTGAGGGGGAGAGTCACAGTGAGGGAGAGAGAGTCGCAGTGAGGGAGAGAGAGTCGCAGTGAGGGAGAGAGAGTCACAGTGAGGGAGGGAGGAGGAGGGGGGAGAAGGGTCACAGTGAGGGAGGGAGGAGGAGGAGGGAGGAAGGGTCACAGTGAGGGAGGGAGGAGGGGAGGGAGGAAGGGTCACAGTGAGGGAGGGAGAGGGAGGGGGGGAGAAGGGGGTCACAGTCCAGTGAGGGAGGGAGGAGGAGAGGGAGGAAGGGTCACAGTGAGGGAGGGAGGAGGGAGGAGGGAGGAAGGGTCACAGTGAGGGAGGGAGGAGGAGGAGGGAGGAAGGGTCACAGTGAGGGAGGGAGGAGGAGGAGGGAGGAAGGGTCACAGTGAGGGAGGGAGGAGAGGAGGGAGGGAGAGTCACAGTGAGAGAGGGAGAGTCGCAGTGAGGGAGGGAGAGTTGCAGTGAGGGAGGGAGAGAGGAACACAGTGGGGGAGCTGGGCCCAGCCTACATTATCCATGGTCAGATTCAATAATTTAAGGAAAGTGAACATTGTCACTCGTTCACTGTCGCGGGTGATAAACGGTCACTGAGCAGATGGTCTCAGATTCAGTTGCTGGTGTTTTCTGAGCAAACTGATCCCAGCTATAGGGACAGGTGGGGACAGCAATTAGTCTCAGATAACAGAGTCAAACATCCCCTGCAGTTCAAAGACTTCCTCATTCTCCCATTTCCATTGCACAGTGAGTGACAGGCACAAAATGAAATATATTGCCCATGAAGACGAGAGCTGGAGAATTACCACCAAGTTTCACACTCTTAACTAATGGAAAATGTGAGTGTGTGTGTTAGTGTGAGTGTGAGTCTGTGTGTGAATGTGTGTCCGAGTGTATGTAAGTCTGTGTGTGTGCATGAGTTGTGTGTGTGTGTCTGTATGTGTGTATGTGTGTGTGTATGTGTGTGAGTATATGTATGTGTGTGTGAGTGTGTGTGCGAGTGTGTGTGTGTGTGTGTGTGTGTGTGTGTGTGTGTGTGTGTGTATGTGTGTGTGTGTGTGTATGTGTGTGTGTGAGTGTGTGTATGTGTAGAGAGAGTGTGAGTGTGTGTGTGGTATGTGTGCATGTGTGTGATGTGTATATGTGTGTGTGTGTGAGAGTATATGTGTGTGTGTGTGTGCGTGTGTGTGTGTGTGTGTATGAGTTGTGTGTGTGAGTGTATGTGTGAGAGAGTGTGTGTATGTGTGTATGTGTATGAGGGTGTGTGTGTATGAGAGTGGTTGTGTATAGAGTGTGAGTGTGTGTGTGTGTGTGTATGAGAGTGTGTGTGTGTATGAGAGTGTGTGTGTGTATGAGAGTGTATGTGAGTGTGTGTGTGTATGAGAGTGTGTGTGTGTGTGTATGAGAGTGTGTATGTGTGTGTATGAGAGTGTGAGTGTGTGTGTATGAGAGTGTGTGTGTGTATGAGAGTGTGAGTGTGTGTGGTGGTGTGTGTGTGTGTGTTGAGTGTGTGTGTGGTGTGTGTGTGTGTGTGTGTGTGTGTGTGTGTGTGTGTGTGTGTGTGTGTGAGTGTGTGTGTGTGTGTGTGTGAATGAGGGTGTGTTAGTGTATGAGAGTGTGAGTGTGTGTACCTGGTGTGCTATCTTTCGGATGAGATGTTAACCCAGAGCCCAGTCTGGCCTCTCAGGTGAAAGGTCACACGATGCACTTTCAAAGATGGCAAAGGTATTGCGGAGATTTAAACATTGCCAGGCACTGCTTATTGATGTCAGGTATATTTGCATTTGTGGTGTTAGGAACAGAATACAGCTTTGAGTTTAATTGAACCCCGTGCCTTTAGCAAGGCCAATCCACCTAACCTGCACATCTTTACAGTGCAGGAGGAAACCCACGTAACATGAGAAGAACATGCAAACTCCACGCAGACAGTGACCCGGACCGGGAATTGAACCTGGATCCCTGGCGCTGTGACGCAGCAGTGCTAACTACTGTGCCACCATGCTGCCCCAGATGGCATTAAGTTACTCATCACTCACTGAAGGCCTACATCTGCTTACTATTTCAGTAGATGGTGCCCTGGCATTCATTTGGTCAAATGGTACCACTTGTCACCCATATCTATTGAACTGTCCTTGTGCTGGGGCAATGCGTTGACAACACAGGAGTTGTTATCAAAACCCACCTTTAACAATTATGATCTGAGATGCAGCAGCAACCCTCACACCCAGAGGAATGCAGGAAGAGACCATTCAGCCTTTCGAGCCCATTCCGTCATTCACTAAAATCACAAATGATCTGCATCTGAACACCATCTACAAAAGCTCATGAATGTAGCTCAATCCATCACACAAACCAGCCTCCCATCCATTGATTCTGTCTCCACTTCCTGCTGTCCTGGAAAAGCAGCCAGCATAATTAAGGACCCCGTGTACCTTGGACATTCTCTCTTCCACTTTCTTCCGCTGGGAAAAAGATATAAAAGTCTGAGGTCACGAAACTCAAGAACAGCTTCTTTCCTCTGCCATCAGATTTTTGAATGGATTTACCCCACGTTAAGTTGATCTTTCTCTACGCCTTAGCTATGATTGTAACACTACATTTTGCACTCTCTCCTTTCCTTCTTTATGAACAGTATGCTTTCTCCGTAGCGCACAAAGAAACAATACGTTTCACTGTAATGTAATACATGTGACAATGATAAATCAAATCAAATCAACACAGTGATCCTGAATAACCTTACTCAACAAGAATTTTGATATTTTCAATTGGCCCCCAAGCTGAACAGTTTCTGGAGTGAGTGAGTTTCAGATGTCCATCACATTCCTGTCAGCAAAGGAGTGTCCCCTGACAGCTCCTCAACAGCTAGAATGATTTACCCCTTGTTCTGTTCTTGCCCCACCAGGAGAAATAATTTATCTTCCGTTTGCCTCTCTCACTATCTAGGGATAGCAAAATGGTTAGCACCACTGCCTCACAGTGCCAGGGACCTGGGCTCAATTCCCAGTTTGGGTCACTGTCTGTTTGGAGTTTGCACGTTCTCCTCATGTCTGCATGGGTTTCCCTCTCCTGAAACATAGAGGCACGAGTAGGCCTTTCAGCCCTTTGAGCCTGCTTCATCGTTCATCATGATCATTGCTCATTATCAAATTCAATATCCTGATTTCCCTCCTTCCCCCTATAATAATCTGTCTTCCTATTACTGCTAGCAAAGTGGATGAGTTCACATTTATCTGCCACGTAGATGCCCACACGTTCAGCTTGCGCAAATCACACTGGAACATCTTTGCATCCTCCTCACAGCTCACCCTCCCACCCAACTTTGTATCATCTGCAAATTTGGAGACAATCCATTCAGTTCCCTTTTCAAAATTATTGATATATAATGTAATCAAGTGGGATCCCAGCACAGGTCCAGCTTCCTCCCACAGTCCAAAAGGTGTGCTGGTTAGGTGCATTGGCCAGGCTAAATTCTCCCTGAGTGTCCCTGACAAGTGCCAGAGTGCGGTGACTAAAGAATTTTCATACTAACTTCATTGCAGTGTTAATGTAAGTCTGCTTGTGACACTAATAAATAAACTTTATCTATAAACAGGACACAACTCTCCACAAAATGACAAAGGTGCCACCAACGACCCATCAAAAATCCGTAAGTTAGTGTCATACGATAAGACATCCAGTAATTGTAACTGATTTTTCCTCTGCCGTGCCTCTGGTTAATCCCTGGAGCCAGCACTTTTATTCCTCCAAGAGGGGGTTTGCTCAGAATCTTAACTCCACGTAGATTCTGGGTGTGGTGGGTTAAGAAAGCTAAATTAATTAACCTGTTCCAGTGCCCGTTTGCTCACCAGGCCTCCCTCTGATCTCTGACAGCTGCTTAAACAAATGGGAAAAGGTTTCAGCTGTCCAAACTGCGCTTCCAAGGCCCTCAATAAAACTTTAATCTCAGGCCTTCTTTGCGGAGACCAAGCCCCTGTTTTTTTTCCCCCCCAAGTGAACTGCTTTCCTGTGGAGCTGAGAGGTTTGGAAACAGCTTCAACGGAAGGTATTAGAGTCCCATTTACACAGCAGGGCTTTGTTTTGAATTTACGGGATTTAAAAGGGGCCTCGTATTGTTCTTTCTCTTCCCTGTCCCCACCCCCTCCCCACACCCACCACTTTCAGCATGCTACATAACTCTCGTTGTTTGTCTGTTCCAGAGGCCAGGCAGAGGAAGGATTTACATAGCACAGATAGAGGCCATTCAGCCCATTAGGCAAACAGAGAGATGGCATAAATGGGTTTTATTCTGGATGCCCTCGTGAGAACAGGATATGGCGCTCGACTCATCAATCGACAGTTTCAGTGTGCCACAACGATAAACCGCACTGATCTCCTCAGAAGACGAACACGGGACACGATGGACAGAGTACCCTTTGTTGTCCAGTACTTCCCCGGAGCAGAGAAGCTACGACATCTCCTCCGGAGTCTTCAACATATCATTGATGACGATGAACATCTCGCTAGGGCCATCCCCACCCCCCCACTTCTTGCTTTCAGACAACCGCACAACCTCAAACAGATCATTGTTCGTAGCAAACTACCCAACCTTCAGGAGAACAGTGACCACAATACCACACAACCTGCCACAGCAACCTCTGCAAGACATGCCAGATCATAGACATGGACGACATCATCAAACGTGAGGATACCATTCACCAGGTACACGGTACATACTCTTGCAACTCGGCCAACGTTGTCTACCTAATAAGTTGCAAGAAAGGATGTCCCGAAGCATGGTATATTGGGGAGACCATGCAGACACTACGACAGCGGATGAATGAGCATCGCTCAACAATCACCAGGCAAAACAGTTCCCTTCCTGTGGGCGAACACTTCAGCAGTCATGGGCATTCAGCCTCCGACCTGCGGGTAAATGTTCTTCAAGGGGGCTTTCGTGATACACGACAGCGCAGAGTCGCTGAGCAGAGACTGATAGCCAAGCTCCGCACACATGAGGACGGTCTTAACAGGGATCTTGGCTTCATGACACACTATCTGTAACCCCCGTAACTTGCCTGGGTTAGCAAAAAAACCTCACTTACTGTGCTGTCTGGAGAAAATACACAATTCTCTAACCAATGCTCAGGATTCCCTTCACACACATTGTTAGCCACTTTAACACTTGAATAGCAGGTTAGATGTAAGGATTCGCATTCTAATCAGCAATCTCTGACTGTCTGTGCTGATGTGTGCTATTGCAGACCAGAACACTGCATTTGCCTGAGGAAGACACAGAGTGTTGAAAGCTCGCGGATTTACTATCAAATAAATCGGTTGGATTAAAAATTGGTGTTGCTAAATTCTTACTGAGTTCTTATTCTGGATGGCAAGATCTTCAGGTTAAATCATGAGCCAGTCCACTCTTTCTCTCCCTCAAAGGGGAAAGCAGCCTCTGGTCATCTGGGTCTGAGCTGATTCTACTTTTCATAAAAGGATCACATAAAATCATAGGGTCCCTACCGTGGAGAAGGAGGCCATTCGGCCCATCAAGTCTGCATCAACCACAACCCCACCCTATCCCCAAAACCCCACATATTTACCCTGCTAATCCCTCTGACATTAAGGGAAAATTTAGTATGGTCAATAAACCTAACCTGCACATCTTTAGACTGTGGGAGGAAACCCATACAGACACTGGGAGAATGTGCAAACTCGATTGTTGAATATCACTGTCTGTGTGGAGTTTGCATGTCCTCCCCATGTCTGCGTGGGTTTCCCCTTGGATGCTCCAGTTTCCTCTCACACTCCAAAGATATGTGGGTTAGATTGATTGGCCATGCAAAATTGCTCCATACTGTCAGGAGGGTAAATATGCAGGGTTATGGGGATAGAGCCTGGGTGGGATGGTTCTTGGTGCAGATTCAATAAGCTGAATGTCTTCCTTGTGCACTGTAGGATTCTATGATTCTTTTTCCCAGCAGAAGAAGGTGGAAGAGAGAATGTCCGGGGTGTGTGGAGTTCTTGACTATGTTGCTGCTTTTCTGAGGCAGTAGGAAGTGTAGAAAGAGCCAATGGGTGAGAGGCTGATTTGCATGATGGATTGGGCTTCGTTCACGATCCTTTGCAGTTTCTTGTAGTCTTGAGCAGAGCAGGAGTCATACTAAACTGTGTTACAACCAGAAAGAAGGTTTTCCATGGTGCAGCTGTAAAAGCTGGTGAGAGTCATCTCAGACATGCCAAATTTCCTTAGTCTTCTGAGAAAGTAGAGGCATTGGTGGGCTTTCTTAACTACAGTATTGGCACAAGTGGGACTTGAACATAAAACATCTGGCTCAGAGTCACTCTGTCACAGGCAGCAAATAACAAGAAATTAAAACTGCAAATAATCTGTAAGTATTTAAAAGGATTGGAGAATAAGAATAAAGATGCTTTGCTACATTAATACTGGCCGTAGTGGGACCACACTTTGAGCGCTGTGTACATCTCTGATCTCCTTATCCACAGAAGGAGTGCAACAAAGATTCCTGGGATGAGTTGATTGTCCTGTGTGGAAGGTTATGAGTAGATTAGACGTATACTTTCTGCAGTTGAGTGATAATCTCTTGAAGCATATGAAATTCTCAAGGGGCTTGACAGGGTAGATCCTGAGTGGGAATTTTCTCTGATTGGGGAGTCTAGAACGGGGTGGGAGTTGGTCACAGTGTCAGGATAAAGGAGTCAGCTATTTAGGACTGAGATGAGGAGAAATTTCTCCATTCACAGAGCTAAGGATGGTCAGTCATTGAGTATATTCAAGACAGAGTCTAAGGGATACAGGGAAATTGCAAGAAGGTGGCGTCCAACTAGGTCAGCATGATCTTGTTAAATAGCAGGAAAGGCTCACATGGCAAGGAAGATATCCAGCTCCAATTTCTTATATCTTATTTTAAGACTTTTTTTTATTTCTTAGTGTCACAAGTAGGTTTACTTGCACTGCAATAAATTTATTGTGACAATGGTGCCTGTTCGGGTACACTGAGGAAGAATTTAGCATAATAAAGGCACCTAACGAGCACGTCTTTCAGACTATGGAAGGAAACTGGAGCACCCAAACGAAACCCACGCAGACACGGGGAGAATATGCAGACTCCACACAGATGGTGACCCAAGCCTGGAATCGAACCCGGGTCCCTGGCGCTGTGAGCCAGCAATGTTAACCATTGTGCCACCTCATAGTTTAGAAGCATTAATTAGTTTTTTTTTATCTTTACAACGCATGAGGGATTTTTAACCAGATTAATTTGATCCAGTCAGAGATAAAGATATTCCCATGTGGCGATTGCATGCTGAGTCATGGTAAATTCAGAATCATGCTGAATGATTTCATTCAGCCACTCAGATTGTACCATTAGCTCCACATAAGGAGAACGTTTGCATTAGAATGAGAGGTTCTGAGATTTTTCCTTATCCCATTGAATCCACACATTTCCTAGACTATTGACAAAGCACATCAGAGAGGGGAGATTAACCCTAAAGCTTTTGTTCAAGGGAGCTTTCTACACAAACACAGAATGACCCGTCCTGCTTCCTATCTGTAATTGTTTCATTGTGGTTGCTTGTGGATCATCACTTTTTATCACTTCACAGTCAGGCTTCCAGCTGCCTGTGCCCTAAACTCAGCAATTGCCTCCCTAAGCCACTTCCCTCGTGTAAAACGCTCCTTAAAACCCACCGCTTTGGCCAAGCGTTTGCCCACCTGTCTCAGTATCTCCTCAAATAAAAGCAGAAAGAGTTGGAAAGTCCCAGCTGCTCTGGCAGCATCTAGGGAGAGAGAAATGGGGTTAACATTCCAAGCCCAAAGCAACTCTTCTTCAGAACTTGTAAATTAATATTGCCTGTTATGTGAAATTGTGGTTCACTTTTTAAAGAAGTTTACTTACTAGTGTCACAAGTAGGTTTACATTAACACTGCAATGAAGTTACTGAGAAAACCCCCGAGTTGCCACACTCCAGTGCCTGTTTGGGTACACTGAGGGAAAATTTCTCCTTCTCACCAACTTTGACAGCTGCACCATAATAAGCATTCTTTCTGGTTGTATCACAGCTTGGTATGGCTCCTGCTCGCAAGAAACTACAAAGGGCCATGAACGAAACCCAGTCCATCACACAACCCAGATTCCCATCCATTGACTCTGTCGACACTTCCCGCTGCCTTGGAAAAGCAGCCAGCATAATTAAAGACCCAATGAACCCTGGACATTCTCTTTTCTACCTTCTTCTGTTGGGAAAAAGACACAAAAGTCTGAGGTCACATATCAACCAACTGCAGAACAGCTTCTTCCCTGCTGCTGTCAGATTTTTGAATGAACCTACCTCGCGTTAAGTTGATCTTTCTCTGCACCCTAGCTATGACTGTAACACTACATTCTGCACTCTCTCCTTTCCTTCTGTACGAACGGTTTGCTTTGTCTGTACAGCACACAAGAAACAATACTTTTCACTGTATATTAATACATGTGACAATAATAAATCAAATCAAATCAAAATCAAAATTTAGCATGGCCAATGCACCTAACAGCGTCTTTCACACTGTGGGAGGAAACCAGAGCACCCGGAGGAAACTCACAGCAGACACAGGGAGAATGTGCAAACTCTGCACAGTGACCCAAACTGGGAATCGAATTCACATTACCCCATTCTGTGAGATGTCTTGGACTTTTGATTTGATTTATTATTGCCACACGTATTGGGATACAGTGAAAAGTTTCTTACTGCTATACAAAGCGTACCATTCATAGAGCACATGGGGGAAAAGGAAAGGAAAACGTGCAGAATATAGCGTTACAGTTACAGGTTGATTCAAAAGTCTGATGGCAGCAAGGGAGAAGCTGGAGACTTTTTACTGCTTGAAACATTGGAGAGGAATTATCTGGGATCTGTAAAAGCAGGAATCGTGGAGCATGTGTTGACTTAATTAGGCAGGAGCCGCTAGTGTCAGTTCCTCATGTTGTGCTGGGATATTGTCAGTGGGGTAACGGCGGTGCATTCAGTCTCATGTCTCCTGTAGTCCTTCTACTAATTCATTTCTGGAATGAGAGCTTTACTGGCATTTATTGCCCATCCCTAACTGCCCTTGATGGTGAGCTGCCTTCTTGAACCCGTTGCAGTCCATGTGGTGTAGGTTAGCGCTGTTAGGAAAGGAGTTCTAGGGGCAATACGATGGCACAGTGATTAGCACTGCTACCTCACAGTGCCAGAGAGCCGGGTTTGATTCATAGCTTGGCCCACCGTCTGTGCGGAGTCTGCACGTATCTCCTCGTGTCTGCGTGGGTTTGCTCCGGTTTCCTCCTACAATCCGATAAACATGCAGGTTAGTTGCACTGGCTGTGCTAAATTGCCCCAAGATGAGTAGGTTAGGTGGATTAGCCATGGAAAGCGAGCTGGACTACAGGGATAGTGGATGAGGTGGGGACGGCCTGAGAGAAATATACTTTCAGAGAGTCAGCGATGGGCCGAATGGCCTCTTTCTGCACTGTAGGGGATTGTATGGTTCTATGATTTAAGATGCTGCTTCATTATGAATGGAGTTGGTGAAGTGAGCAGGGTGACTCACTGGCTTTGGGCCAGTGTGAGTGAGTAACGCTGGAACCTTCTTTTAAAAAGAACCTCTATCTTCTGAAGCAATGAAGCTGAGAAAGTTGATTACTTTCCTAATTATTACTCTGCAGTGAGGGGCTATGGTCAGTCTGCTATCCCTCTCAGATCCTTTTCATCCTCCCTCCTGTTCATTCGACACCATTCATTATATTCCCCCATTTTGTCTCACATTTATCTGTATCAAATTTCTGCTGCCGTCGTTCCAAAACCACTCACAAATCTTGTTCAGCTCCTTCTGAAATTCCTGAGCTGCCTCAGCGGACTTCACGAGCCCCACTAAGTATTATTTTCACATCTGATCAACTTGCATTTCTGATTCTAAACCATTTTCCATCACAGCCTCCTATCCATCGACACTCCTACACTTCCTGCTGCCTCGGAAAACCATCATAATCAAGGACCGCATACATCCCGGACATTCTCTCTTCCACCTTCTTCCGTCAGGGAAAAGATACAGAAGTCTGAAGTCACAACTCAAGAACAGTGTCTTCCCTGCTGCCATCAGACTTTTGGATGGGCCTATTTTATATGGGTGGCGTGGTGACGCAGTGGTTAGCGCTGTTGCCTCAAGGCACCAGGGACCTGGATTCGATTCCCAGCTTGGGCCACTCTCTGTGTGCAGTTTGCGCATTCTCCCCGTATCTGCGTGGATTTCCTCCAGATGCTCCGGTTTCCTCCCACACTCCAAAGGTGTGCAGGTGGGGTGGATTGGCCATGATAAATTGACTCTTAGTGTCAGGGTGACAAGGGTAAATGCATGGAGTCACGGGGATGGGGCTAGGTTGGGATTGTGGTTGATGCAGACTCAATGAGCTGAATGGCCTCCATCTGCACTGTCAGGATTCTATGATATTATGTTGTCCTTTCTCCACACCCAAGCTATGACTGTAAAATTATGTCCTGCACTCTCTCTTTTCCTTCTCCCATACGTACTCAACGAACAGTTTGCTTTGCCTATAGCGCACAAGAAACAGTACTTTTCTCTGCATACTAATACATTTGACAATAATCAAATCAAATCATTCACAAAGACGTGAAGCAATAGCAATCACGTCGTTGATCCCGGTGTTAGTCTACCTCCACCGCCTGTCAGGTTAGCTCACCACTCCTTTATTTCCCCGGCTTAATCTTTAATTATGGAGGTCGGATAGCTCAGATGACTTGATGGTGAGTTGATAGGAATAAGGACGATGGGGCAGGGTCCCATCCCTGCTCTGCCTGAGGTAGATCCAGGGCCTACCTCCATCTTGCCCTGTCTCACAATAATTTTGCGGCATCTTGCCCAAGGACTGGCACCTCCAACAGTGCAGCACTCCCTCAGTGCTGCAGGAGATGTGGAGCAAAGGCAGAAGGGAGACTGGATGTGAAATTGTGGGTCAGTGGAGGATAACATGTCCAACTTGATCTGTGCTACTGGGCTCTCTATGAATTGTAGAATAGAATGCAAGCCTCAATCTTTCTGAGTCTGCAGTAAGGGTGAAGTAGTTTAGGCAAATTAAATTGACTTAATGTTTTTGTTCAAGAATAGCTTTGAATTCAGTTTTATACTTTCATCGTCTGCGCAAAGCATCCAGCAGAATGGATTCTTTCATAACTGTTATTTTCTTCAGCAAGGGTTCAAAATGGGTTAAAATAATGAACTGAGAAGGGGGCGGTGATTAGCACTTCACAGCACCAGGAACCCAGGTTCAATTCCCGGCTGGGGTCTGTGCAGAGTCTGCACATTCTCCCCATGTCTGGGTGGGATTCCTCCGGGTGCTCTAATTTCCTTCCACAGTCCAGAGTTGTACAGGTTAGGTGGATTGGCAATACTAAATCGCCCCTTAATGTCAGGGGGATTAACTAGGGTGAATGCGTGGGATTACGGGAATAGTGCCTGGCTGGGATTGTAGTCGGTGCAGACTCAGTGGGCCGAATGGCTTCCTTCTGCACTGTAGGGGTTCTATGATTCTCTGTGGGGGGAAAGGGGTCATTGGCATGTTCATGGCTAATGTTCAGGGACCTTGGTGACCATGGACTTCCATTGATTTGGTCCATGATTCTGCTTGCCAAGGTACTGGAGTGTTTTGCTGTTGTCTTCTGCAATATGCCTGACCAGGAAACTCTGCTGCTTTTTACCGCTTGCATTGGACGGATTTACAGACTGACTATCAACCCGTTTGGCCACGTTATGTACTCACCTTCCACAGCCATTGTCTTATCAAGGGTTAACAGAATGGAAATGCTAATATAGGACGTAGATGATGATGTATCAGTGACATTGGTCAACCACATGTTAGACTCTTGAGGGAGAGGTGGGAATACTGTGCTCAGAGCAACATGCCTTTCTGTTTAAGGGAAACGGAAAGTGCTGGAAATACCCGGCAGGTCTGGCAGCATCTGTGGAGAGAGAAACAGAATTAACATTTCAAGTCCATGTGAGTCAGTTCTGTAACCTCTTTAAATGCACCACTGATCAACAAATGTTAAACGAATACAGAATAACTGTCTGTCCAGAAACTCACGCTGTAAAGATGCTCGTTCCTGGTTTAGGCAAAACATAGCTGGTTTATTTACAGGGTAAATCTATACAGAGACTGGCAGCCTTGAAATTCCAGTCAATTCCAGAGATAACTCCGAATACAGTAGCCCATATTTAACAGGCTAATCTCCCACGCTGCCCTCTGATTGGTTCCCCAGGTCATACAATCTTCACTCTGCAGATGGATCCTTAAAGAGCCAATCACCTAGAGGCCTCAGGTAAGACAGATAATGAAGCCACCAGGTCTAGAAGCAGGACATGGAGTCTATAATGAATTCAATCAGGCTATTGAGGTTGACCTATTAGAGTATGAGCTCCCTGATTAAGGATCCAATTGATGGGCCAATGAGGGAGTCTTGTACCTAACCAGGAGTGTCAGTTCCTCTGGCACTCCCGGAGATAGACTGCTGACTGCGAGCACTCTATGTACCACAGCTGGAATTGTAAATGAAGGGATTTACAATAGTGAAGGGTCTCTGAACGATCACAGCATTTTACAGCACAGAAGGTGAACTTTGGCCCATCATGCTGGCACCAAACATCAAACAATTATCTATTCCAATCCTGTTTTCCAGTTTTTGATCCATAATCTTGTAGCTATGGTGTTCCAAGTGCTCATCTTAAACTCAGAGCATCTGGGCCATTGCCAGGAGCACTACCCACTGCACCACAATTAGAAAGCATTTTGTTTGGCTGTAACTCATTCTAGGATATCTGAGAAGCCATGGATGGTATTGGAATCATAAAATCCCTACAGTGCAGAAGGAGGCCATTTGGCCCATCAACTCTACACCGACAACAATCACACCCTTGCCCTATCCGTGTAACCCATGCACTTATCCTACTAATCCCCTAGGGTCAATTTAGCATGGCCAACCAACCTAACCTGCACATCTTTAGGGAGTTGGAGAAAACTGGAGCACTTGGAGGAAGCCTACGTAGACATGGGGAGAACATGCAGACTCCGCACAGTCAGCCGAGGCCGGAATTGAACTCTGGCATTTTGAGGCAGCAGTGCTAACCAAAGTGTCACCCAATATAAATGTAAGTCTCTCTTTTTTTTGATGTATCATTGAAATCAACCCCAGCAGATATTAAATGAAAATATTAATCGTCTCAATAAAGAAAACAGAAAGAATGTTCTAAAACCTGGTTTATGATGTCTTTTCAAATTGCTGTGTATTTCAATCCAGCCCATGGTCTGTTCCTCTGCTCACTTATACACCTCACACACACGGTGACCAGAGGAGAATCACATCATTAAAATGTGTCAAGACTGCGCAGGGAGAACTCCAGGACTGAGGGAGATCGCATGACTGTGAAGCCACAGCTGTGTTTCAGGCTTGGACATGCCACAGGCTTTTCACACTTTATTATGCCTACCATCTGACACCCCCACACACCCCCCCCGCCCCAACACCACTCAAGCCCACTTCCCCATCCACTGCAGCCCACTTCCTCACCTCACCTCCTCCCCACTCCAGCAATCCCTCACCCCCACCAATTAACACAAAGAACCAAGACAAAATTTAAAAGTGGCTCCTCTGTCAACATGGTAAAAGCAAAGTTTCAGAGGCTGCTGAGAGCTGAAAATTCTCCACAGTCTCAGATGCCATCAGCTGGCAAGTAACTCAGGTAGGACCATAGCTAGAGAAGAACATACGGAGACCAGGTTCAATTCCCGGCTCGGGTCACTGTCTGTGCAGAGTGTGTATGTTCTCCCCACGTCTGCGTGGGTTTCCTCTGCGTGCTCCGGTTTCCTCCCACAGTCTGAAAGAAGTGCTAGTTAGCTGCAATTGGCCGTGCTAAATTCTCCCTCAGTGCGCCCAAACAGATGCTGGAGTGTGACGAAGTAACTTCATTGCAGCGTTAATGTAAGCCTTACTTAGAGTCATAGAGGTTTACAGCACAGAAACAGGCCCTTCGGCCCAACTTGTTCTTGCCACCCTTTTTTTCAAACCTCCTAAGCAAGTCCCAATTGCTCACATTTGGCCCATATCTCTCCATATCCATCTTACCCATGTAACTGTCTAAATGCTTTGTAAAAGACTAAATTGTACCTGCCTCAACTACTATCTCTGTGACACTAATAAAATAAACTTTAACTGAAATGTGTTTAGGGGCAAAAGGGGGAAATTGGAAAAACTGACAGACTCTATCTCCGTCGCTGGGGAAATAATTTTACACACAGGAACACTTTTTCTTTCCATTCATGACGAAGGTTCAGGGAAGAGTTCCTTTAAGATGGAAAATGAGTAAGTGCTTTTTCCTGCTCATGTTTCTCAACCCTAATCCCTGTATAGAAACACCCACAGGAGACTCTGACTTGTGTTTTGAAAGATGCTGTCCCTAATGTGCTGATTTAATGGACAATACCATTAGACTCAGCAGCTAGCCGTGTTTATAAATAACATGGCAACTCCCAGTGAGTGTAACTAACGCTGCTACAACACTCCGTGTTGGCTGGGGAAGCTATTCTACCGGGAGCTCTGCAGCTCTGCAAAGCATCTGTACTCAGAGATGCTTCTTTTTTGCCTTAGCAACTTTCTCCCCACCTCATGAACAAAAGCAAGCAATTTGTCCTTGTACAACGCCTTTCAGCTTAAGTATTAGGGTCACAAGAAGTCTCACGTTAACTCTGTAATGAAGTTATTGTGAAAATCCCCTTGTCACCACAGTCCGGCTCCTGCTCGGGTACACTCAAGAAATGCAACACCAACCAAGCAAAAGCAACCTGCTTTAGTAGCATCACATCCACCACAAATTTAATAAGATGCACTTTCCCAAAATTGAAATTTGGCCTATTGATGAGGAGATGCCGGTGTTGGACTGGGGTGGGCACAGAAATAAGTCTCACAACACCAGGTTAAAGTCCAATAGTTTATTTGGAATCACGAGCTTTCGGAGCTCTGCCCCCTCCTCAGGTGAGTAGGAACAGGAAAATTCTGCCCCGGCTCTAACTCTGTTCCTGTAGCCACTCACCTGGTGAAGGAGCGTTTCGAAAACTCATGATTCCCCATAAACCTTTAACCTGGTGTTGTGAGACCTCTTACTGAGAGATTTGGACTGAGCTAATTCCCCACAAACTGTTAGATACAATAGGCATTGACTCCACACACACACCACCGTAACAAACAATAGCTCAACTAGAAACACAAACAGAAAATGCCAAAAGGTCTCAGCAGAATAGTGTAAGAAGTCTCACAACTCCAGGTTAAAATCCAACAGGTTTATTTGCTAGTAAATGCCACTAGCTTTCGGAATACTGTTTCTTCATCAGGTGAGTGGTGGAACAGCATCCAAAAGCTTGTGGGTTTACTACCAAATAAACCTATTGGACTTTAACCTGGTGTTGGGAGATTTACATTACATTAACACTGCAATGAAGTTATTTTGTCACACTCCAGCATCTGTCCAGGAGCACTGAGGGAGAATTCAGCACGGCCAATCGCAGCCAACCAGCATATCTTTTGGACTGTGTCTACCGCAGTCTAATGCCGGCATCTCCACATCGGGACAGAATAGAGCCAATGTTTCAATATGGACGGCATTGTGGCACAGTGGTTAGCATTGCGGCCTCACAGTTTCAGGGATCAATTCCTGGCTTGGATCACTGTCTGTGTGGAACATAGAACATTACAGCACAGAACAGGCCCTTCGGCCTTCGATGTTGCGCTGACCAATATAAAAAGCAATGCCCCTCCAAACTAAACCATTCCCTTCTCTTCCATATACTTATCAACTAACCTCTTAAACGCCACCAAACTTGGCGCATCTACAACTGCTGCAGGCAGGGCATTCCACTCCCGAACCACCCTTTGGGTAAAGAACCTACCTCTGATATCCGTCCTATAACTATCACCCCTTAATTTAAAGCTGTGTCCCCTCGTGCTAGCTTTCTCCATCCTAGGAAAAAGGCTATCACTGTCCACCCTATCTAAACCTCTAATCATCTTATATGTTTCGATAAGGTCCCCTCTTAGCCGCCTCCTTTCTAACGAAAACAACCTCAAATCCCTCAGCCTCTCTTCATAAGACCTGCCCTCCATACCAGGCAACATCCTGGTAAACCTCCTCTGTACCCTCTCCAATGCCTCCACATCTTTCTTATAATGCGGGGACCAGAACTGCACACAATACTCCAAGTGCGGCCGCACTAGAGTTTTGTACAGTTGCAACATGACGTTGCGGCTCCGAAATTCAATCCCTCTACCAATAAAAGCCAAGACTCCATATGCCTTCCTAACAACCTTCTCGACCTGACTGCCTACTTTCAGGGATCTATGCACATACACACCAAGATCCCTCTGTTCATCTAGACTACTAAGAATCCTACCATTTGCCCTATACTCTACACATTTATTATTTCTGCCATAGTGCATTACCTCACACTTTTCCACATTAAACTCCATTTGCCACCTCTCAGCCCAGCTCAGAAACTTGTCCAAGTCCCTCTGCAAACTATAACACCCCTCTTCACTATCTACCACAAGAGACTGCACATTCTCCCCATGTCTGAGTGGGTTTCCTCCGAGTGCTCCGGTTTCCTCCCACAGCCCAAAGGTGTGCAGGGTAGGTTGATTGGACATGCTAAATTAACCTTTAGTATCTAGGATGTGATAGGCGAGAGGGATGAGCAGGGTAGCTAAGCAGGAATAGGACTTGGGTGGTGGTGCAGACTCGATGGCCGAATGGACTCCTTCTGCACTGTGGAGATTTTATGATCTATTCTAGGTGACCCTTCGTCAGAGCATGGGGAAGGTTAATGGTGATCTGTGACCATTTTGATTTCCAATGGATTCCCTGAATGATCACAGGCTGAGTGAGTCAGGAATCATCGGACAATTGGAAATGATGAGTATTAGAATTGGACTGAATTCCTTTTTCTTGCCCTATTATCCTGTCATTCATCTATAGCAGCCCAGGGTCTCACATGCTAGTGGCATCCCCTTTATCTTTGCTGTGTGAGGGACAGCACAAAGACTGCTGTGCAAACAATGTTGGTAACATAATGATAGTGAGTGCCAGAGCTGAAATAAATATTGACCCTCTGCTTGTAAGGTTTGGGCCACCATTGTACTGCCCCTGATATGTCCACAATTGAGCTGACAATCCCCTTGGGATCATCTCTAGATTACAGAGTCTTTGTTCCGACAGAGAATGAGAACTTTGTAAAAACTACCCTTTCTACTGTAGAGCAGAAGAAACATGGCCTTCAGGTCACCAAGGTTACAGAGTGATCAAACAACATAGAACATAGAACACTACAGCACAAACAGGCCCTTCTGCCCACAAGTTGTGCCAATCATATCAGCACCTACCAGGCCATAGAACTATCTGTAACTCTCAATCCCATTAAATCCTATGTACTCATCCAGAAGTCTCTTAAAAGACCCCAGCGAGTTCACCTCTACCACCACTGATGGCAGCCAATTCCATTCACTCACCACCTCTGAGTGAAAAGCTTACGTCTAACATCTCCTTTGTACTTGCTTCCCTGCACCTTAAACCTTCGTCCTCTTGTAGTGACCATTTCAGCCTGGGGAAATAGCCTCCGAGAATCCACTCTATCTATTCCTCTCAACATCTTATAAACCTCTATCAGGTCGCCTCTCAACCTTCGTCTCTCCAGGGAGAAGAGACATGGCTCCCTCAACCTATCTTCATAAGGCACGCCCCCCCAATCCAGGCAACATCCTTGTAAATGGATGAGGGAGGTGTTGGCTGAGCAGTTCATAAACACATGTCTGTTCTCGGGGAGAGGGTGAAGATCACGCCAAGGAATGTCACAAAAGGATTCCTTTACATCCTCAGGGATTCAGTGTGTCTCTGCCTGATTCAACACTGTTTAGAATCTACACTCTGAGTTTTGACAAACAACCTTGCTGTTTGTCCCATTTCCATCAACTTGCGCAGACCACCAGGATGGGTATCAACATGACATCAGTGCCCAGCAGAATCTCATTTTATTGAAGTATCGACACCATGATTCATTACAGCGCAAAAAGAGACCAATCAGCCTCTTTGCTGTCTCTCTGTAGAGCAATCCATCAGTCCCAGGATGGGATTTTCCGGCTATGTTCACCTCAAGATCCCACCTGAGATCAATGGATCTTTGCGTGGTCCATTCCTGCCTACTCTGAATCTGATTCTCATGAAGGAAGGAAATCTCTGCTCAATCTCTAACTCTGTTCCTGTAGACCAGGGTGGTGGAGGGTGGAATCAACTTGCAGGGCTAAGTGATTAGACAGGAAATGGGACAGGCCGGGTTGCTTTATAGACAAACAGATGGGCTGAATGGCCTCCTTCTGTGCTACATTTGCACTGTGATATCTATACTTCAATACTATTGCATTGACATCAAAATGTTTTGGACAAGATTGCTTCCGCTCATTTGTTTAGCTGCGTTATCGCTGTTACATCGACCAAGTGATACATAGGCCCTCCCTATCTCTGTAACCTTCAGCTCTACAACTCCATCGAGGAGTCCTCCTTGTGCATTGCGAATTCCACCTCACCCTCGAGAGACCCCGTATACCGCATAGACTCCAAACTATGGAAGTTCTTCCCCTCACTCCCTCTCCAACTCCCTCCTGTAATATAAATGTGAAGACATATATCTCATCTGCCCCAGCATCTTGCTTTGATTGTTAACATTGATTTGATCTGATTTGTTATTGTCACATGTATTAGTGAAAAGTATTGTTTCCTGCGTGCTATACAGACAAAGCATACCATTCATTGAGAAGGAAAGGAGAGAGTGCAGAATGTAGTTTTACAATCATAGCTAGGGCGTAGAGAAAGATCAACTTAATGTGAGGTAGGTCTATTCAAAAGTTTGATGGCAGCAGGGAAGAAGCTGTTCTTGAGTCAGTTGGTAGGTGACCTCAGTCTTTCGTATCTTTCTCCCAACGGAAGAAGGCGGAGGCAGACCAAAGACCCAGGAACTGCAGAATACCTTCAGCCTGCGTAACTGTGTGCCAATCTGAGAAATAACGGCACAGAGTAATTTTTGAGGCATGTATATAGTTTTAAGTATTGAAATGAAATAATATAGAACTGTAAAAATGTTTTATTTGGCACTGTTTGCAATTTGTAGATATGTATACTTGCAATGTTTTAACGAGTTTTTTATGAATAAAGTACATTTTTGGGAAAAAAAAGGTGAAAGAGAGAATGTCCAGACTGTGTGGGGTCCTTAATTATGCTGGCTGTTTTTCCAAGGCAGCGGGAAATGTAGACAGAGTCAATGGATGGGAGACTGGTTTGATTGATGGATTGGGCATCTGAAGTACCTTGGGACATTGTGCTGTATTAAAAGGTCTACACAAAGGCAAGTTTTATTGGGTAAAGCCAAGTATGGAAACAATAGAAAATGATGAAAAATCTCAGCAGGTCTGACAAGATCTGTGGAGAGAGAATAGAGTCAAATGGTTCTGTTTTCTCTTTCCATAAATGCTGTCAGACTTGCCGAGATTTTCCAGCATTTTCTGTTTTTGTTTCAGATTCCAGCATCTGCAGTATTTTGCCTTCCTCTACGGTTTAGGATGTTTGAGTTCCTCAAATATTTTAGCTCAAAAGATGCAGCAGCAAAGTCATAGAATCCCGAGAGTGCAGAAGGAGGCCATTTGGCCCATCGAATCTGTAGCAGTCAATATCCACCGAGCCTCTATTCCCGAAACCTCTCATATTTACTGGGCTAATCCCTCTGACACTAGGGTGAATTTAACATGGCCAATGCACCTAACATCTTTGGAGTGTGGGAGGGAACTAGGGTACCCAGAGGAAACCCACACAGTCATGGGGGAGTGTGCAAACTCCATACAGACAATGATCCAAGCCAGGAATCAAATCCGGGTCCCTGGTGATGTGAGGCAGCAGTGCTAACCACTGTGCCACCTCATAACTTATAATAACTTAATAAATATAACTTATATTTATGTATCACCTTTAACGCAGTGAAATTTCCTCAGACGCTTCACAGGTTTCTTATCAAACACCGAAACAGTCAAGGAGATATTGGGACAGATGATTAAAAATCTGATCATGAAGGGAGGTTTCAAGGAGTGTCTTAGGAGAATTTCAGAGAAGGAATTAAACAGCTTCAGCGATGGCCACTAAATACTGATGTGTGTGGGAGTTGGGTGGATGGGAATGGGGGACAAGAGTGGGAGGCGTGCAGAGATTTTGGGGGATTGTCGAAGGGGGGAGTTGTAGAGATGGGAAGGAGTGGGGACTTGGAAACAATTTGAGTGTGAGGATGAAAATTTTAAATTGTCAGCCCAGAAACTACCAGGGGTGATGGATGAAGAGCTTGTCAGTTAGGATATAGGCAGGATTTTCCAGCCCCGCCGGCCATTGGGATTTTCCACTTCCATCAAAATCTTTTGACTGGTCGATCCCTTCCCCCAGGTGGGTCCCACCACCCAGCCATGGGTAGCAGAGTTTTGGATATACCTCAAAATTAAACACAAAATTAGAATCCCCACAGTGCAGAAGGAGGCCATTCAGCCCATTGAGTCTGCACTGACTACAACCCCACCTGGTCCTATCCCCATAACTCCATACATTTACCTTAGCTAGTTTCCCTGATACTACGGAGCAATTTAGCACAGACAATCCACCTAACCCACACACGCCTTTGGAATTGTTTAAAAGCATTTCAGAATTATTCTGGTAGTGATTTCTGGACATTGTTTGAGATTTTGTGTCAAATTTAAGATATTTAGCATCCAATCTTCTATGCCCACCTGAGAGAGAATGGCCTCACTTTAGAATCTACTCTGAAAAAATGGTACTTTCAGCAGTGTAGCACTCCCTCAGCGCTGCATTGTAAGTGAATTTAAAAACCCGGTGTCATTTTGTCTAGAATACTCTCTCTTAAACCCTCCAGGCCCCAAACTCACTTCCTAAACCACCCTAGCTCTCTACTTCCCCCTTCCACACTTCAAAATGTTCCTTAAAAACTCATCTTTTTTGACCAAGATTCTCAGTCACTGCTATTACTGCCTCCACCTTCAGCTAAGTATCAAAATGGTCGCATTTCCTTGAAGTGCCATTTACTGGTGTGGGATTGAAGTAACACTTACATCCCATTTACATCATAACTTCACCATTTTATATCTCACATTTTTACTTCATTTGCTTAATAAAAGTGATTGATTTATATGGAGGGAAAAAAAAAACGCTGGTAATATATAGGGCTCTATACTGTGTGCAGAAAGATTCAAGCCTAAAGCCACTTCAATCCCACACCAGTAACATCTTCAATGTTTAATCCTCTCATATTTCTTTCTCCTTTTATGTTGCTGTGAATTCCAGTCATACACCCCTAGGGCCTGTACACACATTGCACCTGTAAATTCTCATTTCCCTGTCTGCTCCCTTTAAGAAGTCTCACGACACCAGGTTAAAGTCCAACAGGTTTATTTGAGAGTAAACGCCACAAGCTCTCGGAACGCTTTTCCTTCGTCAGATGAGTGGAGAGTTCTGAAAGAAGTCTCACAACGCCAGGTTTACTTGGTAGCAAAAGCCACTAGCTTTCAGGCCTCTGACCCTTCCTCAGATGAGTGGAGAGTCTTGGGCACAAACAGGGGATGTAAAGACACACACACAGTTTACAGAATACTGATTAGAATGCGAGTTTTTACAGCTAATCAGGTCTTAAAGGTGCAGACAATGTGAGTGGAGATAGCATTAAGCACTGGTAAGTCCTCTTTTTAACACCGCACTTGTGGATTTTGAAACAACAATCTGTTTTCTTCACACTTCTTGGCTTTGGGAAGTGGGGGTATCAGTTACTCAAATTGCTACAGTTTCCAAATAATCCCTTTCTCCTTTAACCCACTCTCTGATTTTCTTCATTAATCTTCCCCCTTTCCCCATCAGTGTCAGCGGGCAACTTCCCCAAAACAACTTGATGACAAGCCATGTGTGGTGTTCATTGCCAGGGACCTGATCTTAACTGAGTGGGTTTGCAATTAGTCAGAATCTCCTTCCAAGTGTCAACACAATCTTGAATCCGTGAACATTCCCGTACACTTTAAACAGCAACCCTTGGATTTCCAGAGGTAAGAACGGATAGATTTTGGTTCCATGATCATCATTAGACTTTTAATTCCAGATTTTAATTGGATTCAAAATTTCACCATCTGCCGCGATGGGATTCGAACCCAATTCCCTAGAGCATCTAAATCCAGTGACGACACTGCTATGCCACTGCCACGCAGTATAATATGCAGACTCAAGATGTTGGCCAGAATTTTACCATCCTGCCCACCATGGGAATCAGAGCGGGCGAGGGGTGGATAATGGGAAGGTCTGTTGATCTTGGGCAAGATTTTACAGTTTCAGGATGAGTGAGACCATAATATCCAGCCTGAAATCTCTCTCCGATGCTACCAGGCCTGCTGAGTCCTTCCAGATCTGAGGCATCTACCCCCCCCCGCCTCAGATCTTTCGGCCTACAACCTGCACTCTCAGAATCTTCACAGGAGGCCGTTATTAACAGAGTAGAATCCCTATAGTGCAGAATGAGGCCATTCAGCACACTGAATCTGCACTGTCCACAATCCCACCCATGCCCTATTCCCATAACCCCACGTATTTACCAAAGAACAACAAAGAACAAAGAACAAAGAACAACACAGCACGGGAGACAGGCCCTTCAGCCCAACGAGCCCGCGCCGCCATCCTAACGTCTTAATGACATATAGAGACCAATATCGGGACAATTTGTTACCCAATCAGCCTAAGAGCACATTTTTGGGATGTGGGAGGAAACCGGAGCACCCGGAGAAAACCCACGCAACCATGGGGAGAACGCACAAACTCCCGCAGACACAGGCCCAAATCCATGTGTCTGCACAGCAACAGCGATAGTCTCTGAGCTGTCATGTTGCCCATCTGATGGTCCAGTTTAAGCATACACTAACGACATGAAGCACTAGGCCACTCCTGAAGTAACATCCAGGGGCAGCCCTCGCACGACCTGCCGAATGCATGCACCTTGTTGGTCAACAAGGTGGACCGAACAGCCTGTGGAAACAATTAATCCCCTGACACTAAGGGGCAATTTAACAATGGCCAATCCACCCAACCCACACATCTTTGGACTGTGGAAGGAAACCGCAGCACTGAAAGGAAACCCATGCAGATATGGGGAGAATATACTACAAATGCGAAGGTGGCTACAGAAAGTCAACACAATGTTAGTTATTGCTCGACCTCAAGAGCTTACTGGGTGTAGCAATTAGAACCTGACCCTGAGGCTAACCGTGGACTTGGAAGGGAGCAAGAGAAGGGTTTGTGGTCAGCGACGATGGCTTCCTATTCAGCCATTGGCCAGCTTCCCACCAGATGGCTGCTCATAACATGCTTTATTCAGCGTGTGTAAAGGGCAGGGGGCGGGCACAGGAGTTCAAGGGGGATCATGTACTTCCTGGTCAACATCCCACTACATAGTGTGAAAGTGACCTTGATGATTCTGTAATGTTATCCGTGCTATCTCTGCATCAACAGCTGCATCCTTCCACATTAGCTGAGTTTCTGGATTAATAGCCTAGCAAGAATACCACGAGGAAATGGTATTGTCACTGGACTATTAATCCTGAAACTCAGCTAGTGTTCTGGAGACCCAGGTTCGAATGGTGGAATTTGAATTCAATTTTAAAAAATCTGGAATTAAGAATCTACTGATGACCATGAAACCATTGTCGATTGTTGGAAAAACCCATCTGGTTCACAAATGTCCCTTAGGGAAAGAAATCTGCCATCCTTACCTAGTCTGGCCTACATGTGACTCCAGAGCCACAGCAATGTGGTTGACTCTCAACTGCCCTTGGGCAACTTAAAGATGGGCAATAAATGCTGGCCCAGCCAGCGACACCCATGAACTATGAGTAAAAAAAAATTTGTACCCACTGAGTAAAAACGTTCTCACTGAATTCCATATTAGATTTATCAGTGAATACTTATTGATGACCCTTAGCTAATGTCACTGCTGGAAAAATCTTCTCCACATTTTTGATTTGATTTTCAGGTTTGATTTGATTTATTATTATCATAAGTATTAACATACAGTGAAAAGTACTGTTTCTTGCGCGTTATACAGACAAAGCATACTGTTCATAGAGAAGGAAAAGAGAGAGTGCAGGATGTAGTGTTACAATCATAGCTACAGTGTCGAGATAGATCAACTTAGTATGGTTGCAATAGTGATTAGCACTACTGTCTCACAACGCAGGAGACCCAGGTTCGAATCCTGGCTTGGGTCACTGTGTGAAGGCTGTGTGTGTTTCCTCCGGGTGCTCCGGTTTCCTCCCACACTCCAAAGTGGGTTAGGTGGATTGGCCATGCTAAATTGACCCTTAGTCTCAGGGGGACTAGCTAGGGTAACTGCATGGGATTATGGTGTTTGGGCTTGTAGTTGGTGCAGACTCGATGGGCTGAATGGCCTCCTTTTGCACTGTAGGGATTCTATAATTCAATGAATATAAAGTTGGTCCATTCAAAAGTCTACCATATTTGAACATCTTCATAATCTTGAAGACTTTGGTCACATCTTCTTGTTCTCATCTGTTCTTCCTCTAGAACATCCGTTTCAGAAGGTAGAAGTTTATCTTTCAATCGCTGATGGATTTTTCCTGAAGCACTGTCACCATAGCAACAAAGTCCAAGAGCAGCTATGTTGACGGAATCGAATGGGGGGGTTAAGCACTTACGGTTTATGCAGGCTGTCCCTTTGAAGCTCAGGCTCTTGCTAGGAGGCTACCCTTGTAGTGAATATTACTGCAATTCGCAGCATTTCCTATAACATGGTGTCTGCTGTGCTACACACAATAGGGCACCGTGCTGTCACTGCTTAGCATTTGTATAGCACTGAGGCGTTGACGGCGATCTGGTGTAATCATAACCGTCCTTTAAACTGTTTCAATCCCTTTACCTCACTTTTGTGAGTTTGGATTTTCTCTCTTTCCCCTCCTGAGGCCTTTGGTGTCTCATGGTGTGGAGGAGGGGCCCCTGCCACTTTACCACTAGCTGCGTAGGCCCCTAATCCACCCAACTGGCAGGGCCTGCACCCACCGACTTTCCTCAGAGAATGCACTTCCACCAATTGATTGGTCAACATTAAAATACAAACTGGGGGTGACAACACAACTCCTCACCTGCCTTCATATAGCATCTTTAATGTAGTGAAACAGAGCTTCACACAATCCTACCACACTGTCTGAGACAGATAGGTTTCTGATTAGTAAGGGAGTCAAGGGCAGGAAAGTGGACGTGAGGGATTCAAATCAGCTATGATCCTACTTTAGGTGCATGCTGGCACAGTGATTAGCAGTGCTGCCTCGCAGTGCCAGGGACCCAGGTTCAATTCCAGCCTTCGTTAACAATATGGAGTTGGCACTTTCTCCTTGTGTCTGCATTAGTTTTCTCCTGGTGCTCTGGTTTCCTCCCGCACTCCAAAGATGCCCAGATTAAATGGATTGGCCATGCTAAATTCTCCCTCGATGTCCCAAGATGTGTAGATTAGGGAGATTAGTGGGGTAAATATGTGGGATAGGGTCTGGGAGACTCAGGGCAGACTCAATGGGTCGAATGGTCTCCTTCTGTGTTGTAAAGATTCCATAAAGGTTGAAGCAGGCTTGAGGGGCCGAATGGCTTACTGTTCCTATTTCTTATATTATGATGTAGAGATGCCAGTGTTGGACTGGGGTAAACACAAGTAAGAAGTCTCATAACACCAGGTTAAAGTCCAACAGGTTTATTTGATAGTAAACCCAACAAGCTTTTGGGATTTGCCCCTTCGTCAAGTGAGTGAAAAGTTCTGGTCTCAAACAGGGCATATAAAAGACACATACAGTTTACCAATTACTGATTAAAATGCAAGTCTTTACAGCTAACCTGCTGTTCAAGTCTTAAAAATGCAGATAACGTGAGTGGAAAGAGCATCAGGCACAGGCTAAAGAGATGCATATTGTCTCCAGACAGGACAGTTAGTGAGATTTTACAAGCCCAGCCAATCATGGGGGTTACAGATAGTGTGACATGAACCCAAGATCCCAGTTGAGGCCGTGCTTGTATACAGAACTTGGCTATCAGTTTCTGTTCAGTGATTCTGCGCTGTCGTGTGTCGTGAAGGCCACCTTGGAGAATGTTTACCCGAAAATCAGAGACCGAATGCTCGTGATCGCTGAAGTGTTCGCTAAAAGGAAGGGAATAATCTTGCCTGGTGATTGGCGAGTGATGTTCATTCATCTGCTGTTGTAGTATCTGCATGGTCTCCCTAAGATACCTTGCCAATCACCAGACAAGACTGTTGCCTTCCTGTTGGCGAACATTTCAGCGGTCACGGGCATTCGGCCTCCAACCTTTGGGTAAGCGTTCTTGAAGGTGGCCTTCACAACACATGACAGCACAGAGTCGCCGAGCAGAGACTGATAGCCAAGTTCCAAACACATGAGGACGGCCTCAACAAGGATCTTGGGTTCATGTCGCACTGTCTGTAACCCCTATGATTTAACTGAGCTTGTAAAATCTCACTTACTGTACTGTCTGGAAACAATGCACATCTCTTTAGCCTGTGTCTGATGCTATCACATTGTCTGCAACTTTAAGACTTGAATATCAGGTTAGCTGTAAGGACTTGCATTCTAATCAGTATCCTGTAAACTCTCTGTGCTGTTATATGCTCTGTCTGAGGCCAGAACTCTCCACTCACCTGAATAAGGGGAAACCCCGAAAGCTTATGGGTTTGCTATCAAATAAACCGATTGGACTTTAACCTGGTGTTCTCAGACTTCTTACATATGATCTTAAGCAGCATTTGACACTGAGTTCTGTAAGTAAATATTAGGACAGGTGACCAAAAGCTTTGTCCAATAGTCAGAGGAGAGTCTTAAGGCAGGGAAGAGAGATGGAGAGGTGGAGAGATTTTGGGCAGGAATTCCAGAGCTTAGGTGTCACGCAGCTGAGAAGCACAGCGGAGTGAAGAAAATGGGCAATTAGGAGATTTTCACAGTAATTTACGTGCAATGTTAATGTAAACCTACTTGCGACTAATAAATAAACTTTAAACTTTTGCAGCAGAGGATAAACTTAAGTATGTTTCTTGTAGTTAGTGCTCATGAACCTAAATAACGTTTTGCTAGGTTTGTTTGGTTTAAAGAGAAGGATCAAGACATCAGTTCAATTTTCCACACAATGCATCGAATCATCCATTCATTATCTGGCACCAACCACTCTGAATTCTATATAAGCAGGCTTCAAAAATAAAAACACAATGGATAATAATACATCGCTTACGCCAACAAGATAAATGATTATTAGCTACAAGTATCATGTCTTGGCACTAATTTGATTTGATTTGATTTATTATTGCCACACACGTTAACATACAGTGAAAAGTATTGTTTCTTGCTGCTATACAGACAAAGCATACTGTGCATAGAGAAAGAAAGGGGAGGGTACAGAATGTAGTGTTACAGTCATAGCTAAGAACAATGAAGAAATATTTTTCAAATGTCATTCATTCTTTGATAGATTGCTAGATCTTTCAATTTTGGCTGGTTCTGAGTGAGGAAGAGTGTAGCACAATAAAGTTTTATGATTAACGTTATTTATTAGTGTCACAAGTAGGCTTATATTAACACTGCAATGAGGTTTCTGTGAAAATCTCCTAGCTGCCACACTCCGGCACCTGTTCAGGTACACTGAGGGAGAATTTAGCGTGCCCAAGTCATCTAACCAGCACATCATCTTTCGGACGGTGGGAGGAAACCGGAGGAAACCCACGCAGACACAGAGCAGGTATACACAGACAGTGACCCAAGCCAGGAATTGAACCCAGGTCCCTGGCACTGTGAGGCAGCAGTGTTAACAATTGTGCAACAGAAACTAAACTGGACCAATCTTATACACACTGAGGCTACAAGTGCAGTTCAGAGACTGGGAATCGTACAGCAAATAACTCCCCTTCTGAATCCCCAAAACCTGTCCACCATCTACAAGGCACAAGTTAGGAATCTGATGGAAATCTCTCCACTTGCCTGGACGGGTGCAGCTCCAACAACACTCAGGAAGCTTGACACCATTCAGGGCAAAGCAGCCTGTTTTATTGACACAACATCTACAAAACATTCTCTCCACCTCAGTGACAGCAGTTTGTACTTTCTCAGTAACGCACTGGAATGTCAACCTTGATTTTTGTGTTTGGGCTGTAGAGTTGGTCCCCGAGAGTTTGAAGTCAGAGTGCGAGTTACGATGGATGTGTAAACGTGAGTTATGCTTTTCGTTGATGACACACCCAGGAATATATCCACCCCAAACTCAGCACTACCGCGAATGTGGAGTTCTGTAGTTTCAAACCTCAGCAACACGCACAACCACCAGTGTTGCGAACATCACCGGTTCCTCGGCTCCGCAGACATCCCAGGCAACGGGACGTGCCGACCCAGGAGCTGGTTTCATTCGATGAACTATCGCCTTGCTACTTCCTAACACAAAGAACGTGAGGGGGAGGAGGGCGCTGAGAGGTTTTTGGGGGGAGGAGGAGGAGGGAGTTGGTGGCTGTTGGAGAAATTAAGTTTTCACAGCTTCATGAAAGCATGAAAATTGATTCGATGAAGAAGCCAATTATTGACCTTCTGTCCGTGTGTGAGTGACTGAACTGCCAGCTGCTGATTCCTGAGGGGCAGTAATTGCAGAGCGAGCCCCCCCCCTCTTCTTCCTCTGTGAGGGCCTTGGCTGGAAATATGAAGCCTTGTCAGTAATTAGCTTGCCCCGTGTGACACTTGCAAATGAACCTGCTTCACTTCCACCAGCAGTGGGACATCAGCTTGGCTCAACCTGTTCCTGGCCCTCGGGGACAGCAGGTCTCAGCTCTGCACAAGGGGACATTTAACGTCGGCACAACAACAACTTCAGCAACAACCTATTTACATACAATGGAGATTTGCAGCATTTCATAGAATCCCTACAGTACAGAAGGAGGCCATTCGGCCCATTGAACCTCAATCCACAACAATCCCACCCTATCCCACATATTTACCTTGCGAATCCCCCCGAAACAATGGTCAATTTAGCATGGGCATTTCACCTAACCCGCACATCTTTGGACTGTGGGAGGAAACCGGAGCACCCGGAGGCACAGACAAAGGGGGAATGTACAAACTCCACACAGACGGTGACCCGAGCCGGGAATCGAACCCAGGTCCCTGGCACTGTGAGGCAGTAGTGCTAACCACTGTGCCACTCTAAAATTCAGCAAATGCCAGGAGTAGGATTTCTATACAGTGTTTCTCTTTTCTTAGAATTAAACCAAATCCCCATCTCCTAACTCAAATGAGATCCCACTTGAAGGAATGCAAGGGAAAGGTAAACTTTATATTTATATAGTGCCTTTTCCTGATCTCAGGAGATCCCAACCAATGAAGTGTTTCCAAAGTGCAATGAGTATTGCAATAAAGGAAATGCCATAGTCTCTTTAAGGACTGCAGACTCTCCATGGGCAGCACAGCGGCACAACGATTAGCACAGCTCCCTCATAGTGTCAGGGTCCTGGATTCAATTCCAGCCTCGAGTGTCTGATGATGTGGAGTTTGCACATTCTCCCTGCGTCTGCGTGGGTTCCCTCCGGGTGCCCCAGATTCCTCCCACACTCCAACAACATGCAGGTTAGGTGGATTTGCCATGTTAAATTGTTCCTTAGTGTAAGGGGGACTAGCAGGGTAAATGCATGGGGTTATGGGGATAGGATCTGGGTGGGATTGTGATTAGTGCAGACTCAATGGGCCAAATGGCCTCCTTCTCTACTGTACGGAGTCTATGATTCTATGATAAATGTGCAGATTAGGGTGGATTGGCCATGGTAAATTGCCCTTTAGTGTCAGGAGACTAGCTGGGGTAAATGCATGAGATTATGGGGATAGGGCTTCAGTGGGATTGTAGTCGATACAGACTGGATGGGCCAAATGGCTTTCTTCTGCATTGTACGGATCCTATGATTCTATAAGATGTTATATAAACATAAGTTAGCTGGATTTAAACCTGATGTTGTCAGACGTCTTACTGTGTTTACCCCAGTCCAACGCCGGCATCTCTACATTATGACTCCAATCTGCAAACACAGACAATTGTCTTTTTTTAAATGTACGTTCATTGTTGGGTAAAGTTCTCCCGTCTTTCTTTGAAGTACCACTGTGGGGATCTTCCGTGCCACCTGAGATGTAGATGAGGCTTCGGATTTTGTGTCTCATCCAGGAGACGGCACTCCTGACAGTTCTGCACTCCCTCAGTACCTCACCGAGCAGAGACAGCCTGGGATTACTGCTCAAATTGCCGGATTGACACTCAAACTCAACCTTCTGACTCAGCGGGACTGCTACAAACTGTGCCACGGTGTACTCCCAGTCACTGAAGGCCTAGAACTGCAAATAGGCACATCCTGAGGTTCATTAGAAGGCCAATTCCCCACCGACCTATCCTGAGGTCAATTAGAGGCTGACAGTTTCCAGGTCTCTATCAATCCTTGGTTCCACCCCAAGAACAGAAAAAAACATCAGGGAATAATATTCCCTCCTTCTCAACATTGTTGTTCGCAGTAAGTTGAAGATGGTGTCAAAACAGGAATCATTCGAGTAATATCTAATAGTTAAATCAAGATTGCTGATGACACCACTGTAGTGAGTCAGATCTCAAACAATGACGAGACAGAGTATTGGAATGACACAGGGAATCTGGTGAACTGGCGCAGCGACAATAATCTCTCCCTCAATGTCAATAAAACAAAGATTGTCATCGACTTCAGGAATTGTAGTGGAGAACATGCCCCTGTCTACATCAACAGGGATGAAGTAGAAATGGTTAAGAGCTTCAAATTTTTAGATGTCCAGATCACCAATAACCTGTCCTGGTCCCCCCATGCCAACACTATAGTTAAGAAAGCCCACTAATGCCTCTGCTTTCTCAGAAGACTAAGGAAATTTGGTATGTCAGCTATGACTCTGGCCAAATTTTACAGATGCAGCACAGAAAACATTCTTTCTAGTTGTATCGCAGCTTGGCATGTCTCCTGCTCTGCCCAAGACTGCAAGCAACTACAAAAGATTGTGAATGTAGCCCAATCCATCACGGAAAACCACTCTCCCATCCACTGACAGTATCTATGCTTCCAACTGCATTAGCAAAGCAGCCAGCATAATTAAGGACACCATACTTTCTTCCACCTTCTTCCTTTGGGAAAAAGATACAAAAGTCTGAGGTCATGTACTAACCAACTCAAGAACTGCTTCTTCCCTGCTGCCATTAGACTTTTGAATGGACCTACCTCACATTAAGTTGATCTTTCTCTAGCTATGACTGTATCACTACATTCTGCACTCTCTCCTTTCCTTCTCTATGAATGGTATGCTTTGTCTGTAAACCACGGAAGAAGCAATACGTTTCACTGTACACTAATACAGGTGACAATAATAAATCAAATCAAATCAAATCAAGTAATAGATAAGGTATCCATGCCTACATAGACCAAAATTTGGACAACATCCTGGTTCGTAAGTGACAAGTCATATCCATGCCATGTGATGTTTGTCATTCCCAACAAAGAAAAATTTAGGCATTATTCTTTGATGTTCCACAGCATTACCATTCTCCTTCGTCACTGTCCTGGGGAGTCAACATTGACCAGAAACTCAGCTGGACTCATCCACATAAACACTGTGGATACAAGAGCAAGTCAGGAGCTGGAGAATCTGTGATGAGTAACTCACCTTCAGACTCCCCAAAGACTGTCCACCATTTACAAGGTGCATGTCAGGTGTGTGATAGGATATTCTCCACTTGCCTGGTTGAGTGCACAGGATTACAGGGATAGGGCGGAGGAGAAGGCCTGGGTGGGATGCTTTTTTGGAGAGTCAGTGCAGAGTTGATGGGCCGAACGGTTTCTTCCTGCATTGTAGGGAATTCTATGGCAATAGTACCTTTGCAGTGCCCACTGGGCTATTTGTTTCAGCTTATTTCATAGGATTCCAATGTCCATACATCAGGCCCTTGGTATTTCCAACAGCTTCCTCCAACAAAACATTTGTTAAGCAGGAAGAGTCTCTCAACCTCTACCCAATCCATCCCCTTCATAATCTTATACGTCTCTATAAGATCTCCTCTCAGCCTTCTAAACTCCAAAGAGTACAAACCTAGCCTATTCAGTCTCTCCTCATAATCCAACGCCTTCATCTCCAGCATCAGCCTTCTCTGCACCCTCTCCAAGGCCAATATATCCTTCCTGGAATGCGGCGACCAAAACTGCACACTGTTATAATGTAACTGTTATAATGTCAAAAACATAGATAAGAATTTACGCACAGCAAGATCCCATGAACAGCACTGTACTGACGACCTGATCGAATCAGTTTTTAGTCATGGTGGTTCAAGGGGTCAACACTGGTGAAGATTCCAAAGAAAACTCCACTGCTCTCCTGAATAATGGCGTGGGATCTTTCATATAAGGCAAGCTCTTCTCTCAGTCTCCTAATCTCAACTGTTAGGAGTCAGTGGGAACACTCGCCAAACACTGGGGTCAAATGTCCCGCTGCTTAAGTTGTGGTGACTGATGGAGACATCATTGTAATGGGTCAGAGACACTGATCAGGTTTCATCGTTGGGAATTAGAGTGGGGCTTATCTCGTGAATCTATCACTTTAAATGTGAGAGCGGATGTAAAAATTGCTGTGCGTGGTCTCTTTCAAGCTGCCTTTCTTTTAAAAAACTAATACCAGTTCTCAAACTGAAGTAAGATCCTTTTATAGTTCATATTCCCCTCTCTCAGATATGTACACTTACACATGCTTACATGCACGCACACATACGCACACACAGGTACACATACAATCATACACAGGAGTACGTGCACACATTCATGCAAGCATATAGCGTGCACAAATAGACACGCGCATACACACAAAGCAATTGAGAGCAGATGCACATACATAGGCACATATACACACATCATTTACACACATTCACACCTACACCCACGTGTGTACCTGTTCACATATACTGAGGGAGAATGTGGCACGGTCAATGCGTTCAACCAGCACAGCTTTCAGACAGTGGGAGGAAATCGGAGCACCCAGAGGAAACCCACATGGACACGGGGAGAACATGCAGACTCCACACAGACAGTGATCCAAGCCGGGAATCGAACTCAGGTCCCTGGCGCTGTGAAGCAGCAGTGCTAACCACTGCGCCACCGTGCCGTTTTGTCAACCTTGATTTGATGCTCTCAAGCTCAGGTGTCTGGAGAGTATCAGACTCAACAATCTTCATATTCTTTTCAATTTCATTTGATTATTATTGACGCATGTTTTAACATATAGTGAAAAGCACTGTTTCTTGCTTGCTGTGTAGGTGAAGCATACGTTCATAGAGGAGGAAAGGGGATGGTGCAAAATGCAGTGTTACAGTCATAGCAAGGGTATAGAGAAAGGTCAACTTAATGCGAGGTAGGTCCATTCAAAAGTCTGATGGCAGCAGGGAAGAAGCTGTTCTTGAGTCGGTTCTGATTGCGAGGCCACCAGCTGACCACCTCCATCCCATCGCTCGCTGTGGGATCTTGCTGTGCGCAAAACGGCTTGCTGCGGGATGCTGACGATCAGAATTCTCCACTCCCCTGATGAAGGGCCAGAGGCCCGAAAACTAGTATCTTCTGCTACCAAATAAACCGTGTTGGACTTTGACCCGGTGTTGTGAGACTTCTTACGGCGCAAAATGGCTGCCGGGTGTGCTGACACGATCGCCATGGTGACTGGAATTTTCCACTTTAGCGCTGGTTTGATCGCGTGTGCTGCGATCTTCCTGCAGGCTGACGGGCCCGGCGGTGTGAGTAACCCGGCCTGAGGGTGGAATGTATTTGCAGATAAAAAGTTCTGAGGCGTTGCTGAGATGATAATAAGGGCCACAACGTCGAGAGTGTGGGGTTAGCGCACGCAACATATGGCACATTCCGAACGCTGCTTTGAACTCCCACCAATTTAAACTCCAGCAAACCCGAGTATCTACTTTCTGTGACCCTTTGCGACCCTCCCATGACAGAGGGCTAGATACTTAATGTCATGGGACGCTCTTTATGTCATGCATTCGGTTTTCTTCCCGCGTGTCGAAAACGCTGATTGAAGTTTTCTTTCTGTAGCTTGACCCCTGAGGAGCAGGTCACAGTCTGGCCTGGCGCTGCCACCTGAGCTCTCCTGCCCCCTTTGTTCAACACCAGTTAATCAACAGCCAGACACTCCATGATTAGCTCGGGCGAGAGAGAGGCCTCGCTCACTCACACACAGCTCAGGTAGTCAGGCCCGTAGCAGTTTGTCACTCGAGAAGGCCTCGCTGAGTTGGGGGAGCAGGGATGGAGGGGCTGGAGGTGGGGGGGGGGGCGCTGGAGTCTGAGGGAGAGAAGAGATAGACCTGCGTCCACTTCCCTGCCCCCCCCCCACCCATTAGCCCATGCCTGGTCTAACCCACCTTTTCACATGCTGAACAGGGACAAATGTATATTGGCAGGCTTTTTCTCTTTAACCTCGTTTAACCTCTGGAATCTGTCGCTGGCTGAATTGCAGGAAGATTAACACGTGTTTTCGGAAGAAATATTGTCCCTTTCACTAGCTCAGAGGAGCCAGTCGCTATTGTCAGTCGTGAAGTGGCTCAGGTTCCGAAAGCATCACTTTCCTGACAAGGAATTGAGAACGGGGCTAATCATTTACCGGGTCGACCCGGCCTCTCTCTCCTCGCATTGGGAAGAATCAGAGGCGATTGCTCTGAAACATGTGCGATTTTTAAGGAACTTTGCAGGGTAGGCCCCGACAGAACATTTCCCCTCCCTGGGGAACCCAGATCGTAGGGCCACGATCTACAGAAAGGTCTCACTATTTAGGATTTTTTGATTTGATTTATCTTTGTTACATTAAGTTTATTTATTAGAGTCATAGTAGGCTTACATTAACACTGCAATGAAGTTACTGTGAAAATCCCGAGTCGCCTGTTTGGGTACACTGAGGGAGAATTTAGCACGGCCAATACACCTAACCAGCACATCTTTCAGACTGGGAGGAAACTGGAGAAAACCCACACAGACATGGGGAGAATGTGCAAGTTCCACACAGACAATGACCCAAGCCGGGAATTGAACCTGGGTGCCTGGCACTGTGAGGCAGCAGAGCTAACCACTGTACCACCATGTATTGGCCTCTTTTGAGGAAATATGGAATACTTCATGAATTTGAGTGCCATACCTGTGCAGGGACCATGCTAATCTTCTCTGCATCATTCCAATTTTAGTATATGTGCTGCCAAGTATTGATAATTAGTGAAAAGTACTGTTTCTTGCGCACTACACAGTCAAAACGTACTCTCACATCCTTTCCTCGGCTAAAACATTATTAGTTTGTGTCAAAATGAAATGGGAACAATGATGCAGGTTCAGTGCACCTGACATTAAATCCACCAATGCTGAAAGTAGAGAGCAAGGTCCATAAATATCTGAGAGCAGAAACAAGGGGGCTTGAGTCAAGGAGTCAGAGAGAATGTCTCCAACTGCCTTGAGCCTTCACTGTTGAATTGCAGACATGTGTGACAGCCAAGGAGTGCAAAGCAAGGCAAATGGCAAGCTGATTCCATTTTGGTTTATAAGAGACATTACATTTGTGCCACACAGTGCCAGGTCACAGTTGGTGGCACGGTGGCACAGTGGTTAGCTCAGATTTGATTCCTGGCTTGGGTCACTGTCTATGCAGAGTCTGTACATTCTCCCCATGTCTGCGTGGGTTTCCTCCGGATGCTCCAGTTCCCTCCTGCAGTCCAAAAGACGTGATGGTTAGATACATTGACCATGCTTTAGTGTATCCTTAGTGTATCCGAACAGGCGTGTGGCTACAAGAGGATTTGCGCAGTAACTTCATTGCAATGTTAACGTAAGCCTACTTGTGACTAATGAATAAAACTTTAGGTAATGCCCATCTCCAGCAAGAACCATCTCCCCTTAACGTTCAATGGCATTACCATCACTGAGTCTCCCACCATCAACATCCTGGGAGTTACTATTGACCAGAAACTGACCTGGATAACCATATAAATATCATAGCTACAGGCATAGGTTAGAGGCTGGAAATCCTGCAGTGAATAACTCACCTTCTGATCCCTAAAGCCTGTCTACAAGGCACAAGGCCAGGATATGATGGAATATTCTTCACTGGACTGGATAAGTTCAGCACTGACAACATTTGTGAAACTTGACAATCTTCAGGACAAAGCAACCAATCCACCATCTTAAAAATCCATTCCCACCACCAGCAACGTACAGAGGCTGCCATGTTGATCTTCTACAAAATGCACCGCAGCAACTCACCAAAGCTCCTTTGACAGCAGCTCCCAAACACATAACATCTACCACCTAGAAAGACAAGAGTAGTAGATACCTCAGAACACATCACCTGAAAATTCCCATCCAAGCCACTTGCCATCTTGGCTTGGAAACCATTGGCCGATCCTTCATTGTGGCTGGATCAAAATCAGAGAATCCCTACAGTGCAGAAGGAGGCCATTCGGCCCATCGAGCCTGCACCGATCTCCATCTCAACCAGACCTTATCCCCATAACCCATAAATTTACCCTGCTAATCCCCTGACACTAGGGTCAATTTAGCATGGCCAATCACCCTAACCCACATACCTTTGGACTGTGAGAGTAAACTGGAGCACCTGGAGGAAACCCACGCAGACATGGGGAGAAGGTGCAAACTCCATACAGACAGTGACCTGAGGCTGGATTTGAACCTGGGTCCTTGGTGCTGTGAGGCATCAGTGCTAACCACTATGCCATTGTGGTTAGCACTTGAACCATGAGGTTCTGCCTTCAATGTGCAGTCATGATTAAGCAGATACATGGGTATAACAAAGTTAGAGGGCTCGAGATGGAATCGGTTCAGGCTGTAGAGACTAAAAAAATCAGCTTTCCCGTAAAGACATGACCGCAATGGTAACACGGATCCTGGATAAAATCCTCAAGCTCCTTCATGGGCGGCACGGGTGGCACAGTGGTTAGCATTGCTGCCTCACAGTGCAAGGGACCCAGGTTCAATTCCCAGCTTGTCTGTCTGTGCTGAGTTTGCATGTTCTCCCCGTGTCTGTGTGGATTTTCTCTGGGTGCTCCGGTTTCCTCCCACAGTCTAAAGATGTAGGGGCTAGGTTGATTGGCTGTGCTAAATTGCCCCTTAGTGCCAGACGGATTAGTAGGTAAATAGGTGGGGTTACGGGATAGGACCTGGGTGGGATTGTTGTCTGATGGGCAGATTGGCCTCCTTCTGCACTGTAATGATTCTACACCTTCTGAAGCGATTAAAATTTGTTCATTAGTCACAAGTGAGGTTTACATTAACACTGCAATGAAGTTAGTGTGAAATTCCCCCAGTAACTTCAGTCAGTATTACGAGTCAGCGAGGCACACATTTCCATGGTGCAATGGGCAAACATAGACTCATGCCCGTTTCCTCAGCAATGTGCCAACCTGTCAAACGCAGAGATTCCCAACTCCTTTCACACGTGCCGACAGCCAGGCTTTACTTTCCTGAATTTTCCATCCCTCTCTTCAGGCTCCTATTTTTTTATGTGTGTTTGTGTTAAACGAGCATCCCGTGGAAAAACAATACTCGCCGAGGATCTGAAGTGGGGAACTGAGCGCCGGTTGCTTAGCAGCCACATCTGGAGGAGTTGAAACAAAAGGCAGACATCTCACCAGGGGCCACTTACACAATTCGCAAATGACAGCGGCAGCGAAATTCCAGGTGTGAGCTGGATCCTCCCAGTCGGCTGGCCCTTCCTGTAATTTTTTAAAAAGCCATAAACCCTTCACCAACTTAATGAGATTTCCAAACAGATGGGAGAGCCAGTCCCCCACCCCCCACCTCCGCCTCTAGCCCTGTCCCATCCTGGCTTGCCCCCCCTCATCCTCTCCCCCCTTTGCCCTGTGTCCCTCATCCTGCCCCCCCCTTACCATGACTCCTAGTCTGCCCTCCTCAACCTGCTCCGTCACCCTGCCCCCGTCAGCCTGTCACTCCTCACCCTGCCCCCCTCAGCCTGTCCCCCTCCCCTCCCCCTCAGCCTGCCCCCCTCACCCTCCCCCTTCACCCTGCTCTCCCCCTCAGCCTTTCCACCATCGCCCTGCTCCCTCAACCTGTCACCTTCACCTGGAATCCTCTCAGCTGTCCCGCTCACCCTGACCCCTCACCCTGTCCCCCCTTAACCTACCCCCTCACCATGCTCCCCTCACCGTGCCTCCCTCACCCTCCTCAGCCTACACCCTCCTCAGCCTGCCCCCTCACCTCCTGCCCCCCCCACCCTGTTTTCTCTCAGCCTGTTCCTCCTCACCCTTCCCCCCTCGCCCTGCTTCCCCTCAGCTTGTGCCCCCCTCCACCTCAGCCTGCTCCCACTTCAGCCTGCCCTGCTATCACTTCCTGTGCTGACTCACATCAACTCCCAATCCAGCAAGCCTCCATTTGAAAATCCTCCCCTCCTCCCAGCTCAGTTGGTCGCAGTCTTGCCTCCGACTCACACGGTCCCAGGTTTAAATTCCCCACCAGGAACTGAGCATAAAAACTCAGCGCAATACTAAGGAAGTGCTGTTCTGCCTGTGGTGCTATCTTTCAAGACATTTCTAAGGCCCTTTCTGCTGTCTAAGGTGAAAATCAAAGGAATATTATTTGGAAGAGGAGTAGAAATGTTCTCTCTCGTGTTCAGGCCAATATTAGTCCCTCAATCAACATCCCAAAAGCGGATTATCCAGTCATAATCACATTGTTGCTTGTGGGAGCTTGCTGTGCATAAATCGGTTGCCATGTTACCTCCATTCGAGCAGTGACAGCACTTCAGAAAAGGGTGCTCGATTGGCTGTGACGTGCTTTGTAAACGTCATTGGTTGGGAAGGTGCTATGCGAATGCAAATGTTTTTTATCTCATTTTTAAATCTCACCATGGTCACTCCCACCTCAGGAACCACCTCTAACCTCACAGACCTCCAACATCCTCATCCTTCTTTGTTCTGACATTGGTAGCCATGCCTTCACCTGCTTAGACCCTAAGATCCGGAACTCTCTGCCTAAACCCATCGGCTAACATTATCTTCCTTATTTGGCATATCCGCTACGACTCTCACTAACTTTTACAGATGCACCATAAAAAGCATTCTTTCTGGTTGTATCGCAGCTTGGTATGGGCTCCTGCTCTGTCCAAGACCGCAAGAAACTACAAAAGGTTGTGAATGTAGCCGCAATCCATCACGCAAACCAGCCTCCCATCCGCTGACTCTGTCTACATTTCCCACCGCCTTTGGCAAAGCAGCCAGCATAATCAAGGACCCCGCACACCCCTGACATTCTCTCTTCCACCTTCTTCTGTCAGGAGAAAGATGCAAAAATCTGAGGTCACATACCAACCAATTCAAGACAGCTTCTGCCATCTGAATTTTGAATGGACCTACCTCACATTAAGTTGATCTTTCTCTACACCTTAGCTATGACTGTAACACTACATCCTGCAGTCTCTTCTTTCCTTCTCTATGAATGGTATGCTTTGTCTGTATAGCACAAGAAACAATACTTTTCACTGCATGCTAATACATGTAACAATAATAAATCAAATCAAATCAAAATATTTTGTGTAGTGTGTTACCCCTCTGATCATTTTTTGCTAATTTTGGAGTAACTTTATCTGAAATTGGCATGCCAAGACTTCTCAAAAACACTAAAAAAAATCACATTTCAGAATAAACAAACGTATTGTTTTTAATTTTCATATTAATGTTCAAAAATGTTCAAGACAAGAGCCCTTGTTTCTGTCTGAGCCGTATAAGCATGAATACAGTTTTAAAAATAATCTTGGAATTAAAATGTTGGCAACCAAAGTAAAAAAATGTATTTATTAGTCACTTGTAAGCTTACATTCACATTGCAATTAAATTACTGTGGAAATCCCCTAGCTGCCACACTCTGGTGCCTGTTCAGGTACACTGAGGGAGAATTTAGCATGGCCAACGCACCTAACCAGCATGTCTTTCGGATTGTGGGAGGGAACCAGAGCACCCGGAGGAAACCCACGCAGACACAGGGAGAACGTTCAAACTTCACACAGACATTGACCGAAAGTGGGAATTGAACCTGGGTTCTGCACATTCTTCTCCTGTCTGCATGGGTTTCCTCTGGTTGCTCCAGTTTCCTCCCACAGTCCAAAGAATGTGCTGGTTATGTGCATTGATTATGCTAAATTCTCCCTCAGTGCACCTGAGCAGGCTTCAGAGTGTGGCGACTACGGGATTTTCACAGTAATTTCATTGTGGTATTAATGTAAGCCTACTTGTGACACTAATAAATAAACTTTAAATTTGTGAGTTAAAAATCTATCCAGCTCCGCCTTAAAAATCTTCAATGACTGTTTCCGCTGCTTTTTGAGAAAGAGAATTCAGTTAGGTGGATTGGACTTGCTAAAATGTCCCTTAGTGTTATGGGATTATCAATGTAAATACATGGGGAGTATTAGACAGGGGATAGAACGAGTGTGGGATTGTTTTCAGTGCAGACTTGATGGGCTGATTGGCCTCCTTCTGTACTGTAGGGATTCTACGGCTCACGACTCTCTGACAGAAAATATTTCTCCTTATCTCCATTTGAAATGGGTGACCGCTGATTTTTAATCAGTGACCCCTTGTTCTGGACTCTCCAATGGGGGGAACATCCTCTCCACGCCCACTCTGTCAGTATTTTCAATCTCTTATCCTTCTAAACTCCAGCGGATACAGAGCTAGACAGCACAGACTTCAGTTTAACATGTTACTTGATAGAATACAGCAGCACTGACAGTGCAGCATCCCATTTGGTACCAGCCTGGGTTGTGTGTTGACTGGGGAGGCACAGTGCTGCCTCACAGTGCCAGGGACCCAAGTTCGATTCCCGGCCTCGGGTCACTGCCTGAGTGGAGTTTGCACATTCTCCCCGCATCTGCGTAGGTTTCCTCCAGCTGCTCCAATTGCCTCCTACAGTCCAAAAATGTGCAGGTTGGGTTGATTGGCCATGCTAAATTAACCTCTAATGTGAGGGGCGTATTAGTAGGGCAACTATGTGGGGTTACGGAGATAGGGTTTTGGTGGGATTGTTGTCGATGCAGGATCGAGGGACCGAATGGCCTCCTTCTGCACCACAAGGATTCTATGACTTCTGCGGAGTGCATCACTGATTACTGAGACTTCTAAATTTTATGAATCTCACAATGGGGTTTGAATTGGGTTTCCAGTGATATCACCACCACGGCACACCATCCCCCCTCAATCCCTTCCTGCACGGCAAACGGCAGCTGCATTTCCTCCATTGCAACATCTCAAAGAAAGTATCTCATTGGCTGTAAAGCACTTTGGGATGTCCTTAGGTTGAGACAGGCGCCATGTAAATGTAAATCCTTCCCTATCTTGGTTTGTATTTCTGTAACCATCTTCATGTAACTGAGATAAAAAGGCGGAAAGATTATTTTTTATTGTATTAATGTCACAAGTAGGCTTGCATTAGCTCTGCAATGAAGTTACTGTGAAAATCCCCCTAGTTGCCACACCTCAGCGCCTATTTGGGTACACTAAGGGAGAATTTGGCGTGGCCAATCCACCTAACCAGCAAGCCTTTTGGACTGCGGGAGGAAACCGAATCACCCGGGGGAAACCCATGCAGACACGGGGAGAACGTGCAGACTCCACACAGATAGTGACCTGAGGCCGGAATTGAATTCAGGTCCTGGTGCTGTGAGACAGCAGTCCTAACCACTGTGCCACCGTGCTGCCCAGTGAAGTGGAGGCAATCGTCATAACACACAGCACGAACAGGCACCCACCTCCTTAATTACACTCACCCAACTAAAAGGGTTTCCCAAGCTCAAATGCAGGGTCAAGTTGACACGCAATTCCAACATTTTGTCTTTGATATGGTGTTGTCCCCTTGTAACACAGATCAAAGGAATCTCGATTTGCTAATTTACAGCGATATTTATTTGGGACTTTACTCAGGAGAGATTTAATGACTTATTGTCGCTTTGTTGTCTGGGATTGCATGAATCTGAAGCCAATCTCCAGTCTGCTGTAGTAATGTACAGTTACAATGCCCTGAATGCTTTAACATTAGCACACATTTAGAATGACTCAGGAAAAGCACAGAACAGAACACTCTTTCTGAATAGAGCATGCAGTCACAGGCCAGCGTTTCTAAGATGGCATTTCCCAACCTTCTACAATTCCAGCTAACCCACACACCCTAACACTAAGAGGTAATTTACCACAGGCAGTGCATCTAACCTATCTTGGGACTTTAAAGGTTAAGTTAGCTTAGCTAATCTGTCCTAAACTTGCACATCTTTGGGAAGAAACTGGAGCATCCAGAAAAAATCAAGGACTTGGGTTCAGTTCCTGGCTTGGGTCACTGTCAGTGTGGAGTTTGCACATTCTCCCCATGTCTGTGTGGGTTTCCTCCGGGTGCTCCAGTTTCCTCCCACAGTCTTAAAGATGTGTGGGTTAGGTTGATTGGCCATGCTAAATTCTCTCTAGTGTCAGGGGGATTAGCAGGGTAAATATGAGGGGTAATGGGAATAGGGCCTGGGTGAAATTGGTCAGTGCAGACTTGATGAGCCAAATGGCCTCCTTCTGCATCGTAGATTCTATGATTCCATGAAACCCATGCAGACATGGGGAGAATGGGCCAAATGGCATCCTCCTGCTCTGTAGAGATTCTATGATCTCATGAACGTGCAAATTCCACACAAAACAGTCATTCAAGGCCAGAATTGAGCCCAGGTCCCTAGAGCAGGGAGGCAGCAGTGCTAACCACTATGTCACCATGTCGCCACAGGGCTAGACCTCACTCACCTTGTTGTAAAATTGTGGAGAGGTTGGGACAGATGAGAGATTAGTGGCAAGGAAAAATGGAGTATTTCATAGTTACAATCCCTGCTTACAAACCAGGGAACATGAGTTCTGCCCATTGCGGCATCTGGCACAGAAGGAGGCCATCTGGCCCATCAAAGCACATTCCAGGAAATCATAGATTCTATGAACTCGCATTTGTAACTTTGACATTGCAATGAGGCATCACGATGAAGTGCCTGACAGGGAGGAACATTGCAAACTGAACAGGATGTTGGAGAGAAATGGGTGACTAAGCGAGTAGATTCTGCCATTAACAACCATCAACTGGAGCTCTCTAACAAATTTCAAGTTGAAAGTAAGAATCCAGGGTTGATTGAGAGAGCAACAATTCCATTGTCTGCATTGCCAGGGCTGCCAGCCTGAGGCTACCCTGACCTCTAAAACTCAAAACGTCTGAGCTTTAAATATACAGCTTGGCTGGTGTAAGGGGAGCTGGCTCACAATGAGGGAAACTGCAATCTGCTTTCCATTCTGATTGCAAGCTCCTCTATTAGAAAACATTACATGCTACACAGGGTAGGCCTCTCATTGTGTGCATGTCATTTGGCTGTTAATTTATCATAACTTCTATATTTCATTCAAAATATAATTCATTGGGCAATAACATAAAGCATTTCTGCTAAAGAGAGGTTAAAGGACATAAGAAAGGTTTAGATAGCTTTCAGCATGTCCCAAAGGAACTTTAACACCAATGGGTACATTTGCTGGAATGTAACAAATACAGTAGCCAATTTGTACACAGCAAGCTCTCACAGAACAGCAATGTGGGGCAGCCTAGTGCCATAGTGGTTAGCACAGCTGCCTCACAGTGGCAGGGACCTAGGTTCGATTCCCGGCTTGTCTGTGTGGAGTTTGCACTTCTCCCCATGGATGCGTGGGTTTCCTCCAGATGCTCCAGTTTCCTGTCCAAAGATGTGCAAGTTAAGTGAATTGACCAGGCTAAATTGGCCTTAGTTTAGGTGACTCCCCCTCCAAGTTAGGTGAATTGACCAGGGTAAATTGGCCCTAGTTTCAGGGGGGATTAGGAGAGTAAATATGTAGGGTTACGCGGTTGTTGGTACAGGTTCCATGGGTCGAATGTACGTAGGGATTCTGCGAATAATCAGATAATCTGTTATAGTGATTGGAATTGATTTGATTTATTATTGGGACACAATGAAAAATGTTGTTTCTTGTGCACTATACAGACAAAATATACCATTCATAGAGTACATAGGGAAGAAGGAAAGGAGAGAGTGCAGCATGGGTGTTATAGTCACATCTAGGGTTATAGTCATATCTAGGGAAAGATCAACTTAATGCGAAGTAAGCCCATTCAAAAATCTGATGGCAGCAGAGAAGAAGCTGTTCTTGAGTCGGCTGGTATGTGACCTCAGACTTTTGTATCTTTTTCCCAATGGGAGAACGTGGAAGAGGGAATGTTCAGGATGGATGGAATCCGCGATTATGCTGGCCGCTTATGATGTTGATTGAGGGATAAAATATTGGCACACAATTTACCCTTGAGGCCCCACACTCCCAATTGGCCCCATCCCCTGGTCCCCTCTCACTTGGCATTACCCAATGCCTGGTGGGCAGTGTCAAGGTGTCTCTTTGGGCACTGACACTTTGTCCCTTGGACAGTATCAAGGGGCCAGGTTGGCGTTGGCAAGCTGGTGATGCCAGAGGGCACACCCCTACTTATCCTTGACCTCCTGGGGGGGCCTCCATGGCCTTTCCCTTCACCCCAGCGGGTTCGGACTGCCAGCTTTACGGTAGTGGGGAGCTGTTATAAGCCCTGCTGGAGTGAAATATCCCTGGAGTGGGGGTGGGGGGGGGAGGCTAGCAGGCTCAGAGACTTCAGTCCCAGGCCCACTAATGAAATGCAAATTCTCATTTAAATAATGTAGAGCCAGATAATGTCAAATAATGTCAGAGCCAGTTTCGATACTGAGTTCTGGAAATTCGGCAGCCCCGGACACAGGGAGGCCGTAGTGACCAGGGGAAGTCCATTATACGGCCCCCCCTTCATGTCTCCCGCCTCTCTGTGCTGCACTAGTTGGGAGAATCGCCCCCATTGTGTAAAATACCTACCCCACCCCCACACCAATGCTACACCATCAGAGATGGCATTTTTTGTAAAAATTCATTTACAGACATGGCATCACTGGCTGGCCAGCATTTATTACCAGTTATTACCCAGTTGTCCCTGAGAAGATGGGAGTGAGCTGCCATCTTGAATCGCTGCAGCCATGTGGCGTAGCTGGAGGTGGGGTGGGGTGGGGAGGGAATTCTTTATCCAATGATAGTGAAGGAATGGCATTATATTTCCAAGTCAGGATGGTGTGGGGGCTGATAGGGAACCTCGAGGTGATGGTGTTCCCTATGTGTCTGCTACCTTTGTCCTTACAGATGTTAGACAGCGTGGATTAAGATGATGTTGCCTAAGGAATATTGGTGTCCTTCAGACATTGAACCAAGACCCTACTTGTCCTCTTGGGCAGACAGAACAGAATCTGTGGTGCTCTTGCAGAGAATGGAGGCACAATCCCTCTGCCATCAGGGTCAATTTTAATCCCTCAGTTAACATTGCTAAAACAAATTATCGGCTCATTATTGCACCTTTGTGGGAGCTTTCTGTGTACAAAATGGCTGCCAAGCTTCCCACGACAGTGACTGCATTTCAGAAAGCCTTCAAAGTATCCCAGGGTCATGACATGTGCTGTTGAAATGAATGTTCTTTCTTGTAGCTCACGAGTGTTGGAGGAGACCATTCAAATAAGGCAATTGGTCATCAAGCGGTCACAACCCAGGTGTGGTGGACCCTCCCCCACCAGGGGGGCTTTTCTTTCCAGAAGGGAATCAGAGGTTAAAGCTTCTGAACCTAATGCACCCCACAGCAAAATGACCCGGGATGGCATTTGCTCTCCAGGTCAAATTATTGTCATGCGGGAAGCATTCTGAGTGAAACCCAATGGTTCTATTCATATGTACAGTCCCGTGTTACTCTCTTAGAAGCTGCCGCTTCACCGGATAAGTTTAAACTTAGAGATGGTATTTCATTTGTCTCTCAACCTTCTTACTGTTGTTCTTCCTGCCTCTTGTTACACTGTCTCTATCGACCCTCCCCCACCCCTCTTTCAAACAGCTGAAGGCTCAATAACCAAAAGAAACAGATTTAAGTTGATTGGCAAAAAGTCAGGATGAAATCTTTTTTATACATTGAGTGACACACAAAAGGGAATTTAACAAATACCAATGGAGGGAAAAATTACTCTCCTTATTGTGTGTGGAGTTTGCATGTTCTCCCCATGTCTGCATGGGTTTCCTCCGGCGCTCCAATTTCCTCTCACAGTCCAAAGATGTACTGGTTAGATGCTGGATTGACCCTTGGTGTCATGGGATTAGCAGGGTAAATATGTGGAGTTACAGTGATAGGGCCTGGGTGGGATTATGGTCGGTAGTGATTTGATGGGCCAAATGGCCTCCTTTTGCACTAGAGGGATTCTATGACAGAACCAGCACAGACTCGATAGTTCAGATAGCCTCCTTTTGTATCATATTGTTCTATCAGTTTATTTATTAGTATCACATGTGGGCTTACATTAACACTATAATGAAGTTACTGTGAAAATCCCCTAGCCGCCAGGCTTCGATTCCAGCTTGGGTAACTGTCTGAGGGGAGTTTGTATGTTATCCCCATGTCTACTCTGGTTTCCTCCAATAGTCCAAAGGTGTGCAAGTGGATTGGCTGTGGTAAATTGTCCCTTAGTGTCCAAATATGTGTGGGTTAGGCAGATTAGCCATGCTAAGTTGTCCCTTAGTGCCCAAAGATGTGTAGGTTAGGTGCATTAGCTATGGAGTAACCAGGAGAGTGGGGTAATATGCTCTTTTGGAGAACTGGTGCAGTCTCGATGGGCTAAATGGCCTCCTCCTGTTTTGTTGGATTTCTATGGTTCTATTCTATGGCTCCTTTCTTCCCTATCTAGATGTTCTCTGGTGTGTTCCCATTCACATTGCAACGGCAATTATTCTGATGGGGTTGAGGGGGGAAGAGAATTATGTGTGGGCCTGTTAAATATTCCATACCCTTTCCACCTCATCCCATCTCCCACCACTTCTTTGTGAAGGCTACTACATCTGGAAAGATTGGAGGAAAAGAACCTTCCAGAAAGCTGGGCACTCCCTGATTTTACTGAGAATCATAGAAAAAAAATCAAATCCCCACAATGCAGAAGAAAGTCTTTCGGCCCATCAGGCCTGCACTAGCAGTGAGAAACAACAAAGAAAGGCCTTGAGGGAACAGGGATTCATCCAGCCTGGGAGAAAGGAGTGGGGGAGAGGGAACAGGGATTCATCCAGCCTGGGAGGAAGGAGTGGGGGAGAGGGAACGGGGATTCATCCGGCCTGGGAGGAAGGAGTGGGGGAGAGGGAACAGGGATTCATCCGGCCTGGGAGGAAGGAGTGGAGGAGAGGGAACGGGGATTCATCCGGCCTGGGAGGAAGGAGTGGGGGAAGGAACAGGGATTCATCCGCTGGGAGAAAGGAGTGGGGGAGAGGGAACAGGGATTCATCCGGCCTGGGAGAAAGGAGTGGAGGAGAGGGAACGGGATTCATCCGGCCTGGGGGGAAGGAGTGGAGGAGAGGGAACGGGGATTCATCCGGCCTGGGAGGAAGGAGTGGAGGAGAGGGAACAGGGATTCATCCGGCCTGGGAGGAAGGAGTGGGGGAGAGGGAACGGGGATTCATCCGGCCTGGGAGGAAGGAGTGGAGGAGAGGGAACGGGGATTCATCCGGCCCTGTGGAAGGAAGTGGAGAGGGGGAGGGAACAGGGATTTATCCAGCCCTGTGGAAAGAAGCAGGGGAAGGGAAGGGAACAGGGATTTATCCTGGTCTGGGTAAAGAAGTGGGGGCCTGGGAAAGAGAGAAGCCATTTTATTCCTGATTCATTTTGTTCCTGATTGTCTTTACTTGTAACATTTTTCATTTTTAAGCATATTTAAGAGTCTTTAATCCTTGATTCTCTTCTCCTGCCTCCACCCCACACCCTCCCTCCTCCCTTTCAGACACTCAAAACACATCTGGCAGTTATTTTTGATTGGAGCCGTACCTCAATGGACAGCACCCAGTCAGTAGGTTATGTCTTCAAATGCCGCTCTCGGTGCAGTGCTAAGTGAGCACTGCAATGGCAGAAGTGCCATCCACTTTTTGGATGGGATGTTGGATGGGATACAGGCAGCATGGTGGCACATTAACTCTGCTGCCTCACAGCGCTGGAGATCTGGGTTTGATTCCTAGCTTGGGTCACTGTCTGTGGAGTGTGCATGTTCTCCCCATGTCAGCATGGGTTTCCTTTGGATGTTCCGGTTTCCTCTCTCAGTCCAAAGGATTTGCAGGTTTGGTGGATTAGCCACGATAAATTGCCCCTTAGTGTAGGTTAGGCAATTAACAGGATAAATGATTGCATTATTGCTAGATTATTCATCTAGAAACTCGGCTAACGTTCTGGGAACCCGGGTTCGAATCCTGCCACAGCAAATGGTGGAATTTGAATTCAATAATAAAATATCTGGAGTTAAGAATCTACTGCTGACCATGAAACCATTGTCGATTGTCAGAAAAACCCATCTGGTTCACTAATGCCCTTTAGGGAAGGAAATCTGCTGTCCTTATCTGGTCTGACCTACATGTGACTCCAGAGCCACAGCAATGTAGTTGACTCTCAACTGCCCTCCAAGGGCAACTAAAGATGGGCAATAAATGCTGGCCAGCCAGTGAATAAAAAAACAAAAAGAACTGTGTGGAGAGAGCTTGGATGAGATGTTCTTTCAGAGAGTCGGTGCAGAGTCAATGGGCTGAATGGCCTCCTTCTGCATTGTAGGGATTCTATGATTGGATGCTAAACCAAAGCCTCACCTGCTTCTCAGGTGAATGTAACAGAACCCCAGGAAACTATTTGGAAAGCAGGTGAATTATCGCCAGTCTGCTGGCCTTCCCTTCCATAAGTAAACAATCTGCTTACTTATCACATTGCCGATTGTGCGATCTCGCTGTGCGAGAGTTGATGGCTGCGTCCCCTGCATTACAACAATAACTGTTCAGAAGTAGCTCCATTGGCTTAAAGTGCTTTGGGAAACTCAGATATTGTGAAAGCTCTGTCGCTACATCAAATCGTGACACTTAAATAGTCTCACCAATGACTCTGCCAGCTGGGTACAAGAACAGCAATGGTTATAAAATGCTAACAGTCCACAGATTTCATTGTAAAACATGCTTGACTTTAATGTGTTTGAATAAGACGGCACAGGAAACAGCGCACGTCTTTTGTGGTGAAAGTAATGCAGACACGGGGGTTTTTATACTCAGTCCTTTCATAGGGCCATTTAATCACTTCCTGCCAGTGTGAGGAACTTTCAAAGCCCCTGTGTTAATAGCACTCTGTGCAGTTATAGCAGGCTCTTTGAAACAATGCCCTGATGGTGGAATGGGATGGATGCAAAACCTTGAAGGGGCAGCAATGGGAGCCAGGGACATCCACTCTTACTGAGAGAGAGTAAAACCGCTCCTTCTTCGGAGGGACATAATTGGAATCCATTCACAAAGGTTCGCTTGGCCACTTCTCCGCACATCTATCACTGTACGCACTTTGGAAGAGGTGACTTTATTGAAAGAGATTGGATTCTGAGAGTGGATTTGGCAGGATGGATGCTGGGAAGATGTTTCAATGTTTAAAATTTAAAACATTTACTTACTAGTGTCACAAGTATAAGATAATGAAGGGGATGGATAGGGTAGAGGTTGAAAGACTCTTCCCGCTTAACAAAGATAGCAGGGCTAAAGGGCACAGCCTCAAGATTGAGGGAGGATAGGCTGTTCAGATCAGAACTGAGGAGAAATTTCTTCACGCAAAGGGTAGTGAATCTTTGGAATTCTCTGCCTGATGAAGTGGTGGAGGCTTCCTCGCTGAATATGTTCAAGTCAAGAGTGGATAGATTTTTAATTGAAAAGGGGATTAAGGGTTACGGGGAGAAAGCGGGAAAGTGCTACTGAACCACTACAGATCAGTCATGATCTTATTGAATGGCGGGGCCGGCTCGAGGGGCTGGATGGCCGACTCCTGCTCCTATTTCTTATGCAAGTAGGCTTACATTAACACCGATGTCAGCATTGGACTGGGGTGGGCACAGTTAGAAGTCTCACTACACCAGATTAAATTCCACAGGTTTATTTGGAATCATGAATTTTTGGAACACTGCCCCTTCATCATACAAGACAACACCACCCCCAACCCCGCACCCCCCCAAAGTTGTGGGATTCATCAGAACATGAACATCACTGATTAGACCAGCACTTTTTACCCATCCCTAATTGCCCCTTGAGAAGATGGTGATGAACCCCCTTCTTGAACTGCTGCAGTTCCTATAGTGTAGGTACACCCATAGAGCCATTAGGGAGGGAATTCCGGGATTTTGACCCAGCGACAGTGAAAGAATGGTGATACATTTCCTAGTCAGAGTAGCAAGCAGCTTGGAGGGGGATCTTGCAGGAGATGGAGTTCCCATGTGTCTGCTACCTTTGACCTTCTAGGTGGTAGAGGTCACACTTTGGAAAGATTGATGTTGACGGAGCCTTAAACAAAAAGAGAAAGTCTCAGCAGTTCTGGCAGCATCAGAAGGACATTTCAAGTCTAGGTGTCCCTTTGTCAAAGCCTTAGGTAGCTGAGGGAGCCTTGGTGAGTTGCTACAGTGCATCGCATGAGATGCTACACATATTGACGGTGGAGAGAGTTCATGTCGCACTATCTGTAACCCCCATGACTTGCCTGGGTTTGCAAAACCTCACTTACTGTGCTGTCTGGAGACAATACACATCTCTTTAACCTGAGCTCAATGCTCTTTCCAATCACATTGTCTGCATCTTTAAGACTTGAATAGCAGGTTACTTGTAAAAACTCACATTCTAATCAGTAATCTGTGTGTGCTATTAAACAGTCTGTCTGAGGCCAGAACTCTCCATTCACCTGACGAGGGGACAAACCGTGAAAGCTTGTGGTTTACTTTCAAATAAATTGATTGGATTTAAACCTGGGGTTGGCAGACTTCTTACATTGGAGATAATCCAGAGAAGGTTCACTAGGTGGATTCCAGATAGAGGGATTTTCTTATGAGGAGAGGTTGAGTAGGTTGGGATTATACTTATTGGAGTTTAGAAGAATGAGAGGCTCGAGGGGCTAGATGGCTTATTCCTGCTCCTATTTCTTATGTTCTTATTGAGACATATCAGATTCTCAGGGGGCTTGACAAGATCGATACTGAGAGGTTGTTCCCCCTTGCAGGAGAGTCTAGGACCAGAGAACAAATCTCAGGGTAAGGGGATTGCCCATTTAACACACAGATGAGGAGAAATTTCTTCTCTCAGAAGGTGGTGAATCTGTGGAATTCCTTTTCGCAGAGGGCTGTAGAGATTGGATCATTAAATATGTTCAAGGCTGAGAGACAGATTTTTAACTCACTAAGGAAATCAAGGGTTAGGGAGATAAAGGTGGGACCCAAGTTCAATTCCGGTCTCAGGTCACTCTGGAGTTTGCACGTTCTCCTCGTGTCTGCGTGGGTTTCCTCTGGGTCCTCCGCTTTCCTCTCACAAGTCCAAAGATGTGTAGTTTAAATAGATTAGCCATGGTAAATGTGTGGGGTTACTGGGATAGGGTAGGGGAAGAAGGTCTTCATAAGATACTCTGTCAAAGAGTCAGTGTGAACTCAATGGGCTGAATGGCCTCTTCTTCACGGTAGAGATTCTACAAAAATGGAGTTGAGGGATATAGCAGATCAGTCATAATCTCATTGAATGGTTGAGCAGACTCAAGGGCCCAAATGGGCTCCTTCTGCTGCTATATCTTATGGTCTTAGGTTGTATCAGAGATCTCTTGCTATTCCTGATGGCCTCGCACTCTCCTTGTAGCCCTGAGCAATTCATAGAATCCTTACAGTGCAGAAGGAAGCCATTCAGCCCATTGAGTCTGCACTGACCACAATCCCACTCAGGCCCTATTCCTGTAACCCCACATATTTACGCTGCTAATCCCCTGCTTCCAGGGTCAATTTAACATGGCCAATGCATCTAACCTATACATCTTGGAACTGTGGGAGGAAACCAGAGCACCCAGAAGGAAACCCACGCAGGCGCGGGGGAAAACGTGCAAACACCACACAGACAGTGACCCAAACCGGGAATCGAACCCAGGGCACTGAAGCAGCAGTGCTAACCATAGTGTGGGCCCATGCGTTGAGAGTTTATATCTGCTGCCCTGATAGTGCATCTGAAGATTAGCAGAGAAACTCAAAAGCAATGGGATCGACTCTGATATCACAACTGAATATTTTTATTCAGGTCGCACAATACAGACAAAACAGGGACATTAATGATTCTACACAGTAAAAAGGCCCTTGTGAAACTGCCGTTACACTGGGGTCATTTGTAGTTCACAACCGGAGCTTGCTCTCTTTGTAGAAGGTAATTTCTTTTGTTTCTCAGGACAGTGATGCCCCGCGTGCAGTCCCCCCCCCACCCCCCCCACCCCAGGGGGTTGACCAAGAGGTCACACCCCTAAACCATGGTCATAATCTTTAGAGTTTCCGGCTGGAATCTTCGAATCTTCTTCTTCAGAGCTTTCGACGCTTTGACGCGGCAAATCCTGGCCTGGGAGTGGCGCGGCTGTTGGCCAGAGCCCTGAGGCCAGACCAGGCCGTGGCCGCCCGCTTGGTCCTCGCTCGGGCAGCCCTCGCCCCCGCTGGACTCGCTGCCCCCAAAGCGGCTGGCCGTGTGGTCGCTGCGTTCGTCGGCGCTGCTCTCGGCGACGGTGGAGTGGAAGAGCGAGGCGCACTCGGCCGAGTACTCTGACTGGTCGGACCCGCTGTCCGGTGGCCGGAGGGCCCGTCCCCGGGCAAAGCTGGCAACCCGCTGCCTCCCTGACTTCGGCCGCTGGCCAGCCCAGCAGAGATGGCGGGCGGGCGCTCCGTGGAATATCTCGATGGTCGATTGCCACTGACGGTGGTTGACCTCCTGGCCAGCGGTGGGTGGAGGGAGCCCGCAGAGGACCTGGCTCTGGAACTCCGGGCTGTAACTCCCGGGATGAAGACTGGACTCTGAACAGGAGCGGCCCCCCGGAGCTTCAAGGCCTGCGCCGGTGGTTGCCATGGCGCCGTCCCTCTCAGCTGTGGGCCTGGAAGCCCCGGCCCCTCGGGTGGCCAGTCTCTTGCCGGCCCGCGCCACCTCGCCGCTCCTCCTCTTGATCTTGGCCACTTTGGTCTTGCCGCCAGCTGGTAGGATCTGCACCCGCTGCCGGGACTCTGCAGGCACGTACTGCGCGTGCACAAACCCGCTCTTGGGCCTGCTTCTCTCCGCTGTCACCCCTGACCTTGGGTCGGTCCTCCGAGGCGGGTCAGTGCCGGGTGCCTGGCAACCGTCGCAGGCAAGGCCTTTGGAGCCCGGGGGGCCCGAGTGGGCAGCCAAGAGACCAGCAACGGGCAAGTCCTTCGCCCCCAGCCTGAATGGGCGACTGCTGCCGGTGACCTTAGGCTCTTGCGCCAACCCATCAGTCACCGATGGGATTGGGGGGCGGCCATTAGCCTCCTGGAGCCTCAGCCTAATGTTTTCTGCAGCAAATCCGACATTTCTCCAGCTGGCACCCTGTTGTTGACCTATCAGTCTCTCAGGTTGCCTCCTCGTTGTGAGGGCCTCGGCAGAGAGCGCGAGGGCCTCTCCTGGCAGCACAACTTTGGGACTCACTTCCAGTTCTGGGTCTGTAGCAGTCTTGTTGACCCTGCAGGGGGTTTGTTTATTTAGGCCGCCCGGCCTGGCGTCGACTGGGGCCGGCCCACTGGCTGGATTAGGTGGCGTGCTGAAGCCCAGGACAGGGATTCTGTCCACGCTGATGGCCTGCTCGGTCAGGCAGAACAGGGGGCTCTGCAGAGCCACGGCATGGAGAGGGCTGGGGTAACTGTACACGTCGCTGCTCTTCTTGGAGACCAGGTCACATCGGAACTTCTGAGCGGGCGCAGGGAGGTGTAACTCACTCCCGGCAGGGGCAGGCGGAAGCAGATTCCACTCTCCAGGCGCTCTCTGCGATGGGGCAAATCTCTCCAAGTCACCTGCATTACAAGGAAGAAGGACATTCTACATTACAACACTAGGAGCCATCGCTCATTGCCCAACTCTTCATTGGCCTCTGTCCCTTCCATGGTTGTGGGTGTAACCCTCACCTCCACCTTAGTCAGACTCTCTCCCACACCCAACCATCCAATGGGTCAAATGGCCTCTTCTTCACTGTAGTGATTCTACAAAAATGGAGTTGAGGGGTGTATCAAATCAGTCATGATCTCATTGAATGGTAGAGCAGACTCAATGGGCCAAATGGGCTCCTTCTGCTGCTATATCTTATGGTCTTAGGTTGAATCAGAGATCTATTGTTATTCCTGATGGCCTCGCACTCTCCTTCTAGCCCTGAGCTTTGAGCAATTCATAGAATCCTTACAGTGCAGAAGGAAGCCATTCGGCCCATTGAGTCTGCACTGACCACAATCCCACTCAGGCCCTATTGCCATAACCCCATGTATTTACGCTACTAATCCCCTGATACCAGGGTCAATTTAACATGGCCAATGCATCTAACCTATACATCTTTGAACTGTGGGAGGAAACCGGAGCACCCGAAAGGAAACCCACACAGGCGCAGGGGAAAATGTGCAAACATCACATAGACAGTGACCCTCCACACACCTCACACCTTTGGTCTCTTGCCCCTCCACCCCTGCCAGTGTCTCCGACATCTCCCGGACCTGCTCACAGTCAATATCTATCCTTGAACCCCTGTACAGTTTGTCTCTCCCTCACCAACAACAACCCCCATCTCCTCTTAAGGTTTATTTATTCATTATTGTCACATTTAGGCTTGCATTAACACTGCAATGAAGTTACTGTGAAAATCTCTTTGTCGCCACACTCCGGTGCCTGTTTGGGTACACTGAGGGAGAATTTAGCCTACCGAATGCACCTAACCAGCACATCTTTTGGACTGCGGGAGGAAACTGGAGCACCCAGAGGAAACCCACGCAGATATAGAACATAGAACATAGAACATAGAACATAGAACATAGAACATAGAACATAGAACATAGAACATAGAACATAGAACATAGAACATAGAACATGCCCTTCGGCCTTCGATGTTGTGCCGACCAAAATAAAAAGCAATGCCCCTCCAAACTAAACCATTCCCTTCTCTTCCATATACTTATCAATTAACCTCTTAAACGCCACCAAACTTGGCGCATCTACAACAGCTGCAGGCAGGGCATTCCACTCCCTAATCACTCTTTGAGTAAAGAACCTACCTCTGATATCCGTCCTATAACTCATACCCCTTAATTTAAAGCTGTGTCCCCTCGTGCTAGCAAATGGGGCGAATGTGCACACAGACAGCGACCCAAAGCCGAGAATCGAACCTCGGTCCCTGGCACCGTGAGGAGGCACTGCTAAGCATAGTGCCGCCCTATCCCCCTCCCCCACCTCACCAGTCTTACCCCCCCCCCCCCCCCACAGTTGTTCCCTTCTCCAATAATAATCCCCATCTTTTCCCCCTCACCCCATTAACAATTGGTTACCCCCACTCTCCCCTCCGCTGTTGGTTTCTTGTGTGTACCTTGGTTGGTCTGTTCCCGATAACGGGTCCCCCGCCACCCCCAACCTTGCTGCCCCTGACCGTCAGTCTCCCTGCCCCCACCCCACTGCCCCTGACAGTCAGTCTACTTGCCCCACCCCTCTGGACCGTTTTAGGGAGATCTTCCCAGGTTACCTGTGGAAACCGGCCTTTGCCTGGGGCTGGCGAGCCTGCCCAAGTGGGAGGCCAGCACAGGCTCGGTGGTGGTTTTGATGCCTCTCCCCGGCCACTTGCCAGGGCCCCGCTGCTTGAAAGCCACCGACCGCACAGTGATCTCGTCGGCAGAGCGGGGCCTGTCCTCCGACCTGCTGCCCTTGGTCTCGGCTGTTCGGCTGCTGGACTGCAGGCTGCCCTGGGAGGATGAGTTACACTCGCTGTACATGGAGGCGCAGGAGTTAGACAAGGAGCAGGAGCCTCCATCGCTGAGTTCATAAAACCCTGCGGGTTAGAAACACGTTACAGTCAGACAAGAATGCACAAGGTACAGAAAGTAAGCAAAACACTGCAGATTATCAAGGAACTGGAAGAGGAACATTGGAATGAGGAACAGGAGGAGGCAAATTCAGTCCTTTACACTTTCAACATTTAAAACACTCAGGAAATCAGAGAGCGACAGCTGGGGGAGGACAAACGCTTCAGTTAATGACCTGTTAACCCGGAAAAGTGCAAGGAATAAGATTGGAGTGGATCACAGGAGCGAGTCTGCTCCACCATTCACTATGATCGTGGCCACTCTGGCTTCAACTTTATTTTCCTTGCGCACTCCCCGAGACTCCCAAAAATCTGCCTATCCCAGCCTTAAAATATACCCAGCAACGGAGCTCTCACAACCCTGCCCAAGATCGTAAGGGAGTCGTGAACAAAGCCCAGTCCATCACTCAAACCAGCCTCCCATCCATCGACTCTGTCTGCACTTCCCACTGCTTTTGGCAAAGCAGCCAGCATAATTAAGGACCCCACGCATCCCGGACATTCTTTCTTCCACCGGGAAAAGGATACAAAAGTCTGAGGTTACGTATCAACCATCTCAAGAACAGCTTCTTCCCTGCTGCTGTCAGACTTTTGAATGGACCTACCTCGCACTAAGTTGATCTTTCTCTACACCCTAGCTATGACTGTAACACTACGTTCTGCACTCTCTCCTTTCCTTCTCTATGAACGGTACGTTTTGGCTGTATAGTGTACAAGAAACAACACTTTTCACTGTATGTTAATGCATGTGACAATAATAAATCAAATAAAATTAACAGCGTGAAGAATCAGGGGCAAAATTTAAAACCAGAACAACTCTTGAGCCGCACTGCATGTTACTAATAACACGGTCGAATTCACAGGCAGCAGACAGATACACAGGTAAGCTGACTGATCCAAACTGGAACCTCTAGAATAGACTGGAATACTGTCCAAGTATAGTCGGATAAGGAAGCTGATACAAGTTCACTAAGCACCCCATGCCATTAGTTTGCACTGTGCTGATGCCTGGCACACATTATGCTGTTGTGTTACTTATTCAACTAAAACAGCTTGGTCTGGGGAAGGCATCGATTCATGCAGGAAGATGCCTGGTGTGTACTGCACTGACATACACTGTAGTGACGTACTGGTGTGTACGTCACTGCAGCAGGACCTGGCAGCAATGAAGCAGAATTGGAAACCCAATTTAATCCACAGAATGAATCACAGAATCCCTACAGTGCAGAAGGAGGCCATTCAGCCCATCCAGTCCGCACCGACCCACAACCAGGCCCTATCCTCATAACCCCATGCATTTACCCTAGCTAGTCCTCCCTGAGCAATGGCCAATCCACCTAACCAGCACATTTTTGGACACTGGTACACTGAGGGAGAATTTAGCACGGCCAATGCACCTTAACCAGCATGTCTTTCGGACTGTGGGAGGAAACCGGAGCACCACGCAGACATGGGGAGAACATGCAAACTCCACGCAGACAGTGACCCAAGTCAGGAATTTAACCCGGATCCCTGGCTCCGTGAGGCAGCAGTACTAACCACTGTGCCACCACAGTGCCCAACCTGAGGTTACCTTTTATTAAACAGCACACAAGCAGGCCTTTCAGCCCAACTGATGTGTGCTGGTAACTACTTAAACTTCCTCCCACCCTTACATAATCACCATCCATAATCCTTACGTACAGATCTAGCTCCCCATGAATTCACGTGTGTTTTATATTTATTCTTTCCTGGGTTGCAGCAAGGCTAGAATTCATCGTCCATCAATAATTGGCCTGGGACTGAGCAGTTTACTTGGCCATTTCAGAGCGCAGTTAAGATTCAACTGCGTTGAGGCAGGCCAGACTGGTGTGAGTTTCCTCCGGGTGCTCTGGTTTCCTCCCACAGTCCAAAGATGTACCGATTAGGATGATTGGCCGTGCTAAAAAAAATTTGCCCTTAGTATCCTGAGACATGTGGGTCAGAGGGATTAGGGGATAAATATGCAAAGATGTGGAGGTAGGGCCTGGGTAGGATTGTGATTGGTGCAGACTTGATGGGCCAAATAACCTCTTTCTGCACTGTGAGGTTTCTATGATTTTTTTCCCCCTAAAGGACATTAGTGAACCAGATAGGTTTTACGACAATTGATTACAGTTGTCATGGCGAGCTTTATAATCCCAGATTAATCAATCAGAATCAAACCCCACCAGCTACCATGGTGGGATTGAAACCTGTGACCCCCAGAGCATTAGCCTGGACCTCTGGATTACCAGTCTAGTGATATTACCACTATACTGTTAAAGGAAGTAAGAGGGATAGAAAAGTGGAAGGATTTAGGGAGGGAATTCCTGAAATTAGAGCCCAGCGAAAAGAGGACTTTCTGGAATTTTGTATTAATTTGTTAGGATCTGTCTTATATTTATGTGTCTCCCCGCACCGGCCCACATTATCCACCACCATAAATGGGGACACCGTCCCTACTTCTACCCTGCAAATCCTTTCATAAATGTGCACACACACACACATACACAGTCAGAATGTAACTAGTTAATTCAGGATAATGTCAGGTTTCTAAACCAAATGAAGTTTAAGATATAGATCAGCCATAAGCTTTTTGAACGAGGGGAAAGGTTCAATGGGCTGAATGGCCTCTCACTCTTCCTGCAAACGTGCACACTAGTGTGGGCTGTCCCACCTCTAAACAAAGCAGCTGGGTAAATGCTCTAAGTGCAGGGAGGTGGTATTAACAGTGCAGAATTCCTGTCCACCAGACCTTACCTGAGCTTGGTCTGCTGTCACTCTCCAGCTGTTCGGTGGAAGCTTTGTTAACATCGAGTTTGAGCTCACTGATCTGCCGGTCCAAATGCTGCAGGTGAAGTTTCAGCCCCACGTCCTGCTTTCTGAGATGTGACTGAGAGACAAAGAAGAGGCTTTTACTCAAAAACACACACACACACACGAGAACAATCCCACATTCAATTATTAAAAACAATTGATTTTTATCATTCAGATAAGAACCATAAGGCACAGGAACAGAATTAGGCCACTCAGCCCATCGAGTCTGCTCCACCATTCAATCCTGGCTGATATTTTTTTCATCCCATTCTCCTGCCTTTTCCCAATAACCTCTGATCTCCTTATTAATCAAAACCTATCTCTATCTTAAAGACACTCAGTGACCCTGACCTCCACAGCCTTCTGCAGCAAAGCATTCCACAGATTCCCCACTCTCTGGCTGAAGAAATTCCTCCTCATCTCTCTTTTTAAAGGATCGTCCCTTTAGCCTGAGGTTGTGCTCTCTGGTTCTAGATGGGAAGGTTACACGGATGGATTACAGTTATTTTGCATAGAATGCCAGCAGAATCCCTGCAGTGCAAGAGGCCATTCAGCCCATTGACTCCTCACCAACTTTCTGACAGGGTACCTTACCCAGGCATTCTCCATCAACCTATCAGTGACCCAACACATTTACCATCTAGCCTATACACCTTTAAGTAAAAATAAAGTTTATTTATTCGTCACAAGTAGGCTTACATTAACACTGTAATGAAGTTTCTGTGAAAACCCCTCGTGGCCACACTCCAGTGCCTGTTCGGGTACACTGAGGGAGGATTTAGCACAGCCAATGCACTTAACCAGAACGTTTTTCTGACTGTGAAGGGAAACTGCAGCACCCAGAGGAAACCCACACACACAAGGGGAGAACTTGCAGGCTCTGCACAGACAGTGACCCGAGCTGGGAATTGAACCTGGGTTCCTGGCACTGTGCCAACCACTATGCCACCCTGCCAACCCTTTGAACACGGTGCAGAAATTTATCACGGACAATGCTCCCTAACCTGCACATCCCTACGGATGCAGCTCAGGAGGGATCCCCAATATCGAAGGTGTACATAATTCGTAATGAAGCATAAGTTGTAATAAAATACGCAAATACATTGCAGCACATCAGAACGCCACGCACAGAATTGAAAGAAACTGATTTGCTTTTCATTTTCAAATTTGAAAGTTAATAAAATGCACTTTCGCGAACTTTCATCACAAAATAATTTCACCCAAAACAAAATAAAGAGGAAAGCAAGGGTTCACCCTGAGCTGCCCCACTGAATGCAAAGAACAACGAACAAAACACCACGGGAAAACAGGCCCTTCGGCCCAACGAGCCCGCACCACCACCTCGACATTCCCACTTCTACCCATGACCCCCTGTCTGTGTTTATGGAAATCTGCATTGGAACCATATTAGTGAGACAATTTAGGGAGAATTTGTTTCGCCAATCAGCCTAAGAGCACATCTTTGGGATGTGGGAGGAAACCGGGGCACCCGGAGAAAACTCACGCAAGCACGGGGAGAATGCGCAAACTCCCACAGGCACAGGCCCAAATCCATGTATCTGCACAGCACAGCGATAGTCACTGAGCTGTCGTGTTGCCCACCAACTGGTCCAGGTCAAGTGTACACTAACGACGTGAAGCAATAGGGCAGTCTCAAAAAATCCAAGAGCAGCCCTCTCACAACCCATCGCATGTGTGCCTCTTGTTGGACAACAAGATGGACCGAAGCACTTGTAGGTCCATTCAAAAGTCTGACAGCAGCAGGGAAGAAGCTGTTCTTGAGTCGGTTGGTACTTGACCTCAGACTTCTGTGTCTTTTTCTTGATGGAAGAAGCAGAAGAGAGAATGTCCAGGGTGCATGGGGTCCGTAATTGTACTGGCGTCTTTACTGAGGCAGCTGGAAGTGTAGACAAAGTCAATGGATGGGAGGCTGGTTTGAGTGGTGGATTGGGCTTCATTCATGACTTTTTCTCAGTAACTAGTCTCAATAATAGTGACCACTAAAATTAATACCGTAAAAATCCATCTGCTTCACTAATGTTCTGTACAGCAGAGGGAAATCTCCAATCCTTGTATACAGAGGCAACACGGTGGCACAGTGGTTAGCGCTGCTCCCTCACACCATCAGAGACCCAGGTTCAACTTCGGTCATTGTCTGAGTGGAATTTGCACATTCTTTCCGTGTCTGCGTGGATTTCCTCTGGGTGCTCCAGTTTCCTCCCACTGTCCAAAGATGTGCGGGTTAGGTTGACTGGCCAGGCAAAATTGTCCTTTAGTGTCAGGGAGATTAGCTAGGGTAAGTATAGGGGGTTACGGAAATAGGGCCTGGGTGGGATTGTGGGTAGTACAGACTCGATGGGCTGAATGGCCTCTTTCTGCACTGTAGGAATTCTATGACTCTAGATCCACAGCAAAGTGGTTGTCTCTTAACCGCGCTTTGAAACTGCCAATCAAATCACTCAGTTCAAGGGTAATTAGCGATGGGTAACAGATACTGACCTTGTCACAGATGCCTAAAGCCCATGAAAGAATTTGTAAAAATACATTCCAGCCACAGATTGTTGTCTGAATGCAAATCCTTCCCAATTCAGACGGGAAAACGTGTTTACCAGCCAATTATTCACAAGTTTATTGTTTAAAGTGATAATCTATGTATCACTGCTTAGATGAGAAGGAAAATAGATAAAGTTACTTCTAAGAATGACAAGAGTTTGAAGTGATTTATATCTGATGTGGCTGTTTGCAGTTTCGAAATGACCCACAGCTACATGGAGAATTGACTAACGTGGAGCCTAAGCTTCTTGAAGTCTAGACTTTCTTGATTGATGTCAGTGGGTCACATAAAGCAGTCCTGAAGATATACCGCAGTCATTGATAATTCAGAACATCGTAAAGATCTCATTTCAGTCATTTCAGGAAAAACAAAGGCATTAATCGCGATTATGCGATGCAAGTATTGGGTTTCCTATAATTGTAGCTTTGAAAATGTCCCTGCAGAGAGGGAGAGAGAGAGATGGCATGAGAGACAGAGAGAGAGGGGAAAAAGGGAGTGTGTGTGCATGGGAGAGAGAGAGAGAGAGAAAGAGTGTATAGGGGAATTTCACATGAACTTCATTGCAGTGTTAATATAAGTCTTGTGACAAATAAATACATTTTAAACTTTATGGGAGAGTGTGTGCGCACATGGCTGAGAGAGAGAATATGCCTGGGTGAGAGAGAGGGAGAGTGTGTGCACATGGGGGAGAGAGAGAGTGTGTGCATGGGTGTGAGAGAGAGAGAGACTGTGCATGGGTGTGTGAGAGAGAGAGAGAGAGAGAGAGAGTGCATATGTGAGAGAAAATGTGCCTGGATGAGAGAGAGGGAGGGTATGTGTGCACAGGGGGGTGGTGGGGGGGAGAGAGAGAGAGAAAGAAAGAGTGTGCATGGATGAGAGAATGAGACTCCATGGGTATATGTGTGTGAGAGAGAGAGTATGTGCATGAGTGCGAGACAGAGAGAGAGAAAGAGAGAGAGTGTGCATGGGCACGAGACAGAGTGTGTGCATGAGTGTGAGACAGAGAGAGAGAGAGAGAGAGAGAGTGCATGAGCAAGAGAGAAGCAGACAGTCAAAAGACTGGTGAGAAAGATGAAAGTAAAATGTATTTGTCTACATGACTTATGACCCTGTCACGCTCCAGGTATTGCTGGGAACAAGGCATCATTTTACACAGGAGAGACCATTCGGCCACTGTTCCTGTGCTGCTTCTTTGAAAGAGTTTTCTAATCCGCTCCACTTTTCATCTCTTTCTCTGTAAATTTACTTTGGTCAAATATACATGTAATTCCTTTTAAAAATTATAACAGGATCTGTTTCCACCACCCTGTCTGGTTTCACATTCCCAATCACAACAACTCACGTTCAGAATAAATCTCATATCCACTCCCCTCTGGCTCTTTTACCAGTTTCTTAAACCAGTCCTCCTGCCAATGGAAACAGTTCCTCCTTATTGAACTCGAGAATTCTGAAACCCTTTTATTAAGTTTTTAACCGGCTCTGAGCTGAGGAGGATAATAATTCACTAATGCCACACTCAGGCATACAGCTCCCCCTGCTTGCTCACTTGGGTTGGAGCTGTGCCCACACAGGCCCAGAGACTCCACTCTCTGTCCCAGCTGTTGTGAAGGAAGCTGATTTATGCCCCCATGTCGGTTAGGGAGAGGGATACAATGCCTGACTTCAGTCTCCAAGGCCCGGGAGGGGCCACGAGGAAGTGTCACACCTGAATGCTACTTGGTAACACCCCTTTGCTAACCAGCAGCCAAGCATCAGGCAAGAAACATAAAAGCAGAAGGCCATTCTGCCCTTCAAACCTGCTCTACCATTCATCACGATCATGGTTGATTGCCCAACTCAATAATCTAATCCTGTTTTATCCTCATATCCTTTGATCCCATTTGCCCCAAGTGCTATATCTAGTCACCTCTTCAATACATTCAATATATTCAATGATCTCCTGTATAATGAATTCCACAGGCTCACCATTCTATGGGTGAAGAACTATCTCCATTCAAAGTGGTCTAACCTGAATTATCATACTGTGGCACCATCGGGAACATCCTCCCTGTCTAGTCCTATTAGAATTAAGTCTCTATGAAATCCCCCCCCTCAATTAGGCTCAGTTACGATGCCTTCTGCAGCGTAACAGCCCTCTCACGCCAGTCTTGATGCACAGGTACTACACATGGGAGAGGAATCCACAGAATGGTCTAACACTGTCAGAGGGTGAAATAGGTGGGAATGAGGAGTTGAGATTACAATCAAATCAGCCATTATTGAATGGTGGAGCAGGCTCGAGAGGCCTAGTCCTAATTGATATGAGGTAAAACTGAGGGAGGAAAGTTGGCAGATGTGAAAGATTGAGCCAAAATTCGAGACAGCCCCATGAAATGTGATCTTCCTTCCAATCGCTTGATGTCAACAACAGTCCTTGGTTGAAGTAAAAAGCTTCAACGGCTCCATTGCAAAGTAAGAAGTCTCTCAACATCAGGTCAAAGTCCAACTAGTTTATTTGATAGTGGGTTTGCTAACTTTCCCCCATCAATTTTACTATCAAATAAACTGGTTGGACTTTGACCTGGTGTTGTGAGGCTTCTTTCTGTGTTTATCCCAGTCCAACGCCGGCATCTCCACACCATCACTCCATTGCAAAGGACAGGGGGGGGTGGCCTTCGTATCCAATCAGCAGCCACCATCTTTGATGGGTCACCTGATCACAGTTGCTCAGCTGCCCTCCAATTGGCTGCCGTGCTTCCTGACATCACAGCGGTGGCCACACTTCAGAGCACCTCATTGGCTGCAAAGTGGTTCAGGACATAAAGGGAATTTGCCACAGAAATGGCACATTGTGTTTTTTTTGAAAGCTATCTGTGGCAGAGAGTGTGAGAAAGAAAAGGCTGGCATCGCTCAGCAGATACCCCCCCCAAATGTCAACACTTAAAGTCTTGCATTTATATAGCACCTTTCATTACCACTGGACAGCTCAAAGCACTTTACAGCCAATGAAATGCTTTATGTGTAGCCACTGCTGTATGGTGTGGCAACCCCAATTTGTGCACAGCAAGCTCCCACAAACAGAAGAGGTAATAATCATCAGATAATCTGTTCTTGCAATGTTGATGGAGGCATAAACATCGACAAAGAGAGCTCTCCTGTTCTTCTTTGAAATCTTAGAACCATAGAATCCTACAGGAGGAGGCCATTCGGCCCATTGAGCCTGCACCAACCACAATCCCACCCAGGCCCTATCCCCATAACCTCACATTTACCTCGGTTGGTCCTTCTGACACTAAGGGGTAATTATCATGGTCAATCCATTTAACTCACATCTCTGGACTGTGGGAGGAAACCGGAGCACTCAGAGGAAACCTACAAGGAGAACGTACAGACTCCACACAGATAGCAAACCAAGCCGAAAAAGAACCCGGGTCCCTGGCAGCAGTGCTACCAGTGTGCCACCAGGAATCCTGGGCACTGGGATTTCTTCACCATCCCCCCCCCCCCCCCCCCCCCAAGGTCTTGATCCAATGTTTGAAACAAAAGACCGCCCCTCCGACAATGCAGCACTCCCTCAGTCCCACACTAGAGTGGCAGCCTTGACTTTTTTGTGTTGGTAGGACTATAGAGGGGCTTGATTCTGGAACCTTGAGACACAGAGATGAGAGCGTTCGACTCCAATTAACTACCCCCGATCGATTCAGGCTCATGGCAAAACGACAGAGAAAAAATACCATCAGAAAGTGTCATGAAAGAGAAACAGAAGGGGAAATGATACCTTGCAAGAAGCAAGTCGTGCCAATCTATCAATGAATAGGTAGGAACACACAACCTTATAGCTTTTTAATCAGAAAGACTGAATCGAGGAGCACGTTTGTCTTAAAGTCAATTGTTCCCAGTCTGCCTCTAATTCACAGGTACGCCTGCTATTTACACAGTCACTCCCTCCTCCTCAATACCCCATTCTTCTCCCAGAGGATTTCTCTCTTTGTTCGAGTTCCTAAACATTTTTTTTATCTTATCGGATTTTTTTGTGTCTAACGCTCAGTGAATAGCCCCCAGGTGCTTCTCAAGTCTTACCCAGTTTATTTGGTCACGTTACGCCAAGCTAACCGTGCTGGAGGTGAGGGGTCAAACCAAGGCCCTGTCTGCTCGCTCAGGTGAGCTACAAGGAGAGGCTGGACAAACTAGGATTGTCTTCTTTGGAGCAGTAGAGACTGAGGGGAGACCGGATAGAAGTCTATAAAATTATGAGGTATAGATAGGGTTGACAGTCAGAATCTTTCCCCCCAGAGTTGAATTGGCAAATACTTAGGGCCATGCAAGAGGCAAGTTTTTTTTAATACAGTGAGTGGTAGCTGTTTGAAACATGCTGCCAGGGGAGCATGGTGGAGGCAGATACTATTAGGGGCATTTAAGGTGCTTTTAGATAGAATCCCTACAATACAGAAGGAGGTCATTCGACCCATCGAGCCTGTACTGACAATGATCCCACCTCAGCCCTATCTCTGTATATTTACCCTATTAACCTCCCTGACACTAAGGGGTAATTTATCATGGCCAATCCACCTAACCTGCACACCTTTGGACCGTGAGAGGAAACTGGAGTACCCGGAGGAAACTCACGCAGACGGGAAGAATGTGCTAACTCCACACAGGCAGTCATCCAAGTCTGGAATTGAACCCGGGTCCCTGGCGCTGTGCAGCAGTGCTAACCACTGTGCCACCCATGATAAGCACATGAATATGCAAGGAATAGGGGGATAGGGACCAAGGGCAGGCAGAAAGGATGACTTTAATTGGTGTCAAATTCAGCATGTTGTGGGCAAAGGGCCTGTTCCTGTGCTGTACTGTTCTATGTCCTATGCGGACACTGCACCATGTTGATGGACAGCAGGGGAGAGCTATCCCCGATATCCAGGTTAATATTTATCCACTATTATCACAAATTCAGATTATCTAATCATTATGGCTTTATGGGAGCTTGCTGTTCACAAACTGGCTGTCATTTTTTCTACAACAAAAACAGAAAATGCTGGAAAATCTCAGCAGGTCTGACAGCCTCTGTGGCGAGAAAACAGCCAAAGAAAAGTCATCCAGAATTGAAGCATTGGCCCTATCCTCTCCCTACAGATACCATCAGGCCTGCTGAGATTTTCCAGCATTTTCTGGATTATTTCAGATTCCAGCATCTGCAGTAATTTGCTTTTATGTCACAGGTGAACAGGCGCCAGAGTGTGACAAATAGGGAACTTTCATAGTAACTTAATTGCGGTGTTAATGCAAGTTTAGAATCATGGAATCCTTATTGTGCAGAAGGAGGCTATTCAGCCCTTTGGATCTTTCCAAAAGAGCACCTTATCCAGACCCTATCGCTGTAACCCACATATTTATCCCACTAATCCCTCTAACCGACACATTTTGGGATGCTAAGGGACAATTTAGCAATATTGCCACATTTTCTACTTTACAACTATTACGCCCATTAGTTGGAAAGCACTTCTGGATTGCTTGAGGGGTGTAAAATAAATGCAAGGTTATATTTCACAAGCTGATAACCTGAACTATGCAGAAACTTCTAAATTTTTGATTTGATTTATTATTGTACTGGGATACTTCTCACTGTATTGTTTCTTGCACATCTAAAGACAAAGCATGCATTTATAGAGGTGAGGCAGAATGTAGTTTTACAGTTATAGTTTAACATTTTTTTAAAAATATTTATTGCTGTCACAAGTAGGCTTACATTAACACTGCAATGAAGTTACCGAGAATCCTCTAGTTAACACGCTCTGGCGCATGTTTGGGTACACTGAAGAATTTAGTATGGCCCATGCGCCTAACCTCTTTCAGACTGTGAAAGGAAACTGGAGCATTTAGAGGAAACCCACACAGACACGGGAGGAACATGCAAACCCCACACAGACAGGTACCCAAGCCGGGAATCGAACCCAGGTCCCGAGCGCTGTGAGTCACACGAGGGATATTTCAGAATAAGATTTTTTAAGGATATATATAAATATACACTTGTATATGAGAGAAATATACATACACAATGTATACTTAAATACATTTCAGGATTCTCTAAGTTAAGCAGTGCTACCGTGTCACTAATTATAGCCAGGGTACAAGAGAAAGATCAGCTTAATATAAATGGAGCATTTGACTGAGGGCAGCTGGTGGAATAGGTTGGATTATCCCCTTGCTGGAGGCGGGATTGAAAAGAGATGGGGGTAGACAGGGTAGAGAGGAATACACATCTGCATTGAATAAGAGATAGCTCACCTCCGGAAGCCCAGAGAGAGAGAGCCGGGGATGTGATCTGGGAGGAGAGGGGTCTGCCTATTTCTCACACTCAAATTAACGAGCTGTTGATGCTTTAAGTGTGGACACAGCATTTGGATCAAATGCAATATTTATCAGCGTGATGTGTATCCCCCTGGATGTAGATTGAGACATGGAATTACCCACTAATTCACTCACTCAGGACACAGACTATTCAACCAAGGGGTGAGGGAATCACCGAGCGGCGGGGGAGAGGCGGGGGGGCGCTTACTGGACATCTTTACCATTTAACCCAGGAATTTCTTGTAAGGAAAACTATGAATGTTTTAGTTAGAACTTTGACTTATGATCTTTCAAAATAGAAACAAACAGAGCATTAACTATCTGCTAGTGTGTCGTTTAAGAAAATTCTCTCCTTAATGTTTGATACAATTCTGAGTTTTAACTTCTCTGCCGTGTAATCCTCATCAAGACTTAACTTTACATTCATGTAAAACCCTTATCTATATAACGGTATCCATCCACCCATCCATATTTAATCCCAAAATATATTCCGATAATTTTGAATTAAGTATCACCCTCATGATATACCACATTGAAATATACAACTGATATGTAAAACTTAAATATACTTCCACAATGCTATCCACATAAAGGGGATTTTCACCGTAACTTTATTGCCGTGTTAATGTAAGCCAACTTGTGACAATAATAAACTTTAAAACACTAATATTTCTGTAGGATTCTTAACTTAGAGAATCCTGAAATGTATTTAAGTATACATTGTGTATGTATATTTCTCTCATATACAAGTGTATATTTATACATATCCTTATCTTATTCTGAAATATCCCTCGTGTGACCATTAGAAATAAATATCACATTTAAAGTTTATTTATTAGTGTCACAAGTAAGCTTACAGCAGCACTGCCATGAGGTGACTGCGAAAACCCTCGGATGCGTTGACAGCAACTCTCGTGGTTTATTAATGGAAAATACAAATATGTAAGAAAATGTCAGGGTGGTTTCATTAATTCTAGTAAAGTTGTGACTCTCCAATATCCCTTTTTTGGTTCGTTGTAAAGTTGATTTCTTTCCAGTTTGAAACAAACAAAGTGAAATCAAAGCAATCTGGGGTTTAGAAATGGGACATTGTTATCATAAAACAGCAGCTGTCAGAGACCAGAACACTGCACTTGCCTGATGAAGACACGGGAGTGTTGAAAGCTCGCTTTTTTACTATCAAATAAATCGGTTGGATTAATAATTGGTGTTGCTAAATTCTTACTGAGCTGTTTCTGGGCAGTGAGTTGGAAGGGGGGGAGGAATTCACAAATATAAATTCCTCTTACCAGTTGCTCTTTCAGGGCACTCAGAGTGGCTTCTAACCTCTCCTCCTCTGTGCAGCTCTGGCTGTCTCCCTCCTCCCTGCGGGTCTCCATTCTGGGGGGCTCCGGCTGTAGAGCTCTCTGCACCAGCTCCCTCTGCCTCTCCTTCAGCAACTCCAGCTCCTGCAGCCCAGCCAGGGCTGCCTGCAGCCTCTCGCCCGCCCGGCAGCGGTCAAAGACGGTGAAAGGGGCAGGGACGGTTCGGTGTCTCCGGTTCAACATCCTGCAGAGTCCCTCGGCTTGACTGGGAGGGTGGGAATTCCTCCCTCCCTCTTCCACCTTTAACTTTGGATAGTAGGCAGAGAAAGACTGGTTCCCCTCTTTTACATACACGCAGAAGGAGCAAACTCAATAGGCACAAGAGACCATTTATCACCTTCTGTCCAAACTGCTTGCTCGCAAACTAAGTCCCAACCCACCTGCTCTCTGCTGTTTCTATAATTCCCCGCCCTCTCGTAAAATTATAAACCAGCCTTTAATTGGTGAGGTGGCTGGAGGTACACCCTCATCGTCATCAGCTTCTGGGACATGCCCATTCACTTCCCAAACCTCACTGCTTCTTAAGATGTAGGCATTTCAATATAGATCCCTATTGCTTCAGACACTTAGGTATATGAGAGGATGTTCCCCCTCGTGGGGGAATCCGGAACTGGGAGTGGGGGGCACAGTTTCAAAATAGAGAACAAAGAATAAAACAGCATGGAAAACAGGCCCTTCTGCCCAATGAGCCCCCGCCACCACCCCGATGTTCCCACCTCTACCTGTGATCCCTGTCTATGTTAATAGATCTATGGATTAAAATCCAAATTTGAGACAACTTAGGGAGAGTTTGTTTTGCCAATTAGCCTAAGAGCACATCTTTGGGATGTGGGAGGAAACCAGAGCATCCGGAGAAAACCCACGCAAGCATGGGGAGAATGCGCAAATTCCCACAGACACAGGCCCAAATCCATGTATCTGCACAGCACAGCGATAGTCACTGAGCTGTCGTGTTGCCCATCAAATGGCCAGGTCAAGCGTACACTAACGACGTGAAGCACTAGGATACTCTCAAAAAAAGGCCAAGAGCAGCCCTCTCATGACCCATCGCGTGTATGCCCCTCGTTAGAAAACAAGGTGGACCAAAGCACTTGTAGGATAAAAACAAGTACATTAATATCATCATCTATTTACACACTTCCCAGCGACTCCCAAGGCTCATGATCCCTATTTTAAATCAGTTTTCTATACCCCTCCATTCCCATTCTGTTCATGTGCCCATCTAAGTATTTCTTAAATAACTCCAGACTACCTGCCTCCACCACTTTACTTGGCAGCGCATTCCATACCCCCACCACCCTCTGTGTGAAAAAACTCCCTCTAGCATCCAAATTATACCTTACCCCCCTCACCCTAAGCCCGTGACCCCTCGTGCTATTTGAGTCCATCCTAGGAAAAAGCTTAACCCTGTTTACTCTATCTATACCCCTCATAATCTTGTACACCTCTATTAGATCTCCTCTAAGTCTACGTCTTTCTAAGGAAAACAGTCCCAATTTGCCTAACTTCTCCTTGTAACTCAGACCTTCCATACCAGGCAGCATCCTGGTAAACCTCCTCTGCACTCTCTCCAGAGTCTCCACGTCCTTCCGGTAGTAAGGCGACCAGAACTGGACGCAGTATTCCAAATGAGGTCTAACCAACGTTTTATACAACTGCAACATTAAAGGCCAGCTCTTGTACTCTATACCCCTTCCTATAAAGGCTAACATACTATATGCTTTCTTCACAACCTTCTCCACTTGCTCTGCCACCTTCAGAGACTTGTTCACCTGCACCCCCAGGTCCTTCTGCGTTTCTATACTCTTAATAGGTCTACCCTTTATCATATACCTCCCCCCTACATTCTTTCTCCCAAAATGCATCACCTCACATTTATCAGGATTGAATTCCATCTGCCATCTGTCTGCCCAAGCTACCAGCCTATCTATGTCCTGCTGCATCGCCTGACAATGCTCCTCACTATTCGCAAGTCCAGCCATCTTTGTATCGTCTGCAAACTTGCTGATCACTCCACTTACTCCCTCTTCCAAGTCATTTATATATATTACAAATAGAAGAGGTCCCAGTACTGAGCCCTGCAGCACACCACTCGTGACTGACCTCCAGCTAGAAAAACACCCTTCCACTATTACTCTCTGTCTCCTATTACCAAGCCAGTTACTTATCCATCTAGCTACCTGTCCTTGTATCCCATGAGCCTTGACCTTCTCAACTAACCTCCCATGAGGGACTTTGTCAAACGCCTTACTAAAATCCATATAGACAACATCAACGGCTTGCCCTTCGTCCACTGTTTTCGTCACCTCCTCAAAAAATTCTACCAGATTTGTAAGGCATGAGCTCCCCTTAACAAAGCCATGCTGCGTATCCCTAATCAGATCGCAACACTCTAAATGCCTATACATCCTATCTCTAAGAATCCCCTCCAACAGCTTCCCTACCACTGACGTCAAACTCACCAGCCTACAATTTTCAGGGTTATCCCTACTACCCTTTTTAAACAACGGTACAACATTAGCTATTCTCCAGTCCTCTGGGACCTCACTTGTGTCCAAAGAAGAGACAAAGATTTGCGAAAGAGGCCCAGCAATTTCACTTCGTACCTCCCTAAGCAGCTGGGACAAATGCCATTAGGCCCCGGAGATTTATCAGTTTTAATGCTACCCAGAAGCTCTAACACTTCCTCCCTCGGTATGGATATTTCCCTCAACTGGTCCACAGCTCCCTCAGAGACAGGAGCTGTCAACAAGCCCCTCTCTTTGGTGAATACCGATGCAAAGTATTCATTCAGGATCTCCGCCATTCCCTCAGGCTCTAAGCACAGTTCCCTTCCTCTGTCCCTAAGAGGTCCGATAGAGAGTCTCCCATTTAATTTGAATTTGATTTATTATTGTCACATGTGTTGGCACACAGTGAAAAGTATTGTTGCTCACTGGCTGCACAGACAATAAGAAGTCTCACAACACTAGGTTAAAGTCCAACCAGTTTATTTGATTATAATCCTATAGCTTTTGAAAATGCTGTTCCTACATCAGGTGTGTGGAAGGTTCTGATCAGAGAAGGGCATATAAAGTCACACACGGTTTACAAAATACTGATTAGAATGCAAATCTTTACAGCTAACCTGCTATTCTTATCAGTATTCTGTAAACCGTGTGTGCCTTGATATGCCCTTCTCTGATCGGAACCTTCCACACACCTAATTAAGGAACAGCATTTCCGAAAGCCTGTGGGGTTACTATCGGGCAGCATGGTAGCACAGTGGTTAGCACTGCTGCTTCACAGCTCCAGGGTCCTGGGTTCAATTCCTAGCTTCGGTCACCGTCTGTATGGAGTTTGCACATTCTCCTCATGTCTGTGTGGGTTTCCTCCAGGCACTCCAGTTTCCTCTCACAGTCCAAAGATGTGCGGGTTAGGTTGATTGGCCATGCTAAGAAATTGCCCCTTAGTGTCGAGGGATGTGTAGGTTAGAGGGATTAGTGGGTATAATGTGTAGGGATATGGGGGTAGGGCCTGGGTGGGATTGTGTTTGGTGCAGACTCGATGGGCTGAAGGGCCTCTTTCTGCACTGTAGGGCTCTATGATTCTATGACTATCAAATAAACTGGTTGGACTTTAACCTGATGTTGTGGGACTTCTTACTGTGTTTACCCCAGTCCAACACCAGCATCTCTACATCATGCCTACACAGACAAAGCATACCATTCATAGAGAAGGAAAGGAGAGGGTGCAGAATGTAGTGTTACAGTCATAGCTAGGATGTAGAGGAAGATCAACTTAGTGCATGGTAGGTCCATTCAAAAGTGTGACAGCAGCAGGGAGGAAGTTGTTCTTGAGTTGGTTGGTACGTGACCTCAGACTTTTGTATCTTTTTCCCAATGGAAGAAGTTGGAAGAGAGAATGTCCGGAGTGCATGGGGTCCTTAATTAAGCTGGCTGCTTTTCCGAGGCAGCGGGAAGTGCGGACGGAGTCAATGGGTGGGAGGCTGGTTTGCCCACAGAGTGAAACGTCATAGGGTGGGGTGGGGAAAGTGGAGTTAAGCCCACAATCAGATCAGCCAAGATTCTATTGAATGGAGGAATAAGCTTCAATGGGCTGAATGGCCTCCTCCTATTCCTATTTCTTATGAGTCATGTCCAAGGTGCCGCAGGTGCTGAAATTCTGAAATAAAAACTTGAAAAATATAAACAGGTTGTTAGCACTGCTGCCTCACAGTGAGAGAGACCCGGTTCGATTCCTAGCTTGGGTCACTGTCTGTGCAGAGCCTGCATGTTCTCGCCGTATCTGCATGGGTTCTTCTGAGCGCGCTGGTTTCCTCCCAAAGACGTGCTGGTTTAGTACATTGGCTGTGCTAAATTCTCCCTCAGTGTACCCAAGCAGGCGCCAGAGTGTGGCAACTAGGGGATTTTCACAGTAACTTCAGTGCAGTGTTAATGTAAGCCTACTTATGACACTAATAAATAAACTTTAAAACGCTGGAGATGCTCAGAAGGTCTGGCAGCATTTGTGGAAAGAAAATAGAGTCAACACTTTGAGTCTGGGTGATCTTTTGTCAGAACCTTCATCATCTAGATTCGAAACGTTGGCTCTATTCTCTCTCCTCAGAAACTGTCAGACCTGCTGAGATTTTCCAGTGTTTCTCTGTTTTTGCATCAGATCGCAGCATCCGCAGGATTTTTGGGTTTTTCAATTCAGTTACTTCTTAAAAATCAGAATTCGACCCAATTTCAGCATTCCAGCACGGAGAGTTACAGTCCCATTCACTTCCAACCCTATTTCCCCTTCTCTTCTATCTCTCCCACCTCATAAAATTAACCCTCCCCTGCCTGGGATTATTTTGTTAACACAGAGTCTTGCAAGAACTTGCAATCTCCTGGAATCAGAATTAGTAATGGTTTGGAAATGTTATTTTCGTATAAAATATTATATATAGTAAAAAGCAACTTGCATTTATATAGACCCTATTACAGCCTCCAGGAGTCCTCAAAGTGCCTTGTAGCCAATGAAGTATTTTTTGAAGAACAGTCACCATTGTAATGTAGGGCAATTTGGCAGCCATCTTGAACACAGCAAGATCCCACATGATAAAATGGCATTGGCCATATGTTGGCTAAAGGATAAATGTTGGTTATGATTCTGGGAAGACCCCCCCATCACAGTACGCTATCAGCCTGGATCTCATTCCTTTATCCTTCCATGGAATGGGAGCATAGCTGGGAAAATGAGCTTTAGTTACTCATCCCTAATTTTTTCCCCCCTTGAGAAGATGCTGAAGAGCTACCTTGAGCTGCAGCAGTCCATGTGGTGTAGGTACAACTGCAGTGCTGTTAGGGAAGGAGATCCAGAATTTTGTCCCAGAGACAGTGAAGGAACAGCAATATATTTCCAAGTCAGGATGGGGGTGAGTGGCTTAGAGGGGAACTTTCAGGTGGTGATGTTCCCATGTGCCTCCTGCTGTCCTTGTCCTTCCAGGAGGTGAAGGGCATGGGTTTGGAAGGTGCTGTAGACGGTGCACGTTGCTACCTATGCTCGAATATGGGGCTTGAAACCACAATTTTCTGGCACATCAGGGTGAGTACTCCCTACTGAGCCCTGGCTAATTTATTTCAATTGTACCAAACCTATGAGGCATTCTTCTGCATTTTCACAGATTTTGTACAGTGATCCAGATCATAGTCACCATTAATGATCTTTCTTTCCCACACTCATTCATCAGATCGTAAATGTAGCCCAATCCATCACACAAATCAACCTCCCATCCACTGACTCTGTCTACACTTCCTGCTGCCTTGACAAAGCAGCCAGCATTATTAAAAACCCCATGCACCCCAGATATTCTCTCTTCCATCTTCTTCTGTTGGGAAAAAGATACAAAAGTCTGTTATGTACCAACCGACTCAAGAACACCTTCTTCCCTGCTGCTGTCAGACTTCTGAATAGACCTACCTTGCATTAAATTGATCTTTCTCTACATCGTAACCATGATTGTAATACCACATTCTGCACTCTGTCTCTTCTACTTCTCTATGAACGGCATGCTTTGCCTGTATAGCACACAAGAAACAATACTTTTCACTATATACTAATGCATGTGAATTCTATTGATATACTAACAATAGGCCTTATTATAGTAATGGAAAAAGAGCTGGTAGTACTGGGAGAATGGTAGGGGTGTGGTGCTTGGCTTGGCAGAGAAAATGGAGACACCAAAATGTCTGGAGATAAAGGCAGGTCCTGACCCTGGAGAAGGGTTGTCCTCTCCTCTGGAAGGCATTGGCTCCTCATTGGTGTTGGTTTCAACTGTCTCTTATCATGCTTCGATACCCCTTGCCCTAGTGACTGTTCTTCTTCTGTTGAGGTCAGAGAATTGAATGTTGGCTTCTGGGTGTGAGATCAACTTAACGTGAGATTGGTCCATTCAGAAATCTGATGACAGCAGGAAAGTATCTGTTCTTGAGTCAGTCGGTACATGACCATTTTGTATATTTTTTTCCTGATGGAAGAAGGCAGAAGAGAGAATGTCGGGCAAGAACAGCAGATTTAATTCCCTAAAGGACACGAGTGAATCAGATGGGTGTTTCCAACAATCGGCAATGGTTTCACTGTCGTCAGTTGATTCTTAATTCCAGACTTCTTTTATTGAATTCAAATTCCACCATCTGCTGTGACGAGATTTGAACCCAGAACGTTAGCCAAATTTCTGGATTAATACCACAAGGTCATCACCTCCCCTGATTATTACGCTGCTTGATGCAGTATAAACTGGAGATTACAATAACAACAATCTGCATCAATATAGCACTTTTAAAATAGTAAAACGTTCCCTAGATGTGACCAGTTGATTGTGCTGGCTGCTTTTCCCAAGGCAGTGGGAAGTGTAGACAGAGTCAATGGATGGGAGGCTGGTTTGAGTGATGGTCTGGGCTTTGTTCATGACCCTTTATAGTTTATTGCGGTCTTGGACAGAGCAGGAGTCATACCAAGCTGTGATACAACCAGAAATAACGCTTTCTACAGTGCATTTGTAGAAATTGATGAGAGTTGTAAGGAACATGCCAAAATTCCTGAGTCTCCTTAGAAAGCATTGGTGGGCTTTCCTAACTATGGCGTCTGATAGAGGGACTGGAACAGGTTGTTGGTGATTTGGACACCTACAAACTTGAAGCTCTCAACGATTTCTACTTCATCCCCATTGACGCAGACAGGAGCATGCCTTCCTTTACACTTCCTGGCTGGCCTAGGGAAAAATTGAGGGTACTACTTTTTTTAAAATCCATTCTTGGGATATAGGCATCACTGGCTAGACCAGCATGTGTTGCCGATCACTAACTGTCCTTGAGAAGGTGATGGTGAGACACCTCCGACCTGGCAGAGTGTGTGCAGGACCCAGACTTTGTAATCACGTCAAGACTCTCAACTCCAGCCGACATGGAAGAAAGTCACCTTTCATCCCAAGGGACTTCCTACAAATAATAGAATCCCTATTAGAAGAGGTCATTCAGCCCATCGAGTCTGCAGTGACTCTCTGTACCTTACCCTGCTCCTATCCCCACCCTATCCTCGCAACCCCACATTTCCCATGGCTAATCCCCTTAACCTACAACCTTTGGACATTAAGGGGCAATTCAGCATGGCCAATCCACCTAACTTACACAGCTTTGGACTATAGGAGGGAACTGGAGCCCCCAAAGGAAATCCAGACAGACACGGGGAGAACATGCAAACGCCATACAGACAGAGACCCAAGGCTGGAATTAAACCTGGTTCTCTGGAGCTGTGAGGCAGCAGTACTAACCACTGTGCCACTTAGATTTATAAGTTCTTTCTTACAGTCAATGTCTTCAGAAAAGGAAGCGAGACAAAAGAATCAGTTACACACAAGGAATGACTTTCTTTGTTTTGTTAATGGTTTTCTTAATGTAAATAGTGAGGGGTTGCTGCTTATATCTGCTCACTGTTCAATCTGCTGGCTTTGATTTCAGTTTTCAGAGTTTCCCTTTGTTCCCGATGACATTCACTCTTTGTTTACCCTCCGGTACAATCCTGTGGACTGAGTTTTGACTGTTACCCACTCTTTGAATGGAATTGCAGACATGGAACAATAACTCTGACCCTCTCCACGGGACTTCCCAGAACAGATGGATCTGGCCTTGTCCTCACCCAGCAAGAGAGTTCATGGGGTAGAGATGAGGGGTCAAACCCCTTTTCCTATCCCAGGCCAATCATATCTCCACTTCTGCTTATCCCAAAATGGTTATCTGCTCATGCGAGTCTCACCAATGCCAACACATGGACCAATATCTGGAGAGGACTCATATTTTAACTCGGGGTGAGTTATCTCCCCATAGATATTGAGGCTGTCTGAACTGCCCTTTTTATTATTCAGTCATTGACATGGGCATCGCCGGCTGGTCAGCAATTATTGCCCATCCCCTGTTGCCCCAGGGCAATTGAGACATTGTGACTCCAGAGCCACAGAGGCCAAACCGGGTAAGAACAGCAGATTTCATTCCCTAAAGGACACAAGTGAATCAGATGGGAGTTTCCAACAATTGGAAATGGTTTCACTGCCGTCAATTGATTCTTAATTCCAGATTTTTTATTGAATTCAAATTCCACCATCTGCTATGGCAAGATTTGAACCCAGAACATGAGCCAAATTTCTGGATTAATACCACAAGGCCATCACCTCTCCTTACTGCTACGCTGCTTGATGCCAGTACAGACTGGGGGCTACAATAACAATAATCTGCACCAATATAGCACTTTTAAAATAGTGAGACATTCCCTAGATGTGACACAGAGGCATTGTTTACACCAAGGAGGCATTAGGACATTTACAGAATAGAAGGAGCCCATTCAGCCCATTGTGTCTGTACCACCTTTCCAAATGAACAACTCACTTATTATCCCCCTGCCTTCTCCCTGTTGTAAGAAGTCTCACAATTCCAGGTGAAAGTCCAACAGGTTTATTTGGTAGCACAAGCCACAAGCTTTCAGAGCACTGCCCCTTCATCAGGTGAGTAGAAGTTCTGTTCACAAACAGGGCATATATAGACACAGACTCAATTTACAAAATAGTACAAGTCTTTACAGGTACAGACAATGTGAATAGAGAGAAGGTTTAGTTCCCTACACTCCAGCAAAATCTTTCTTTTCAGATAATAATCCAATTCACTCTTAAATGCCTCAATGGAATCCACCTGCACCATTCCATCAGACTGAGTAATCCAGACCCTAACTTCTCACTGTGTATAAAACATTTTACTTCTTTTGCCAATTGCCTTAAGTTTGTATCCATTCAGTCTCAATCCACCGACCAGCAGGAACAGTTCCTCTCCCTATCGACTGTGATCAAGATTTGACTTGAAGTAGAATTAAGCAGTGTCTTTAAGCAGGAGACATTGGCCTTTATTGGTCAAGAAGTTGAGTTGGAAAATCATGTTGCAGCTGTATAAGTCTTTAGTTAAGCCGCAATTGGAGCGTTGTATACAATTCTAGTCGCCACACTACCAGAAGGATTCTGGTGCATTGGAAAAGGTGCAGAAGAGAGTTACCAGGATGCTGCCTGGTTTGGAGAATATGGACTATGAAGAAAGTTTGAAAAAACTTGAATTATTTTCATTGAAGCATCGGAGGATGAAGGAGGGACCTGACAGAGGTTCACAAGATTGTGACAGGCTTGGATAGAGTGGATAGTCAGGGACTTTTTCCCCAGGGTCGAAGGGTCAATTATTCGGGGACAGAGAGTGAGAGGGGGTAAGTTTAAAAGAGATGTAAGGGGCAAGTTTTTCCACACGGAGTGTGGTGAATGCCTGGAACGCATTGCCGGAGGAGGTGGTGGAAGCAGATTCTATAACATCCAAGAGGCATCTGGATCAATACATGAATCAATACACTGCATTTGCCTGACGAAGACCATAGTGTTGAAAGCTCGCGAATTCACTATCAAATAAATTGGTTGGATTTAAAATTGGTGTTGTGAAACTTTACTGAGTTTACCCCAGTCCAACGCCGGCATCTCTACATCATCAATACATGAATAGGCAGGGAACAGAGGGATATGGACCATGTAGAAGCAAGACAATATTAGATTAGAGAGGCATCTGCATTGACACAGACCTGGTGGGCCAGAGAGCCTATTCTTGTGCTATATTGTTCTATGTTCTTTGAAGAGAGAAATGGTGAGGTGGAGAGATATAGGGAAGGCAGTAAGAAGCTCATAAGCACCACGATCATCAGAGGTTCAGATTACCAAAGCCACACTTCACTCCAGGCACTGGGACAGTGATATTGTCCAACAATTCAGCAAACCAGAGCAAAAACTGGGGAGAGAGAAAAAAAAAACAAAAAATGCTGGAAAATCTCAGCAGCTCTAACAGCATCTGTGAAGAGAGAATAGAACCAATGTTTCGAGTTTGGATGACCCTGCATCAGAGTTAGGGACTCGGTTCAAATCCAACTGTGGCGCGTGGTGGTAAAGTCGGAATTCAACAATAATTTTGAAAAGCTGGTATCAAAAAGTCTAATCATGATCGTTGCATTGTCAAGTGTCACAAAACAAACCCACCTGGTTCATTGGATAAAAGCAAATTATTGCGAATTTTGGAATCTGAAACCAAAAGAGAAAACGCTGGAAATTCTCAGCAGGTCTGGCAGCATCTGTAAGGAAAGAAGAGAGCTAACCTTTCAAATTCAGATGATTCTTTGTCAAAACTTTGCTGAGACTTTCCAGCACTTTCTCTTGGTTTCAGATTCCAGCTTCTTAAGCATAATCAAGGACTGTAAGCAACCCAGACATTCTCTCTTCCAACTTCTTCCATTGGGAAAAGGATATAAGAGTCTCAGGTCACGTACCAACTTATTCAAGACCAGCTTCTTCCCTGCTGCCATCAGACTTTTGAATGAACCTACATTGCATTTTGTTCTTTCTCTACACCCTAGCTATGACTGTAACACCACATTCTGCACCGTCTCATTTCCTTCTCTATGAACAGTATGCTTTGTCTGTGTGGTGCTCAAGAAACAATACTTTTCACTGTATACCAATACATGTGACAATAATAAATCAAATCATATATCAGAGCAAGATTAACATAGAGGTCCAATGGTTACAAATCATTCCCAAGGTAGGGTACCTGAAGAGAGAGAGGGAATTTAAATAGGATGAAACGTCTGTCTTCCCACGCTACCAGAAGGACATGGATGCTTTGGAGATGATGCAGAGAAGGTTTACTGGGACATTGCCCAGTTAGAAGGGTTTTAAGTATGAGGAAAGGTTGGATAAACTTAGATTGTTTTCACTGGAAAGACAGAGGCTGAGGGGCAATCTGATAAAGTCTACAAAATAATGAGAGGCACAGATAATGTGGGTAGTCAGAGACTTTTTCCCCAGGGTGGAAGTGTTGACTACAAGAGAGCACAGATTAAAGGTAAGAGGGGTTAGGTTTATGGGAGATATGTGGGGCTGAGAGTGGTGGGTCCCTGGACCGTGTTGCCTATGAAGGTGGAGGAAGCAGGTATGTTAGCAACATTCAAGATGTACCGTGATACACACATGAACGATAAGTGAACAGAGGGCTAGAAACCACATATTGGCACAGTCCTTGTGGGCCAAATGGCCTGTTCATGTGCTGTATTGTTCTTCGCTCCCCATGTACAAAGAGCAAAGAAAAGAGCAAACAAAGAAAGAGCAAAGAGCCTTTACCAGGATGCTGCCTGGTATGGAACAATTAAATAGACTGGGGTTGTCTTATGAGGAATGATTAAATAGACTGGGGTTGTTTTCCCTTGAAAGACGTCGGCTTAGAGGGGATCTAATAGAGGTGTATAAGATTATAAGGGGTATAGATAGAGTAAATGGTGGTAAACTTTTTCCACCTTCAGAAATGGATAGGACGAGGGGTCATGGCCATAGGGTGAGGGGGGCTATGTATAAGACAAATATTAGAGGGCAGTTTTTCACACAAAGGGTAGTGGGGGTGTGGAATGCACTGCCGAGTAAGGTGGTGGGAGCAGGCACGCTAGGGCTGTTTAAGGGTCTCTTGGACAGCCACGTGAGCGTTATGCAGATACAGGAATATAGTAGGACTGTTTAACTATGGCTTTTTTTCCCCACAGGTAATTCGGTCCATACTTGACCAACAAGGAGCATGCATTCGGCAGGTGGTGCGAGGACAGCTCTTGGATGTTGATTCATGGGTTGCCTGGTGCTTCATGTCGTAAATGAGTGCTTTATCTGGACCATCTGAAGGGCACCATGACAGCTCAGTGACTATCGCTGTAGCTGTGCAGACACTTGGAATTGGGCCGGTGTCTGCGGGAGTTTGCGCGTTCTCCCCGTGGTTGCGTGGGTTTTCTCCGGGCGCTCCGGTTTCCTCCCACATCCCAAAAATTCGCTCTTAGGCTGATTGGGAAACAAATTGTCCCTACATTGAGACTCTTCCATATTAGGAATAACCTAAAATTAGAATAGGATAATGGAATTGTTACTATATAGTTATGACGGCGGCGCGGGCTCGTTGGGCCGAAGGACCTGTTTCCCGTGCTGTGTTGCTCTAAAAAAAAATTACAGCACACAAACCCTCCCGGGAACCACATCCTTCTATTCCCATCCTATTCATATATTGTCAAGACACCCCTTAAGAGCCATTATTGTATCCACTCCCACTACTTCCTCGAGTTCCAGGCACCCACCACCCTCTGTGTAAAAAAATCTGCCTTGTATATCTCCTCTAAACATTGCCCCTCACACCTTAAACCTAAGACTAACCTTACGTAAATAATTGTTTCACCAAAACCCATTCTAGAGGGGAAGATCACGAGGCAGGAAACACAAGTTATTAATTTGATCATTGAGTCTTTACAGATTGGAGAGCACAGGTTTAGTGCCCATTAATCTTGAATATAATGGCATTATCCTAAAGCAAAATGATATTGTATTGCCACCTGATGGACCTTCAAATGCCTTTTTTAAAAACTCTTAAAGCACCCAACATATTTTATTTTATTTGTTTCCTTCTCACCCACACTCCATTATCCCCCCCCAAAAAAAATAACTTACAGCTCTCTTCTCTCAGTGAAATGTCTCAAAGTGCTTAACCAGTGGTCAGTTCCTTACAGGAACACCAGTCAGACATCACTCTGACAGAAAGGAAGTTAGAAGGTGGGATTTTACAACCTTGTTCAACTGAGAATAGAAAATCCCACCCAAAAGTCAACAGACATTTCTGTTGTTCCTCCCCTCACCTGCTTGGATTCTGGGGTAGGCAGGGCAGTAGGATTCCAGCAGGAGACTTCACTCTCAGTCTGGACCATAACATTTGTGTGAAGTGCTTGCTGCAAAAACTCAGACTCCCAAAGTGAGCTGTAAACATCACCGATATTGATTTCAATTTAGTATCAAACTTCAGAGTCACACTACAGGAGGCCATTCAGCCCATTGAGTCCCAACCATCTCACTGTCAAGCAAACCATTCAGTTCCCTTTCCTCCACTCGATCTCTGTAATCCTGCAAGAAAACAATATCGATTCAATTTCGTTTTGAATTCATTCATTATCTTCACTTCCACCAGCCTCACAGGCAGAAAGTTTCAGACCATTGCCACTCACTGCATATTAAAAAAAAAAATTCTTCCAAACTCCCTCCCCTCAGTCCTTTGCCAAAAAAAAAATTAAATCTGTGTACCCCAGTCCTTGTACTGTTGGGGAGGAACAGTAGCACACGGCTCACAGCACCAGGGACCCAGGTTCAATTCCCAGCTTAGGTCATGGTCTGTCTGGGGTCTACACATTCTCCCCATGTCACCACTTCCTCCCACAATCCCAAAGACATGCTGGTTTAAGTTCATTGGCTGTGCTAAATTCTCCCTCAGTTTATCCAAACAGGTAGCAGAGTATGGCAACTAGGGAATTTTCACAGTAACTTCATTCTGGTGTAAATGTAAGCCTACTTGTGACAAATAAATAAAACTTTAGAGTGGAACATTTTTCATAGAATCCCTACAATGTAGAAGGAGGCCATTCAGCCCATCAAGCCTGCAATCCCACCCAAGCTCTATCCCTGTAGCCCCATGTATTTACCCTGCTGATCCCCCTAACACAAGAGGCATTTTAGCATGATTCAATCTACACATCTTTTCCTTTAGCTATCTTATTTAAGCCTACCCCTCTAACAAATCTCCTCTCAACCTCCCTCGCTCCAGAGGGAACACCAGCCCTAACCCTGCAATTATAATCCCCTCATCCCTCTGATAAATCTCCCTCCACACCCTCTCAATGATACTCACACCTTAAAGGCCATTAATTATTTCTTTCCCTCCTCTGCAATTAACTTGGGAGGGGGAAAGTGATGGTAGTTCTTTTATGCATCCAACAAGTAAACAAATTCAAATTAACTTAGGGACAAATTAAGAGAGGCAGCCCCCCAAAAAGGAAGGGGGGACAGCCTGAAAAGAACAGTCCAAAGGAAACTTAAAACATTAAATCAAAATGTGATGATAGGGGTCTATAACACATACCAGCCCCTGCGGTGCTCAGTGGGCGCGGAAGGAGTCAACTGCGTCCGTGGACACCTGGCCACGAACATAGCCACGGCAGGGGGGCAGAGAGTTAGGATGGACCCCCCTGCCGATCGCCCACTGCCTGGACCTATTGATAGCATGTCTCACCAGGCCCGGGAGCAGGTTCACGAGAAGGTCAGCGTCCTGATATGTCCTCTCCTCACCAGGGACAGTGATGGTATCACTCGGCTCTTAATCAAGAGATCCAGGGTAATGCTCTGGATTCGAATCCCAGATGGTGAAATTTGAATTCAAGGAAAATCTGCAATTAACCGCAGTGAGTTTGCAATCAGGAACAGCGGCATAATCCAACAAAGTATCCCATCAATTTAGTGCAAGTCTGTAGTACCAAAAGTGAGTGGGAATGGTTAAATTTTTCCCTTTGTTTTAATTAGAATTTCAAGCCTTTTTTTACACTTTTAATAGGGCCACACTAATTGACAATTAAACGGGAACAAAGGTCCATGGTGTTGTCTATTCTGACTCGTTTCTCTCATATTTTTATATGTTGCTATTACTAATTAGGATTATAAGTGGGGGGAAGTGGCTCAGTCTCGGTCGGGTTATTTAAACCACTTGTGTGGTTAGTTAGCCCATTCCAGTTAAATAGGAGACTCCAGGCCCGGATCCACCACCTACTCAGTGAAGGAAGAGGGCGAGAAACAAAGCGGCTGGGTGGAAGAGTAGATTGGAAAAGCTGGCATGTGGAGCTTGGCGGTGGTGCACCAGACTCACGGAGCTCAACGCTTCAAACAAAGAAAAACCTTTGGTAAATCTATCTGCACTGACTCTTTTTTAAAAAAAAAACACTCCTTTTAATTTGTTAACTTGAACTGTTTTTCAATTCCTCTATTTTTAAATAGCTGCAAGAAAAGAAGAATCTACCTTTATTCGATCCAAATACCCAAAGAAAGTACCGGTAAGAGTTGCCTATAGTTGTTTGACTCAATGTCTGTCTCTCTCTCTGGTGATAGATACCTACTTCTCTCTCTGCAGGTTATTGTGGAACGGTATCCTGGGGAAAGATACTTAAAGCCACTGGATAAAGCCAAGTTTCTGGTTCCTCAAGACGTGATAGTGAGCCATTTCATTACCATCATCAGGTATCATTAACCTGCTCATAACACTTTACAATAAGATCAGAAGTACTTGGTAACAAGTTTTCTTGCTGGTATTTACGAATTGGGGATTGATGCACCGGCAATATAGCCATTTGTAAATGGTGCTGTTGTGTGCAAGCTTCTAGTGACCTGGTATCCTATGGGGTTTGGGGACTGATCCAAATGGTCATTATATCTGCAACTTGGACTTTTTTTTCCTGAACTGACATTGTTACAGGGTGGATGTGGTTACTGGATTTGACAAACGTGCTCTTGCTGATCTTCCTATCAATTTGAGGAAAAAGTGTGATAGCTGCAGTAAACAACTATAATTCAACAGGAAAGTGTTGTATCCCATCAAGTACTCTTTCCTTGGTGGTAATGGAGGAGGAAGATGAGACTGGTTGAATTCTTAATTCAAATACCTGATCAAGATCAATTTCTGTTCAAGAACCTAAGCTATGGAGGTAGTCAAGATAAAATGCAGGTGGAGCTGGAGCAAAACCAATTGGCCTTGTCACAAGATGACTGAGGCTTCTGGAAGAATGTGGGGTGTAAGCTGATAAAGACTTTTGGTTCTTTAAAGTCGATGCTTCCACTGCTGGTAAAGGAGATTAAAATGTGGAGGGGTGGACTTTCCTAACTTATAGGACTTGAATAATGAAAGGTTGGTAGAGTTATTAACACTGCTGCCTCACAACACCAAGGACCTGGGTTTAATTCCAGTCTTGGGTCAATGTGGAGTTTGTATACTGTGGGTTTCCTGTCATTCTCCAAAGATGTGCAGACTAGGTGGATTGGCTGTAACAAATTGGCCTTTGTCAAGGTAAATACATGGGGTTGTAGGGTTAGGGCTTGAGTGGGATTGGTGCAGGATCTGAGTCAAATGGTGGCCTTCTGCAATGTAGGGGTTCTATGAATTTGTGGCCAGTGAAGAATTTGGAGACTAAACATTCCACAGAAGTACAAACTTGTATCAATGTTATCACCTCATGGTTATCAGAAAGGACTGATGTGGTCAAGGAGGAAGGGGATGGGCATAGACCTGAATTAATAACAATGGACCACTTTACTAAGGGCTGCTTAAATATTTAAGTCACTATCCTTGTGGAAAGTATGTATGAAGTTTTATTAATGAGTTGTTCCTTTCCTTAGGAACAGGTTGGATCTAACACCTAATCAAGCTTTTTACTTTGTGGTGAAGAACAGCAGTCTCTCAAATATGCACGCCACCATTGCTGAACTGGACCAAGAATTCCAGGATGCTGATGGCTTCCTGTACATCTGCTATGCATCCCAGGAAATGTTTGGTGCAAGCTGATCCTGAGTTTGGAATTCAAGAGGTGGCAACACAAAGTTTTTTGTACTGTACTTGCATCCTGTACTGATGCAAGTTTGTTGCCTGGCCTTCATTAAAAGTGAAGGGAACACTTTTTTTCTCATTTAATTTGTGGTGAACACTTGGCAGAATTTACTATATCACTTATGCTGAAAAGTACATGCCTCTGCTAATGGTGTCAGAATGGGCTATCTGGACATCACATGTACCAGATTAATTGTTCAAGTAATGTCCAAAGTGTTAAAACACAATTCACTTGAGGAATGGTGAGCAAGTCAAACAAAGATGTGGTCTTGGGTGTTTGAAGCAGAATGTTTTTGTAACTTTGGTCTATTTGTGATTCTTGATTCTGGAGCCTTTTTCTGTTTTGTGGTTGTGTAATGCTAATTTAGAGCTTTCATTCTGAATGTGCTAGTATTAGATTTATTTATAGTACTGCTATCATACATTAAATGATTAACAATTGCTGTTAAGCCAGTGCATTTTGACACTTATTCACTGCCTTAACTTTCACTTTTCTTGTGCCTTCAGTATATCTCAATGCAACCTATAGTTTTAAATATTCAATTTGAACAAAAACTTGTTATTTAAGGCAGTTTGTCTAATATCCTTTTTGGTTTCTTGCAGAATTGTGAAATTTCTGCAATGAATAGTATAGTAACTGATTTGTGGAGGATGTCAAATTATTTGAGTTTAAGTGAAATGAGGTAATTTTGATTAAAGGTCTAGTGTCTGGCATAATGAGTTGTACCCAGTTGAATAGGAATGCATTTCATGATGCAATGATGGCCCTAATTATGTAGGGAAAAGAGACTCTTGTGTCCTAAGTCCCTATGGTGTAAATACATCTGTTTGGAGTTCCAGCAATTTGACTACCCAACACTACTCAGGATGGTGTGACTTGAGGGTGGAGAGAGGAGGAATTTGGCAATGGAACACAACAAAATGTGCAAAAGATATCAACTGCACTATATTCCAACCTGAAGAATCTAGCTTTGACTTGTGGCATAACTGAAGACTTTAAACACCTCCAAGTGAGAGACTCCCTTCATTGGCCACTTCTATGATTCTAAGAAGAAATTTGTATGGGGAGGGGTGTGCTGTCTCCTATGTAACATTCAGTTGTCTACTTGCCTATTTTTTTCTATGCTCATGAGACCAGCTACCTGGATAGCTGCCTTGGTTGTGTTTCAAATCTGTGCATTCAGGTTGACAAAGCAGGGATGAATGTGGGATTTGTCAGAATGGCATATGCTTTTAGATTTGCATGTAATCAAACTCCCATTACTGAAGGCTAATTGCTTACAAATCTACCTTTTTTAGAATTTTTAAATCTAATCACTTGTGGAAACTACATTAGCATATTTGTGGGAGTTGGTGTAAACTGGTACCAGATAAATGAATACTTGAGTTTGAATTAAGTGTCTCAATTGTCATTCAATAGTAATGTTTTATATATGTTTTAAATGGTCTGTATAATTTTTTTGAATAAAATCTGCACTACCATAATGTTTGAAAATTAAATTTCCACTACCAAGAGGAAAATAGCAGGGTGCTAGAAATTTCCTAGTTGGGGTTATTTTTAACCCTACTATAACTAAACACCATGTTTGTCTACCATGGGGAGAATGTGTCAACTCAACATGTCTATGGGTTTCCTCCCACAGTCCAAAGATTTGTGGGTAAGGGGGTTGCTCATGCTAAAATTGGTGTCCTGAGCTGTGTAGATTAGAAGAATTAACAAGTAAATGTGTAGGGATATAGGGTAAAGCCTGGGTGGGATTATGGTTGTGTAAAGCTGTTATTTTTAGCCAATTAATAGTCATCTATCATTATGATATGGATGTGTACAGGAAACTTTGATTTTATTTCTAGCATTCACTGAAATATTAAGTTTCCTGTAATCTAACAATAGCTGCGCTCTTATCACACTGATAAAGTTAAGGGACTAAAATACCTGTCCTGATATCGGGAAACTCCAATGCTTTCAAACCTGAGTAAATAGCCACCATTTCAGTTTCATATCTTGTACTTCCCCCTGTGTGTCTTTATAGCACCACAGACCCAAGTTTGATTCCTGGCCTGGATCACAGATTGCCACCTGCTGTCCAAAACTCATGCTAGTTAGGTACATTAGAGGGAGAATTTAGCATAGCCAATGTATCTGAACAGGCACTGAAGTGTGACAACTATAGGATTTTTCAGTAACTTCATTGCATTGTTAATACAAACTTTAACATTAAGATTTAAAGTGGCATATGATCTAGCCAGCAAGAAATTGAGGGTGTACACACTAATTAACTGATGGCAATCTTCAAGTGTTATTAAAACTACTCCATATACATCAACAGCCTATCAAGTTTTATTCAGTCCATAAGGTTCCACCACAATAGACCCAGAGTCTCCAGGAATTGAAGATCAATCTTGAGGAACCTGGATGCAACACTAGAAAGATGATTTTTTTTTAGGGGGGGGGGGTAAGAGAGGGTATGAAGTAAAGATTGTGAAATATGACTGGATAGGCAATGGCAAACACTGCTTGGGTGAACCACAGCAATTGTTTATTCCTCTGTTGCAAAAGTAAAATGGGAATGGTAGCCAAACCATGGCTTAGGGAAATGCAACAGTATTAGAGAGCAGAAAAAGCAAGAGCTGTGAATTGGCCACAGTTTAAAATTCAGCAAAGGAGGAATGGGGAATTTAGAATAGAAGAGTAGCTTGCAGAGGGGTTTAGGGGGAAAAAAAGACATAGCTTCCTTGCAATCCAAAACAGGAACAAAAGACTATTGTTTCCAAATGGCAGGCTGTGATGAGTGGGGTATCAGAGGGGTTGGTGCTAGGACTCCAGCGAGTCACTATATATGAATGATAGGTTTAATCCCTCCTTTAAAATCAATTACCTCAATTTGCTGGGAGGGTGAGCTATGAGGACAGTGCAGAAATGTTTGAGATGTGGGGCAAATGTTATTTCTGGTTGGTAGAGGAAGGTAGAACATCAAAGATGGATATGTTTGACTAATTGATGGCTGAAGAATGGAAAGTCATGTGATGAATCTTCCAGAAATACATTTATTCAGCTGGCAACAAAGTCTAAGCCACCTCATTTAAAATTAAGTTTATTTGTTTGTTTCACAAGTAGGCTTGCATTAACACTGCAATGAAGTTACTGCAAAAATCCCCTAGTCACTACACACAGGTACAGAGGGAGAATTTAGCAAGCCAATGCACTGAACCAACATGTCTTTTGGACTGTGGAGAAAACACAGGGAGAAGGTATAAACTCCATACAGGCAGTGATCCAAGCTGGAATTGAATTTGGGTCCCTGCTCTGTGAGGCAATGCTAACTACTGTGTCACCATGCTGCAATGGATATGTTCAAATGTTACAATGTCAGTCACTCACGTTTGTGGCTTTTTTAAAAACTCAATGAACAAACCAAAATAAATTCTTCTGCCCATGTTCTTCCCTCTTAGAACAATAGCAAGATGAGCAATTAAAACAGAACACAAAACATTACTGAAAAAGTGTTTTATTAAAACTGATGTGCTTTTTGTATTGGCAAAAAAAGTGCCAAAATTCTCTGTACAGCACAATTATCTCATACAAATATCCTTTTGCAGAAAGTGATGCAGTGATTTTCCTCAACAGTAGCATGGGTGCCAACTACAACTTAAAATACAAAAACAATTTATAGCTAAAGAAAATGTTCAGTAGTATACACATCCCATTGTAGATTTTGTACTGTAACAGTGTTAACACTCTATTCCAAACAGCACCCATGATACAAGTAAAACGGACAAGCAGAGCGAATTGTCCAATTACATCCATCCCATCTGTGTCAGCTATTCAGTTTACACAATCCATGTGAAAAAGGAACACCACCATCATTGCTTAACTACCTTTTCCTTAAGGCAAAATACACAAGGGCACTTTGACCACAGGTGTATGCAGCTATGTATATATTGTATTACAGAAACCCAACGAATGAATGCCTCGCAATACAAAACATAATGGGTGGTTTAATCCAAATACTTTCGCAGTTTAAATAATAATTTTTTGTTGGAAATGTGCAGATTAACTCTTTGCCGTCCAAGTCAATCAACATATGCACACAGCAATATGGCAGCAGAATAGAGTCCTCCAATACAATAGTACATTCTACCATTTGATCTATTACCTAGAGTGGTAAAGCTTCACCCAATACAGTATATCCTTTCTCAATCAAATAAAAACATCAGAGGGCTTTTGGTTCCAACCCACTGCATTTAATAGCATTTTAAGGCACAGAAACAATGCAGTCACACATCAACCTTTCATAATACCAGCCCAGCATCAGGGAGGGGTAACACCCAGAGCAGTTTGCAAAATTATTTTTTGTAATTGGAATTAAAAACAACTTGCATGGTTAATACTGTATTGCTTTTAGTATTTAAGTAATTTATTATGTTTAAGAGGGGGACGGGTATAGTGGGGAAAGGAGGTTTAAATACTAATTAAAATGCTCGACTCCCACTTCTCCCAAGGCAGGTCAGGGATAGGATTTTCTTTGAAGTAACAAGTCAATGTTTTTATACTTAAAAGGCTGCAGTGATGAAAGATCAGACAAGGTCATTATAAAATCATGAATTTTGTTTGGTGTGGGATCAATGGGCCAGTTGACATTTCTTCCCTCCAACTTTTTATCCATTGATTTAAAAGAAAAATAGATTTTTTTTTTTTAAACAGGAGGATGATGCAGGATTGTTGCTAACACTATCAAAGTGGCAATCCACAGTGTCTGGCTGGGAAGGCAGTCAGTAACTCACTCCTGTTGTACTACCACTCATCTAACTCGAGTCTGAAGCTCATGAAAATCTTTTTCTTTTAGTGAGCTGGGAGGGCTTGATCCAAAAGGTAGGAGAAAATAAAAACCAGAGATTGGAAAACCCATTATTAAATAAGATAATAAAATCAATAAGAAATTCAAAATGAGAAAGCTACTGTTATTTAAGGTAAAATATTTGCATGATAGGTGGATTGGCAATACTAAATTGCTCCTTAGTTTCAGGGGGACTAGCTAGGATAGATACATGGGTAATGGGTGGGATTGTAGTCAGTGCAAACTCAATAGGCCGAATGGTCTCCTGCACCACAGGATTCTATGAATTAAAGGTGAGATGTATTAAATGTAGCACTACATGGGACATTGACAGACTGCATCCAACTCCAATGTAAACATTTGACGGATTAAAAAATTCAAATACGTAAGCAAATTGCTTTCCAGTAATAACCGAGTTTTAAAAAATGGATTTTAACTGATCTTGACAATCGTCAATGTTGAAAACTGATTTCAAACATAATTCATTTATAAAACAAGCCTACTTTAGGCTTCCATTAAAAGTTAGCCATTCTTTTTATACTAATTGTTTTGTCAAAGTTCCAATGTAGGGCATGATAACTTTCAAGATGGAGAACTCCACCTTAATAGGGTGTCAATTGGGATAGGGAATAGAAATCTACTTTCCTCAATGCTGGACATGTGGAGATGCAGGCATTGGACTGGGGTAGGTACAATAAGAAATCTCACAACACCAGGTTAAAGTCCAGCAGGTTTATTTAGAATTGCGAGCTTTCAGAGTGTGGACTCACCTGAAGGAACAGCACTCCAAAAGCTTATGATTCCAAACAAATCTGTTGGACTTTAACCTGATACTGAGACTTGTGATTATGCTGGAGTTGGACTTTCTCTATCCCAACTTTAAGATACATCAAAGGGACATTGCAATCAAGTAGAATTTTCCCTGACTGGTAGCAGGAGACTGTGGGAATTCCTTTCAATTTGACTATACAATTACTGGTCACACTAAAACCTTTCTGCACTTCACATTTTCCATGCAATCATCATCAGACTTAAATACCAAACAAGGACATGGTTGCTGCCAACAGATTTTAATTGAGGATGGCAAGATAGACTGGACTAATGTTTTGATTACATTTCATTTCTCTCTAAATCTAATGACAAAGTATTTTCTTCCCTTCAGCTCACATAGACACCAACTCTTCCTGACACAAGCTCTGTGGCCACAAGCTGCCCTCTAGTGTCTTGTATGTGTGAGGTTTTAGATAAACAGAGCATAATTGCCTTGTCCAATTGCAGGAACAGTATGGGGGCACTGCTGGGAAATTTCCCCGATGGATTTAAATAAAAATGCAAACTGCATGCAAATGAAAATAATATTTAATTTTTTTCCTTACAATGAAGAAAGTTTATAATGGACAGCACTCATCTGTTTATTGTGTCATTTACATTATGCCAGATTCAAAGAAATAACAAAATGATTTCAACTTCTAGGTTCCCCCATCAATATTAGAATGATAACTGTGAGATTCAAGTGCGTGACAAAAGCATCTTTCCACCCAAAGGGTCGTGCAAATGTGGAATAACCTCTCTCAAAAGGCTTTGGACATGGGGACAAAGTCAACACTGAGGATCACTTTTTATTGATTATTTGGATGAGTTGAGATACAATCAGCTATTATCTAGCTAAATGGTGGAAGTACTTGAGGGACAGAATGGCCCACTCCTAGTTCCCATGTTCCAATCATGGATAACCTGCATCATGAGTTAGAAGATTTCATTTCACCCAAAGTAAACAATGGCACTAACCATTGATCAAGACTTGTTCAGGATAAACTGTCCAATGGAACTATTCTCTGCAATTTTTGTCAATGATACACTTACAAAATCAACAATTTGGATTTTTTTTTAAAAAAGAGCTTTTATATCAGAACAATATGTTTAGAAGAGGAAAACATATGGGCTATACACGTACTCTGATGCTGAGCTTCTCAAAAAGGACTCCTGCTTGCCTTTGTTGGGATTCAGCATGGACCAAGCCCGCTTGGTAAAATATAAAACATGTTCTTATTTAATACCTAAGATTTTACATAAATATTATTCAAAGTCTCAAACTGCAGTAAAAATACAACTAAACAATATATAAAGCAGCATCTTCAAGTGAAAAGACCTTTGACAGACGGTTTTACATAGTGGTAGAAATAGCTTCCTTATTTTACTGAAAAATCATAGAATAAATTGTATGATTTGAGTAGCAAGAATCAGAATCAGTCTCCGAGTGTACAGTAATTAATGCTTTTAAAAATAAAACTAAGATTGTATTTGAACAGAGGTAAAAGATGACAATACTCCAACAACCAGTTATTTTAAAAAAGCTTAGCTAGTTTTAAAATGCACAATAACACTGGCAAGGTGAATCTGTTGGATTACACGTCAATGTTCCACTTTCTAAATTAAAATTTTGTACTTACTGGACAAGTTTAAACAAGAAAATGACAAATTGAGAGATTGGGAAAACAAAACAAAATCACCCTTAAGAAAATTAATCACCACTGGATCCTGTTGCTTTTCACTGATTATTACTGGCCACTGGTACACGATCAAAAGTTAAAACAGCAGATTCTTGCAAAAATAGGCACAGAGGTACAAACTTCTCATTGGGCTTCTTTATCATTTAATTTGTGAACAACTATAGCCATTAAGTCTCATTTCAAACAGGGGGAACGCAAACAGAAACAGAAAATTCTGGAAAAGTCTCGGCAGGTCTGACAGCATCTATGGAGATTTTTTTTTAAATTTCTTCATGGGATGTGGGCTTCACTGGCTGGGCCAGTATTTATTGTCCATTCCTTGAAGGCATTTAAGAGTCAACCACTGTGGGTCTGGAGTCACGTGTAGGACAGACCAGGTAAGGACGACAGATTTTCTCCTGTCAAGGATACAAGTGAACCAGATGGGTTTTACAACAATCAACAACAGTTTCATGGTCATCATGAGACATTTAATTCCAGATTTTTTAATTGAATTCACCATCTGCCACGGCAGGATTCAAACCCGGGTTCCAAAAGCATTACTAGTCCAATGCCAATACCCCACTACACCACCACTTCCCCTAATGGGTCATCCTGACTCAAAACGTTTGTTCTATTAACTTACTCAGTTCTGTTAGCTTATTCAGTTAATGGTAGGGCGTTGTGGAGAGTTACAGAACAAGGAAATCTAAGGGTACATATTCATAGGTCCTTGAAAATGAAGTCATAGGTGGACAAAGTGGTGAAGGCGGCTTTTGGCATACTTGGTTTCATGGATCAGAGCACTGAATACAGGAGTTGGAATGTCTTGTTGAAGTTGTACAGGACTTTAGTAAGGCCACACTTGGAATACTGTGTGCAATTCTAGTCACCCTATTATAGAAAGGATATTATTAAACTAGAAAGAGTGCAGAAAAGATTACTAGGCTACTACTGGGACTTGATGGATTGAGTTATAAGGAGAGGTTGAATAGACTGGGATTATAGAGGGATATGAGAAATGCAGGCAATTGGGATTAACAGGGGTTAAGAAAAGGGTGGCAGGAACAAGTTGGGCCAAAGGGCCTGTTTCCATGCTGTATACCTCTATTCTTTCTCCTGAAGAAGGAGCAATGCTCCAAAAGCTCATGATTCAAACTAAACCTATTGGGCTTTAACTTGGTGTTGAGAGACTTCTTTCTATTCTCTCTCCACAAATGCTGTCAGACCTGCTGAGATTTTTCAGCATTTTCTGTTTTTATTTCAGATTCCAGATCCACAGCATTTTGCCTTTCTTATCTGAGGAACTTGAAACCCACTGCTGCCATACCATCATTTCATTTTGCAAATATTCAAATGGCTGGCCAAATACCTCCACAACAGCCCAAGTATAGACGCTCTTTACTATACAATCAGTAGAAATAATCCTATGTGGTCAGCTGAAATTAAATAAAATGCTCTCTAGGGCAATCTGGGAGAAAAGGAAGGAGTGCAAGTGTGGGGAGGAGATAGGTTTCTTTCTGATGGTGCTTAGACCTACACACAGTCTTGTAGTCTTGCATTAAGTACAGCCTAAAACAAACTGACAGAATGAATCAACTCAGCACATCTATAGAGCAGTAAAAGGAGGCGAAAGAAAATTAAGATGAATCAGTAAATATGTATGGCTCCACTGGTTGAGTGGCTATGATGAAAAATTGTCTAATAGCTTACCAAATTCAATAAAAACCCCAATAAAGAAAACATTAGTACCTGAAAAAGTCCCACAAACATTCATGATTTTATGCTTTTCAGATGAAGAAACAATAACACAAGAAAATCCAGAGCCTAGCTACTGTTAATACTGAAAACTAAGGATGGGCTTGTGCTAGATGCTGTGGAATGTAATAATTTGTATCTATAATCCAGCTCCTGGTAGTACAAGTTAAACATCTACTGGAAAGAAGTGGAAATATCTTCAAGATGCATTAATGGAGCAAGTTTACCATTTCACATCATCATGTAAACTGTACCACTATGAGGGATTACTGCTTTAAGGAATAAGACTTGGGAATGATATTGTGACTTCAAAGTACAATCAACTAAGGCAAACTGGGGCTCTGGGAGTCATCTGTGGAGCACTGGATTACAAGATTAAATACAATCAGTCATAGCTATGATTGCCAGCACGAGATGGCGTGAAAGAAATCAGTGTTTGAACTGCTCAGCAGACCTGTAAAAATCAATCTTCAGCACACAGACTACATTCCACACACAAACTCTTTTTTTCCAAAGAGGCGTGAGACATATGTTGAGAACTAGCAGCAGAATATTTTACATATGCTATTGTGCTTTATTTTCCAAGGTAAGTCTGCTTTGTGGACCACTGTAGCCCAGGCATGATAGACTAGTGTAAGAAAGCGGCAGATAAGTATAAACCAAAGGTGATCTCACACATCTGCAAACCTTTCACCAAAGCTTTCATGCCTTCCATCACATCTCTGCTCCTCCAACCCACCAAAATTGAGGAAGTGCCATAAAACAGCCAAATATTAACAAATTCCAGTGTTTTAGTGGCTTTTACCGTGGTTTTCAAAAGGCGAAACTGAAATTTTAAAAATTCCTTGGGTGTGGAGCTTTTTTATGACCCTATAATTAATATACATGATCTTAGCTATCATTTTCTGAAATTTAACTTCTAAAAATGGTGAGACATTAATTCCAGGCGCCATTAATTAAATGCTAGCCTTCTTAAATCTCTTCAGAAATAACTGCAGTTCTCCAAAATTATTCCACATCAAGACTTCAGATAGATCAAGTAGCAATGTCTCAATATTTTAGTTCTTTCCATATACTGCAGATTTTGTTGCACTTTGCACGCAAACGTATGTATTATAAAATATGTGCATTATTGCAACTGAACTTTACGCATAATCCTTTTTGTTGATTTACACAGTGCAAGTTACAGCTTTTATTTTCCCACCTTCATTTGTCGTTTCTTAACAGTGTCAACTCCCTCAGTGAGGGTACAGTTTATGCAACTACCCAAAGTTTCAGACTGTGTGTGAGAGCTAACAGTTAACATCGGCAGATTGTTTCAACGCAAGGGCATGACTTTCTGGTGCACTTCCATCCTCACACTTAGTAGCAAAGTTCCACTATGTACTGACACCTGCAAAGCCAGGAATGCTACAGTTGATTGTAGCACTCCTGTCACTGACGGGGATCAGTTAACTCAGTATAAAACAGCAAATAAACCTGGGACATCTTGGAGTTCTGTGGTCAGCAACAGGAGTGGGGGAAGAACATCACCAATTAATTTTATTTTAAAAGGCATTTGCAATATGGCTTTTTCATTAACCTTCAGTGTTCACAGAGCTTGGACATTATGTCGATCAAATGTGATGAAAACTGCAGCTTTTCAATGGAGTTTGCATAGCGACTACCACAAAAAAAATGGCATTTGAGAAAGTAACTTTTCTCTCTGGAGCGTAAAAGGCTGAGGGGTGATCTTATAGAAGTCTATAAAATAATGAGGGGCATAGATAAGTTAGATAGTCAATAGATTTTCTCATAGATAGGGGAGTCTAAAACTCGAGGGCACAGGTTTAAGGTGAGAGGGGAGAGATACAAAAGAGTCCAGAAGGACAATTTTTTTCACCCAAAGAATGATGAGTATCTGGAACAAGCTGCCAGAGGTAGTAGTGAGGTGGGTACAATTTTGTCTTTAAAAAGCAGTTACATGGGTAAGATGGGTACAGAGAGATATGGGCCAAACCCAGGCAATTGGGACTAGCTTAATGGCTTAAAAAGAAAAAGGACAGCATGGACAATTTGGGCCAAAAGGCCTGTTTTCATACTGTAAACCTCTATGGAACAACAGTAAAAAGGATACCATCTTTCTGTTGGTAGAAATAAAAATCAAGTTTGTGAACTAGAAGGGAACATAATTTATACCAACCAATTATGGGTAGGGTGTTAACATTCTTGGACCACATTAAAAAGAAATGCAAACAAGACTAATCAAGTTCTTCGTTCAGGCAAATGACCCAAAAAATCCAAGACATAGTTTAAATATGGAATGGGCATATTATAATAACTCAGGTAAAATTCTGTTATGTTCAAAACATTCAAAGTGCAAAATACCAAGGACTACACGCAGAACAGGTCCTTCCGTTCAACATGCAGTAGATTGATCTCGAGTTTGTGAGCAACAAAATGCACTTCCTTTCCCAAATCGGAGCCAGAACTAGGTGCAAAATAAGACAGTCCTTCTGTACCAGTGACCCAAGATCAAATCCAGCTGGGATCCAGGATGTAAGGTTTGGGTGTTCATAAAGAGGGCAAAGTCGTGAGATGATATTCTTCATCTGTTTTGATCAGATGTAACCCCTGCGGGCCTACAGTAGAAATATGTCACACAAACACCTAGAAAAAAAATTACATTCCATTCACATTTCTTTATCCAAACAGGGTTCATTGCATTCATACATTTTTCACACTCAAATTTAAAAAGGGAATGTTCGCGAGGTCCCGTCTCCAAGGCAGTGAGTGCTAAGACAAAAACTCTCTCGCCAATTCAAAGCCACTTGGTCTGCTAGGCTTGGTTTCACTTCTGCAGAGGGGTACTGTGCCGTCCTGACTTTGGCCTTCCATGTCCATGTCAAGTAGCGAGCAGGCACCAAAGGGCAAATTGCGTTGGCGCTCGGTAGTGAGAACTATGTCCAAACTAGGCATCGTGGTATCTCCCGAACCTTCCGAGGACTCATTTTGGCTGATTGACTGAGACATAAGTTGCCAGGGGTCTGTCCTGATTCGGGACAAAGAAGGCCGAGGCCTAGGCACCATGTCCCCAGATTTTGGTCTCTCGGGGGTAGCGTCCCTTTTTGGGGTTCTTCGTCTTGCCGATGCTGGATACATGGTTTTGGGATCTGGAAGACGTGGGAACTCTGATGACTCTCTACGTGGACTGGAGTCAGAAACTCCATTTGCTATGAGAAATAGGAGAAAAGAAATAATGGTTCACAACCCTTTGAGAAAATGATTCTGCATCCAAACATATTTGGATTGGATTTTTGTCCCCAGACCAAACGGGAACATAACCTGGTGTATAATACCCCAGGAATTAAAATCATACTGCCCAACAGATAGGACAACAAATCTGAAAACCCAGGGGCTAATAATCAAAACAGTATTTAAGAACACCAAAGCATCTCTCAGCCTCCTTCCTGCAATGCTATTCAGTGTGATGCATGGATATTTCCACCCACTTCCCCTTTGTGACTCAGTGCTGTTTCATACTTCTCTGGCTTCTTTTCATTGCCTTGCTAGTAATAGTGGCTTTTAATTTATTCAATCTTATCCCTCTCCTTTTAGCGCTCTCGAGCGAATAAAGGCAAGGGTATCTGCCTTGACAACTTTATCTTTTGAAGTTTTTTTTTTAAGTTTATTCATTAGTGTCACAAGTAGGCTTCCATTAACGCTGCAATGAAGGTTAGTGTGAAAATCTTCAAGTCGCCATACTCTTGCGCCGGTTTGGGTACACTGAGGGAGAATTTAGCATGACCAATGCACCTACCCAGCATGTCTTTTGGGAGGAAACTGGAGCACCCAGAGGAAACCCACACAGACATGGTGAACATGTGCAGACTCTGCACAGACAGTGATCCAAGCTAGGAATCAAACCCAGGTCTCTAGCACTGGTGAGGCAGCGGTGCGAACCACAGTGCCACCATGCCACTCCTCAGGTTCCATTAAAGTAACAGAGCTCAACTGAAGCATGTGTGAGGAGGATTTTCTGTCATTCCCAGTAGGATGTGTAAACTGGTCTCCAGTTGGTACGAGACCTACAAGTGATATGATTGAGATCAGGTGCTAAATGGGGAATTCCGAGTGTAAATCGACAGACACCCTCTCATTCTTAGTTTCAGGAACGTGGCCCCGTCCCTAAGTAAGGCATCTAGACGGGAATGTAACTTTTGACAAATAAAACAAACTTACTGGCTGGGCTTCTGTCTGACGTCAGCTGGCTGTGGTGGGTAACTCTCTCTGCTGAGAACGCACTGGATTCTTTTAGATGCACAAAAACTGGCATGTCTGTGTCTGACAAAGGGGACTCATCCAGATCTTTGTGCAGCCCATTTACAGAACCGTTTGAAGGATTGTCAGTCAAGAACGCTGGCCTGTGGACCGCAGTGTCTGGAGTGAGGAGGAGTGTATTAGAAACAGACGTATCCTCGCTGTCCGACCGCAGCAAGGATCTCGTGGAATTACATTTGGATATGGAAGACATTGACAAGAGGTTAACAGCGTGCGAGTTCAGTGAGGGAATGTTTGTCTCCTCCTTTCTGGAGACCGTCCTGTTTGGAGGACTTGTGCTTCTGCGGAACCTGCTGGTTCTCTGAAAGAGACCCTCCTTTTTCTTCTTCTCCTCTTTGATCTCAATTTCGTCCGAAACCTGCGATTTATTCACTTCCCGAATGTCAAAGCCCAAGGCCACAGACGCAAGCAGCACAGCGCACCCATACAGTACCATATCGGTTTTCTTCCTCTGCGTTAATCGCTTCAGGCTGTTGGTGGGAGTGACCTGCGGGGTGCTGTTAGCTGAACTGACAGGGGTCACCTCCTCCTGGCTTTCATTGCCACCATCTCCCTCTCCCTGATGATCTTTACGAAGAGGTAGATCAATGTACACCTGATTAGGTAATTTGGACTGCTTTGGTCGGTTTTCATAGTCTTCAGCTGCTCGGGTTTGCTCAGAAGTGCTCCCTGTAGACAAGACAATTGGACAGTTCACTGCCACAGTCAATGTTTCTTAAATTCAAAGTTAAAGCAAGAGGGATCAACAATTAGCTTCCATTTCTCAGTACACAAGGCTTCTACAATACAGATCAGGGTGATCATCTGGAACATTCCCTTGAGAGAACTGCCCAAGTTTGACATCAGCCAAGAGTCTAAATCCATACATCCAAAGATGTGCAGGTTAGGTGCACTAGCTATGCTAAATTGTCCCTTACTGTGTCCCAGTAGATTAGGATTAGCAGGGTAAATATGTGGGGTTGCAGAGATAGGGCCTTGGTGGGATTGTTGTCAGTGCAGACTCGTGGGTCCGAATGACCTCATTTTGCATTGTAGGGATTCTATGATCCCCGCAGGGAACACAAAATAGGATAAAAATTAAACATTATTTCACTTTAACTTTATTTGGACAGTATCACATGGCAGACTATGGGAGGTTCTTGTTTTCAATTTAGCTGCCAAGTTTCTACATTATAATAGTGATTACATTTCAAAGATTGGCTATAAAGCACTTTGAGATGTTCTATATATAGAAGTTTTTTAATTGCTACATCAATGGATGATAAATTTCCTTTACCAGCTCAGTGTAGCTGGTTAAGCTGCACGGGGAATTTAACAGATAAAAATTCAAACCTTGGTCCGGAACGTTTGCAAAAACTGAGGTTAGAGGTAAAGTTGGACTCTTCAATAAACTTGTAGACCACGGATTGTTTCCATCTGACAATGGCCTTGTCCTAAAATTTAAAACAACAATTATTCTTTTTATCATCGTGTTCTACTTTTCTTCTCAATAGAGTTCCAGTACACACCATGAAGGACAAGGTTGTACAGGTCCAGACCTGTTCTCACAGCCAAGCAGTGGAAAGAGTATAAATTGAAGCCCAGGCTTGGGGCCTATCACTTACCTGCAGAGAGACACATAGTAAGAGTCGATTTGAAAGAAAATGGGAGTGTCAATGAGGGGATAAATTGAGATCCAGGCTTGGGGCCTATCACCTAACTGCAGTGCACTGGATCTGATCACCAGACCACACTTGAGAGAGAAAGAAAAATCAGTGTGACATGACAGAAATTGTACACCACAATTGATTAGCTGGGGAGTTTTGAAGTTTCGTTTCCCTACCTCCAAATTTAGTTAGTCTAAGGAGCCAAAACATCTTTAAAAATCATTTTGTTTTGAATAACGGTTAAGTAAAATATTGCAGTTAACCTCCTTATGTTTAATTGATGTCATCAGAAGAGAAGCAATCAGCTGAGTCATGTTTTTCAAGTTTAAAAAAATCAAATAGAGGAATGACAGGACAGCACTGATCTCTGCAGTGCATATCCTGTTACATGTGGGAACTCTAGGCTGCTTTCCATTCTGCTCCTTAAGCTTCCTCTACCATTCAACTAAATCATGGCTGATTTTCCACTTCAACACAATTTTTTTGCACAATTCCCATATCGTTTGATGTCTCTTCTATCCACAAATTTATCATTCTATTTTGAACACAATGAATAATTTAGCTTCCGGAGCCCTCTGAAGTAGAAAATTTCAAATGTTCATCACCCTCTGAATGAAGAAATTCCTCCCCATTTCAGTCCTAAATGGCCTATTTATTCTGAGGCTGTGTCCCCTGGGTCCAGAACTCAGCCTGCTCTGCCATTCAATAAGATCATAGTTGATGTAACTTTATCAAAAATCTATCTAGTTCTGTCTTGAAAACGTTCAAAGACTCTGCTTCCATTGTTTTTTGAGAAAAGGAGATCTCCCATAGGAAAAAAATCTCCTACAGGAGGAAACATCTACCCCGTGAAGACCCCTCAGGATCTTGTATGTCACAATCAAGTTGCCTCTGACTTTTCTACACTGAAGAAAATACAAGTCTTTCCTGTCCATTTTCTCCTCATAAGACAATCAACCAATTCCTGGTATTATTTCCTCTATCTACCCTGAAGTTTAAAGTTTATTTATTAGTGTTCCAAGTAGGTTTACATTAACACCACAAAGAAGCTATTGTGAAAATCCCCTAGTTGCCACACTCCGGCACCTGAAGAATTTAGCACGGCCATTGCACATAACTTGCATGACTTTCAGATTATGGGAGGAAACCCAAGCAGACATGGGGAGATCGTGCAGACTCCACACAGATAGTGACCCAAACTGGAATTGAACCTGGGTCCCTGGCACTGAGAGGCAGCAGTGCTAACTATTGTGCCATCCTCTGTTAAACCCAGTAAGAACTTTGTATGGATTCAACGAGATCACCTTTCATTCTTCTAAACCCTGTATAGTATAGGCCCAGCTTACTTAGCCTCAATTTGGTGAACCTTCACTCCACTACCTCTATGGCAAATATAACCCTTTCTCGGGTAAAGAGACCAAAGCTGTACTCCAGATGCAGTCTCATCGAGGTTCTATACAACTGCTTCTTGGCTCCTGTAAATAGACTTCTCCTGTGCTGTAAACATTCTATGATTCTAAATATCCTTTTCTGGGAAAACACATGGCATCATAAAGGAAAATTGTTTTCTCCAACGATGAACACATTACTGGTTCACTTCAGACTGAATTACATAGAGGTTTGCAGGTATGAACACTGCTTCGCTCTCACAGTTAATATGGTTCTGCAGCACAACAGGGCTAGTGTAATCCATTTTGAATACCATTATAAGTTGTAAAAACATCCCCTCACCTGCCCATCCTTATCCACCTGAAGGTGTTCCACAGAGACTCTATGGTATCTAACTCAAGTGGTCATTCTCTCATGAGCCAGATGTGACCAGGAGCAGGTAAACGTTGGGGAGCATCACAGCTGAGCCTTATCCAACCCTCACTCAGTGCCAAATGTGGAATGGGAAATTTGCCTAATTTCTCTTTCTTTTTAAAGGCAGGGTTGCTGAGACCAAATTCAAAAATAACATCCTAGAATAATACAACTCAGAGGGAGGCTATCTGGCTCGCTAAGCTGGCGCCAACTCTTTTGAATAGCTATCCAATTAGTCCTAGGCTCCAGCTCCTTCCCCATCAAGCAGGCCTGTTAGCAACGCTTTAATGATCATCAGATAATTTAGTAAACCGGAGATCCAGCTTGGAACTATCTCACCAGTTCAATTTCTGTCTTTGATCAGCCAAGGTGGCTGAAGGTTGGGTGGGGGTGGGATATAGATTGATTCCTGCTGCAAAGTGTGTGAATATCAGGCCCCGTGGATTCAGGCACAGCTGTGCTGCCCTCCACAGTCAATCTGGAAATAAAGCTAGCCTTAGTGACTGTGACAACTTATCATCGATTGTTGTAAAAATCCATCTGCTTCAGTAATGTCCTTTAGGGAAGGAAACCTGCCATCCTTCCCTGGTCTGGCCTACACATGACTCCAGACGCACAGCTATGTGACTGACCCTTAACTGACCTCTGTAATGGCCCAGCAAGCCACACAGTTTAAAGACAATCAGGGACGGATTTAAAGAAAACTGGTCAAAGAACTGAACCCAACCATAATACCCGTGACTGGGGAAGAAAGGTCCATTTATCCGCACTCACCTTTCCTCACAACTGGCTCGTTCCTTGGTTTGCATAGAACTAGGTCCCCAAGTCCGCCCCTTTTTTTTGCAAGCTTTCTGCACTTCTTCATCATAATCTTCCTGCCGGTAGATGGTGCTCTTACCCCAGGTTCTATTGCTCTCATCGAGGGTAACTATGCAAAACAGAGTGGGAACATTAAGTATGTTAGAAGAGTATAAAGAATGAAATTAGCCCCTGAAGACTCACAGGAATTGTCAAGTAGATTTTAAACCAAATAAAAAGCAAAAAACAAAAGCTCAAGAGAAAGCCAGGCAACAAAGCAAGCAACAGATCATTAACAGCACAAAATCCCAACAGAAAACATCCTACAAGTTAAAGCATTTTGCTTCAATGATTGCCAAAAAGACCAAGAGCCAAGGAGGAACAGCCAAAGTGCAGCAGCAAACCAAATGGTGACAGGAGCAGAACCCACTGACAGGGGAAATGCTGGATCAATTGACAGATGTCTGCCCTCAAGCAGATTTAATCTTAAATGCACTGTTCAGTGGTGACTGCCTAGAGTCAGGCTGTCAAAATATAAAAGCATTCACTTCAAAAAGAAATGAAATCAAGGATGAAGAAAGGTCAGTTCATTCAACTCATGCGTCTTGTATTAACTTTCGGCATGGTAGCTAATTGGACTTTGATTAACCCCAATGCTTTTCATCCCTATTAACCTGCTTGACAGATCATTTCAAACTTTCATCACTCTTCAAGGGGAGCTGGGAAAAGAGACCATCTATAATCTGAATCTATTAAATTAATCAGATCATGTGAAAATATCACAGCAAACATGAAAGGAATTTAAATTCAAACTTTAGTCATTAATATTGACAGCATTTCATTTTGTTCCAGTGAGAGACTGTGTGTGTGTGTGTGTGTGTGTGTGTGTGTGTGTGTGTGTGTGTGTGTGTGTGTGTGTGTGTGTGTGTGTGTGTGTATAGTTCCTACGCACAGTTAAATTCAGGATTGAACGTGCAGAGTAAGCTTAACTATCAATGTTAATTTAACATAAGACAGCAAGGCAGACAGGCTGATATCTGACAACTGCGTACAAGGGAGGGAAAGCAGTGCTATCTAACATCTTAGAGGGCAACACAGTGGCCAGCACTGCTGCCTCTTAGTGCCAAGGATCCAGGTTTGATTCTGGCCTTGGTTCACTGTCTGTGTGGAGTTTGTACATTCTCCCTGTATCTGCATGGGTTTCCTCTGGGTGCTCCGGTTTCCTCCCAAAGTCCAAAGGTGTGCGGATTAGGTTCACTGGCCATACTAAATTGACCCTAGTGTCAGGGGGACTAGCATGGTAAATGACGGTTACAGGAATAGGGCCTGGGTGGGATTGTGGTCAGTACAGTTTCAATAGGCCGAATGACCTCCTCCTGTACTGTTGGGATTCTATGATTCAACATGTTAAACCATTTGTTTAAGCAGGGATCTAGCCTTCACCATCAAAGTGAATTAACTCATTACAAGCTGACACCTTCAGGTTGCACATTGAAGGAACTGCCGGGGGAGTGTGTAATCTTGCTTCCTTGTCAGAAATTGAGACAAATTTAAAAACAGGCTGACAAGTCACGCATTTTATATTAGCGATGGCCTAGTGGTATTGTTGCTAGAATATTAATTCAGAAACTCAGCTAATGTTTTGAGCACCCGGGTTCAAAACCTGTCACAGCAGATGGTGGAATTTGAACGCAATAAAAAAAAATCTGGAATTAAGAATCTAATGGTGAACATGAAACTACTATTGCAAAAACCTGTCGGGTTCGCTAACGTCCTTGAGGGAAGGAAATCTGCCATCCTTACCTGGTCTAGCCTACATGTGGCTTCAGAGCCACAGCAATGTGGTTGACTCTCGACTGCCTTTGGGCAGCTAAGGATGGGCAATAAATGCTGGCCAGCCAGCGACACCCATGTCCCATGAATGAATTAAAGAAAAGTCAAAGTTATTCCCACTAAAGTGAATGCACAAACACATTATCGAACTGGAGGAATTGGTTTCATTGTTTTAGGATGGACACCACTGAACACTGCATTATGCAGTACAAAAGATATATTTTTTCCTGATGATTTAACACAAAAGCCTTGCCTTTGGTCTTAGCCCTACTGAGGGGTTTGCTTGTACATTCACTTGCGATATCCACATCCTGTTGGTATACATATATGCTGTTGCGGTGGCCGCTGGAAGTGGCAGCATCTGGTTTGGTGCTCACTGAGAAAAATAAACAAAATGGGGGAGGGTGGTTGGGGGGGGTGAAACTGTCCGTTTTAGTTCAAATACATTTGTTTTTTGAAGCTCTGTACAGAAGGCAATTTACAATAAGCAATTGAGTGGAAACAATATAGCAACGGGGAGATGGAGGTCTAATGGCAATGTCACTGGATTAGCAATTCAGAGCCTCAGACTAATGCTCAAGGATCATGGGTTCAAAATTCACATGGCAGCTGGTGGAACTGAAATTCAGTTACTAAATCAGGAACGTAAAGGTGTCCTCAGTAATGGTGACTGTAAAAGGTAAAAAACCTTCATGGTTCACCAATATTGTCCATCTGCCTGGATAAGGGCACATCCAACAATGCTCAAGGAGCTTGACACCATCCAGGACAAAGCAGCCCGCTTGACTGGCACCATCTACCACTTTAACCATTCACTTCCTCCACCATGGACACACTGCCAGCAGTTTGTGCAATCTTCAAGATGATTGCAACTCACCAAGGCTCATGAGGTTGCACCTTCCAAACCTGCCACCACTACTACCTCGAAGGACAGTGGCAGCAGACACACGGGTACACTATTACCTGCAAGTTTCCTTCTAAGACACACACCATTTGAACTATATCTCCATTCCTTCACTGCTGCTGGGTCAAAATCCTAGAACTCCTTCCCTAACAGCATTGTGGGTGTACCTCTATCACTTGGACTTAAAGTGTCTCACTACCATCTTTTCCAGGGCAATTAACAGTCAATAAATGCCAACCTAGCCAGCAATGCTGATGCCCCATAAAAGAATTTCTTAAAAATCTGGTCTGGCTTGCATGTAATTCCAGATCCTCATCAATGTAGTTGGCTCTTAACTGCCCTCTGAAATGGCCCAGCAAGCCACTCAGTTCAACGACAATTGGGGATGGACAACAAATGCTGACCCTGCCACCAATTCCGTGAAAATATCAGTTGGCATCTGGTATTTTGTAAGTACCGCCCACATTTCTGGAGATTCTGTTCACTATAACTGTCATTAGGAAATAACCATTCAGCAAACTAAGTATGCATGAATAGAGAATCTCAGAATCCTACAGTGCAGGAGGAGGCCATTTGGCCCATCAAGTCTGCACCAACCACAATTCCACCTGACTCTATCCCAACAACTCCATGCATTTACCCTAGATAGTCCCCCTGATAGTAAGGGGCAATTTAGCACAGCCAATCCACATAACCCGGAAACCGGAACACCCCAGAGGAAACCCATATGGACACGTGGAGAATGTGAAAAATCCATAATGACTGAAGCCAGGAATCAAACCTGAATTCCTGGTGCTGTGAGGCAGCAGTGCTAACCACTATGCCACCATGCAGAGGTCTACAAAGATCTTCAATTTCCTTCACAATATGTAGATACAGTAAGTTTGAAAGGATCACCAATGCCTCCATCCAAAGGAAAACTAAAGGTGTTTATTCTTCTATGTCCACTGCTTAGAAATACTGCATTTGTCAAAGATTTGCAACTGGCTAATCCATGCCAGTTTTGGCCTCTTAAAGCCCAGGTTCTGATTATAATTCCGCAAGCACTAGCAGTTCTCTGCTCCTTCTAAGCTCATTATGCCTGTAAGATGCATTCAAGTGGCAGCGTTCAGCAATGGTAGCCTAGCCCAATTCTCATTCTGCTCATAGATTTCTAGAAGGGGTTAAAAGTGTCATTAATGCCCTGGGCGATTTCTCTGCAGTGTACGATTTGGTCTTCCATCAGGCTGACAGCATTCTAATCAACATAGACATAAATAAAAATGCCCTGATCTACAAGTCTGTCAATTGGGTGCTGCCTTTACCCAGTTGACTATCAGCTAGAAAGACGCCTGACATCACCATTCTTGGACCAACATCAGGAACAAAAAGAATTGACAATCACCAAACCTCTCTTCCCAGAGGAAAGACAGTGATGGAGGCGATGGCCTAGTGGTATTATTACTAGATTATTAATTCAGAAACTCAGCTAACATTCTGGGGGCCTGGTTTTGAATCCCGCCATGCAGGTGGTGGAGTTTGAACTCAATGAAAAATATCTGGAATTAAGAATCTGCAGGTGATCATTAAACAATTGTCAGAAAAACCCATCTGGTTTACTAATGTCCTTTAGGGAAGGGAATCTGCTGTCTTTACATGGTCTGACCTACGTGTGATTCCAGAGCTACAGCAATGTGATTGACTCTCAACTACCCTCAGACAATGAGGCATGGGCAATAAATGCTGGCCAGCCAGTGATACCATGTCCCACAAAATGAATGTGTTTATTTCTACGTCTACCACTTAGAAACACCTTCTGTCAACAATGTGCAAGAATATAGTAAAGATATTATATTGCAACAATATTTGGTTTTAGATTCAAATATTTTTCCAATACGAATCATTTTTGGCAAGGCCATGCACAGTTGAAAATGAGATGATGGCATAAACAGCCAATGAAAATTGTTAGGTTGTGAGAGAAGTTCAAACCTGTAGATGCCAAAGGCAGAAGCTGCTATCAAGAGGATGCCAACATGATTTGCCAACCAGAGACCAACCAGAACTTGTTCAAGTCAAAGTAGGACTTGTGATGAAAAGTAAAGTAAGCAAAAATATTCAATAAAATTAAACTGGCACTGAAAAAAATGAAGATCCATCACTAAATGGTACTAAATTGTAAATAAGTTAACTGCACTTTCTTAGGGGAATTGGAGGAGTCTTTTTCCTAGGCCTACAAGACATGGAAAGCAAGATTTTGGTGCAGAATAAGAAACTACTATAAGAAAAGGAACACATTCTCTAAAAGTTATTTGAATACTGTGGGTGTACCTAGATCACATAGACTTCCACAAGGACAAGTAAGAAAGAGCAATAAATACTGGTCACGCCAGTGACATCCACATCCAGTTGACCAAATAAAAAAATCCTGCCACACAAATGCAGGAAAATTCCATCTGGAGGCGAAATAACAAAATAAAGATTCAGATTTCAATCACTGTTCTTTCATGTGCCTAAACTGATAAGCACTACAGAGCTATTGCAAAGCATGGGACAGAATCATGAAAAAAGCAATGTACTTACGCTGTATAGCTCTCAGGCGTGGGATGATGGTGGGGCTGCTTGGTGGACTATAGCTGCTGCCATTCAAGCTTTTCCGCTTGTCTAGAGTTGGAGAGGCTTGAACAGTGATTTTGTGCTGAAAATCTACCAATTTAAAAATAATTGAAATGTCACAATGCACACTCAACATGGTCCATCACAGTTAGAAGTCCAAATCACAATATTACAAAGATGAAGCAGGAACTGGAACAGCAATTTGATAACAGGATCAGTGTAGGAGATGTTTAATCAATCTGCTCAAACCCTTCAAAGAAATAACAGATTGATAAGGGAATACTGTGGATATGATTAATGAAATTATTAATCTTAATTTCTAAAGAAATTGAATTGAACTGAATAGTCGGGAAGTAATGCTAAACTTGTATTGAACTTTGGTTAAATCACACGTACAGAGTGAGTAAAGCCAATGTTTTGAGTCTATATGACCCTTTGTCAGAGCTCCGACAAAGAGTCATCTAGACTTGAAACATCAACTCTACTCTCTCTTCACGGATGCTGTCAGACCTGCTGAGATTTTCCAGCACTTTTCTATTTTTGTTTCCGATTCCAGCATCCATAATACTTTGCATTTATTGTATGTATAGAGAGAACTGTGTACAGTTCTAGCTGACAAATTGTAACAGGGTAGAGGCACTGGAAAGGCTACAGAGAAGGTTTATGGGGAAATACTTGTAACGTGTGGCAATGCACATCAGGAAAGGATTGAGACTGGATCACATTTTCTTTTGAAAAAGGCAGCTGAAAGGATGAACCCAATAGAGGCCTTTAAAACGATGAAAGGTTTTGATTGAATGGTTAAAATGAGAATGTTTCCTCTTATAGGGAGGATCATAACTGGAGACCATTATTATATGGTAGTCACTAAGAAATCTAACAGGGAATTCAGAAGAAATTTTTTTACCCCAGAATGATAAGGTGAAATTTGCTCCCACAAGGAGTGGTTGAGGCAAATAGCATCAATGCACTTCAGGGGAAGCTAAGCAAGCACATAATGGAGAAAGGAATAGAGGGTTACAATGGCAGAGTTAGATAAGGAGAAATGGGAGAAGGCTCAAATGGAGCATAAACACTGACCAGGGCTGGTGGCCCAGTTGGCCTATTTACTGTATATTCTATATGGATACCAATATGAGAGGTGGCACAGCAGTTAGTATTGTTGCTTCACAACATCAGGGACCTAGGTACGATTCCCAGTTTGGGTCACTATCTGTGTGGAGTTTGCATGTTCTCCCCATATCTGCGTGCATTTCCTCCAGGTGTTCCAGTTTCCTCCCACAGTCCAAAGATGTGTGTGATAGATTTATTGGCCATGCTGAATTATCTCTTAGTGTCAGGGGGACTAGCTAGGATAAATGCATGGGGGTTGTCAGGACAGGAATTGTGATTGGTGCAGCTTCAATGGGCCAAATAGCCTTCTACTGCACTGTAGGGATTCTACGATTGGTATACCAGCCTACATTAATCAAGGGATTGAGTTTAGGAGTCAGGAGATAATGCTGCAGCTTTATAAGACCCTAGTCAGACCCCACTTGGAGTACTGTGCACAGTTCTGGTCACCTCATTACAAGAAAGATGTGGAAGCTATTGAAAAGGTGCAGAGGAGATTTACAAGGATGTTGCCTGGATTGGGTGGCATGCCTTATGAGCTAGGTTGAGGGAGCTCCATCTTTTCTCCCTGGAGAGAAGGAGGATGAGAAATGACCTGCTAGAGGTTTATAAGATGTTGAAAGGTATAGATTGGGTGGATTCTCAGAGCCTTTTTCCAAGGGCTGAAAATGGTTGCTATGAGAGGGCACAGGTTTAAGGTGCTAGAGAGTAGGTACACAGCAGATGTCAGGAGTAAGTTTTTCACTCAGAGGGTGGTGGGTGAGTGGAATCGGCTGCTGTCAGCAGTGGTAGAGGCGAATTCATTGGGGTCTTTTAAAAGACTTCTGGATGAGTACATGGGATTTAGGGTTATAGATAGGCCTAATAGCTGGGATATGATCAGCACAACTTATGGGCCAAAGGACCTGTTTGTCCTTAGTTTTCTATGTCCTATGATTCCACGCAAAGCAAGAGACTCAAGTTGAGGAAAACTAACATTGTCACCAGGACAGACGATGAGAGGACTAAAACCAAATGGAAGGCTAAAAAAACCGGAAAGGGGTAGTAACGCAGAAGTCGAGTGATAGCAAGTTACTTTGCATGCTGGGGTATCTCACACTGTCCTCACCCAACAACCAAACAATTGTACTTTCCAGTAGGAATCACTAGATAGTGATCAGGAACAAACACATTCATTCCACCCAAAATGAGATTCAACTTTGCACAGACCAGAAATTGGACCTCGAATTTTTTATTTTAAATAAATTTCTTAATGTACCCTTGCATCAGTGCGAAACTTCAGCCTAGCATGATGTGAATATTCCGTGTTTGTACACCCAGACATTTTACCCAGGCTCCGTACCTGAAGGCAAACTGATTCGGTTTCCATCTTTTAGCTTCAGCCGGTTTTTCCTGAACTTGCCTTTTCTTTTTTTCACTTTTGGTTTCTCTTGATTCAGTTGAAAGATGAGAATGTTCAGCTCACGCTCCAGCACATCAATCTCCCGTTCAGCCAGCTGCTGCTCTCGTCGCTTCAATAGCTCCTCGTGGGACTTCTGCTGTAGCTCCGCTCTCGTCAGCTCCTCCTCTCGTGATCGCAACTCCTAGGAAGCACAAGAGGACAAAGCTAAAGGGAACAGACCACCAGGACTGGCATTGGTCACAACCAGATCTTAACAAAACACACAGTGAGAATGATCATAAAAATCCTCAACCCCACTCCTCAATTTGTAAGACGCGGTTGCATTTTTAATTGCACTACGTATAACAGCTCAAACGTCATTATTTTCAGTTCCGATTCTGTTCCATAAATCCGTGCTAATTCGACAATCTCTTTAACTTAAATTATAACCCCAAGGTGCTTCACATAATAAAACAGACGCCCAGCCAAAGCAGATACTGGGAAGAATTATTAGAAGTTTTGTTATAGATGCTTTTTACATTGGGTCTCAAGAGAGGGGCAGCACAGTGGTTAGTATTGCTGCGTCACAGCACCAGGGACCCGGTTCAATTCTGGCCTCAGATAACTGTGTGTTGAGTTTGCACGTTCTCTCTACATCTGCATGAGTTTCCTCCCACAGTCCGAAAGACGGCCAGGCTAAATTCTGCTTCAGTGCATGCGAGCAGATGTTTGTGGCGACTAGGGGATTTTTCACAGTAACTTCATTGCAATGTTAATGTAAGCTTACTTGTAACACTAATAAATAAATAAACTTTAAAACTAAGTCAAATTACACCACTTTGCATCGCACTGCACCAGGAATTACTCTGCAGAGAAGCAACTGTGAAGCGTTGAGTTGCAGAGTCCTGCCATGTTTGTATTTGGGACTTCTGCTGAATCCTCTCTTGTTCCACATCTCCAAATTACAACCTAGCCTTCAAACACAGGCCACAGCAAGGGAGGATAGGAATTTTGTAACCAGTCTGTTTATTTTTGAATTGGGTGTTGTGAGCCATCACCTTCAAAATAAGATGAACAGGATTCCAGGCATCAGGGTTTTTAGGGGTAGGTCCTCAAATTGTTATGTTATTTCTCATGCACCATTTTAACATTACAGGTTACATTCTAGCAATGGTTTCAGAATATACAGGCCACACTATAACCAGATATAGATTTCTTCTTACTTGACTTTTTTTAACGTTTGTTTATCAGTGTCATAAGTAGGCTTACATTAACACTGCAATGAAGTTACTGTGAAAATCCTTCTGTTGCCACAGTCCGGCACCTGTTTGGATACACTGAAGGAGAATTTAGCACGGCCAATGCACGTAACCAACGTGTCTTTTGGACTGTGGGAGGAAACTGGAGCACTTGGAAGAAACTCATGCAGACGTGGGGAGAACATGCAAATTCTGCACAGTGACCCCAGCCGGGTATCAAATCTGGGTCCCTGGTACTGAGAGGCAGCAGTGCTAACCACTGTGCCACCCTAAATGATCAAAACTTCATTAATAATCCTAGACACACTGTTCCAACACATCACAACTGTAAGTAGAATAGTTCACGTACTCTTTGTTGGTCAGTGCAATTTTCAGTGAATTTTTTTAAAAAATAAAAACTAAGTTCACATATTTACGACAAGAGATGACGAACCAGTTAGTTTTTTTTGCTGTTGCTGGTTCTGTAAAAAGCATTGGTCAGGACATCAGAAAAAAAAAAAACACTTTCTCTTCTGAAACTTTTGAACGTCCGTAATATCCATCTCAATGGAACAGGCAGAAATTGCCTCAGACACATCGTAAGTTTCTCTCAGCAGTTACTCTGGAACATCAATCAAGGGACAGCACTGTGGCACATTCCCAGCTTGGGTCACTGTCTATGTGGAGTCTGTATGTTCTCCCCATGTCTATGTAGGTTTCCTGCCACAATCCAAAGCTGTGCAAGTTAGGTTGATTGGCCACGCTAAATTTAATCTTAGTCTCAGGGGATTAGCAGGATAAATACGTAGGGTTATGGGAATAGGGCTGGGTGAAACTGTGGTCAATGCAGATTTGATGGGCCAAATGGCCTCCTTCTGGACTGTACGGATTCTATGATTCTATTAATGTACTTGTTCCAGTTCTGCCTAATGATTTACCATCTAAAATCACACAATTTTAACACTGTACATTTAAAAGCTGTAAAAAAAAGACAGACAGACTCACTTTTTCCTTTGTCCTCAACTCATTAAACATTTGCTGTATTTCCATTTTCCAATCATCTTGCATGGAGTGAAAGGACTCTTGGGGTAAATCAGTTATGACTGTTGCCTCGATAGCAGTGAGCTGCTCCAAAATGGTACCGAAATTTGGACGGACGTGAGGATCCTGGTCCCAACATTCTGAAAATTTCAACACAATTATCAAAACAAAACTTTAAATTACTGCTTTGACTCTGAATTTTCTCCCCTTTTCTACTGAAAATACCTATAAGTCTCACAACACAAGGTTAAAATCCCAACAGGTTTATCTGCAACCACAAGTTACACAGCGCTGCTCCTCAGGCACCTCACCTCCATCTTAAACAATAACCTTCCTATTCTCAAACTGTCTCTTCCGGTTAAGTGGAAATATTCTCCTGGTATCTACCCTATAATGTCTATTAAGAAGAAAGAATCATAGAATCCATTCAGCACAGGAGGAGACTATTCAGCCCTCAAGTCTGCACCAACCACAATTCCACCTAGGCCCTATTCCTGTAACCTCAAATTTATGCTATTAATCTCCCTGCCACTAGGATCAATTTAGTACGGCCAATCAACTCCACCCTCATCTTTGGAATGTAGGAGGAAACCTGAGCACCCGGAGGAAACACATTTAGACATGGGAAGAACGTGCAAGCAGATTGTAACCCAAGGCTGGAATTGAACCCAGGTCCCTGGTACTATGAAGCACTAATACTAACCACTGCTCCCTTAGATAAGAGGGTAAACTACTGCCACCGCTCATACAAAAAGGTTTCTATGGTTAAGAAAGATACAACATGAAAATGACATTGTAGACTTGTTACTTTAAAATGCAATTTCTGAATCAACTTTAAGTTGACTTAAAGCCAGTAGCAGAGTAGATTGGCTCATTTAGGGCCTACACTGAGTTATACAATACCAGGGAGACCACACAGCTGACCCAACCCTTCAGTCAAGGTGGATCTACCGAGCTCTGCTCCTTCTCACCTTCTGCACTGACACAACACTGCATTCAATCAGCTTGCTACTTGAATACTTCAAATACATCGGTTACTAATATTTTATGTAATGTGGATGCAAATTCCTTAGATAAAACACACAGTATGGAGAAAAACTATACAGCTGGTTTTCATTCACGAATCAAAGTAACTGAGTTTAAATAATTCACAGGATGAAATGTTAGCTAAAAACAAGGACTGTCCTTTTAAAAAGTTTGCTTTCCAAAACCTCTTCTTTACCTTCCATGAGTTTGGTGAACGGTTCAGGACACGTAGACGGAATAGGGAGGGTTAATTTGTTGACGGCTACTCCATAAGCGACTGCAAGGCCGTCAATCCCACGATAAGGGACTTCTCCAGTCAGTAACTCCCAAAGCAACACGCCATAGCTGCAACCAAAAAAGTGACACAAAACTTATCAAGCAACGAGAGGAGGAACAGGAGGAGGCCATTTAACTCCATGAGCTTGTTCTGCCATTCTATCAAATCATGCCTAGCTTGTAGTTCAGCCTTATTTATCCACTGTTGCTCTGATCTAACAAAAAAACTATCAATCTTTGTCTTGATACACATTCTTTTGGGAGGAGAAAGCTCTGGCATACTATAACTTGTGTGAAAGAGTACATGCTGAATTCACCCTGAACAGCTGAATTCTAATTTTAAACTACATGCCCCCTTGCTCAGGGTTTCTCCAGAGGAAAGTCCTTCCTTTCAACATTATGTCCTTTGATTAGGACACTTCATCTTTTTAAATCTCAGACAACATGAAAAACATTTACACATCCATCCTTATAATTTAACCTCTACAGCACACAGTGCATTCCAGCAAATCTGAAAAGTCTTTTCAAAGCCAATATATAAATTTAAAGTTTATTTATTAATCACAAATAGGCTTACACTAACTCTGCAATGAAGATACTGTAGAAATCCCCCAGTCGCCACATTACGGCACCAGTTTGGGTATGTAGAGAGGATTTATCATGGCCAATGCACCTAACCAGCACATCTTTGGATTGTGGGAGGAAACCAGAACATGCAGAAGAAACCCATGCAGACACAGGGAGAACATGCAACTCCACATAGACCCGAGGCCAGAATTGAACCTAGGTCCCTGGCACTGTGAGGCAGCAGTGCTAACCACTATGCCACAGTGCCGCACCAGAGATCTTGCCCACGCGATACACAAAACTGAACACAGCATCTCCAGGTTGCCACGGTTCTTTTCCAAATAAAGCACCAGCAAATTAAGGCAATGTTCCATTAAGCTTCTCAATGACCTTTGGTACTTGTGCACTAGCTTTTAGTGATGTGTGTGTCAGGACATGTAAGGTTCTTTGGTCCACTACTGGTTTTCCAGTTTTTTCACCATTGGGAAACTAGTCTAATTTGTGTCTCATAGCCAAAGTGGAAGGCTTCACACATGTTCATGTAAGACTTGCTGCCGGAGTTTTTCACCAGTTGCTTAGTTTATGACCCTTTCTAGCATTGCGCTCCCATCAACAAACCTGACTGTGTTTCCTGTCACAGTCAATCTTCAATTGAATAGATTACTCTCAAATGGACAATTCAATGATCCAGTTGAACTGATCTAATCTGCAGCTTCAGTTTCTACACAAGAGGGAGCAAGAGTGTGCACCACAGTGAATAAGAAAGAGAGAGAGAACACAGTTGAGAAAGAAAGTGAGCAAACCAGAGTGAAAGTGCAAATGTGAAAATGCAAATATGAGAATGAGCAACAAAGGAAGAGTGAGAAAGACCATAACATACAGGAGCCGAATTAGGCCATTTGGCCCATCGAGTGGCTGATATTTTTCTCATTCCCATACTCGTGCCTTCTTCCCATAACCCTTGATCCCTTACTGATCAAGAAACCATCCATCTCTGTCTTAAAGGCACTCAATGACCCGGCCTCCACAGATTCACCACCATCTGGTTGAAAAAATTCCCCTCATCTTAGTTGTAAAGAAGCGTGCCTTCACTCAGATTGTGCCCTCGAGTTCTAGTCTCTCCCACTAGTGGAAACATCCTCTCCACGTCCACTCTATCTAGGCCTCTCTATTCTGTAAGTTTCAATTAAATCCTCCCTCATCCTTTTAAATTCCATTGAGTATAGACCCAGACTTCTCAACTGCTCCTCATATGACAAACCCTTCATTCCTGGGATCATTCTTGTGAACTTCCTCTGGGCTCCCTCAAGACATGGAAAGAAAGAGATATAGAGAAAAATGGGTGAATGACAAAGTGAAGGTATTATGCTTAACTATATTCAAGGCTGTTATTCAGAGGAATTGAGGGTTATGGACGAAGACGGGAAAGTGAAATTAAAGCTACCATCAAATGAGACAAACTTTTTGAATCACAGCGGGCTCAATGGGCCAATTAAAGTAAGAGAGCCCACCTTGCCCATACCATTCATTTTTTTAAATCCCTAAGCCAATCTCAATTGCTCACATGACTCATATCTCTCTATACCCATCTTACCCATGTAACTATCTAAATGCTTTTTAAAAGACAAAATTGTACCCGCCTCTTCTACCACCTCTGGTGGCTTGTTTCAGACACTCACCATCCTCTGTGTGAAAAAATTGCCCCTCTGGGCACTTTTGTATCTCTCTCCTTTCACCCTAAAATGATCAACCGCTGTTCCTATTTCTTACAATTTTTTATTAATTTTATTATTTCTTATGATCTATCAAAGCTGCACACAGGCTCAAAATTAATTCTAGATTCACAAGAATATTTAAAATAATTTGTAACTGCAGCATCTTCCAAACCAGTGACCTCAACCACCTAGAGGAAAAGGCTAGCGGACCACGTGCTAGTTGCCCTCCAAGTCACACAGCATCCTGACTCAAAAATATAGAATCATAAGTTGGAATTTTACCATACACCTGTCCCGGAATAGGGTGGAGGAGGCTTGCAGAACAGAATTCTCCATTGGCCTCAAAGAAAAAAGAAAATTACAGCACAAGAACAGGCACTTCAGCCTCCAAGCCTGCACCGACTATGCTGCTCAACTGAATCAAATCCCCCTACCCTTCTGGGGACCATATCTCTCTATTGCCATCCTATTCATGTATTTGTCAAGACGCCCCTAAAAAGTCACTACTGTATTGCTTCCATTACTTCCCTTGGCAATGAGTTCCAGGCAACAACTACTCTGTAAAAAATCTGCGTCATTCTTCCCTTTAAAACTTGCCCCTTGCAACTTAAACCTGTGCTCCCTAGTAATTGAATCTTCCACCCTGAGAAAAAGCTTCGACTATCCAAAGATTCCTCAGGCAGGATTTTACAAGTCTCGCCTGCACAAGATCGTAAAACACAGGCAATAGAGAGAGGCCATTCAGCCTATTGAGTCTGCACTGACTCTCCGAAAGAGCATCCCATTCAGACCCTCCCCTCCACTCCATCTCCACAACCCCTTACATTTACCATAACTAATCCCCCAACCTACACGTTTGGATACTAAGGGTCAATTTAGCATGGCTAATTCACATAACCTGCACATCTCTGGACTGTGGGAGGAAACCAGAGCATTCAGAGGAAACCCACACAGACACAGGAAGAATGTGCAAACTTTGCATAGATAGTGACCCATTCTTTCACTATCACTGGATCAAAATCCTGGAACTTCATCCCTAACAGCACTGTGGGTGAATCTATACCACATGAACTGCAGCAGCTCCAGGTAGCTCAGCACCACCTTCTCAAAGACAATTTGAAATGGGCAATAAAATGCTGGGTTTGACTGTCATTCATCTCCGGAATACATTTTTTAAAAACTTCAACATATAGTGTTAGACATTTCAAGTGCATAGCTACCTCCAAACATCACTGCCTTTGGAAAACATAGATGATTTGATAACCTCGGGTGCCATCCAAGCATAGGTTCCTGCAGCACTCATCTTGGTTGTTTTGTGCCACTCCCTGGCCAAGCCAAAGTCCGTGATCTTCAGTGTCTTGTTAGCTATATCATCGTTTTCAATCTTCTCAAGTAACAAAACTGTGGAGGCAAAAATGTGACGGGCAATGTCAGTATCACCTTGTAAATATTTAACCTTGCTGTTTCCTGTTGAGGAGTTGAATTCTAAAGACTGCCTGCACACTGTTTGAGGTGGTCGAGAGTTTCAACTTTGTGTGCCCAAATTACCAATCTGTCCTGCTCTCTTCATGCCCACTCTACAATTAAGAAAACCCATCAATGCTCTATTTTTTCAGGAGACAAAGGAAATTTAGCATGTCCTTCGTGGCTTTCACCAACTCGTACAGATACATCATAGAAAACCCTATGCATCCTGGACATACTCTCTTCCACCGGAAAAAAGATACAAAGTGTGAGATCACGTACCAACCAAGTCAAGAACAGCTTTTTCACTGCTGCCATCGGACTTCTGTATTAATACCTACCTTATATATTAATTTGATCTTTCTTTACACCTAGCTATGATTGTAACATTACATTCTGCATCCTCTCCTTTCCTTCTCCATATATGGTATGCTTTGTCTGTATAATACTCAAGAAAGAAACAATACTTTTCACTGTATACTAATAAATGTGACAATAATAAATCAAATCAAAATCACACTGATCTATGTAGTCTTACACATTTTATGATCACTATTACCTCTAAAATGCAAGTTTTTAAACCAATGAGTATCCTTGCAAAAGCTAAAGTCTGTACTGACCCCCCTTCCAAATTCAAGTTCCATTAGTAATTGACCAGGCCGTTAAGTGTAATTAACTGAACGCACTTTCAGGAGGGTGACAATCCTTTAAATACAGCACGTATTTTATTTGAGGAGGAACAGCAGAAAAGGAGAAAGACTTGGTTGTACGATTCTCCCCAAGGTGACAGATGCCTGGGTCAGGTACAATCTTCCTGACACCTCACTCAAGTGCTTATCTGCATAAAGACAATGAATGTCAACACTGGGCAACATCAAAGCTGAATCCAATCCTGCCTGCAGCCACAGCAAAACCTTCCAGCTACTCTGACTGGAGTGCAATCTGAAACAAGAATCTCATATTGTGTTCGTCTTCCACAGCTTTGAACACAGAAGTCAACTGTAACACTCCAAAGAGGAATTTCTGATCTCCACAGTTTTGATGAATGCTGAGAGAAACAAAAAGAACCACATTGAATGTGCTTTTCAGAAGCCTATCTATCCTAAAGGAAAAATCGTTTGATTCTTTGTTGCAATACTTGCCAGAATCACAATACCAATGCATCGTGGATAGTTCTTTTATTAAAGGTTGTTTATTAGTCACAGGTAGACTCACATTAACAGTGCAATGACGTTACTGTGAAAATCTCCTAGTCACCACACTCTAGCACCCGTTCAGGTACAACGAGGGAGTATTTAGCATGGCCAATGCACCTAACCAGCATATCTCTCTGACCGTGGGAGGGAACCAGAGGAAACCCATGCAGACTTGGGGAGAATGTGCAAACTTCACACAGTCAGTGATGCAAGGTAGGAATCGAATCCAGGTCCTTGGTTCTGTGAGGCAGCAATGCTAATTACTGTGCCACCATGAACATTGGGTGATACTTTACATGAACAGAAGTCAACTACAAGCCTGTCTCGTGCTGTAGTGGATATTAATATCAAAATGAAGTCCGACTTTCAAGTTGAACAGAGGGAACCAAGATTGAAGTCTGCATGAATTCAAAGATAACGCAGCCTCCAGCACAGTGGTCAATGACACTAAAAAAATCTACCCAAACCCAGAAGCATAGTGCATTAAAACATTGCATACAATTACTTGAAAATTTAACTTAAAGGCAAATACCCTTACAAATTAATTTCTACCAGCACTTGGACTTGCTAATCACTTCAATTTAAAACACTTGAAGCAAGATAAACTCACTCAAACCAGTGATTCTGCCTACACTTCCCACTCACTGCCTTGGAAAAGCAGCCAGCATATTCAAAGACCCGCGCACCCTGAACATTCTTTCTTCCATCAGGAAAAAGGTACAAAAGTATGAGATCACATATCAACCCACTCAAAAAACAGCTTTTTTCCTGCTGCCATCAGATTTTTGGATGGACCTACTTTGTATGAAGTTGATCTCCTCTACACCATAGCTATGACTGTAACACTACATTCTTCACGCTCGCCTTTCCTTCTCTATATACAGTATGCTTTGTGTGTGCAAAAAACAATATTTTTCCACTGTATTCTAGTACACGTGGCAATAATAAATCAAATAACAAGGCCCAAGTTCCTTTGAATTCACCAGAAATACTACAATCCTGATACTGAAATAAAATTCTTTTGAGTTTTACAGGAGGATTTATGCTGATGTGTTGATGACATTCACAGAACTTAGCAGCTTTAAAACACGTTCAAGGGTAAAGTGCACCATCTCGCACTCCTGATAACAGCACAGCCTGTCAACATCAGAAACAAACAATTCAATCTCCCCATTTCCAATCAATCTTCCCGGATCAACGCTGCTGTCGGCTGCCATTTATCGATGTTTAAACTGCAAACAAGGCCTGTATTGTAACACTTATCTTGGGGCTCAATGCCATCAAGGCGAGTTTCAAATTCCTTCTCCACAGTTTGTTGAATTTCAAAAATATTTGATTAGTTAGAAACCAATGATAATTGATCACAAGAGACTGATAGCGGATCACTGATAATTTTGGGAAATACGCCAGAAACGGTCATACATTTCTTGCATGCCACTTTTCTTAGGGACAAAAAAAGAAACACTTTTCATTTTGCTTTAGATTTGGGAGAATGATACTAACTAGCACCTGTACTCAAATCAGTTTTTTAAGCTGATTTTAGAAACAATCAACCCGTCGTCAGGCAATGCAGGCAAAAGTCAGGAAAGAATTGGTTTATTTTTGATTAACTTAAGACATGAGTATTTGTGCAAGGCTAGAGACATCATTGGGGCCACGCTGATTTGATTTCCAAGCTCATTTATAGAATATGGACTTAGAGAAGATAATTGAAGACTTATGGAGTCTGAGTCATACAGCATAGAAAAGGCCCATTGAGTATGAATCATAGAATCCCTCCACTGCAGAAGGAGGCCACTCGGCCCATCAAATCTGCACCAACAATCCCACTCAGACCCCATCCTCATAATCTCATGCATTTACTCTAACTAGTCCCCCTAACACTAAGGGTCAATTTAGTGTGGCCAATCCACTTAACCCGCACATCTTTGGACTGTGGGAGGAAACCGGAGCACCCGGAGGAAAGAGACAGACACAGGGAGAACGTGCAGACTCCACACAGTGACTCAAGCCGGGAATTGAACCAGGGCCTCTGGCGCCGTGAGGCAGCAGTGCTAACCACCGTGCCACAATGCTGCCCATACACCAAACGTGCACCAACAATAACAACCACCAAAGATAATCCACTCTTCCTCCACTTGTCCTATATCTTTGAATATTATGATCTTTCAAGCGCTTGTTGGGACTGAAAAATAAGGTGAGATTGACTATGTTAGGTTTGTCTTTGCTGAAGTTCAGACAAATGAGGTGGGAATCTCAGAGACTTATAAAATTCTAACAGAACTAGACAGGGTAGAAGCAGGGAGGATGTTCCTGAGGGTGGGGGAGTCCAGAGCCAGGAGTCACAGTCTGAGGATTTGGGGAAAGACCATTTAGGATGGAGACCAGGAGACATTGCTCAACCCAAAGAGCGGTGGGCCTGTGGAATTCATTATCACAGGAAGTAGTTGAAGCCAAAATATTGGATGCATTCAAGAAGCAACTAGATATAGCACTTGGAGTGAATGGATCAAAAGATATGGGGAGAAAGCAGGATTAGACTATTGAATTGGATGATCAGCCATGATCATGATGAATGGCAGAACAGGATCAAAAGGGCCAAATGGCCTCCTCCTGCTCCTACGTATGCGGTCAGATTTCTAGCCTCCACTATCTTCTCAGGCAGTGCGTTCCAGATTCCCATCACCTTCTGAGTGAAAATGTTTTTTCTCAAATGCCCCTCACCCTAAAACTATGCCTCCTCATGACTGATCCCTCAAGCAAGGAAAACAGTTACCTCTGCTCACCTTGTCCATACTCCTCAATCTTATACACCTTTTAGTTTTCTTCCTCTCCTCTGCCTTCAAGATGTCAATTTATTCTTGGATTCTTAGAGTCAAAAGTTCTCAAACTGTTAATTGATAGAGGATGAACCAGAAAAAAAAAGGTTTTCTTCCTTTAATTATCCCCTCAGATCATTGATTGGAGCCGCAACATATTTACTGGAGACTCCAGTTCCTTCATCTTGGCATCACTTTACTAAAATCCTTTGCTCAATTTCATATGCGTGCATAAGCACAACTGCTTCCACTTTCAGTTTCAACAAGAGAGTAAAGGCAAGCAAATTGGCTGCAAATGAATGGAGGGAGATCACTTTTCAAGTCAACAAGTTCAATGTTAAGTAAGTTATGCTCTCAAGTTCAAGACTTCAGCACATTAACTCATGCTAACACTTCAGTGAGGAAGTATGTTCGTATTGTTGAGGAAGTGCAGAAAAGATTTGCCAGACTGATTCCTGAGGTGGCAGAACTGTCCTTTGAGAGAGATCAAATATAAAGAATTTTCCAAGGCACTGACCAGCACTTTTTCCTCACGCAACTTCAGAAACCTAGATTAAAAAGGTCAGTTATTTCAATACTGTTTATTGGTATTGCGTGCATTCAAACTGCCTACAACAATGACATCAAAACAATTCACTGGGTGTGAATGGTTAGGGTGCCCTGTGGACTTGAAAGATGCTATATAAATGCAATGTTTTCTTTATCAGTGTTGCACTTCGTACTCAAAATCTTTATTTTATATAATCGATATCAAAATAGTTTAGCTAACCTTTCCTTTCATTTGTTGCTTGCTGCATGTTTATCTTACAGAAGCTGAGGGTTGCATTTATCTACACAATATGAAGCAATTAATTCAGTGCCAGGTTCTTTGGGAGATGAGAAGGCATTTTGTAGATTAAAATTTTCACATTAATATGGTGAAAATGCAGAACTGTACAAGCACCTGCAATACTGTCTTTTGCTGACTGGGGGAAGCAGAGGCACATTGTTTGGTTCCAGTTCAATTGAAAAGATATCAGAAAAGGTGTTGCAAAGGATACATAATGACAAAAGAGCGAGATACCAGCACCAACACCGTGTTCAGAAGCAGAATGAGAAACTGTTACAAACATACATTTGGAAAATAAAAACAGAACTTGGCTAAGCATTTCAGGAGGATTCTTGGTCAAAACATTACAGATGCAGAAGACCTTGCTACATTGCCAGAATTCTGCACATCACTTTTTTGTGGTCATCATTCCGTACTCTGCTGTATCTTTTTCTCGCCTCATATATTGAGAATATATTTACAATAAAAATGTGTTTCGGGCGCACGTTACTACATAACATGACTACATACCCTCAGATTACAGGTGACTGCAGTGAAACTATTCCGAATTACTGCATGAAAAATTCTTAGATTTTTAAATACTCTCTCAGCCATACAAAGGTTACAGCCTGCATAGTGCAGGGGAGGGCCGCATGACATCTCCCATTTATTCCAGATGTGCAAATTGCCTCCCTGGTCAATGACACCAGTGCTTCATGCTATAAGGTGCTTAGCTCAGTTTCTTTACAAACACAAACTGACCCTGCATTTAGATTAATGAGTCATCAAAGACAGAAAGGGCTGGGTGGTCCAGTTTGTTTAGATACTTTCCCCCTCGACCCCCTCCGTTTAAATTCAATCCAGATTGATGGAAAGAAAGTTCTGATTGGTGGAACTGCACATTGTAACATACCCGTGAGCGTTCAAAACCTCTAGAGAACTTTAAGTTGAAAAAGCCTTTTTTAAAAATGTACATGGAAGGGTAACAATCTATTAATTTCTGCTCCTTCTGTGGCAAAATCAGTGCAAATTTCCATCCCTGTTTTATCTCCTTTGTGGCTCAGGTTGCAGTCCCTACTTTTTCAAGTTAATGTCATTTTAGCAATATTTCAGATTAGATTGACCCAAGCTAGTTACAGTTGCTATTAGTAATTTGACATATCCCTTGATAATGGATGACAAATGCTATCGGTTCCTTTTTATATCTGCGCTGCATTCGATCCCTCGGCATTAGAAAAATCAATCCATAGCGGGAGAGGGGTCAAATATTTATCCAGCTGCACACTCCATAAACCCTTTTATCTTGTGTGGTTAAAAGTTATTCTTCACTGGGGATGCAGCCCAGAAGAAACCCACTTGGCTAAATGTGGAATTTATCAGCGCTCAGGGAAGGCATCAGCTTATCTTATTGCTGGCTCACCCTAAGTGAGTTACGCATTTTAGCCCAATTCTCCATAACCCTTCCCCTTTCTTTACCGAACACCCAAACCACTTCCTTCTGACAAAACCATTGCGGGTTTCTGCTTCCACTACTGTCTCTGGTGGAGTTTTCTAACAGTACTTTGCGATAAAGAGAAGAATTCACATAAACTCTCCTTTTGCTTCTTTCATAGAATCCTGCAGTGCAAGAGGGGGCTATTTGGCCCACTGATTACGCACCAACCACAATAACATCCAGGTCCTTTCCCCATAATTCCATGCATTTACCCTAGCTAGTCCCCCTGACACTAAGGGGCTATTTTATCATGGCCAATCCACCTAACCTGCACATCTGTGGACTGTAACAGGAAACTGAAGCATCCAGAGGAAACCCACACAGACATGGGGAGAACGTGCAAACTCCAGATAGACAGTGACCCAAGCCGGGAATCAAACCCAGGAGCTGTGAGGAGCTAACTATTGTGCCACCGTGCCAATTTTAACTTATGAATGCATGACTTTTAGCCTCAAACTGACCTAAGACCATAAAATATTGGAGCAAAATTAGGCCATTCGGCCCATCAAGTCTGAACACCATGGCTGCTATGATTCTCTTCCCCATGGACATGGATACTAATTTTGATATATGTGACAGTGAAGCAATCAAATTTCATTATCTCAAAATTGGTCCCACCATACTTTTTGGCCTTTTGGTCAAGATTAGACCCAAGATCAAGTGTGACGCCTGCTTTTGTCAGCTTGGATCTAGTATGCCCTTTTTGTGAGAACCATGGATTAGATTCAATTTGAATTGGAACTAGCTTTTGAAACAAGCAAGGAGATGGATTGGGGCTTGCTCTGTCCACTCTGCATTGGTTTTATTACTGAGAAAGGAATAAAATTGAAAGTCTTACACACCTATAAATATCTGTACTTTTGTTATTTAGGTGAATATGACCTCTGTAGACACAACCCAATTTTGGTGGGGCTAACTGCACTCCAGCAGCTGAACTCAGCACAACATTAAAATATTATACATTTCTCTGGGAACTTTTGAAATATAGCCATGAGATTTATTTTACTCAGCCATAAGCAAAGTGAATGAGGGGAATAAAAGGCAGATTGGGAGTCCATTTTCACCAAAAACTGCAGTTCTTCTCCTTCCCATATATCACCACATACAGCAGCAGACAAATAATCTACTGCCTTCCATATGGCACATGTAATTCGTAATTTGTACACCACTGTGAATGCATAAGAAATCAATTTAGCATTGCTAAACTGCACCGCATTTTTATTGAAAAAAAATTATATTTGGGCAGATTGGTGGCTGGCACTGACGCCTCATAATGTGAAGGAACTCAGGGTCAATTCCAGTCTTGGGTCACTGTGTGGGAGTCTGCACATTCTCCCGTGTCTGCGTAGGTTTCCTCCAGGTGCTCCGGTTTCTTCCCACAGTCCAAAGATGTGCGGCTTAGTGGATTGGCATGCTAAATTGCCCCTTAGTGTCGAGGGGATTAGCTGGGTTAAATATGTGGGGTCACCAGAAAGGAGCCTGGGTAGGATTGTTGTTTGTATAGCCGATGGGCCAAATGGCCTTCTTCTGCACTGGAGGATTCTATACCTGTTTTCTCCTGAAGACACCAACACCGTACTGGGTTTCAAATCCAAATATGCTGGCAGTAACCACTAACCACTTTACCTCATGGCAGAAATAATTAGATATCACCACAGCACAGCAAGGTTCAACTTGTCCCACTGGACGCTACCAGGGAGAATACACTGTCCAGGAGAATGTTAACTCAGGAAAACCTATAAATAGTTTACCGTTTGTACATAATTAGAAGTTCCCCTCAAAACGCTTCAGGAAGATAAAAAATGTGTAAGGTGGTTTATAGCAGTGGCCAATAAGCTACTGGCACAGGAAGATTATTGATGGCAGCTGTCCTATTAGGTGCTGTGCCAGAATCAATAGGAATGTTTCACTCCAAAAAGGTGAGCAGAGACATTCCTGAAATTTCTTATCGAGCGCAGACCAAGCCGAAACCAAAAATAAGGCACCAAGGACTAGGCTGGCAGGAAGCCAGGTTTCATTTGAACCACTGTTCCAGGCTTCTGAGAGCACTTTGCTCTTCCGCTTTCTGCCAGTGAGGCCCAGTGCTTCAGCAAGCAGGCAGTCAGCCAGCAGGCAGTGCACAGAGAAAAACCCAGGCTTGAGGATCAGTGACTGAAGCATTCTCGTAGCCCAAATGCCTAGCAACCCACATTCCACTCCAGCATCTTGTTTACTTTCTAGTCAAGTGGAATTCTGCTGAACTGTGACAGACACACAGCCGATCTGCCAACTAACTGCGCACTTAGATCAGGACTTCTACACCAGTGTTAATGGTATATTGGAATTTAAATCCTGTTTTATGTTATCTTGCTGGGACAGCAACATATGAGGGAAACTTGTGGCCTGTTACTTGTACATCATTCCTCACACAGAAGACTGTCAGTGGGCACTTTACGGATAATAGGGGGGATATCAAGCAGGAGTTGGGCAAGACTACAGGGGAAGGGACCTGCAGCTCTTGGGATTTACAAAAACGCAGCTCCATGATGTGGCCAAAGTCCCTCCCCTTTGCATTTCAGCAACTGCGGACAGCATATTGTCAATGCAAAAATAGACCTTAATCCTGGATCATACATGATTATCTTCTCCTGGATTTGACTACCCATTTACAAAGCCTCAGCTAATTGCTGATGTTTGGCACTCCTCACACATCTACACACTCCTGCATGGTAAGCAGGACAAAAGAGATAAAGGTTTGACACAATGCCACCTTAAATTTAAAATTAAAGTTTATTTATTAGTGTTACAAGTAGGCTGACATTAACACTGTAATGCAGTTACTGTGGAAGTCCCCTAGTCGCCACACAGCGGCACCAGCTCGGATACACAAAGGGAAAATTCAGCATGTCCAATGCACCTAACAAGCATGTCGTTCGGACTGTAGGAGGAAACCAGAGCACCCAAAGAAAACCCACACAGACACGAGGAGAATGTGCAAACTCCACACAGACAGTGACCCAAGAAGGGAATTGAACCGAGGTCCCTGGCACTAACCGTTGTTTCTTCGAACACAAGATCTCAAGCACATTGTCAGAAAAGATGGAATAACCAGTATGCATAATTGCCTGGCTGTTTCTTTCTAGGGGCCTACTGAAGATCAGAAAACAATAACATGAACAAGAGGATAACAGCACAATGTCTTTTTTGTAAAGGTGATGCGAGGAATTTTTACAAATGCAATAACATGAAAACTGGTGTATGATAAGTATTTTTTTGACAAACAGAAACATAAGGTATTGTCCTGAATGGGGAAAAAAAAATCAAAAATGAAACCTTATTCCCTGAAAAATGTAAACTGATGTACTTTGGAGCTTACCCAAGAGATGGGGTAAATTTCTTCAAACAAAGACTGATACATCAAAAATGAATCAATACATCATTGTTATATACTCACATAATCTCCACCTTATTCACACAGAACAAGAGTGTAGTGTTAAAAGATCAAAGATCTTAAAGGGGCAGAATTGAGAATTAATTTTAAAAAAAAGCTCTCTCAATGGCAGTGTATCCAGTAACTTGCAGAGGCATACAAAGTAAGGAACTGCTAGATTTGATTCTTGTGCTGTGCTGAGTTAGTTCAACGCAGCCAGGCTGTGCCTAGAGCAAGCAGAATTAAGTAGCCTGACAGAGAGAAATGAATCGTTAAGTAAGCTTGCTGTATTCACAGAACAGGGCAGAATGTCTAATGTGGTAGGTATCTGACAAAAAAAAAATAGTCATGGATGTTACCGGGGCGGGGGGGGAATCCCCAGTGCATGATGGGAATTTACAATGTACCAGCTACAGTATAAAGTTTGTTTATTAGTATCACAAATAGGCTTACATTAACACTGCAATGAACTTACTGTGAAAATCCTCTAGTCGCTACACTCCAGTGCCTGTTCAGGTACACTGAAGGAGAATTTAACATGGCCAATGCACCTAACCAGGACATCTTTTGAACTATGGGAAGAAACCTGAGCACCAGGAGGAAATTCACGCAGACACAAGGGAGAACGTGTAGACAGTGACCCAAGCCGGGAAATCAAACCCGTGGGTTGAAGTTTCACTCCACTAACTGGAGCACAAAAGTTTGAGTTGACAACTTTACTTCAAAAGTACTTTATTGGCAAAACATTTTAAGATGTCTTGAGATGGTCACAGGAATAAAATGCAAGCTTCCTTTAATAATGTATGTAGTTTATAGCTACTGAATTAGCATTACAATGAAAAATCTTGCTAGTAAATGTTGATTCAGTCTGCAAATTATTTAACGTCAGGATAAAGTTCATATAAACCAACTGCTAAAACAAGAATGTCGTTACAGGTCCTTGAAACAAGTGTGTGTCCTGACCTGACTCCCCTCAGCACCTACTGAAGCAACGTGGGAGGCCTGTTGTAATAACATCAGCTTTGCAATAAACACAACCTGCCAGCATTAGCCCCAGCCCAGGAACAAATAAAACCCATTGTTCACCGTCCCAGAGGCAAAGAAGAATTTTATGTAATTCTGCTCTACCCTCCTAATTTTTTCCCTTTCCTCTCCTGCATATGCCGACTCCTACAGGGTTAGGCTTCAATAGATGTTGGCAGCTTGCCTGCTTACTGGATTCTTCGTGTGGGAGCTGAAAGGCTTAACCCACATGTGGCACACACTGGGAGGCATCAGCAGTAAACACAATCACTGAATAGTGAGCGGGAACAGGAACACCCTGGCTAATTTTCTTCTCCCCCCAGGCGCTGAGGTCAAACACGGCAGGAATCTGCCATCCTGGTTAAGACTGGTCGATTCCACAAATCTAGACTAGATATTGGACTCAGAACCTTGTGGTCAGCAAAGCCACAGTCATGTGGCTGAGTAAATTTACCACAATTATTTCACTTTTGTAAGCATTTGAGAGTGAGGCAACACCACCGAGGGGGAATGCAGAATCTAGGATTCAGCAACTCTGACTGGCAAGTTAAGACATTGTTGACAGTAACAAACACATTACAAGTCTAATGACTGCCTGACTAAACTTGCAGTGATGCATACACGGAATGCAATATTTCAGGGACGATGGCAAAACATGTCTGAAGGCATCAGGTACAGTCTAAATAAAGGACACTTATCACACTGTTAATTTATGTTAGGCATGCTTAAAGACAAAGATGATTTTTTTAGTGGAGGTAGGGATGATAATAGATGAAATTAACTTCTCAAAAACCTTATCTTATATACTTCCAATAGTGCTGACACACTTTCAGATCTGGGTATTTCACAATTCCAGTGAGCTATAAATTCCTCCCTAATTATCACTTATTTGGAAATCAAGCCCCACTGTACATCATTGTATTCTAACTCCTTTCACGAAATCCCCAAGCTATCATTGCTAATTTCCCTTAAGGTGCTTTTAAATTGCACTTTTTGAACTGGGAGAGCAGTGTCTGATTCTCCTTCCTTCCCTTCCATTTTCTTACAGATGCCAAACAGAAGTAGAGCAAGCAAATCCAGCGGTATTTCTCTACGCCAATGAAACAGTGCATCTTTTGCTGACGCCTTTTAAATACTTGCTCAGGCAACTGACTGCGTGTGTGCCATCAGCTACATCTTTATAACACAACAATGCCCCTTCAGTCTTTTCTTCCTCCATACAACCTCCAGGGTAGAAAGCACAAGCTTTACGGCATGTAATCACTGCAGTCTAATTTACCCAGTCTTTCTTTTTACATCTTGCTGTTATTCCACTGTTTGGGTGTGGTTCTTCCCCCCCGCCTCCCCCCCAGAGTAACCATCTGCCCTCCAATGGATATACAAAACATGATTCAAAATTAACTTCAGTACAAAAGAAAATCAAAATCTCTGGTAATGGAAATCAAGGAATGGAATGATAATGGATTTAGTTTTAAGAAAAAAAACTCTGAAGTACTGAGCAGTTCAAACTAAAAAGTACTGATTTTGTTTTACCTTCACAGCATGTGGCCATCACTGGAAAGGCCTACATTTGTTGCAAATCTCAAACTGCCCTTAAACTGAGAAACATGGGTAGGCCATTTAAGAGACAGTTAAGAGTCAAATGCACAGGGGGCCAAACTTTCCTGTCCCATGAGCCACAGGAATCATAATGGGCAGGAGAGGTCTGTGCAAAGATCCTGACTATCTACACTTCCTGCTGCCTCAGCAAAGCAGCCAGCATAATTAAGGATTCCATGCATTCCAGACATACTCTTCCACCTTCTTCAATTGGAAAAGAGATACAAAAATCTGAGGTCATGTACCAACCAACTCAAGAACAGTTTCTTTCCTGCTACTATCAGGCTTTTGAATGGACCCACCTCGCACTAAGTTAATCCTTCTCTACACCTTAGTTGCGACTGTAATACTACATTCTGCGTTCTCTCCTTTTCTTCTCTATGAACGGTATGCTTTGTCAGTACAGTGCACAAGAAACAATACTTTCCACTGTAGACTAATACATGTGACAACAATAAATCAAATTTAAAAAAAAATCAAAAGATCTTTCAGTTTTGGTACAAGCATGACTGGAAAATCTCACCGATGCAGTCACAGATAAACCACACCAAGTAACGACGGTAGATTACCTTTCTGCAAAGACATTAGTGAATCAGACAAGTTTTTAAACAATCATGTTTCATGGTCATCATTACTGAGACTATGATCAGAATATTACCAGCACGCCCACTCCGATTCCGGGAACGGGCAAGGCTCAGAGAATGACATTCTCCGTTGACCTTGGGTGGGATCATTTGAAGATCGGGCAGACACACAGGTAAAATTCTGCCCTATGTGCAGGATTTTCCATGCCATAGGTCTGTGAGAGTCTACAAGCTAGGGCCAACACATTTCCTTTGTGAGCGTGGAAGATGCATCATGTGATGTGATAATTATAGAATCAAACCATGGGACCAGAAGTCATTCAGGCTTCATCGTGTGCACTATCCAGCTTTTTAATAAGGATTAGCTGGCCCACAATCATTTGCTCTTCAATTTCTTTTCAAACATTGCCAAAATGGAAACTAACCCAGAGGAAAACAAAAACTGGCAGTAACTCAAATGGTACAACCTTCTGATAGCCATGGGAAAGCATGGAATGAACTAGATTCCAAATTCTGATAAAAGTTGATTTACAACTGTGTTGCTAATCTATAACTAATACCATTAATTTCAACACATAAAACGTGGATTGACTGAAGCTGGAAGTACCAAAGAAAAGCAACCTGATAAGCTCAATCTGCAAATGTTTTCCTTTAAAAGGGCCTATTTATTCAGCAACAGGCAGGGTAGGAAAATGAACTGGAAACAACAGAACAATAGAATTTTGTGCATTGCTGGCGTTCATATGATGACCTAGGAGCCCATCTCTTCCTTCAGCTGTGGGCCTCAGTAAACTCTAGTCTTCCGCTCAATGCTGCAAAAGGCAAGGGTGTCCCCACCTCCACACAGCAGCTGCAAGAGCAGAACTATTGCCTTCCATTTCCTCTTCCTGTTGGGAAATTGCCTGATACTCAAACATCAGCCAGTGAAAGTGGAGTGACTAAAACTAAAAGCTGATTGTTGGGAGTGGCAGGTTCAGATTTGGGTAACAAAATAGCCAAGAGTGACTCTGATGTTCACCACTGATTGGTATGGTGGCCTTTGATTAAAGTTATTGAGCCAGACAGATTCACAATGAATCTCTGACATTTAGGAATGGGATAATGAGGAGTTGTCAGGTGTTCGACTGGGGTAGGCACAGTAAGTAGTCTCACAACACCAAGTTAAAGTCTAACAGATTTATTTGCTAGCGTGAGCTTTCGGAGCATTGCCCTTTCATCACCTGATGAAGAGGCAATGCTCCAAAAGCTTGTGCTACCAAATAAACCTATTGGACTTTAACCTTAGGAACTGGGGCACCAACTTCAAGACAGGTGAAGGGACTTGAAATTGCAGATTAATGCTAAATCAGGTCAGGTCAGGCCAGGCCAGGAGTGAACACATGTTCACTCCAAATTAGACGAACATTATCCAGACTCAGACAGCTAGAGAAGAGGAAACAAAAAACAGAGAATGCTGGAAAATCTCAGCAGGTCTGACAGCATCTGCGGAGAGAGAATAGAGCAAATGTTTTGGGCCAGGACTCAAATTCAAAACGTTGGCTCTATTCTCTCTCCACAGATGCTGAGGTTTGCCAATATTCCATGTTTTCATTTCAGATTCCAGCAACCACAGTATTATGCCTTTATCTTAAAGAGGAGAGTGTCAATTCATTGTAGAAGGAGGCCATTTGCCCCTTCAAGCCTGCTGCACCTTTCATCACGATCATGATTGATTGTCCAACTAAGTAGCCTGATTTTGCTTTCTCTCCATAACCTTTGATCCCATTCACCCTAGGTGCTATATCCAGCCGCCTCTTGAATACATTCAATATTTTGACATCAACTACTTCCTGTAATGAATTCCATAGCTCACCACTCTTTGGGTGAAGAAATTCATCAGCTTGGGCATAATTTGAATACAAGTCTGAGCGAAACACCAATGTCCTATGCATGTTATCAAAGCTGTGAAAGGTACGTTTAGACTAGGAGATAGTTTACATCAAAGGCTTGGTGTGACCAGGAAGAATTCTTGAGATTGATCGTAAGAATCATAAAAATCTAAGCTCTCATTGCGGTGAAGAGCTGAAGGAGTGCTGCATTGCCAAAGGTTCTGTTTTTCAAATGAAAATTCAAGCGATACTTCAACTGCCTGCTCCAATGACTTCCCCCCTTTAATTAAGCATGAGGTTATGTTCAAGATATACCATTGCAGGATTTTGCTTACTGACTGATTCCACAATAGGACTGCAGTGTTTGGTCAAAAACATTCAACAAAGTGGAATGCATGAAGTGTAACATGCCTGTGCAGCACAATTTACGTGACCTCAACAAGCTAGAACACCCCGACAACTTGACCACCACTTAACCTATCTTGCAGAATAGTGATTTCATATTTTGTCTTGAACAATAAGAAACAAATCATGGTGCAGAGATTCAAATGGGGAAGGAGACTGGCACGAAGACACTGCTTAAAATCTTTACAGGCAGCCCATGGTTCCTCACTAGTGGAATCAGCCTAAATTCTTCAGCAAGAATCCGAGTACACCAAGTCATAGTTCAACCCCTGCTGCTAAACAAGGACCCGGAGGAAAGAACGGCAACTGGTAAAAGAGCTGTCTTTTTCAAAACAGCAACACAGCAAATATCATCAGTCACAGGATCAGACTGCAATGCTACCATAACAGGACATTGTTTTCAAACTGGCTGGCTGAACTGGGCAGCTGTAGCTCTGTGTCCTGCCAGGGTTTCTGAGGCACTGGACATGCACAATGGTGCCAATTCAATCAAAGTTATTCAAGCATAATGACACACATTACATCTGAAAGGTTGCTGTGGAATAAGTTCATACAAGGTTGGGATGCCAGTGGAGGTCATTATTATTTACTTTCATTAATATTCAATAATTATCCATACTACCAGCCTGACAGAAGGTGCATGACCGGTGGTAGTCGTACTGGGGGGTTTAAAGGAGAGAGAGAAAGATAGCAAGCAAGAGACTGAGGTAGAAAATTATATTTAGACCCCAAACAGACAGTCATGTGATTGATTTTACTTTGTGCGGGGAAACAAGCTTTCTAACCTTCACCTAAAATAACGGCACACCACTTTAAGACTGGTTCTCTGGTCAGTCCAGACTGTGAACTACCTTACATGTATTGTGTCAGGGCAGTTGGGAGGGGATTGACAATTATCAACTCGTATTCCCAGTTATGATCACCAGCCGTGATGTATGCCTGTTTAAGACATTGGGCAAGAACAGAACCGACCTCTGTTGTGAAGATTGCACAAATAGCCTGCTAACATTCATGATCTAAATTGAGACAGGAAGAAAGGATGTTTGTAAGAGATGTTGAAAGAGCTCAGGCATAACCCTCAACAAATTAAGAAAGGAAGGGTGGGATTCTTGCATTTTGAGTGGGGCGGCAGGCCGGACCTGTCCCATCGACAGGAATGGTGGGATCCCACTCCAGAGTTTGTGCGTGGAAGCTCATTAATTTCAAGTTTCCCTCTGACTCTCCTGGAGGACTTGCAACTGATTCATCTATCCATTCTCAGCTGATGGCTTCAAAAAAAAAAAAACAGGCATCACATTTAAACACAGTAAGAAGTCTCACAACACCAGCTCAAAGTCCAACAGGTTTATTTGGTAGCAAAAGCAACTAGCTTTCAAAGCATTGCTCTTTCGTCAGATTAGTGGCAGTTCTGTTCACAAACATCGACATCTCCATGCCATGTTTAACACTCCCTCCCCAAGCCTAGCTGGCAGCATGCAGAAGGAAAAGATCATCAGCCTCAAGAAGTAGTCTGGGCCTTGACTCAACTACTTTCCCTTTATAACCCATCACCCATGATGTGTCCATGCCCCACTTGAATCTCTACCCATCATCTCTGGAACCTTCATCTGTCCCCTGTCAGTAAACAATGTGGTAACCCTTTGAACTCCTTGTTTCAGTGTTTTTCATACAATCTCGTCCAGCTTCCCTCCTCTCATTGTGCAAATGCTGTATTTCATTCTTAAAGTAGCGGTGACAGGACATTTAGAAGACCAGAATTCAATGAGATAGAGTTAAAATAGTTTGTGAAAGAGAAATCACAGTTAATAAAATTATCAGAGTTCCTTAAGGATGTAATGAGGAAGATGAATAAAAGAGGAACCAATAGATGTAACATATTTGGATTTCCAAAACACATTTGTTAAGGGGACATATAAAAGATAAGGTGGGACAGGAGGATGAAATTCCCTATCCTTTACAAAATAAGGTCATAAACAGATCTTCAAGATTACTACAAACAGCAAGGGAAAGCCTTTTTCATCATCTACCCAGGAGCAATCCAACAAAATCTTCCACACGCAACAAAATTCACATTTTCACAGAATCTATTACAGGTCAACAATAAACTCATCTGTGCAGCACGGTGGCACAGTGGTGGGCACTACTGCCTCACAGTGCAAGGGACCCAGGTTCAATTAGCGGCTTGGGACACAAACCCAAGGCTGGCCAAGGATGTACCACTAGCCACTGATAGGAATGACTGCATTGTGCTTCTTGAAGCAGCAATGGAAACCGTCTCCCTAATAAAAACAGAAAATGCTGTATAAACTCATCTATGGAGAGAAGCTCTGAGGCTATATGAAATATCAACTCTTTTTTTCTCTCCCCACGCACTGCCAGAGCAGCTGAGGCTATCCAACACTTTTGTTTATGATTGCAGCATATTGTAACCAACTGAAATTACAATCTTTTCCCAATCCTGATCAAGCTATTGCTGTTTTGAACCACTGCTCCCAAGGCTAGCCAGGCATAAACACAATTGAACATTTAAATCAGAATTTTACAACAGAATCAGAGATCTTTCTATTTATTCATTCTTGGGATATGGGCATTACTGGCAAAGTCAGCACAGTGGTTAGCACTGCTGCCTCACAGCACCAGGGACACGGGTTCAATTCTGGCACACTGTCTGCACATTCTCCGTGTCTGCGTGGGTTTACCCCAGGTGCTCAGATTTTCTCTCAAAGTCCAAAGATGTGCAGGTTAGGTGAATTAGCTATGCTAAATTGCCCCTTACTATGAGGGGGACTAGCAAAATTAAGTGCATGGGGATTGGACCTGGGCTGGATTATGGTTGCTGTAGACTCAATGGGCCAAATGGCCTCCTTCTGTCCTGTAGGATTCTATGATTTATTGCCCATTCCCAATTATCCTCCAGAAGATGGTGTTGAGCCACCTTCTTTAGCCGCTGCAGGCCATGTGCTGAAGTCGATCCTGCAATGCAGTTTGGAAGGAGTTCCAGGATACAGACTCTGCCACAATGAAGAAACATTAACATCATTCCAAGTGAGGATAGTGTCTGAACTAGAGGGGCTGTTGGGAGATTATAGTATTCCCACCCGCTTAATGCCCTTGTCCTTTTAAAGTGGTAGGGGTAATGTTGGGAGGTATCAAAGAAGTCTTTGAGAATTGCTGTTGGTAGTACACGCTGTTGCTACACTGAGCTGTACACAGCGATGAATACTTTAGGTGCTAGATAAGGTGTTGATCATGCTGGTTGGGATGGAGTCAAGTACTGTTGGTGCAGCAGTAATCCAGGCAAGTGGAGAATATTCCGTCACATTCCTGACTTGTGCCTTTAAGTGATGAAAAAGTTTTAACAGAGGCAGATGGTCAAGTCACTCACTACTAAATACCTAGCCTTTGACCAGCTCTTGTAGCCACAATATTTATGAGGTCAGTCCAGTTGGAAAGAGCCTAGCTCAGCCCAGACCCAGTTGTTTGAATGGTATGCATTCTAAGAGATTATGTAATCTGTAGGTTAATTTAAAAAAATGTTCAGGCAAAGTTTTACTCGCTCTGCTATAATCTACTTAACGCTGAGGCTCAGAAGAGAAATTAACTCAACCTCCTATTCAGGTTGTAATAGACAGAAGCAGGGAGATTGTTTGAGTTGGTGAGTGAAATTTGAACTGGGGACACGGCCTCAAAATAGATTTAGGACTGATTTGAGGAGGAACTTCTTTACTCAAAGAATTATGTATTTGTGGAATTCCCTGCCCAGCAAAGCAGCTGAAGCTACCTCTTTGAATGTTTTTAAGGCAGGAAGAGATAAATTTTTGAACAGTAAAGGAATTAAGGGTTATGGTGAGCGGGAGGATAAGTGAAGCTGAGTCTATGAAAAGATCAGCCATGATTTTATTCAATGGTGGAGCAGGCTCGAGGGGCCAGATGGCCTACTCCTGCTCCTCATTCTTCTGTTAAGTGATGCCAGGGTTCTTCCCTTTTTTAAAAATTCAGATAACATGTGTTTAACTTCTTACCACAAATCTGGTTTAATGTCAAATCGGATGCAGTTAAACCATTAATAAGAAGTGGGAAATGGGGAACGTGGTAAAAGGTAAAAGTAGCTCCATCTAGAAGATCATGTGGGTAAAAATCAAGTAACAAATCTCACAACACTAGGTTAGAGTCCAACCAGTTTATTTGACAGTAATCTCAAAGCTTTCAGAAACAGGGTTCCCTCAACAGGTGTGTGGAAAGTTCTGATCAGAGAAGGGCATATAAAGTCACACACAGTTTACAGAATACTGATTAGAATGCAAGTCTTTACAGCTAGCCTGCTATTCAAGTCTTAATGATGCAGAAAATGGGAAGATCATGACAGACACCTCCAGATGCTGAAAGATACCTTCATAAGAATAGAATATGGCGCTCAACTCATCAATCGACAGTTCTGACACACCACAGCAAAAAACCGCACCAACCTCTTCAGAAGCCAAACACAGGACATGGTGGACAGAGTGCCTTTTGTCATTCAGTATTTCCCTGGAGCAAAGGAGCTACGAATCTTCCCCAGAGACTTCAACATATCATTGATGAAGATGAACATTTCGCCAGGGCCATCCCCACTTCTTGCCTTCAAAACAACTGCACAACCTGAAACAGACCGTTGTTCACAGCAATCTACCCAGCCTTCAGGAGAACAGTAACCACAACACGCCACAGCAACCTCTGCAAGACATGCCGGGTCATTGACATGGATGACATCATCTCACGCGAGAACACCATCCACCACGCACACAGCACATAATCTTGCAACTCAGCCAACATTGTCTACCTAATACGCTGCAGGAAAGGATGTCCTGAAGCATGGTACACTGGGGAGACCACACAGACCCTACAACAGATGAATGAACACTGCTCGACAATCACCAAGCAGGACCGTTCTCTTCCTGTTGGCGAACACTTCAGCGGTCACGGGCATTTGGCCTCTGATCTTCAGGTAAGCATTCTCCGAGGCAGCCTTCATGACGTACAACAGCGCAGTCGCTGAGCAGAGACTGATAGCCAAGTTCCACACACAAGTACGGCCTCAACAGGGATCCTGGGTTCATGTCACATTATCTGTAATCCCCCCATGACTTGCCTGGGCTTGTAAAATCTCAGTTACTGTCCTGTCTGGAGGCAACACACATCTCTTTAATCTATGCTAATGCTATCACCACTCCTTGTCTGCATCTTTAATACTTGAATAGCAGGTTAGCTGTGAAGACACGCATTCTAATCAGTATTCTGTAAACTGTGAGAGACTTTATATGCCCTTCTCTGATCAGAAACTTCCACACACCTAACGAAGGAACATTTTATCCGAAACCTTCAGATGACTATCAAATAAACTGGTTGGACTCTAACCTGGTGTTGAGAGACTTCGTACTGTGTTTACCCCAGTCCAACACCGGCATCTCTACATATAAAAATCAACACACGCAATCAAATAAATAAAGAGCCAAGCACAAACACAATGCTCTTTGAGTCATTGTGGAGCTTGAATGGCACGCACATTATTCTTTATATCCAGTCCAGGTTAATGGACCCATGTCTTTTATCCATCAAAACAGCCCTGGGCATTGTAGCGTCTGTTGCCAGAGATGCTTCATGTACTTTGTAGACCTGCCAAAGTTCCAGCTGAAGCAAGGTCTCTACATGGAACATAATAAATCCTAGCCCAAGATATGCTAAGTACAGCTATATATATGTGAAGGTGCAAGTGAATGGTGCTGTGTTTCTTTGATCATGTTCTGAGATCATAATATGTTGCACTATATGTTACGCGGTGATAATGAATGAACTTTACAAAATGGGAGCCCAAAATCAGAAATTTAAAGTGCAGTTATAACTGAGGGTTATAATTTTCAAAGTTCCAGAAAGAAGTTCATATAAAATTAGTTGGTTTGGATTAAGCATTTTGAAAGGCACAAAGGAATTCACTAGAAATTAGAGTTTGGACAACAATTAACCCCCACCACCCCAGAATTTTCAATTTCCCCTTTTTCAAAAATCCCCATGGTACAATTTAACAAGACCTTGCACCCTGCATCCAAAGTGATCATTCTTCCCATGTGAGGCAAGACAGTGAGACAGCTCTTCCATCACGGAGAGTGACCGCTTTAAGGCTCAACCCTGCCCTCAGCTGTGCATTTTAAGCAGGGGTCACTGGATAGCAAGGCCCTGGACTGATTATTTCCTCCCTAAACCCAAGGGAGGCACTCCTACCACCTGTCAAGGAGCACAGGTTCATTGTAATACTCCAACTGTTGCCCCCGACTGAAATTAGCTATCACACACAGACAGATGATTGAACTTTGGATTTTTCTAGTCAGCTATCTGATTATTCACTGATTCCTGAGGCTGTACTCCTCTGCAGACTTCACATATCAGATCTGGAAGTACTCCAACATATTGTTTATGTACAAGATCTGATAAGTTAGCTTGGCTCAGCCCACTCCCATAATGGGCAATGATTTATTACATTGTAAAAGCTATATTTTAACAGTACGTGTACTGCTCAAAAGTTTGTTTTCCTGTGCTTACCACCCTGTATTTTTGCTACGACAGGTTTTCTCAATTCATTAGAGCTTTCTTTTTGGTTTAATTTGTTGAACAGCATGGCAGAACATGTTTACCAAACATGTGCTTGGGCAGTTTTCAAATAAAAAGCTGAGGGAATTTGCTAGCATTCTAAGGGGAATTCAGATTAACGTCCATGCTCTTTCAGAAGGTTAACCATCCAAACCCAGTTCTTACCTGGAAACACACTTTAAAAGATGTTATCTTTAAAAGACAACGAGAAGGTAAGAAAGCAGGACATTCAACCACTTCAAACTGAGAGCAGAATATCAATTACCAGGGAAAAAAAAAATTTACAAAACTATATTTGGATAGAAACATAGAAACTAGAAGTAGTAGGCTATTCATCCCTTCAAGCCTGCTCCGCCACTCATTTTGATCATGACTGATCATTAAATTCAATATCCTAATCCGCCCTTTCCCCCATATCTAATGATCCCTTTAGCCCCTAGAATTATATCTAAATTCTTCAAATCAGATAACATTTTGGCCTCCAACTACTTTGTGATAGTGAATTCCACATGCCATCCTCTTTGTGAAGAAATTTCTCTTCGGTTCTAAAAGGTTTACTCTTTATCTTCAAACTATGAACCCTAGTTCTGGATTCCCCCGCCACTAGGAACATCTGATCTGAATCTACTCTGTTTAACCCAGTTAGAATTTTACAAGTCCCTGTGAGATTCCCTTTCACTTTTCTAAACTCCAGTGAATATAATCCTAACCAACTTTATCTCTCCTCATCTGATAGCCCTGCTATCCCAGCAGTCAGGTAAATTTTCACGGTACTCCCTCTATAGCTAGAGCATCCTTTCTCAGAAAAGGACATCAAAATTGCATACAATACTTCACATGTGGCCTCATCAATGCTCTTTTAAAGAACTAGCATGAGACAATGGACCGACTGGCCTCTTTCTGTGCTATATATCATTCTACAATTCCACAGTAATTTGGCCAGAGTTCATGACTTTTGTTTTAATGAGTTTAGGGGAAAAACACTGAGGATACATTGTATAGTTACTTAAAGCTTATTTATTAGTGTCACAAGTAGACTTACATTAACATTGCAATCCTATCGCCACACTCCAGAGCTTGTTCGGGTATACTGATGGAAAATTTAGCATGGCCGATGCACCTAACCAGTATGTCTTTCAGATTGTGAGAGGAAATCAGAGCACCCAGAGGAAATCCATACGGACACGGGAGAATGTGCGGTGCCTACACAGTGACCCAAACAGGGAATCGAACTCGGATTCCTGGCACTGAGAGGCAACACTACCTATCTTGCCATCTAATACAAGTCTTCAAACATGCTAAAACCCTATTTACTGGCATGTTTAAACTGGAAGCTTTAACGTCACAACCCATGTTCACAGTTTATACAAATAAGCATGTTCTTTCTGTGAACCTCAAGCTCTTAAACATTTAGGATTCCAGACAGTGAAGAAGTGACTTCCAAAGAGGTCTCTTGCAGTTATTTGTTAATTGCATACATTAACATGCAGCGAACAACATGGCATTCCGGAGGCTGATTTATTTAATTGCCAGATCAAGAATTAATGTCGACATGGTCAGTGGTCTGTGTTATTGCCGTTGCCGAGCAAAGCACTTTTACAATTTAAATAAACAGATTCTTGCTTCTGAAGCAGGTCACCATGCCACATTATAAAGACACAATAACGGAAAGATTTATACCACTGTTGAGCTTAACAGTACCTAAACGAATACAAGCTAGGACAAATTAACAATTAAGTTTGCTCTGCTCACTCAATAAGACAGCTCGTATTCCATGAAGCCCACAGACAGACAAGCCCCCATGCCCATTGTGGTTCTCATAACATCCTTCTCCCCTTATGTCCATATATCACCATCAGCCCCACTGCGAGAAGGTCCTTTCCATCATTTGACACTCAGAGGCCTGTTGAAGATGGGGCTGGGTCAGGCAAAATAATTTGAACAAGGGACCTTCTGTTTAGGAAGGTGCATTGCAGTGTTACCAATATGGGGAGGTGGGAGGCGGGGGAAACCTATTCCTCAACCCTGGAGGCCTATTTCCTCCATCTCCATCTCCAAGTCCGTATCATTACAATTCAGTAGGGCCAATGTACAGTCAGCTTCAAACTAAGGACTGGCAACAGCTTTCTCCCTGGTTGATCACACAGGAGTCGTTCAGGCAAAGAATCCTTGGTCCTGAGGTGATCCAAGTGCTCCTTGAAGGTTTTATCCTGAAATCTGATTAAGGAGAAAACAGACCAATGATCCTAGGGACCATCCCTGAAGTTCCTTATGTGAATCAGATCAGAAGTTCTTTGTCTTTGCATAATCAATTTTTTGGTTTTCCTGTTGGGATTCCACCCTCCTCACCCAGGTTTGGGAATAGCAGCCTCAATCTGGTGCAAATGTGTCATCCCATTAGCGGCCCTGCTGGAGCAACATCTGTTGTGTGCAGTGTGGTCATGTAATCGAACACAAGTCGTGCCAGTTTAATCTCAAGGATGCCGCTGGCTGTTTCTTTAAGCCACTTTGAACGTTTGAACTGCCCATTTGATGACAAGTGACTGGGGACAGTATGGACATGTCGGATATAATTGGAGAGAGTACAAAGTTCTGGAAATCACTGCTAGTAAAGGCCATACTGTTGTCGGAAATCAGGGCTTCTGGTATTCTATGTGTGCTGAAACTTTGCCATAATTTTTCAATCATTGCCCGAGAAATCATGGAGTCCATGGAGTGCACCTCCAAATCACTAGAGTGTACGTCCACGATGATTAGAGACAGAAAACCCATAAAGAGACCTGTAAAGTCCACATGTACACACGCCCATGACCTGCCCATGAGTGCAGAGGATGAAAGTGGAAGCTTTTGATTTTCTTGGCACAGATCACAAAAGTCTGTGACATCAGAGTTAAGACCAGGCTACCTGATGTCACTGCCAACGAGCATTTTCATTTTTGATTCTCCCAAGTGGCCCATTATGCAATTCTGTTAATATTGAACACCATCCTGGAGGGGTAGAACAATTATTTCAGACCCGCAAAGAATGATCCGATCCTCAACATTAAGTTTAGCTTTCTTAACGAGGTACTGTTTCATTTCTTTGGAGATTTGTCTTCGGAATCCACCACGAAGGACCTATGCCTTATTCTGGGTAAGGTTTTTGGATCCAGGCTTTAATATTCCTTGCTGAAACTGGCAAGGTCTCTAAAAAGCACAGGGTCAGAAAAATCCCTTCCAATGCACACAGCCAGACTTGTAGGGAGCTCAACGCATCACCATTAGCTATCCAAGTACCATGCATCATCCAGAAAATATTTGTAGGGCACCAATAACAATGCCCAGTGCTGCACCTGACCAGAGGCAGAGGCAATGGGATTATTGCCTTGTCTTCTTCGAAGACACTAATAAGAATTTATAGCTGGTAACTATAAAACACTATCAACCGTAGATGTATCAATGGACAACTTCGTACCAAATATGACTGCTAGCCTCTCCTTCTCAATTTGAGAATACCTTTGCTCAGTATCCAAAAGGGTCCCGGAAGCATACACAATGGGCTTTCCCATCCTGTCTTTCCAGCAATGTGACAGCACTGTACTAACCCTGCATGGGGGAAGCAACGCAAGTTAATACAAGTTCTTCCTTAGGACTGAAATGGGCCATTAAGCTAAATGATAGTAATTGATGTCTAACTTTAGAAACATTCTCTGTTTGCGGAACTTCCCAGAACCACCTTCAGAATCCCTACAGTACAGAAGGAGGCCATTTAGCCCATCGAGACTGCACTAACCCATAATCCCACCAGGATTTTCGTAGTAGAGTATGCAAAGGACCAGCATGAAAGCCAAATTGGGGATAAATTTTCCAGAATACAGAAAGGATCCATGATATTCCTTGGGATTAGTATTTCCTTTATGGCTTTTACTTTATCCTCTAATGGATGAAACTAACTCCTTGCCATTTACTTGGCATCTTAGATAGGTTAAATTTGTCCAGTTGGAAAATGCATTTCTCCCTCTTCAAGCAAACTCCCACTCTGGAAAATTACTGTAGACTGCTTCTAGGTCAGCCAGGTGTTCTTGTTCTGAAGCCCCCATGACCAAAGCCTCATTTAATTATATTGAAACCTTGGGTAACTCGAAGGATGTTCTCCATAACTCTTTGGAGAATAGTGCACACTGACAAGACTCCAAAGGGAAAATGGGTATATTTGTAGAGTGTCTGTGTGTTGACTGCCACATTTCTGGGAGGACTCAACCAGTGTCTGAAGTTCAACAAACCAAAAACAGCTTGAATATTTCTCAAGGCCACAGATAATGGTTTATTTAAGTTGGAACTCAATTAAAATATTTGACTTCTTTTAAAGTTCAAAGTACCCAAATTTAAAACAAACAACAGAACCAATTGGGCACCTTGGTGGCAAGTGGGGAAGTGTGAGGTGGCTAATTTCTCCAATTAAAACCTTTTTCCTCCCAGCGCCATTTTCATTCTCTGTACTCATCTTGTTCAGAGCTCTGAGCTCCCCTCTCCTACAAGGGGATCTCTCTAATCCCTACAGTGGCCATTGCTCCTGGTGGTACTATGGGCCAAGATAAATTGTTTGATTGAGCACCAGCTCTCATAAGGCAAAGAATTCTCTCAGATAGGGCCAATTAAAAAGGTCCAATGGGCATTAAATGGCTGCAGAGCGAGCTGATCTAGTGTAGGCAGGCTCACCCCTCTGATTTTTACACTGGGAAGCAGGAACGTCCACGCTCTACATCAAATTTCCAGCTTGGGTCACCGTATGTGCAAAGTCTGCACGATCTCCCCTTGTCTGTGTGGGTTCCTCCCGTTGCTTCGGTTTCCTCCCACAGTCCAAAAAATGTGCAGCTTAGGTGGATTGGCTATGCTAAATTCTCCCTCAAAGTGCCCAAACAGGTGCCGGAGTGAGACAAGTAGGGGATTTTCACAGTAACTTCATTGCAGTATTAACATAAGCCTACTTGTGATACTAATAAATAAGCTTTAAAAACTTCAACAAATTCAGTCCAGAAAGCAAACTATATATCAAATTAAGTGGGAATTACATTTGAACACAGAGTTAATGAATAGGACTAAGGATCAGAACATTGCAACCAGTATTTTGCAGAATAAAATTTCTGCTAGTGTTATTTCAAAAACAACCACATGAACTGCCAATAACAACGACCCTTCTGGTCTAAGTGATATCAAAAAGTCAGTGAGCAACAGACCATGAGAACTGAATCCAGACCATTTTGCGAGCAAAAGTAAATAGAACCTCATTAGTCTAAGGGCAGCACAATCATTAACACTGCTGCCTCACAGCATCAGGAAGAAGTCTCACAACACCAGGTTACTCCTTACTTCTTACTGTTTTTATCGAGTCCAATGCCGGCATCTCTACATCATCACAGACCACGGAGACCAGAATACAATTCGTGGTTTGGATCACTGTCTGCGTGGAGTCTGCACATTCTTCCCATGTCTGCGTGGGTTTCTCCCAGGTTTTCCGATTTCTTCCCAAAGTCTAAAAGACGTGCTGGTTAGGTGCACTGACCATGCTAAATTCTCCTTCAGTGTACCTGAACAGGTGTTGGAGTATGGTGACTACGGGATTTTCACAGTAACTTCATTGCAGCATTAATGTAAGCTTACTTGTGACACTAATAAAATAAAGGCCAAATCTGAAGAGCAACGAGTGCTGGGACTAAACGTGCACATCAATCCTGATTACGAACAACACATAACGAAAGAATCTTGTTAACCACACTGAATGCTTTAGATTGCAAGGTTATCTAATTGTTAGCTAATTTCTGTAAAATATCACTATGTAAAGACTCACTCCATTACGGCAATAATACCGCATAACTATCACATAATTGTTCTGGTTGGCCTACTCTCCACAGAAGAAAGATCACTTGTTGACATTGATTTGATGAGTCAGGTAACTCGAGGGAAATGTTTGTGTGTGCTATTGTTTTCACTTATTTCTGTAATATATTTCTCAAGCACTTCTTTATCAATGACTGAGAATGTAAAAGTTGATTATATAGGCATGCTCTTTCTTGTCATTTACTGATGCACCATATTTTCATATCTCCAAAGTCCCCATCAGGTGTATGGTAGTGTAGTTACTTGGAGGTCTAGGGTTCAAATCCCACTGCCGCAAAATTGACATAAAACAATTAGCAGAAAAGATGCCAAGATTTCCGCAAAGTCTCAACAAGGAAACTGCCATGCTATCTGTCTAAATGTAACTGCAGAATTCCACGCTAGCAAAAGGTGTTCCTTAATGCCCTCAGGAAAACAAGGGATAGCCAATAATTACACCGTTGCAACAACATCCATACCTGAAGAACAAACTAAGATAATATTTCAATGCGTGGGTAATTTCTTTTGTATTTTTATCTATCTTGACGGTAGAAAACAGCCAGTAGATTGTCCAATTGCCAAAGTAAACTGTCTCTTAATTAATTATTGATGCCAAGACTTTTAAGAAATCTAATGGTAACAAAGGTGCATTTAAAATCTAATTACGCAAAGAAAAATTTGACCTAAAGAGAATTCTTCAATGCACTACCTTCATTCCATCTACAGTATAAATTAATGAAAATATCTGGCGTTCCTGGTGCCTCCACCCATTTCATCTCACCTATTTAAAACAGCAATAATCCCAGAGTATCTCACCACTGCTTCAAAGTCTTTTATTATTGATCTTTTTCCCATCTGGCACTATCTTAGACATGAGAATCAGTGACAGACTTGCATTGATATAGTGACTCCCATAAGCTCAGGGCACCCCAAAAATGCTTTATAATCATAGAATTATTTTTGAAGTGAAGTACTGGAATAAAATAGGAAACATGACAAACTAATTTACACACAATACAATTACACAAATAGTTATAAGGCCCATATCATCTGTTGTCAATTATGTTGATTGAGGAATAACATTGACCAGGACACAGGAAAAAACATCCCCAGCTCTTGATTTAGCATCATGGTGGCACAGTGGTTAGCACTGTTGCCTCACAGCGTCAGAGACCTAAGTTCGATTCCGGCCTTGGATGACTGCCTGTGAGGAAAATGTACAAACTCCACGTATCTGCATGGGTTTTTTCCAGGTACACTGCTTTTCTTCCACAGTCCAAAGATTTGCAGTTAGGTGGATTTGTCATGCCAAATTTCCCCTTTGTGTCCAAAGATGTGTACGATTAGCAAGGTATATGCTCAGGGTTACAGAGATAGGGCAGAAGGAAAGGGCTGGATAAAATACATTTTTGGAGAGTAGGTGCAGACTCAATGGACCAAATGGTCTCTAACGCTTGTAGGAATCCTACAGTCATGGGATCTTTTAATGGAGATGGTGAGCTCAGTTTATCATTTCATTGGAAAGACGGCACATCTACCTTGGTGATGGTCTGCTGCATCAGAGCGTCAGCTAGATTCTTGCACTCCAGTCTCCGAAGTGGGATTTGAACCTTCTGACTCTGAGGCAAGAATGCTAACCACAGAGCCAACACTGATACCAAACCAGAAGGTCCATCTACCCTGGGCCAGTGTTTCAAGACTCTGTCCTGTGCATTGCCAATTTGGCAAAAAAGTAGGTGCAAATATAAAGCAGGCACTGTTACTTATTAATCTCTAAAATTAGTGATTGAGAAAAATAAACCTTTGTTGGTTTAAATATCACCAAAATGCAGTAAAAAAACTTGCATTTTACACAAGGAGCATCAACCATTCACATGCCCACACTGCCACACCACAAAGTGGTATTTGTCCATAAATATCCTACAACTTTTACCCAAAGGGAGAGGAGGGCTTCCGATTTGATTTATAAATGCCCATTTGGTCCAACACGTCTATGCAAGTTCACATATTGTACACACCATCTACTTCAATTCTTTCTCCCTGCAGAAACAAGTTCCAGAACCGATACAACTATTCTGAAATAATGCTCAACTTCCTTTCTTATTCACAATTTCTTGTTGCATGATGTTTATTTGGCTCATGAATGCTACCAACAAGTATATATATCCTTTTAAATAAGGTGAGCAAAATCACACACACAAGATGAGATCTGTTCAGTAATTTATATAATTGTACAATCTCTCTTCATTTGTACACTTCATCAAATACACCCAGTACTTGCCCCAACATTTTTACTGTAGCTTCATAACTTTATTCACCATAAACACTCTCTCAGTTTTGGAAGGTATGATGCAAGCAGCATCTTTTAGCATGGAGACCAGATCATCATCTCTTGTATAGTAGACAGCATGAAGAATATATATTCAGTAACCTGCGCCACATTAATTAGCAAGCGGTGCTGCTAAAGTTGCAGCAACTCCTTTTAGAATAATAATGTGTTTGTTATTTACCATTCTGCTACTCCTTGCAAAATTACTTTGTTCATTAAATGTACGAGGTTCCCTAATTTGGGCTGACTATAATGTTTTTTTCAGCTTTGAGAAAAAAAATTTGACCAAAGCTGACTTTATTCACTTATTTGATAAATTTGGTGAAATGCAAGTCCAGAAGATCCCATTCTACCATAGAATAATACATAGAACATAACAGCGCAGTACAGCCCCTTCGGCCCTCGATGTTATGCCGACCAACGTAACCAATTTTATGACCCTCTATCCTAAACTATCCCAATGCTATCCATATGCCTATCCACTGACCATTTGAACCCCCGTAAACTTTACGGGTCCACAACTGCTGCAGGCAGGGCATTCCACGCCCTTGCTATCCTCTGAGTAAAGAGCCCATCTCTAGCACCTGTTCTATAACTACCACCCCTTAATTTAAAGCTATGTCCCCTCGTGCTATCCATCTCCATCTGAGAAAAAAGGCTCTCACTATCCACCCTATCTAGCCCTCTGATCATCTTATATGTCTCAATTAAGTCACCTCTTAGCCTTCTCCTCTCTAATGAAAATAACTTCAAGTCCCTTAGCCTTTCCTCATAAGACCTACCCATCATACTAGGCAACATCCTGGTAAACCTTCTCTGCACCCTTTCCAATGCCTCCACATCTTTCTTGTAATGTGGCGACCAAAACTGCACACCATACTCCAAGTGCGGCTGCACCAGAGTTTTGTACAGTTGCAACATAACATCTTGGCTCCAAAATTCAATCCCTCTACCAATAAATGCTAACACACTATACGCCTTCTTAACAACCTTATCAACTTGAGTACCAACTTTCAGAGATCTATGCACCTGTACACCGAGATCTCTCTGCTCATCTACACTACTATGAGTCCTACCATTAGCTCTATATTCTGCACACGTATTACATAATACAGCACAAGAGTTTATTTATTAGTGTCACAAGTAGGTTTACATGAACAGTACAGCAAAGTTACTGTGAAAATCCTCAAGTCATCACATACCAGTGCCTGTTCAGGGAAAATTCAGCATGCCAATGCACCTAACCAGCACATCTTTTGGGCTATGGGAGGAAACCCACGCAGACACGGAAGAAGTGCAAACTCCCCACAGATTGTCAGCCAAGCCAAGAATGGAAGCTGGGTGCCTGGCACTATAAGGCAGCAGTGCTAACCACTGTGCTACTGTGCTCTTCAGTCCATGTTATTGCTCATTAATCATTAGTCTTCGAAGTCTTGTGGCACAGTAGGTAAGGTCTTTGCTTCTGAATTAGATGCTTTAGGTTCCAATTCCTCCACAGGATTTGATGGCCCTAGGACGTGCGTTCATAACATGGTCATACAGATCAAGTAACTGTCCATCCTTTGAAAACACACCAGTAGCAACTAGTAAGAATGGCAGAAATCCCACGTCAGCCATAACATGGAATGAATACTGGAGCTTCCCCTGCTCCAGACTACATACAACATGCGTGTAGAGGTACAAGTTGCCACAGCACTCAGACTTAGAATGGACAGTAACACACCACTACCATCACATTTGTCTTCCTTCCATTTCTATGTTATTTACAAATCTGTACCATTTGCCTTTAATTGCCTTGGTCATTAACACATTCTATTGAATCTTAACCCTCATCTATTATGCTATATGCTAGCTGTGCCTTAGATAGAAATGGGCATAAAACACAAAGTTTTTTGAAAACCCAAATCTGTAATATCGAGTGCATTATCCAAGTCAGTAACATAATGGAAAAATTGACATGTTGCTAAACACGTTTCTTATTTCTTGAATCTACTGCTTTCTGATTTTCAATTCTTTCATCTGCCACAGTTAGGGGCAGCATGGGGGCACAGTGGTTAGCACTGCTGCTTTGCAGCACCAGAGACCTGGGTTCAATTCCAGCCTCGAGTCACTGTATGGAGTCTCCCTGTGTCTGCGCAGGTTCTCTCCAGGTGCTCCAGTTTCATCCCACAGTCCAAAGATGTGCAGATTAGGTGGATTGGCCTTGCTAATTTGCCCCATAGTATCAGGGGGATTAATAGGGTAAATACATAAGGTTTTGGGGATAGGGCTTAGGTGGGATTGTTGTCAGTGCAGGCTTAATAGGCCAAATGGCCTCCTTCTGCACTGTAGGAATTCTATGAATTACTGGTTCAGTTGAACTTATTCCACTACCAGTTTCAGTTTAATCTTGATTTTTTTTATTCCAAGTTAGGTTAAATCCTTAAAAATTTCCCAATACTTCATATACAACACATGACAATCATTAAGCCCCAAGCATGGAAAATAAATTTCCAAAGCTTCGATCAAGTGTCTTGTTGTGTTGTACACTGCTCGAGTTTCTAAGGAAACAATCATCCTTTGATCACTAATAGCATACCACACCTTACTGAAAATTAGCTTTCCTGAAACACATCTCTTCTTCTCTACACGTCTTCAAAATACCAATTACAAAAGAACAATTTCTACACAAAAGAAACTTTCTACTGCAAAGTTATACAAAACAAGCCACTTGATGTCAACGCAACGAGAACAATCCCAGCTCAGAGTCTGTATCAATGAAAAGCACTTTCCCATTCATAGAGTAAAGGAAGCACGTAGGTCACAGGCTCAATCTGAACTGAGTTGCTGATCTCAACTGAGGCAGCAATTAGACCACTACAATTATCTGTACTGGCCATCGCCAATGTAGGGAGAAAAATATACTTGGGTTTCTGTTGCAGATTGCTAGAAAGTAGCCTCTACTAAAAAGGTGCCAAAGTGAGTGGATGGGAAGACAGGACATTTGTTCTTTTAGCTGTGAATATTGGCACTTGATGTTTAAGTTTTTTAGCTGTTTAGAAGATTTGACTGTATCCTGGTTTGGATGAACTTCAGGAAGGAAAACTGAAGGAAGAATAAAATTTACCACTAGGTTTCTCAAATATAGAATATATGGTGCAATGCTCCCCATCAGTCTGTCATCAACAACTGGGTCTAGAAAAATACATGAAACTTCATTCAATTTGAAAATGAAAGGTACCAAAAGATATACTTAATTAAACGTACAAGCTCACCAACATACATTGTAGCATTAAAAATAGAAATAATTGAAAACTTCAACAATCCATGGCATGGTGGCACAGTAGTTAGCACTGCCACCTCAGGCTAGGGACCCAGGTTCCATTCTGGCCTTGGATAACTAACTGTGTAAGAGTCTGCATGTTCTCTCCGTTACTGCATGGGTTTTCTCTGGGTGCTGCTGTTTCCTCCCACAGTCCAAAAGATGTGCTGGTTAGGTGCACTGGCTATGCTAAATTCTCCCTCAATGTACACGAACAGGCACTGGGATTTTCACAGTAACTTTATACTGCATTGTTAGTGTAAGCCTACATGACACTAAGAAATATAAACATAGTTAGAATTAAATGAGGTGAACTTCAGAGAGTTTGTCTAATCTTTTCAGACAAGTCAAAATGCTGAAAAGTTTCCAGACAGCATCTTAATAACACATTTTACTAGAAACAGCGCAGCTCACAACTGTTGCTTATGAACTGTTGTTCATCAGATCAGAAAGGAGCCTTCATTGCAAAGCTTTACATTCAGACTAAAACAGGGACTATACAGTGGTGATAAATGCCATGTTAAAAAAAATTTTAAAAATCAGCTGCCATGCTCGGCCTTATCAAGCTTGACTGGATTCTTGTATCCAGAAAAAAAATACCTTCAACATCATGCCATCAAGTTCCTCCACAACTCATCCCTACACAGCCCTATGGGTTGTATTTCTTTCATGTTTCCCCTATCCCCTGCACTAAAATCATGGGAAGCCAATCTTTCAGTCAGCAAAACATTTGTTCTCTGGAACTCACGAAAGGAACACCACTGTTTTCTAAATTCTGTGTGTATTTTCTGGCTCTCTTTCCTACGGTAAGATTTTCCTCCTCCTTCCTGCCTTGTCACACTCAGTCACCAGAATTAATATCAGCTTCACTTACTGCACTGATCTTTGATACTCCGCTTTTTAAAGGCACTGAATAAATGCATAATGTTGTCAAACACTCAAGCATGCACTTCCAGGGAAACTGTTGGGGAATGCACATTATTGGTCAGACAGCATCTGAAAGTGGAACACTAAAAGAATGTGTGTGGAGAAGGGGGAGGCATGGCATTATTGTAAACCGATGCCATAGAAAGCTAGTGGAGACACAATGGGCCGAATGGCCTCTTTGTGCTATAACTATTTTGTGAATAGGATTTATAGGTAACAGGAACATTTTAAGTGGAATCCTTCCCAGGATTAGTCACAACAAACGTTCCCTCTTCCATCGGGAAAAGGATACAAAGGTCTGAGGTCACATACCAACCAACTTGAAAACAGTTTCTTCTCTGCTACCAGACTTTTGAATGAATCTACCTTATATTAAGTTATACTATATATTTCTCTATATTTCCATAGCTTTGACTGTAATATTACATTCTGCATCCTCTCCTTTCCTTCTCTATGAATGGTATGCTTTGTTTGAATAGTATGCAAGGAACAATACTTTTCACTTTACGCTAAAAGACGTGACAGTAATAAATCAAATCAAAGGTAACCATGGTGGGTCCAAATGAAGGATCTACCCAAAATATTGCAATCTCTTTTGTCTTTTGCTATGCATGTGTTTGACAAAATATAGCAACGTTGCTGTATAACAGTTTCAGAATTAATTTTGTTACAACATTCAACGTTAAACACCGTTCATTAGCATTTTATAATGTAACCTAGCAAATAAAAAAAGAATAATTATATTACACCTCATCATATTCTCAGGAAATCCCAAGTATTTTTACCAGTGGATTTCTTTGAGAAATGCAGTCAATGTTACACAGAAAAACAATGTAGCTAGTATACATCGCAAGATCCCACAAACAGCAAGCAAATGCCAAATAATGGTGACCTAACAAACTGGTGTTTTAAAAGCACCCTGCTTAATTTTGATAAGACCAAAAACGTAAAAGACTGTAATATTGGCAAGTTTAGATAGCAAGCTAGAGAGAACAAAGAACACTTGTACTGCTTGAGCCAAGATGTGCAGACTGCTCAGGGCCATGGAGTGAACAGTTGTCTGGAATAGTACCAGATAAGAAAAAACTACAATCCAGCTTCCAACCTGGGAGAAAGACAGCAGCTGAATCGGCAATGAATTGGACTCTAATGGTTACATGCCCTATTTCTCTCATGTTTTAATGATGAAGGTACCTGATAAGAAACACTATTCCAAAGAACCCAACTTCACACTGTCCACAAGTAAGCCGACACCAAGGTGTCAAGATGCATCAAAACTGCATCTGTGCCTGCAAGGATTTTAAACTCTCACTAGTATCCACCAAATCATTGTGTATTTCTAATACTCAACTGGCAATTGCATTGAAATATCATGTAAAAGCGAGTATTGTAGTGTCAGGCTGAATCTTTGATTACTTTAGAAAGAAGAGGTTAACTAGTTCACTCAACAGTGCACAGTGTTCCCAAGGGGATTAGTTTGTTTTCAGTTAACTATTAACATACTTTGGCTAGATGATGTAATAAGGTAAGCCACAGTATTAAGCTTCTAAAGACCCTTAGAACAATTCTTCGATCCCACACTGAGGTATAGGGGCTCAAGATCTGTTGAACAATTCAATTTAATAAAAGGTAAAGACAACATAGTCCCAGATGATCATAGGCTGGTGCTGATTTAACCTGAAGGTCACCACACCTCAGGGAAAGGGCCAGGTTAAGAAGATGGGGCCTCTGTGAATAACTTCAGCCAGTACAAGAATTGAACGTGCACTGCTGGCATCACTCCATATCACTAATCAGCTGTCCAGTCAACTGAGTTAAACTGACCACCCCCCTTTTCAATTTAATATATCTTATGTAAATTTAATGTACCAATACATGAATTTAAATATAACAATTTAAAGTCCCTTATTTAAAAGGCTTTTATTAAGTCAAAACAATATTCGCTAAATTAGGAGCGCATTGATAAAGACTTTAAATATACTGGGTACCTTTATTATTTGAGTTTTTTTTATACCATTGTGTAAACTTCCTAATCTTGACCTACTGAGGTTCCCAGAATTCAAAAATATAACTTAAAACATCACTTAACTATGCCACGTTTTCTGCTGAGAGCTACGGCCAGAACAGTGAAAACATTCCCGGCTCTTCAATAGGGTTACCTGCGTCCTTCCAAGCAGGCACATAGAGACTTCCTTTAATGCTTCACTGTAAGACAGTGTAGCACCCTCTGTTATTACACTGAAATGCCAGCCCAGATAATGTGACAATGTTTGAAGTGGGGCTTGAGCCCAGGTAAAGAACTCAGCCAAGACATTGGATATAGACTAATAGTTTGTGCTTACATAGCACCTTGAATGTACTAATATTTTCCAAGGTGCTTTATTGAGGCAGCATAAAACAAAATATGACAAGTTTAAAGTTTATTTATTAGTGTCACAAGTAGGCTTACAATAAAGCTGCAATGCAATTACTGTGAAAATCCCCTAACTGACGCATTCTGGCACCTGTTCGGGTACACTGAGGGAGAATTTAATACAGCCAATGCTAAACCACCATGTCTTTCAGATTGTGGAAGGAAACCGGAGGAAAAGCCACACAGACACAGGGAGAACCTGCAGATTCCACATAGACAGTGACCCAAGCTGGAATCGAACCTTGTGACAAGCCACGTTAGGAGGTCATAGGGCAAACAAACAAAAGCTGTGTCGAAAGGGTGGATTTAAGGAGGACTTTAAAACGAGGAAAGCGAGGTAGTGAGATGGAGGAGTTTCAGGAGGCAATTCTAGAGCTTAGGGTCCAATGTGGAAAGATTAAAATCAATTGGCCAGGATTAGAGGAGTGCAGCTGAGGATTGTGGAGCAGGAGATTACAGAGATAGGGAGGGGCAGGGCGATGGAAGAATTTGAAAACAAGGATAAGAATTTTAAATAGAGGCAGTCCTCACTAACAGTCAAAGTAGGTCAGAGGTAGAGCATTGAGCTGATGGATAAACAGGACTTGCTTCAAGTTAATAGGCTGGAAACAGGGTTATCAGGCCCAGAGGTAACTGTGAGAAGTTTCACAACACCAGGTTAAAGTCCAACAGGTTTATTTGGCATCACGAGCTTTCGGAGCACTGCTCCTTCACTAGGTGACTTGATGACAATCTTACGTTTCTATTGTATTCTAGAGGCGATGGATATAGTCCTTCAGTCGAAAGGGATCATGGGGAAAAAGCAGGATTAGGCAATTCAGTTGGATGATTGGCCATGATCATAATGAATGGTGGAGCAGGCTTAAAGGGCCAAATGGCTCCTCCTGCTTCTATGTTTCTAATCTCACATCATAAGGGTAACAGAGACATGGATGATATGATATGGAAACGGCAATAAAATGGTTTTCATGAATGTAATTAATCCTGCATTAATGACATAATTAATATTTCCTTCAATCTCATCCACACAGAACCAGTGGCAAAGCTTTGGTGCCTCTCAACTACAAATTATTTCCCCCATTACTACCTCCTCCCTACTGAACCTTTGTTAGGATCCAGCAGATTATTAGAGGATCATCACTCATCCATGAGACCTGCTAAAAATCTGCAGAATATTTTAGCACATGTTTGAAGACTGTGTTTACAATCTGGGTTTTAAGGGGTGTCTTGAAAGGAAAGGCAGAGCGATGGAAAGGCTTAGGGAAGGAATTCCTGATTTAAGGGCCCAGACATTGAAAGCATGGCCAGCAACTGAATGACAACAGAAATCAGGCATGAACAAGAAGTCAAGATCAGGGTTCTCAGAAGAAAGTAGGACTTGAGAACATTACTGAGCTAAAGGGCAGGTGGTAACAATATCATGGTGGGATGTGAATGCAAAGATTCCATTTTAGATTTAAGGCAGGGCTTCTACAGCCCAACAGATCATACCTTTGGGATGGGGGAGGGAACCAAAGAGTAAAAGGAACAGTGGGTTTATTCAAAGCCTCTGATTTAGTTCAACTCTTTTACAGGATCCTGTCAACACTGACTCATGAGAAAATACCACCCATGATTAGTCAATAACTCCCATAAAAAGAATCAACCAGTGACATTGTGCAATTTATCTCTTGCTAAGTTGATCATCACACCCTGTGAGTAGGATGTTCTGATGAGGAACAGTTGCAAGATTACATGTGGGGGCAGCACCATAAAAAGCAGTCAATGCGTAAATCAGAGCCTGCTCTGACATCAGGAAGATGAGGGCTACTGCAGCTGCACTCCAACACTGTGCCAATCTACAAACTCTGAACACACATCCAACAGAACAGCTTCACACTGTTTCTGCTGTCCGAACACTCCCAGGTTACCACCTGGAAATCTGTCCTTTAAACTCTCATCATTTCAGGCAACACATCAAGAGAGTTCCTCTTTATATGCAGGGCGATGTTGGAAAACTGCTTCAAAGTAGATGAAGTAAGATAGTTTGAGCTCTGGGACTAAACAGAGAACTGACATAAATAATCCAAATGGCTGCCCTCTGTGCTCTAATTTTCTTACTTTACAAGCCAGAGTCCCTGAAGTTCACTTTAGTGAGTGGTTTCATACGGTCAACAATGCACTGCTCATCCAGACTTGCTTCTGAGTAACTCTCCCTATTTTCTCACTGAAACCCAATATTCTAGTTGTTTTAACTAGACAAGTAGTGTTCACATCCTTTTTATTAGCAGTAAAGCTTAGGAGAAGCATGTACCTGCGCTAACTTAATTACATCAAATGCTGGTATATGGCCATGGGTAGCACAGTGGTTAGCACTGCTGCCTCACAGCATTTACCGTCCAATGCTGGCATCTCCACATCATGGCCTCACAGCAGCAGGGATCCATGTTCTAATCCCGGCTTGATTCACTGTCTGTGCAGAGTCTGCATGTTTTCCCATGTCTGCGTGGATTTCGTCTGCATGCTCCATAGTTCAAAAGACGTGCTGGTTAAGTGGATTGGCCATGCTAAATTCTTCCTCAGTGTCCCCGAACAGGTGCTGGAGTGTGGTGATGAGGGGATTTTCACAGTAACTTCTTTGCAAAGTTAATGTAAGCCTATTTGTGACATTACTAAATAAACTTCTCTCCAGCTTCATCATAATATGCAGTTATTTGTTCCGCAGATTAACAAATCTGGTATTTGGTCAACAAGCTGAAATTTGGTTTTGTACAGTCACAGAGATATCAGTAGATCCAGTTACCAAGAAAAAAAATCATGAGTATTGTGCACTGAATGGCAGCAGACTGCTTGCTTTCAACTACTATACAGGAGTTCTCTTGTTTTGCCTAAGCTAGGTGGAGGGAAGTTTCCTATAATTTGCTTGAGATTTTTACACTGCTCCCAATTATACCAAAAAGGCTTAAATAAATTACCAGAAGCAAACATTCTTCAGGATCCAGTTGTTCACACAAAAGTACAATGAGTGATTAATAGTGAAAGGACGCATTTAGCATTAGTTTCAATGCCTCAGAAAGCAGTGAATTCCTGTTTGAGTAGCACTTCTTCCTTTGACTACTGACATCTGCGTGCCTGGATTTGGTCCAATTTGCCCAAGACTTTCGTCTAACCGCAACTCTCCAAATGACTGTGAACGTGCTAAGTTACACAACGAGTGTTTTCAACACAAGGAGAGTTTACAATGAGCAGCACCATGCAATCACTGAGTCTTCAGCAGCATCTTCCTGCATTAGGAAACATGCTGAATATAAGTGTGATTGGTGGTACATTTATAGTATAATCCACTTCAATCAAATCCTTTGACAGTAATGATAATTGTAAACATATTTACACCATGGATACCAAGTAACAGTCACAATCTGCATTTAAGCGGGAAATTCACCATCTCATTCTTAATTACTGCAGTTTATTGGGCTTATTTTGCTTTTCCTCTTGTTAGGGTCTGGACCAATAGGCACTAACAACCCTCTGATATCCCACTCCATTTGTCATTCTTCATCAACTAAAGAAACAATCAGATTTATTCATGGAGGCCAAACATGTCAAGCCTCGTCCTCAGCACACATGCATTTGCTCGCTGGGGACAACAGAAAGGAACTGAATTGATCAGGAAAGAGGATCTTGAATGATCTGTTTCACCCCATCTAGCGTACAGCATTTTGATGAATTATCTCACATCTCAGAATCATAGAATCCTACAATGCAGAAGGTGGCCTCTGACTTTTTCCTTACATGACAATATGATTGTGCTTCTTTGTTGTTCTTGGCTATTTTGTTTTTGGGTGACACTGCGGCACAGTGATTAGCACTGCTGCTTCACAGCGCCAGAGACCTAGGTTCAATTCCAGCTTTGGTCACTGTCTGTGTGGAGTCTGCACATTCTCCGTGTTTGCATGGGTTTCCTCCAGGGGTACTCCGATTTTCTCCACAGTCCAAAGATGTGCGAGTTAGGTTGATTGACCATGCTAAATTGCCCCTTAATGTCAGGGAATAGCTACGGTAAATGCATGGGGTTGTGAAGGCCTGGGTGAGATTGTGGTCAGTGCAGACTCAATGGGCCAAATGGCCTCCTTCTGCACTGTGCAATTTTATGATTCTATCCAAGGTGAGGTGTTTTGAAGCAGCACTGATAGAGACAATCTGCATTTATATAAAACCATTCACTAACGCAGAATATCACAAAGCACTTTGCAGTCAGCATCAGCTTTTTGAAGTAAAGTTCATTTATTAGCCACAAGTAGGCTTACGTTAACACTGCGACATTAACTGTGAAAATCCTTGAGTTGCCACACTCCAGCACCTGTTCGGGTACAGAGACAGAATTCAGCATTGCCAATTCACCTACCCAGCACGTCTTTCAGATTGTGGGAGGAAACCCAAGCAGAAGTGGAAAGAATGTGCAAATTTCACATACAGCGACCAAAGCTGGGAATCCAACTCAGGTCTCTGTGAGGCAGCAGTGCTAACCACTGGGCCGCAGTGTCACCCAAAAACAAAATAGCCAAGAACAACAAAGAAGCACAGTCATATTGTCATGTAGGGAAAAAGTCAAAGAGGTTAAACACCAACCCACACCACTGGGGAATGACACTCAGTAGACAGACAACAATTGAAGCAGAAAGACATTTGAAGGCTTATGGTGTAAGTAGCTTGCCTTACAGATTGCCTTCCTTTGCAAATGAAAGTTGCTCAAACGTAGACAAAGCAATCTCGAATGCAGGCGGTGCTTGGGGAGTGTAGCATTTACAGGTAGAATAATGCGGATGCCAAGACTGATGTGGCCAGCTTGGAATTCAGTCTTGGCAAATATAACACCTGTTAAGTATTCTTCTGCTCAGAACAATGGGAACACGTGCTTGACAGCAAAAGGTCTTGCTGCCCGACGAAGTATTTTTGTATTCACAACTTCACTCCCACGGTGCAGTGACACAGAATGCGTATGTTGCCTTACCAGAAAGCAGATACAAACATTTACCCTTTAAAACAAACATTCAAACTCCACTTTTCTTTCAAAATGATCTACTTTCTGTCCAATTTGTGATAAGACCATTGATTGTTAGAAGGGCAGGCAGATTTTTCTGCAACTGGTGCTGGGGTAGGCATGCACTGTGGAGAGCTCCCACCCCAAACAGGGGAGACTGAACTGCCAGCAGTTGTAATCCAATGGTACCAAAGATGTAGGCAGAAAGAGGTGTGCAGTCCTTTAATCAGAATTTAGGGAGCTAGGTAGGAACTTAGCAAGCAGGGATATCTCCACATCACTCATACGTGATACCGGGAATAAAGAAATGGGAGGATAAAGCAGATGAACACATGGCTGGAAAGAGGGCTCTCGATTTTGGGGACATTGGAATCAGTTATCATGAGGAGATGGAACCGGTACAGACTGGGGCACAAAGAGATCTGGAACAAATCTTGTCAGGTGAGCAAATTTACTGTGCTATTGGGAAGGGCAAATGAAAGTTAATGCAGAAAAGTGATTCATCTTGGGAGGAACAACCCAGACAGACAATGAGCCATAACTACCATAAAGTGATAATAAAGTTAGAACGTCATGCCACTCCTAGTTATTTACCCCAAAATGCACAGGCTCACTTTTCTAGCTTAGAAACAGAAACTAGCAGGAGTAGGCCATTCAGCCCTTCGAGCCTGCTCTACCATTCATTTTGATCACCAAATTCAATATCCTGATCCCCCTCTTTGCCCCATATTCCTTGATCCCTTTAGTCCCAAGAGCTATAACTAATTTCGTCTTGAAATCAGACAATGTTTTGGTCTCAACTACAGTGTGTTAGTGAATTCCACACATTCACCATCCACTGGATGAAGAAATTTCTCCTCACCTCAGTTCTATCCTCAAACTATCCTCAAAGTTCTATCCCTAATTCTGGACTCCCCACTACTGGGAACATTCTTTCTGAATCTACCCTGTCTGATCTTCCAACGTGGACTAGATGAAGGTGATGTAGTACTGCCGGTTCCTGACACCTTATGTTGATGGCACATTGGGCAAAAGTAAACACATCCTTTTTACAGCAAAAGCTGCTGTGAAAGTTTAAAGTTGTGGCATCCTGGGCTTTTGAAGTAGGAGCATAAAACTACAGAATCTAGGAAGTTACAGTGAACCTGTAAAAAAAAATACTGGTTCAGCCTCAACTGGGGAAGCGTGTCCAGTTCTGCATACCGCAGTTTAGGAAGGATGCAAAGGCATTTCAGAAAGTGCAGAAAAGATTTACATGCATGACTCCGGGAATGAAGAAATTCAGTTATGTAGATAGGGTGGAGAAGCTGGGACTGGTCTCTGTGGGGAAGAGAAGGTTGACAGGAGATTTGATTGATGTATTCAAAGTCATAAGGAATCTGGATGGAGCAGATAGAAACAAACCGTTCCCACTGGTTGGATGATCGGAAACCAAAGGGCATTGATCTAAAATATTTGGTAAATGAAGCAACACAAAGAAAAACACGACAAATGGTCAGCATCTGGAATGTGCAGTCTGAGAATGTGGTGGAGATAGGAGTTATCAAGGCTTTCAAAAGTGAATTGGGTCATTATCTCAAAACGAGACATTTGCAGAACCATGGAGAAAAGGCAGGGAAGTGGCATGAGCTGAATTGAGGGCTAGTTTAGACTTAACGGGCCAAATGGCCTCCTCTTGTGCTATAAGCAGTCCATGATTTGAATCAATTTGAGCCCAATTTGACGCAGCATTAGGAAGAATTCTGTAACACGAGATGAAAAATGCAAAACCCCAAATTAAAGACATTCAGAGGGACAATGGAAATGAGCATTAAACTAATGAAGTTTTTTGGAGGTAGGGGGGTGTGATGGTGGTATGGGCAGGGAGAGAGAAAATTGGAGTAAGTCACACCAGACAGCTAACAATGGGAACATTGGCAGCAGCGTAGAGAATGCTGCCCCACCTGCTTGCTCGGCAGCAGAGATGATTAGGTCAGGCTGACCAAACATGGGAAATAATTTATAAATAGAGAAACAATTTTTAAAAAAGTTGGCTGTCTATACTTAGCTCAGGTGAGCCAAAGCCCTTCTCAAAGAGCACTGATATCAGCTTTCTTACTGCCTTGCAAAACACAACACCAGTCTACTCCTTGTTTGGTAAGCATTCTGAAAAAATACAAGACAGAAGAAATAGGAGCAGTACACCATACGGCCCTCCTAGCCTGCTCTGTTATTTAATACAATCATGGTTAATTTTATGCTTCAGCTTCCCAAGGGACCAAAATTTTTTTTTCCCAGTCTTGAGTATATTCAATGACAGTTCATCTACAACCCTCTATGAGTGAAAGTTAAAAAGTTTATTTATCAGTCACAAGTAGGCTTACATTAACACTGCAATGAAGTTACTGTGAAAATCACCCAATTGCCACACTCCAGCACCTGTTTTGAGTATACTGAGGGAGAATTTAGCATGGCTAATGTACAGTCTTTGACAGCGTGGGAAGAAACTAGAGGAAACCCATGCAGACATAGGGAGAATGTGCAGACTCCACACAGTGACCCAAGCTGGAATTCGAAACTGGGTTCCAGGCTCTGAGAGGCAGCAGTGCTAACCACTATGCTGCCCACAGCAAAACGTAGTTTCCCAATTTGCTTAAACTTCAAATGGTATGATTGCAGATTCTTCTCTAGGATGCATTGATCGAAAGTGCTTAAAGTTGTTTAACCCAAGATAAAGTATCATAGTTGAGTGTTTTTCACTGGTAAGCAGTTGTAGCTGTAAAGTGAGGCAATGAATTGAAGTCATCTTTATACTGGGCTGGATGCCAGGTTCATGCTGCTGGCTCTCGATGCACAGGTCTCACACTACACCAAAGTAAACTCCCTGGCAGCTGGGAAGATCTCTATTTGGTCTTGCCAGCCGCCAGCCTTATTCAGCCCAGAGACTTTGCTTTGGTGTTGCCGCTGGCTGCACAAGAGACATACGACAATAGGCAGACGCAGCACAGTGCTAAACCAGAAATAAAAAAAACCTGAAGGACAACACTGGTAACAACCGCTGGTGCAGAATTAAAGCCTATTTCACAAAGGGCTCATTTTTTAATGAGCAGTAAATATAAAAGTGTTGAATAGCACAGATGTATTTAAACAGAATCTAGACAAGTAAATCGAGGTTGCAGAAGTTGAATTGTAAAATGCCAGCATACCCTAAATGGCTTGCTTCTACGCGGTTAACTCAATTGGGTAGAATATTCCAGTTTTTGCAGCAGGATCTTCTGGCACCATCAATATCTAGACATTTTCCTTGCTTGCCCACTTCACCGCAGTGGCTCAGCTTTGGCAGAATTGGAGAATCCAAGCAACATGAAGGGCTGGAAAATCCCAGCCTATGTAAATGACATTCACAATCATAGAATCATACACTGCAGAAAGGATACAATGAATAGGGAGGGCAGACCTGCAGGGACCCCAGGATCTAGTAGTAGGGATGGGCTGGGTACAGTTGCAAGGAACAAGAACAAAAATCAAGGCACAAAGGCCATCTCTAAGGAGGATTCCCAGAAAACCAAGGGGGGGGTAAAAGCTGTGATGAAGAGGGCAGGTGAGGGGGAACAGAATGCCACAGAGACCGGCGGGAAAGAAGGAGGTGAGATAGTGGTGGGGGATGGGATGGTTAAAGGGATCGATAGGAGATTCTGTGAGCAAAAGAGAGACTCCAGGATGGTAGTCTGCCTCCCTGGAGCAGGGGTCCAGGATGTATCAGAGAGGGTAGAGGGAATTTTGAAGGGAGAAGGGTCTAAGGCAAATGTAATAGTTCACATAGGACAAAAAGATGTAGGAAGAAAGCACAGGGGGGACTTGCGTAGACAGTTTAGGGAGTTGGGGGCTCAACTGAAAGGTAGGGCCTCCAGGGTGGCGTTCTCTGGGCTGCTGCCTGTGCCCGGGACCGATTGGGTAATAAATGAGACACCCCAACTAAATGCATGGATGAGGGATTGGTGTAGGGCAGAAGGCTTCATATTTATTGATCATTGGGAAGTCTTCAGGAGGGAGGGTCACCTATTCACGAGGGAGAGGGAGCAGTTGACTGGGAGGGGAACACATATTTTAGCTGGGAGGTTAGCTGGAGTGTTTCAGAAATGTTTAAACTAATAGGGAGGGAGGGTGGGGAGAGAGAGGGAACTGGGAGTGGGAGAGAGAGGGATGATAGGGTAACACCAGAAGGTAGAAAGGAATATCCGAGGGCTGAGGGTCTTCAGTGCATGTGTTTTAATGCGAGGAATGTGACTGGCAAAACAGATGAACTGAAGGCAATAATGTTCACGAGGAGTTTAGATGTGGTGGCGGTGACCGAGACGTGGTTGAAGGAGGGGCAAGACTGGCAATTGAATATTCCAGGGTATAAGTGTTTTAGGTGTGACAGAGTTGGTGTGAAGAGAGGCGGGGGAGTGGCTTTAGTAGTTAAGGACAACGTCATAGCAGTGCAGAGGGAGAGAGGTATGGATGATTTAGGAATTGAGTCTCTATGGGTGGAGTTGAGGAATAGGAAGGGAGTGGTTACTCTGTTGGGTGTTTACTACAGACCACCCAACAGCCCGCAGGCTGCGGAAGAAGGGATATGCAGGGACATTTTAGATAAGTGTAGGAAAAATAGGGTGGTAGTGGTGGGAGATTCCAATTTTCCTGGAGTAGATTGGAGTGTGCCCAGGGCTGTAGGAGTGGATGGGGAGGAATTTGTACAGTGTGTTTTGGAAGGGGCCTTGGAGCAGTATGTGGATGGCCCGACTAGAGAGGGGGCTATACTGGATTTGGTTCTGGGGAATGAGCCAGGCCAGGTGGTTGACGTCGGGGTAGGAGAGCAGGTGTCAAATAGTGATCACAACTCTGTCTGCTTTAGGATATTAATGGAAAAGGACGAGACTGGCCCAAAAGGGAGGGTATTTAACTGGGGGAGGGCTAGATACTGCCAGATTAGGCAAGATCTTAAAGATACCGACTGGGATAAGCTTTTTGAGGGCAGGTCGACGAGGTACATGTGGGAGTCTTTCAAGGGAAAACTAAACTCTCTGCAGGAAAGATACGTGCCGGCAAGGAGGAAGGATGGGAAAGGTAGGAGTAGAGAACCTTGGCTTACCAGGGAGATTGAGGACTTGATCAAGAAAAAGAGAGAGGCTTACATTAGATCTAGGCAACTAGGGACTGAGATAGTGCTGGAAGCTTATAGAGAGTGTAGACGGGATCTTAAAAGGGGTATTAGAAAGGCAAAAAGGGGCCACGAGGTGGCTCTGGCAGGTAGATAAAGGAAAATCCAAAGGCATTTTACACCTATGTAAGGAGCAAAAGGATGGTTAGAGGCAAGATTGGACCTCTTAGGGACAGAGGAGGGGATCTATGCTTAGAGCCTGAGGGAATGGGGGAGATCCTGAATGAATACTTTGCGTCAGTATTCACGCAGGAGACTGGCCAGATGTCTGTTGCTGATGTTGACAAAGTTGAGGATCTGTTGAGGGAAATAAAGATTATGAGGAAAGAGGTGTTGGGGCTGTTAGGCAGCTTAAAGACATATAAAGCTCCGGGGCCTGATGGCATTTACCCAGGCTGCTAAGGGAGTTGAGGGAAGACTTGGCTGGGCCTCTGACGCAAATCTTTGTCTCTTCCTTGGACACAGGTGAGGTCCCAGAGGACTGGAGGATAGCAAACGTAGTACCGTTGTTTAAAAAAGGTCAGAAGGATCACCCAGGGAACTATAGGCCGGTGAGCTTGACTTCAGTTATAGGTAAGCTAATGGAAAGGATCCTTAGGGACAGGATGTATGAGCATCTGGAGCGCTGCGATCTGATCAGGGATACGCAGCATGGCTTCGTCAAGGGGAAGTCTTGTCTTACAAATCTAGTGGAATTTTTTGAAGAAGTGACAAAAACAGTTGATGAAGGACATGCTGTTGTCGTCTACATGGATTTCAGTAATGCGTTTGACAAGGTTCCTCATGTAGACTGATAGAGAAGGTGAAGGCGCATGGGATACAGGGTCGGGTATATAGATGGGTCGAGAACTGGCTCGGGAGGAGGAGACAGAGGGTAGTAGTGGAAGGCTCTTTTTCCGGCTGGAAGCCTGTCACTAGTGGAGTGCCACAAGGCTCAGTACTAGGTCCTCTTCTATTTGTGGTCTACATAAAGGACTTGGAAGTAGGGGTAGGTGGTGAGATCAGCAAATTTGCTGATGACACCAAGATGCTTGGATTGGCGGGTACAGAAGAGCAGTGTCAGGCAATACAACAGGACATAGACAGGTTGGTAGACTGGGCAGATAGATGGCAAATGGAATTTAATCCAGAAAAATGCGAGGTGATGTATTTTGGCCGGAAAAATGTAGAAGAGAATTATAGGATAAAAGGTAAAACTATACGGAGCATAGAGACGCAGAGAGACTTGGGGGTGCAGGTTCACAAGTTTCTGAAGGTGTCCTCACAGTGGAGAAGGTGATAAAGAAGGCGTATAGTATGTTAGCTTTCATAGAAAAGGGTATAGAATATAAGAGTAGGAGTTTGATGTTGCAGTTGTATACAACTTTGGTTAGGCCTCAATTGGAATACTGCGCCCAGTTCTGGTCTCCGTACTATCGGAAGGATGTGGAGTCCTTGGAGAGAGTGCAGAGGAGGTTTACCAGGATGCTGCCTGGTATGGAAGGACTGTCCTAGGAGGAACGATTAGATGGACTGGGGTTGTTTTCCCTTGAAAGACGTCGGCTTAGAGGGGATCTCATAGAGGTGTATAAGATTATAAGGGGTATAGATAGAGTAAATGGAGGTAAACTTTTTCCACCTTTAGAAATGGATAGGACGAGAGGTCATGGCCATAGGGTGAGGGGGGCTATGCATAGGACGAATATTAGAGGGCGGTTTTTCACACAAAGGGTAGTGGGGGGTGTGGAATGCACTGCCGAGTAAGGTGGTGGGAGCAGGCACGCTGGGGCTGTTTAAGGGTCTCTTGGACAGCCACATGAGCGGTATGCAGATAGAGGGATATCTTAGGACTGTTTAACTACGGCTTTTTTCCACAGGTAATTCGGTCCATACTTGACCAACATTGAGCACGCATTCGGCAGGTGGTGCGGGTACAGCTCTTGGATGTTGATTCATGGGTTGCCTGGTACCTCATGTCGTAAATGAGTGCTTTATGTGGACCATCTGAAGGGCACCATGACAGCTCAGAGACTATCGATGTGGCTGTGCAGACACTTGGAATGGGGCCGGTGTCTGCGGGAGTTTGCGCGTTCTCCCTGTGGTTGCGTGGGTTTTCTCCGGGCACTCCGGTTTCCTCCCACAACCCAAAAATTCGTTCTTAGGCTGATTGGGAAACAAATTGTCCCTATGGTGAAAATTTTCCATATTAGAAATAGTATATATATTATTATATAGGAATATTAAAATAGGATAATGTATTTGCTACTATATAGTATGACGGCGGCGCGGGCTCGTTGGGCCGAAGGGCCTGTTTCCCGTGCTGTGTTGCTTAATAATAAAAAAATTCAGCCCACCAGGTCCACACTGACCACAATCCCACCCAGGTCCACTTCCATAACCTCAGGCATTTAGCCTAGCTAGTCCCCCTGACATGAAGGGACAATTTTAGAATGGCCAATCCACCCAAGGCACACGTTTGGACTGTGGGAGGAAATCTGAGCACCCAGAAGAAAACCACAGAGACATGGAAAGGACATGCAAATTCCACACAGACCATGACCCAAGTCATGAATCAAACCCAGGTCCCTGGCACTGTGCGGCAGCAGTGCTAACCACTATGCCACCTCTGGATTAGGTTTCTGTAGTTGGTCTATAAAATTTGCAATATGAATTTTTGACAAGTTGGAGAGGAACTAGAGTCTGTGGAAGAAGTAACATGAATGATTTCATTCGTCATAGACATATTACAATAGCTAAATTCAGTCAATGTGCCATTTCCCAATAACGAATTACTCAATTGGTCCTATGTCTTTACCAGATGCCCGACAATGTATGACTGATATCGGTCCAAGAAAACTACAAAATGGTGAAAGGCTCAATTACTCTACCAGAGACATGAAATTAAATGAGGAAGTGAAAAGCAAGAAGGAACCATGTTCAATGAAAGGATAGCAAAGCTCTGGAATGAGTTAACCTGGAGGCAAAGGAGCAATTAGATGCACTATATAGAGGATTTTATGTCACGTACAAAGAGAACATCAGGTCATTCTCTGTGGAGTTTATACATTCTCCCTATGTCTGTGTGGGGTTTCCTCTGGGTGCTCCAGTTTCCTCCCATCATCCAAAGATGTGTGGGTTAGGTTGTTTGGCTATGCCAAACTGACTATTAGTGTCAGATGGATTTGAAGGGTAAATATGTAGGGTTAGGGGTATAGGCCATGGGTGGAATTGTTGTCCGTGTGCTGGATGGGCCAAATGGCCGCCAACTGCACTACAGGGATTCAATGATTCTAAGATGGGTAGCTATAGCGGATCCCTGGAACAGGGAGCTAACTGTTGGGTCTAAAAATCTTTTTCTGTTCCCGATATATCTTTAATTTGGGTGACTCTTAGTGATCTTAACAGTACATTTCCAGTTTGGCTGCAGATAGGGTTTAGAAGCGGGGTATATATCAGACTGAAAGCAATGTCTCTTTTTCTCTCCTTGATTTTGGAAATTCTGCTGGTCAGCTGGAAATAAGGCTTCTTGCATTCCTGGACCAGAGAATCTGCTGTGACCAGAATCTCTCCCTGGTGATCTGAGAAGTTGTTCTGACTTCAAACTGTTCTGGAGGGTATCCAAAGGGTTGCTAGAAGTTACAACCTGAGAAGTTAGGTTTTGAAGTCTCCAACCAAAAGACTCAGTTCCAGTATCACATGAGCATTAGTCTTTGCCCTGTTAAACTTGTTGAGTTTTTTTGTTTATGGGGAGTTTTGTTTGATTGGAACATCTTAAGATTTATTTGTTAAGGGTTATATATTACCATGACTGTTTTGTTTGTAATTGATAAAAGTTATTACTAATTTTCTATCCATACATATTAATTATATTCTTAAATAAACTTTGATACATAAAAGCTTCCCAGTGGGTCATTTGAATCGTACCCGAAGTGATGCTTTGGGATAGCATGCTCATCCTCACACCCGATGGCACAGTGGTTAGCACTGCTATACCTCATAGCGCCAATTTCAATTCCGGCCTTGGGTCATTGTCTGTGTGGAGTTTCCACATTCTCCCTGTGTCTGCATTGGTTTCCTCCCACAGTTCAAAGATGTGCAGGTTAAGTTCATTGGCTATGTTAAAATTAATCCTAGTGTCAGAGGAATTAGTAGGGTAAACGTGTGGGGTTACAAGAATAGGGTCTAGATGGAAGTGTAGTCAGTACAGACTCAATGGGCCAAATGAACTCCTTCTGTACTGTAGAGATTCTAGCCAAATTCAAGATGCAAAACTTAACTTCCAGGCAGGTTCGTAAACCTGATCTGAACTATAACAATACGAAGTAAGAAACAATAACAGCCTTAAACATAATTAACAAGTTGTTGCAATGTAGCAAAACATGGAACTGCACCCAAGTATTTGGAAAAGTCAGGCAAATTTGCATTACCTAGAACCGAATGTCTCCCACCTCCCTAATTACAGGATTACTTAAAAAAACATCCACGATACAAACAAGTCATTGCTCACCTGCACTATGATTGCTGATCTCAGGCACAGCAATCAAATGAGTTGGAGGAGCGGGAAATGGATTACCGTGTTCCCAATAAAAAAATGGGATTTGCTAAAAAAATTAAATCAGAACGGACTCTCACATAAATAGCTACTTGAGTCACAACTATGGCACCCCATGCCAAACATAAGGTTTGATAATTAATGTGAGGACAGAAAGGAATTGGTGCATAAGGGAGAGGGAGAGAAGAACAGGGAAATTCCAAGACATGGTGTGGTCACATATATCAATGTTATTGTAAATTCGCTCACATACGACTGTTCCTGTGCTCTGGTCCCCAGTGTCCCCCTCAATCAATCGGCAGCATCACAAACCCAAACAGAAGTTAAATGAAGAGAGAAGAAACAAAAAAGACAGCTGAGTAAATAGCTTTTTATGCTTGCCCTCCTTGCTGTGTATTTTAAAGAGAGACAAAGTATAAATTTAAAAGAACAGAATCCCTACTCCACTCTTAAATTCCCTATTCTCTCAAGAAAGTCTCACAACACCAGATTAAAGTTCAATAGGTTTATTTGGAATCACAAGCTTTTGGAGCACTACCCCTTCCTCATCAGGTAAGTGGCCACTCCAGAAGCTCATGATTCCTAACAAATCTGTTGGACTTTAACCTAGCATTGATAGACTTCTTATTGTACCAAACCCAGTCTAACACTGGCATCTCTACATCATGGCTACCATATTCAGCCAACCCATTCGATGACAGTGGACTGGTTGCTTTTCTAATGTGTTTGATTCTATTGGAAAGCACGAGACCTGAAACTCAATGTGAATAAAGGAAATGCCATCAGAGACCAAGACTTTAGTACCACATGCATGCAGAAACATTGCTGTAGCTTTTCAATGGCAGCATGGGAACAGATGCGATATATCTCCGACCATTTGAAATATGTATCAACCATAATTAAGAACATAGAGCCCAAAAAAGGCCTTGCAAAGTCTACAGGCCACTTTGATGGATGTAGGGAGGCTGGGGGAGGGATAGTTTTTGATGCTGTTGGCACAACTCTCACTGTCTGACCAAGTCAATAATTTCTGCATCATTGCCGGCCCACCATACACATGTCCCAGCTAGCATCTTTATCTCTGAAATCCCAGGGTAGCTGTGGTGTAAATTCATAAGAATCAGACTCATCTTGGCGAGGGACAACTATGCAAGAACTTCAGATGATGTTGGCATCCTCAGCATTGAGTGGGTCTTTGTCCAGTAGTGTTTCATTTAACTGGAGGGTTCTCCTCTAAACCTCTCATGAAAGATTGTATTTTTGATTTAGATAATACTGGGTTGTGTGTCTGGTGTTGGATTTTCATCACAGCTTCTTTGTCAGCAAGTAGCTGGTGTCAATGCATTCAGTGTTAACTATCAGGGTCCTGGAACGGTGCTCTAGGGGGCATTCACAAGCTCCCAAAAACAAGACCCAATGCTGTATCCAGGCAGAGGCAATACGGGGGGGGCAAGCAAGCAAAAGTTGCAGCAATGGTTTATGCTCAGTTACAATGAAGAAGCATTTACAGTAGACGTTTGACTGGATTTTTTTTAAACGTCAAAGTCGAATGCTAACCCCTCTTTCCCAATCTGGGAATATCTCTCCTCAGCCTCCGAGAGGATGCTAGATGCAGGCACAAAAGGCTTCTCAGTTCCATCTAGTGATGTGTGAAAAATATTCCAACCCTGTACAGAGAGTCATCACACGTCAAGAAAAGGTCCTTTTTGGGGTCAAAATGGACCAATAAATTACAGGACTAAATTGCTGTTTAACACTGTTGAAAGCATCCTACTGCGGCATCCCCAAGAGGCCTCCTTCACAGCCCTCACCTTGTTGTCCATCGGATGAAAGTCCTTGCCCATCTCCCGATATCCCAAATAGGGCACAACACTTGCTTGAAAGTCAGTTTTCCTTTTTCAGCACACCCCAAACATGGCAAATTGCCATTAAATCTCTTCCAGATTCGCTAAACGTTCACATTCCAATGTTTCTGTGACTAAGACATCATCCAGGTACAGTTACCTGGAGGTAAACCTCGGACCATGTTCTCCATGACCCATTGAAAAATGGCTCATGCAGACAAGAGTCAAAGAGCAGGAGAGTGTACTTGTATAGGCCCTGTACTTATTGTCACTTTTGGGAAGCCTTGTCCAATTCAAGTTGGAGACACGCATGGCTCAACTTCAGGAATGTTTGACCTCCAGTTAACCTGGTGTACCAGAGGTATCTATTAAACTTAGAAACCCTATCGACAGTAAGCTTATAGTCTCCACAAAGTCAGACCGGTTTACGGACAGAAATAAAAGCTGCAGCCCAATCTGCAAACTGCACAGGATTTATTATGCTCAACTTTTCCAGGAGTTCTGGATCCGACGCTACATTTTCCAATTGGGAGTATGGAACTAGACTCACTCTAGAACACTTAAGTGTCAGGGGTCAACACAGATCTTAGCCTTGGCTCCCTTTATTTTCTCAACATTTTCTTGAGACTTTGGGTACTTGTCAGTGCACAGTGGGCCAAAGGGCTTTATCTGCGCTATAAACTTCGTAACTTTGTACAATCCCACTACACCAAGCCTGAAGATCTCCAGCTAATCAGCCAATCTCTCTCCATAAGGCTAGGTCCTTATCCCTGTAAATGATGAGTGGAAATCGAGCTGATTGCAGCCAAATCACTAGGATTGCAATGATGCCCCTTATCTGAGAACCCCCGTGTAGGTGGCCTGCCTGCCATGCATTTTTTCTAAGTTCAGGAGCTGAATACCAGCTTGGAGAGAATCATATGTCTGCTCCTCAATAACAGAGACTGCAGCCCACATTTCCTCTTCCTTTTTTAAAAAGTGGTCATTTACTAATAACTCCACTGTTATGGGAACAACCTTTGTTGTGAAGCTGTGGCTTAACTGCATTGTCCCTGTTTCTGGTTGTGAGCCAACCTGAAAGGTATGTCTACTAATGACTTTGGCCTTTTTTTCAAAATAGAATGCATTTTAACTGTCCTTATATCTGAGCCTCAGTTACGGTCTTCTGCAGCATCTGCAATCTTGCATGTACAATTTTCTGGAATATGCTCATTTGGAGTTAAGGCTGGCCGTGCCCTTCCTTGGCTGCCTAGTGATGAGACTCAGGCTCTACTGATGGAAGGCATCCTGGGATAGGTCAGGCTTTTGACAACAGTGAAGGTCAAGGTCCCACATGCAGGATCACTCTTTGCTCCTTGGCCCCTCAATAATGTTGGCCCAAAGTAGTAACATATGTGCGCCTGAGTACTGGGCCCAGTCTTCCATGCTTGCATCCTAGACTTCAAGTTTACCAAAAAGTGGCACCTTTCTTACCTGAGGATTACTTGTCTGGACAGTAAAGATGATCTGGAGGGAAGATAAAAAGCTTACTTTAATCCTTGTTATTAATATAATAATCATACTGAGGCCAGTCTTCTGTATTCAATCACCCTGTATTTTCAGCGTGTTCAAGGCACCATTCAGTGGCTACAGAGTGCAAGTCAGTCCCAAGTGTCCGATTGCTGGTTTGAGAGGATCCAGCTGGTTTTAATCCATCCACACTCCCCCCTCCCCCCACTTCCACCACTGCTCCTGCGTTATTGGATTCACTCACCAAACAACAGAACTTGTATTCCACCAAGACGCAGAGGAGATTTACTGACGATTCCCTCATGGCCTTTAATACGATTGTTAACTAGGATTCAGACTCCACACTAACAACTTATCCCCAATAACTGCACCTTCCTTTCTACCTGTAGAAAAACAGCATCCTCAGAGCATCTTATGAACCACATCACATTACTCAGCTTGGCACTGCTTCGAACTGCCCAGACTTTATTTGGAAACTAATATATTTTTAAAAATAAATCTACAAACCACTCAGCATTGTGAATCCATGTGAACCACCTCACCCCACCAGTTAAATTACAATCTATTATTCACCCTCATTCATAATTCTATACACACAATTTAGAATGTAATTAAATGGGACACAATGTACTATGACTACTAGACTCAATAAATATTCCTTGAATTGCATCAAGGCAGAAAGAATTTCTTTGTACTTTCTGGTCATGATCAGCAGCAACATTCAACACATTCACTGGACCATGCCATTGGACTATTCCAAAGACCTTTGAAACCCAGTCAACAAACATTTCCACAGATACTTTCAAAAAGCTGAACCATTAACATTAGTATACACATTCCATCTTATATGTACATATATTCCATACATATGTTCCCTCTTACATACGTTGAAATCTGAAATAAAAATTAAATGCTGGAAAAACTCAGCTGATCTGGCAGCATCTGTGGAGAGAGAAACAAGAAGTTAACACCTCAAATCTGATGCAATCCCTCTTCAGTATATTCTCCCCACTTTTTACTGACTCTTTAGTCTGATGCCATCATTGAGTAGCACCTTTAAATGGGATATTTCATCTTTCCTGTGTTAGCTCCTGATTGGCTAATTAAATAACTGCCGTTTTTACTGTTTACGGTTGTTTCAATACAAGGTTAGACGTCCCAAACATCTATAAGTATTTCCCCACTGCCTGTCTTTTCCCTTCCTAAAGTTCAATTACCAAATTTGCCCCATTTAGAAATATTTGACAGGATCAAGGAATTAAATAAATCGCAGACAAGTGACAAAATAATGCAATGGAAATATAAAGATCCCAGAAACAAAGTCACAGCAGTGGGAAGTAATGCACCACAGCACAGATACACACAAAGAAAAAGGTGAAATAATCTTCAACATACATAAATAAGACTAACAAATTGCATTTGTATAATGCCTTTAATGTAGTAAAAGGTGGGAGTGAAACCCTGAGCCGAAGGAAATATTAGAAAAGGTGACTAAAAGCTTTATTTATTAGTCACTGTAATGAAGTTACTATGAAAATCTTCTAATCGTACACTCCGGTGCCTATTTGGTTACAGTTTGGAAGAATTTAGCATGGCCAATCCACCTAACTAGATTGTGGGAGGAAACCGGAGCACCCGGAGGAAACCCATGCAGACTCAGAGAGAACGTGAAAAATAATTTTCCAAATTGAAGCATTTGGATACAGGAAGTCAATCGAGCACAGGGCAATGGGTGAATAGGGCTCGCTGAATAAAACAGTAGTAGTAGGGTACTACTAGATTAGTTCAAATTATTGGATGGTGGAAGATGGGAGGTTAGAACATAGAACGTTACAGCACAGAACAGGCCCTTCGGCCTTCAATGTTGCGCGGACCAATATAAAAAGCAATGACCCTCCAAACTAAACCATTCCCTTCTCTTCCGTATACTTATCAACTAACATGTTAGTCAGGAGAATAATGAAACATTTGAGTCGTGTGGTAATAAGAGTCTGGATGAGCAACAGATGGCTGGGGCAATGGGATAAACTATCCTGGAGATGAAAGAGGACTCAAAGTTTCAGTCTTTATAACTAATTGGAGGAAAAATTGTTCCACACAAGAGTTGATGTGGAACCAGACATACCGAGATACACAGACATAAACAACAAAGAATTCACAAGCGTATGTCATTGAAAATTAACAGATCAGAGTAACTAAGATACAAAGTGTAAGGATCCATCAGACTAAAGGGTAATACATAAAGCTGTCCCAAGTTATCATAAAAATAATTCATCCATTTTTCAAACTACAGCAGCAGCAATCCTCAGCCAAGAGTGCCAACTGGATGATCCATCTTGGTCTCCTCCCAAGATTGACTTCTGTATTTCTGGCAATCTTCATCCAATTCGATTCACTCCACATGATGTCAAGAAACTGCCGAAGGCTATGAGCCCTGACAATATTGCAGCAAAAGTACTGAAGACCTGTGCTCCAGAACTAGCTGAGCCATTAGCAAAATTGTGAAACCACAGCACTGGCATCTAGTTGGCAATATGGAAAACTGCCCATGTATGTCCTGTGTACTAAAGGCAGGATGAGTCTAACCCAGCCAATTACCATCCCAGCAGTCTACTCTCAATCAAAGTGATAGAAGGGTCATCCGCAGTGCTCAGGTGACACTTACTCAAACGATCTGCTCATTCACACTCTCGAGTGCTGTCTGGGCAACATAGTTCCCAGCCTTATCACAGCCCGTTATCGCAGTACTTTAATGATCTAGGCATTAATGCAAGGTATGATCAGTAAGTTTGCAGATTATGTGAATATTGATGGTGTGGCAAATAGCAAGGGAAAGCCTTAGATTACAGAACGATACAGACTGGTTAGACAGACAGAACAGTGGCAAATATAATTTAACCCTGAAAATTGAGAGGTGATGTATTTTGGAAATTTCAAGGGAACAGACAACGAATGATAGGGTGCTAGGAAGTACAGAGAAACTGTGGGGCACATGTCCATAAGCGCTGAAGGCAGCAGGACTGTTTGATAAGAAAGCCATTATTAGTTGAATACAAGAGCAAGGTGGTTATGATGGAGCTATATAAAACGCTCATTCGGCCATAACAGAGCGTTGCGCCCAGTTCCTACCACCACACTACAGAAAGGATGTGATTAAATTAGAATGGGCGCAGAGTAGATTCACCAAGATGTTGCCTAGGCTTGAGCGTTTTCAGCTTTGGAGAGACTGAATAGGCTGGGATTGTTGTATGGAACAGAAGGGACGCTCATTGAGGTGTACAAAATTATAAAGGGATATAGAGCAGGTCAGCAGAGGCTGGGAGTTTTGTGAAGAGTAACCCAGTTCCTGACTCCCTAAGCATGCCCACCAAGGCACAAACCAGGAGTGCGATGGAATACTTTCCACTTGTTTGGATGAATGTTGCTCCAACAACATTCAAGAAGCTGGACACTCTGCAAGGCATCACAAGTTCAGTTGATTGACACACCACCCATCAACTCCAATATCCACTCTCTGCAGCCAACGTACAATAGCAGCAGCATATACCAACTGCAAGATTCATTGCAGGCAATCATGAAATAGCTTCCAAACCTGCAACCTCTATCCACAAACACGAGGGCAGAAGATGCATGGAAACATTATCACTTGCAAGTTCTCCTCCAAGCATAGACCGTCAGGACTTGGAACTGTACTCCATTCCTTCACCGTTACTGGTTAAAAATCCTGGAACTCCCCTCCTGATAGCACTAAGAACATATACATACATATATACAGATTGCAGTAGTTCAAGAAGGTAGCTCGCCACACACTTGAGCAATTAAAATGCTGGCCTAGCCAGCAATACCCATACCCCAGGTTAAATAAATAAATTCAATCCACTTCAATTAATTTATACAAATCCAACCCATCTATAATATGCCTCAAACTCTGACCATTTTTACTATTGTAGGAAAATGCTATAAACACGACAGAGAGCAAGTGACAATATGATTGCATTCTACTCCAGTCACAATGAAAATGTACTACAATGTTACAACGTCTTTCAAAAATCAGATAGGGTATCATTTGGGTAGACAGAGAGATGTTTCCACTTGTGGCAGCATCCAAATGCAGAAGCACAAGTAGAAGCTTTAAAACTAATGCATCCAAAACAAATACAGGAGTAAATTATTTATCCAGAGAAGTGGTGAGAATGTCATTGCCAGAGGAGTATGAGGCAACTGACATTGTTAAACGAAAGGAAGTATAGATTAACATATGAGGGAGAAGGGAATACTTAGAACAATACAGCACAGGAACAGGCCCTAGGAAGAATATTTTGACTGAGTTAGGCTAACATCGGTGTAAAGCAGCTCTTGTGGAGTGTAAACATTGGTATATATAGACACGCCATCCATTTATGACACTAAACAACATTGACATTGTTCACCCTGCATACAATATTGTTTTCATTGAGCAACTCATTTATAACACTGCCTAAAGCTCCCACCCAATTAGAACTGTTATGAAACTCTTACGTACGCTGATCCACAAAATGTATATGGCTCTAACATTCTATCTCCCTCCTTCTTCTAATATAGTTCTGGCAGCCCTCTAATCTTCTATAGCTCAAATTCACCTTGAGTTCTGACATATTACTATGTGCATGACAATGATCCCACAACACAATAATGACTATACCCAAACATATAGCAGGTACAACCAAGGCCCCTACCCAACACACAGCTGGCATAATCAAGGGTCTCCCAACAGTGTACAGAAGCCAAGAATGCTCTGTATACATAATCCAGGAGAACACCCCGCCTTCTCCTTTCCCTCTATACACAATACAGGGGACTCCATCCACCCCCCACAGGAGACCCCCATTTCCTGAGTACACAATCCAGGAGACCCCTCTCCCCCCCCTTCCGCGTACACAATCCAGGAGACCCCTCTCCCCCCCCTTCCGCGTACACAATCCAGGAGACCCCTCCCCCCCCTTCCGCCACCCCACAGGAGACCCCTCTCCCCCCCTTCCGCGTACACAATCCAGGAGACCCCTCTCCCCCCCCTTCCGCGTACACAATCCAGGAGACCCCTCTCCCCCCCTTCCGCGTACACAATCCAGGAGACCCCTCTCCCCCCCCCTTCCGCGTACACAATCCAGGAGACCCCTCTCCCCCCCCTTCCGCGTCCACACAATCCAGAGACCCCCTCTCCCCCCTCCGCGTACACAATCCAGGAGACCCCTCTCCCCCCCCTTCCGCGTACACAATCCAGGAGACCCCCCTCCCCCCCTTCCGCGTACACAATCCAGGACCCCCCCTCCCCCCCCTTCCGCGTACACAATTTTCCGCGTACACAATCCAGGAGACCCCCCCCCTTCCGCGTACACAATCCAGGAGACCCCCCCCTTCCGCGTACACAATTCCGCGTACACAATCCAGGAGACCCCCCCCTTCCGCGTACACAATCCAGGAGACCCCCCCCCTTCCGCGTACACATCCACCCCCCCCCTTCCGCGTACACAATCCAGGAGACCCCCCCCTTCTGCGTACACAATCCAGGAGACCCCCCCCTTCTGCGTACACAATCCAGGAGACCCCCCCCCCTTCTGCGTACACAATCCAGGAGACCCCCCCCCCTTCTGCGTACACAATCCAGGAGACCCCCCCCTTCTGCGTACACAATCCAGGAGACCCCCCCTTCTGCGTACACAATCCAGGAGACCCCCCCCCTTCTGCGTACACAATCAGGAGACCCCCCCTTCCGCGACACAATCCAGGAGACCCCCCCCTTCCGCTACACAATCCCCCCCCCCCACTTCCGTGTACACAATCCAGGAGACATCCCCCCCACTTCCGTGTACACAATCCAGGAGACCCCCCCCACTTCCGTGTACACAAAACAGGAGACACCCCCCCCCTTCCGTGTACACAATCCAGGAGACACCTCCCCGCCTTCCGTATACACAATCCAGCACAACCTCCCCGCCTTCCGTGTACACAATCCAGGAGACACCTCCCCGCCTTCCGTGTACACAATCCAGGAGACACCTCTCCGCCTTCCGTGTACACAATCCAGGAGACACCTCCCCGCCCCCCACATAGATGATTTAGGAGACTCCTGTGTACACAGCTTCCCTCTTCATGTGCACATAATCCGGAGACCCCCCACTCTCCCAAATCTACTGTGCACACAATCCAGGAGATCCCTGTGTACACAACCCCCTCCTCTTTCTCCAGTTAAAGCTGTCCGTCTCCCTCCCCCACGGGTACTCACTGTTGCTGGATTTCAGGTCCCGGTGGATGATCGGCACGATGGCCTCGGCGTGCAGGTAGCACATCCCGCGGGCGATCTGCACGGCCCAGTTGACGAGGGTGCGGGGCGGGATGCGGCGGCCAGCCAGGGCCCGGTTGAGGGGCCCGCCCTGGGCGTACTCCATGACCAGGCAGAGGTTGGGCTCCTGCAGGCAGACGCCGCGGAGGGCGATGATGTTGCGGTGCCGGAGCATGGCGAAGAGGCGGGCCTCCCGCCGGGCGCTCTCGGCCGTGGCGCCCGCCTCCTCGTCGGGGTCCCGGCGGGCCGCCTTGACGGCCACGGGCTGCCCGCGCCAGGTGCCACGGTACACTTTGCCGAAGCCGCCCACGCCGATGATCTCCTGCAGGCTCAGCTGGCTGAACTCGATCTCTGTGGCGGCGGCCACGGCGGCCTGGGCCTCCCGGTCGGCCTGTCCCGGCAGCTCGGCCGCCTGAGGCCGCCCCCGGCCCCGCGCCGCCGGCCGGCTCACGTAGTTGGCGGGGAAGATGCCGACCCGCTCGCCGATCTTGCCCGTCCACCAGCCCTCGTCGCCCGACACCTTGGCGTCCGTGGACAGCACCTCCAGCACATCGCCCCGCCGCAGGCTCAGCTCGTCCTCGGCGCTCGCCTCGTAATCGAACACCGCCGTCCAGAAGGAACCAGCCCCGGGGCCCAAGCCTAAGTCCCGGCCGCCGTCAACTCCCACATCGGGGCTGAACAAGGCCTCTAGCGGCTCCATAGCAACCGCCGCCCCGCCGCCGCCGCCTCCAGTCGCGCTCATGGGCCCAGTCCCAGCAGCGCAGCAGAGGCGGCGGCTCCCTCCTCCTCCTCCACCTGCCTGCCCCCCGCCGCCGCCCACTCCGCCAGCCGCTCCGGCTCCATGGACTCGGCGCTCAGTCCCCGGCCTCACTCAGCTGCTCTCCCCGCCCGCTCGCGCGGGGTCACTCCCGGTCACCGGCCCGCCCCGCCCCCTCACCTCCATTGGTCAATCATAGCTCCACCCCCCTCGCTGCCATTGGTCAGCATCAACCCCCCCCGCTCCCTCACTGTCATTGGCCAGTGCCATCCCCGCCCCCTCAGTGCCATTGGTCAGTGTCAGCCCGAACCCTCGAAACCATTGGTTAGCGCCAACCCCGCACTGCCTCAGGACACTATTCATTGGCCAGCGCTTCTTCGTGACACTGCTCATTGGACAGCTTGAACCCAGCCCCCTCTCGGCCCCAGCCGCGCCCCTCCCACGGCGACGTTCATTGGGCAGCGTCAGTCCCGCCCCTGTGCCCAACACTGGCGATTGGCTAGGCGTAGCCCCGCCCCTTAACTCACCACACTGCCATTGGGCCATCACCGACACGTTCCTTCGCAAAGGCACTGCCATTGGTCAATTTTGGACGTATGTGTTTTCGGGAGTGAGAGGGTGAGAGGCTGGGGGTGCTTCAGGGGCGGGGCTGGAGGTGTGGGGGAGGGGCCAAGAGTGTGTGTGTTGGGGGGAGGAGGAGGGGCTGGAATTGTTTGGGGGCGGAGCTGTGACTGTGTGTGGGAGGACTGGAAGTGTTTTGGGGAGAGGCTGGGTGTGCGTGTGTGTGGGTGGGAGAGGCTGGTGTGTGTGGGTGGGGAGAGGCTGGGTGTGTGTGGGTGGGGAGAGGCTGGGTGTGTGTGTGGGGGGGGTGGGAAGAGGCTGGGGGGGGGGTGGGAAGAGGCTGGGGGGGGGGGTGGGAAAGGCTGGGGGGGGTGGGAAGGCTGGGGGGGGGGGTGGAAGAGGCTGGGGGGGGGTGGGAAGAGGCTGGGGGGGGGTGGGAGGCTGGGGGGGGGGGTGGGAAGAGGCTGGGGGGGGGGTGGGAAGAGGCTGGGAAGAGGCTGGGGGGGGGTGGGAAGAGGCTGGGGGGGGGGAAGAGGGAAGAGGCTGGGGGGGGCTGGGGGGGGTGTGGAAGAGGCGGGGGGGGGGGAAGAGGCTGGGGGGGGTGGGAAGAGGCTGGGGGGGGGTGGGAAGAGCTGGGGGGGGTGGGAGGCTGGGGGGGTGGGAAGAGGCTGGGGGGGGGAGGGGGGGAGGGGGGGAGGCTGGGGGGGGGGAAGAGGCTGGGGGGGGGGGGGAGGCTGGGTGGTGGGTGGGGGGGGGAAGAGGCTGGGGGGGGGGGAAGAGGCTGGGGGGGGAAAGAGGCGGGGGGGAAAGAGGCGGGGGGGGAAGAGGCTGGGGGGGGTGGAAGAGGCTGGGGGGGGGAAGGGCTGGGGTGGTGGGGGGGGGAAGAGGCTGGGTGTGCGGGGGGGAAGAGGCTGGGGTGGGGGGGGAGAGGCTGGGGTGCGGGGGGGAGAGGCTGGGTGTGCGGGGGGGGAGGCTGGTGTGGGGGGGGAGGGCTGGTGGGGGGGGTGGGGGGAGCTGGGTGTGCGGGGGGGGAGAGGCTGGGTGCGGGGGGGTGGGGGGGGAGAGGCTGGGTGCGGGGGGGTGGGGGGGGAGAGGCTGGTGTGGGGGGGGGGCTGGGGTGGGGGGGGGGGGGCGGGTGCGCATGTGTGGGGGGGAGGGCTGGGTGCGTTGTGGGGGGGAGGGGCTGGGTGCGTGTGGGGGGGGGAGGGGCTGGGTGCGTGTGGGGGGGGAGAGGCTGGGTGTGTGGGGGGGGGGTGTTGGGGGGGAGGAGTGGGTGTGTGTGTGTGTGTGGGGGGAGAGGCTGGGTGTGTGTGTGGGGGGGGCTGGGTGGGTGTGTGTGTGGGTGTGTGTGTGGGGGGGAGGGGCTGGGTGTGTGTGGGGGGGGAGGGGTGGGTGTGTGTGTGGGGGAGGGGCTGGGTGTGGTGTGTGGGGGGGAGGGGCTGGGTGTGTGTGTGGGGACTGGGAAGGGGGGAGTGTGGGGGAGGGGCTGGGGTGTCAGGGAGGGGCTGGTTGTGTGGGGAGGAGGGGCTGGGGTGTGGGGGAATGTGGGGGAGGGGCTGGAAGTATTTGCAGGAGGGACTGAGGTCTGTGCGGGAGGAGCTGGGAGTCTGACAAGAGGTGCTGGGAGTATAGATACTGTGTTGTGATTGTGGGAGTAGGGGGGATGTGCCTGGGGCAGCAGCCAGGAGCTTAGGTTAGGGCTCTTACTTTGTCCAGCATAAGTTATTAACCAGTCTGATCTGTCACACCCTCCAGAAAGATTTGCATTTACATAACACCTTGTGCAACCGCCGGACATCCCAAAATTCTCTAGAGCCAATAAAGTATTTTTCAACTACTGAACTGTGGCTGACACTTCTCCCTGCTGGTAATGTCATTAGCTCCATCCAATTCACAAATAATCCTCGCCTTGGGTAAGGTTTGACCCACAAATCTGTCTTACGCAAGAAGCAGCACTTTTCCAGGCATTAAATAATGACAACATCTCACAGGTTTGTACAGCATCTTTCACACACCGCAGTTAAGAAAGCCCATCAAAGCCTCTATTTTCTCAGGAGGCCAAGGGAATTCGGCATGTCGACTATGACTCTCACCAAACTTTTACAGATGCACCATAGAAAACATTCTGGTTGTAACACTACTTGGTATGGCTTCTGCTCTGCCCAAAACTGCCAGAAACTACATAGGTCATGAATGAAGCCCTGTTCATCACGCAGATCAGCCTCCCATCCACTGACTCTGTCTACACTTCCTACTGCCTCAGAAAGCAGCCATCATAATTAAGGACCCACGCACCGTGGACATTCTCTCTTCCACTTCTTCTGTTTGGAAAAAGATACAAAATGAGAGCACGTACCATCTGTCTCAAGAACAGTTTCTTCCCTGCTGCATCAGACCTTTGAACAGGCCTACCTCATATTAAGTTGACCTTTCTCTACATCCTAGATATGACTGTAACACTATATTCTACACTCTTTCCTTCTCTGTGAATGGTATGCTTTGTCTGTATAGCGCATAAGAAACAATACTTTTCTCTATATACTAATACAGTGGCAATAATAAATTGTATAAATAATATAAATAATGCAATGTGGAAATAATAAATCAAATCAAATTAAATCAATGAGGTGGCTCAAAGCTGTTTATTGCCAATGAAATATTTTCAAGTATACTTAACATCGTAATATAGGAAGCAAGGCAATCAATCTGCAAGCTCCCCTGAATAGCAGTATAATAATGACTGAGAGATAAATACACTCTGCTCCAAAATAGCATCTTTGAATCTTTTACATCTACCTGAGAGGAGCAGATGGGGTCACATCTTTTAATATTTCATCTAAAAGATGACACCTCTAACAATGTGCTCACTCAGTACTGGAGCTAAGTATTTTGGGCTCCAGTCTGGAGTGAGATGTGAACCCATTGTGTAAACACTCTCATATAATTGTTGACAGGTCGGTGTAAAGTGTTGGAGTGAGTTAGAACATAGAACATTACAGCACAGAACAGGCCCTTCGGCCTTTGATGTTGCGCCGACCAATTAAGAAAAAGCAATGACCCTCTAACCTAAACCATTCCCTTTTCATCCATAAACTTATCTACTAACCTCTTAAACGCCACCAAACTTGGCGCATCTACAACTGCAGCAGGCAGGACATTCCATACCCTTACCACCCTCTGGGTAAAGAACCTACCTCTGACATCCGTCCTATAACTACCACCCCTTAATTTAAAGCTATAAAGTTAGTAGGGAAAACAAAATGATTCCTTTTTCTGTCACCGATTGATGTGGGGAATTTCTAACCAATTAATAAGGTTTTTGGGCAGTAGACATTAAGACACTGACAGAACTACCAACTAACAGATAAATGATTCTAAAGAGAATAGTTTACACACATTGCAGTAAGAGAATTAAACAAGTAATTATGACTTCATACATATATGCTTATATTTTAAATGTATTTTAAGTACTGTTTGAATCATTGTTCACTCTAGCCAAAGGCAAGTTACCACAAGGTGTGATGGTAAAGGTGAATAGTTCAGAACCAAAATCCTGGGAACTCTATAGTTAGCAAAATTCATAACAGAAAGTTTGTTATGCGGGATCATATATTGTAACTTCATAAATTGGCATTTTCATCATCCAGACTCAGAATGGGAGCATGCCCGGACGTATCTATCCAGTTTGGCAATGATCCAGTGGGAATTGTCACTTTGATCCCTATAGTTAGTGTCTAGGGCAACCTGGCAATGGGGAAGAGTCTTTAGCCAAGAAGGGAATTAGCGTCCAGATTTAATGGAGGAATGAGATATCATTATGCTGGATGGTGAGATGCATGACAGGATTATTGTTGATATTTGTATATTAAGGATGATTTTAAGCTAATGTAAGGCAGGAATGATTGATAAGATTAATCTGTTTAGAATTGTAAAAGTCAGATCTATTCAGAGCGGTCTGGCTGCTCCGTTGAGAGCTGATTTGACCCTATAATGATCTCCTAGCAGCTGCTGCTTAAATAAAGTTACATATTTGGTTCAGAAACATTGGCTTCACGAGTCTTGTATCGTTTGAGTTTTCCTGACAGTATTGATCACCTCAGGCACCCACCAGCATCTATCAACAACATTTTCTAGTCCTGGATCGGTAGATTGGTAGAAGCCCTTCAGTTGCACACAGAAGGGTTTTGAAACATGAAAGACAATTGTTTGGATGTTATTTTTTATGCCCAGGTTTGGGATTTGTTTTTATTGGAAGACAGAGAGTTCACTTCACTGCACCTCACTGTAGTGACCCAGACTTCCAGGTTTTGATACTTGGGCGGCATGGTGACACAGTGGTTAGCACTGCTGCTCAGAATGACAGCGACCCAGGTTCAATTCCCAGCTTGGGTCACTGTCTGTGCAGAGCCTGCACGTTCTGCCCCGTGTCTGCTTGGGTTTCCCCTTCAGGTGGTCCGGTTTCCCCCTACAGTCTAAAGATATGCAGGTTAAGTGGATTGGCAACACTAAATTGCCCCTTAGTGACAGGGTCTAGCAAGGGTAAATGTATAGAATTATGGGGATCAGGCCTGGATGGAATTGCGGTCAGTGCAGATTCAATGGGCTGACTATAGGGATTCTATGATTATCTATGATGAGTCAACAAGCAGAATGGAAGACAATGGAGTCTGAGGTAAGAAAATCATTGTATTTGGGGGCATGAAACTAGCCTCTTACTCAAGTTGATAGAGTGTATTAGATCCTCAAATAATTCTACAGTATCATCATGAAAAGAATTACTTCAACATTGCAATGAGAACATTGGGCAGCATGGTGGCATAATGGTTAGCATTGCTGCCTCATAAAGTGAGGGGTTGGATTCAATTCCTGGCTTGCATCACTGTCTGTGTGGAATTTGCACGTTCCTCCTACATTTGCGTGGATTTCCTTCGGGTGCTCCCATTTTCACTCACAGTCCAAAAAACATGCTGGTTAGGTGCATTGACCATGCCAAATTCTCTCTCAGTGTACCCAAACAGGCACGGAAGTGTGGTGACTAGGGGATTCTCACAGTAACTTCATTGCAGTGTTAATGTAAGCCTACTTGTGACACTAGTTAATAATAAATAATTAATCAGCCCAGATAATTTAAATAATTTAATTTAATAATTTAAAGGAGATTTACAAGGATGGTGCCTGGATTGGATGCATGCCTTATGAGGATAGGTTGAGGGAGCTCGGTCTTTTCGCCTTAGAGAGACAAAGGATGATAGGTGACCTGATAGAAGTGTATAAGAGGTATAGATCGGGTAGATTCTCAGAGGCTTTTATGGTTGCTACGAGAGGACACAGGTTTAAGGAGTTGAGAAGTAGGTACAGAGGAGGTTTCAGGGGTAAGTTTTTCACTCAGAAGATGGTGGAGGCAAATTCGATAGGACCTTTCAAGAGACTTCTGGATGAGTACATGGAACTTAATAGAATTGAGGATTATAGGTAAGCCTAGTAGGTATGAATATCATCGGCGCAACTTGTGGGCCGAAGGACCTGTTTGTGCTGTAGTTTTTCAATGTTCTATAAAATCCTGGATCCAAGAGAGAGATGTAGAGATGCTGGCATTGGACTGGGGTAAACTCAGTAAAGTTTTACAACACCAATTTTAAATCCAACCAATTTATTTGATAGTAAATCCGTGAGCTTTCGACGCTATGCGCCTTCGTCAGGCAAATGCAGTGTTCTGATCTGCAGAGGTACTCATATCCACACAGACAGTTACAGATTGCTGATTAGAATGCGAATCCTTACATCTAACCTGCTATTCAAGTGTTAAAGTGGCTAACAATGTGTGTGAAGGGAATCCTGAGCATTGGTTAGAGTATTGTGTATTTTCTCCAGACAGCACAGTAAGTGAGGTTTTTTGCTAGTCCAGGCAAGTTACGGGGGTTACAGATAGTGTGACATGAAGCGAAGATCCCTGTTAAGACTGTTCTCATGTGTGCGGAACTTGGCTATCAGTCTAAGAGAGCTCAGAGAGGCTGATGTTACTCTCCTTCAAGTATAAAAGTTGAAGAGGACATTCAGTATAAATATTTAAAATCATTAATAGTTTCAAATTGAACCAATTCATGGCTTCCACGAGAAATTCATACAAGACCCAAGCTGACAAGGTAAGGCTCTGCACCCCATCTTGGGCTTGATAACGATGCTTGACCTTCGCAACAGGCCTGAATCCTGGCTGAATTGGTTCTCTCACTCAACAATTTCTCCTTTAACTCGTCCTACATCCTCCAAATAATAGGCGTGGCTATGGACAGCTGCATGGGTCCCAGATATACCTGTCTCTTTATGGATTACATGGAGCATTTCCTGTTCCAGTCTGACCCTGGACCCCTCCCACAACTCCTGTATCGGTTTATTGACAACTATTTTGGTGCCACTTCATTCCCTTGTCTGCATCTGGAAAAATGTATCAATTTTGCTTCCAATTTCCACTCCTCTATCACCTTCACGTGATCCATCTCTGACACTTTTCTTTCCTTCCTTGACCTCTCTTTCTCTATTCCTGGTGATAAACTGTCCACTAGTATCCATTACAAACCCACTGACTCCCACAACTACCACGATTACAACTCTTCACACCCCACGCCGTGTAAGAACTCTGCTCCATTCTTTCAGCTCCTTCGCCTTCACCATATGTGTTCTGATGATGCCACTTTCTAAAATAGCACTGCTGATAAGTTTTCCTTCTTCCTCAATTGCGGTTTTCCACCCACTGTGGTTGACTTGATTCTCAGTCACGTCCGACCCATCCCTTAGGCCACTGCTCTCACCACCTCCCCTCTCTCCCAGAGCCAAGATAGAGTTCCTCTTGTCCTCGCATTTAACCCCAATAATCTCCAGATTCAAAGGATCATTCTCCACCATTTCTGCCAATTTCAGCATGATGCTGCTACTCAACATATCTTCCCCTCACCCCACTGCCAGCATTCTTCAGGAACCACCCTGATCCACTCCTCCATCACATCCAACACCTCACCCCCTGCCCATTGAACCTTCCCATGTAAACGTAGAAGGTGCAACATCTGCCTCTTTACCTTCTGTCTGCTGAAAGTTCCAGGTCCTAAATACCCCTTTCAGGCGAAGTAGCTGCTCCCAACGTGATCTCAGAGAGACCAACGCAGACTCAGTGACCACTTTGCTGGACCCAGACCTTCCTGTCGCTTACCACTTCAACACACCGCCCTACTCTCCTGTTCACGTGTCCATCCTGGGCCTTTTGCAATGTTCTAATGAACCCCAACGCAAACTGGAGGAAAAGTCCAGTTGGGCACTTCAGTCTTCCATACTGAACACTGAGTTCAACAACTTCAGAGTGTGAACTCTCCACTCCACCCCATTTCCATTTATTTTACTTCATTTCACTTCATCCCACCCATCCATCTTCCTTTCTCAACTTTTCCACTGCTACATTCCAACTCTCCTTCTTGCACTCCCCCCTTTTCCTGGCCCCCTTCTTTTTTCAGGGCAACTGTCAGAATCCTAGGCAGTCCTTTAACCATCCGTAGCTCTGTTCTATCAATCATATTCTGATCATTTAATGGATGTTTTCAGCACCTTTCTGAGCTTTCCGTACCCTTATTTAAATTCCTTTTGTCTCATTCCAATCTCACCCCCCATCCCCCACCCCTGGCTCCTCGTAGTATAAATCTCTATTGATTCTCTTTGCTCTCAGCTCTGATGAAGGGTTATCTAGGCTCAAAGCATTGACTCTATTCTCTCTCCACAGACGCTGTCACAACAATTGGGTGGCTTATTTTGCCATGAGAGATGGCATTCAAGAGTCAACCACATTACTGAGTTTCTGGTGTCAGATGTAGACAAGACCAGGTAAGAATGGCAGATTTACATTCCTGATTGACAGTAGTGAACCAGTTAGGTTTTACAATAATTGAATAACTTCATAATCACGGCTAGAATTCCTTTCCAAATTTTATTCATTGAATTTAAATTTGCCCAGCTGCTGTGGTGGATTTTGAGCTCATGCCTCCACAGCATTAGTCTGGGTTTCTGGATTATTAATCTAGTAACCTTTAACACCCACCTGCTGTACCATACTGTAGTATTTCTACATGGGAACAAATAAAAGCAATTCTGCTGTTGCAAAATTCTTTTGTTTTTTTCCTCTTTTCTCAGTTTAGTGAATGGGTGTCTGATGTTCCTTACAATAAGCTCCAAAAAAAATAAATTTATTGGAGAATGAAAATCTATGCTAGACATGATATCATAATTTTAACCTTGTTAACCTTGTTAATAGGTACCAACATATGGATGGTAACTTTAAACCAAGCCAACCAGTACAAAGTGAGTGTGTTTGAGACTGGCACCTGTTTTATACTCTGCCCCATTCTGCCCTCCATTGAACCCAGTTCCCATCTGGCAGTGTTTTTTTTTTCAAATGTATTCATGGATGTGGGACCACTGGAAAAGCCAGCATTTGACATCCATCTCTAATTTTTTAAGTTTATTTGTGGGACATGGGCATTGCTGGCCAGCATTTATCGCCCAACCCTAGTTTCCCAAGGGCAGTTGAGAGTCTATCACATTGCTGTGGCTCTGGAATCACATGTAGGCCAGGCCGGGTAAGGATGGCAGATTTCCTTCCTTAAAGGACATTAGTGAACCAGATGGGTTTTTCCAACAATCATTTCATGGTCATCAGTAGATTCTTAATTCCAGATGTTTTTTATTAGATTCAAATTTCATCAGCTGCTGTGGTGGGATTCAAACACAGGTCCCCAGAACATTAACTGAGTTTTGGATTAATAGTTTAGTGGTAGAACCACTAGGCCATTGACTCCCCAAGAAGGTGGTGGTAGGCCACTTTCTTGAGCTGCTGCTGCCCGTGTGCTGTATGTATACCCATTGTGCTGTTAGAAAGGGGGAATTCCATGACTTTGACCTAGCAACGGTGAAGGAATGACAATATGGTTCCAAGTGAGGATGGTGTGTGTCTTGGAGGTTCCCAGATGTTTGCTGCCTTTGCCCCTCTAGATGTTAGAGGTCACGGGTTTGGAAGGTGCTATCAAAGGAAACTTGGTGAGTTACTGCAGTGCATGTTGTAGATTGCCACTGTGCATTGATGGTGGAGGAAGTGAATGTTGAAGGTGGTGGATGGGGTGCCACTCATGCAGATTCCTTTGTCCAGGACGAGGTCAAGTTTCTTGAGCGTTGTTAGAGCTGCCCTCATCCAGGCAATTGGAAAGTATTCCATCACATTTCCTGATTTGTGCCTTGCGGATGGTTGGCAGGCTTTGGAAGTCAGGAGGTGAGGCACTCACTGCAGAATTCGTAGACTCTGACCATCTTTGGTAGCCAGTGTTTATGTGGTCTAGTTAAGTTTCTGGTCAATGGTAACTCTCAGGACATTGATGATGGAGGAGATACAGTAACAGTAATGCTGTTGAAGATATAAAGTAGTTAGAATTTCACATTGGAGATGGTCATTGTGAGGTAACTTGCCATTTATCAACTCAAATGTGAGTTTTGTCCAGATCTTGTTGCAGGAAGATAGGTACAGAATGCTTCATTACCTGAGCAGTTGTGAATGAAATTGAACATCAGTGAATGTCCAGCACCAATGAAGCAGTTGAAGGTGTTTGGGCCTACGTCACTGTCCTGAGGAAGTCCTGCTGTAATGTTCGAGAACAATCATCTTCCTTTGGGCGAGATAGGACTCAAATCCTTTCTCATTCCCGTTGATTGAGACTTCACTCGGACTCCTTAGTGCTACACTTGGTCAAATATTGCCTCAATGTCAACACTATCATCTCAACTCACTTCTGGAATTCAGTTCTGTTGTACCATGGTGAAATGAAGTCTAGAACTGAGCGTTCTTGAGTGAACGCAAGCTAAGAATCAGCGAGCAGACTATGTTAACAAGGTTAAAATTATGATATCATGTCTAGTATAGATTTTCATTCTCCAATAAATTTATACTTTTTTATTACAAGGAACATCAGTCACCCAATATTACCATTTCTAGCTTTAAGACTTATCAAACTTGCCTGGTGCAGGGGCACTGGCTTTGCTGTTTTTGCCTTGCCTTATTGCCACAATGATTTGCTGCCATCTAATGGATGCTGAGGACTATCTACAGGGACCCAACCATTGAGTCCACTTCTGTATAAACCTCATCAGTTGCCATTTCAATAATCACAACTATAATGGCACCATAATTAGATCTGGCCCAAAAGAAGTGCATCCATCGCTTTCTAGTCTGCAAGCCCAATTCTTCTAACACACTCCTGGCTTCACAAAACACAAGGCTATCCAAAACACTGCTGTGTCCTGACGTGCATCAAAACCTGCTCTCCCACCTGTCCTGTGCTCACTGACTCTCACTCTACGTCCTAGTCAAGATTTAAAATTTTCATCCGCTTTTGCAAGTTTCTCCATTGCCTTGCCTCTCTGATTTCCCAATTCCCTCCCTGTAACGACATACAACACTTTTGAGATATCTGTAATTTAATTCTAGAACATCCCAATTCTAAGTGTTCTACCGTTGGTGGCTGTGCCTAGCTCCTACCTACCTTAATTTCCTCCTTTAAGATACTTCTGAAAACATAAAGCACTTGCTCATCTACCCTAAAATTTCCTTAGGTGGCTCAGTATCATATCTCGATTGTGTCCCTGTAAAGCACCTTGGGATATTTTCTTATATTAAGAGCACAAGTTGTTATAAATAAATTCAGGTTATTAAATACATGGGCTTTTCCCACCTCCACCACATTGTGTTGATTCAATGACAGAAGGAAAGGATGTCTCACAGCTATAATGCCCTTTTCAACTATCTATCTATTTCTTTCAATAACTGCCAGAAATCTGAAGCAAACAACAAAAGAAAAAAACTGGGCTTAACCAGGTGAACATAATGGAATCAATCACACTCCAACATCAACCATGTAGATGGGGAGAGGCATTGAAGGATAATTAAGTTATTACTTGATTTATTAACTTTAGATGACAGAGACACTGTACAACAATCCCTCAGAAGAGCTCAATTAAGTTGAGGGCTCACGTAGGTCAAGTTGCACAAGGACTGTTGGGCGAGGAAAGTGGTGAGAGATATCCCCTTATCAGAAAATTACTGCTGCTGAAACTTCAATGCCTCAAATCTAGAAAAATTCCCATACGAAGTGAATGATCAACATTAGCTGTGTAAAATAAACAAGGTTTGCAAATAGTCACTTGGTAGTAGTGTTGAAAAAAAGAGATATGCTGTGAAACTTTTCACCTTACACTCACCAGAACAAATTCACAAGAATACAAATTATAAAGAGAACTATTTATACAGCATGAGAAGAGGATGCTGATTAGTTGGCAAGTTGGCTCTGATTGGTGGAGACATTGTAATGTAGAATGCACCAGGGAACAGTTAACTGCCAAACTTTTGTTTAAATTCAAACCAGGCAGGTCCGTTCTAATTGGTCAAGGCATTGTCAGGGGGAAGGAATCAGGGAATGGCTGTCCTTCAAGATTTTGCTGAGTTGAAAAATGTGCAACGTGTTGACATGCTCCTTCTGTCTGCAAAGGAGAATGTCCTGATGTAAATGTATGCACTCCTAGACTTTAATTTTTTTTTTATTATTTTGATCTCATCATTAAAAACATTGAAAATGGCTGTTTCTTTTCCAAGCCCACAAATTGCTCACTACAACATGTGTCCTTTACATTTTAAATTGAAGTTTCTTTCCAGTGATACAGATTGGAAATGCAAAGTTGTATTGTGAAAGAAGCATGGTAACTGGCTCTATTTCATTGTGTGGTGCATTGGCATTCCTATGTGCAACATGTCTGTGAATCACAGAATCCCGACACCGAAAGAGGCCATTGGTCCATCAAGCCTGCACCGACAATAATCCCACCCAAGCCCTACCCCTGAAACACCATGTATTTATCTGATAAGAGGCAATAAAGCAAAGCCAATTAATCTAACCTGCACATCATTGAATTTTAGGAGGAAACTGGAGCATCCGGAGCAAATTCACACAGATACAGGGATGTGTTTGAATGATTAACAAACAGCTTTACCAGAATGCCTTTTTGTAGTCAAATATTAAAAAACTTGATTCAAGTTTATTTGCAGTAAACTTCTTATGCATAATGTATTTTGGTATAATATTCCTTAAGAATGCCACATTGGTAAATAATAAGAATTCAAAATACTTACACTATTAAGTATAGAAAAGTAGGTAAGAAGAAAAAGATTAGTGAAGACAAATATAGGTCCCATGTCTGAAAGATCAAGGAATAGAGGACTATTATGGAGGAATAGCACAGAAAAGGAGCTGAGGCTGGTATAGATCAGCCATGTTCATATTGACTGGTGGAGCAGGCATGAAGGGCCTGGTGGCTGACTCCTGCTTTTTGTGTTCTTGCGTTGAAATGGAAGAATTGATAATGGGTAACAAGCAAATGGCAGAGCAATTAGACAATTCACAGAAGATGCAAATAATGTCCCAGAAACGTTAGGGAAACAAGGGTTCAGTGAGAATTAAGAATTGAAGAAAATCAGTATCATCATAGAATCCCTAGAGTACAGAAAGAGTAAGAAGTCTCACAACACCAGGTTGAAACCAACAGGTTTATTTGGTAGCAAACACCACTAGCTTTCGAGCACTGCCCCTTCATCAGATGAGTGGGAGGTCTGTTCACAAACAGGGTATATAAAGACACTAACTCAATTTACAGAATAATGATTGGAATGCGAGTCTTTACACTAATCATTATTCTGTAAATTGAGCTTGTGTCTTTATATACCCTGCTTGTGAACAGAACTCCCACTCATCTGATGAAGGGGCAGCGCTCGAAAGCTAGTGGCGTTTGCTACCAAATAAAACTGTTGGACTTTAACCTGGTGTTGAGACTGTTTACCTTAGTCTAATGCCAGCATCTCCACATCGTACAAAAGGAGTCCATTCGACCCATCAGGTCTGTACACACTTTATTTAGTGCTGGAGAAATTAGTGGGACTACTGATAAATCCCCAGGCACTCTGGATACTGCTGGAATGCTCGTGTTGTCCACTCGGTGTTCTGTGGACAACACGTATATGGGGCACCCCAAGACATGATCCTTCACCAAACTTCTAGTCATTGCTTTATAAAATATACATCGCAATAAAGTTGTTGGAAATATCAACTGGGAGACATCTGCAGTCAACCGATAGTGAAAGTATTTTGATCAACGATCAATTCACAGAATATATCACACATTAAGAACTTTAATGTCATAAAAAATGTACATTTATATAAAGCCTTTGCAACCAAATAACGTTCCAAAGCAGTTTGCAGACAATTAAGTACTTTTGAAGTATAGTCACCGTTGGATACTTAGCAGCCTATTTAAGCACAGCAAACTTCCACAAACAGCAATGTGATAATGTCCAGATAACATATTTTTGCTGGTGTTGAGGGAATCATTATGGGTCACATCACCATGGAAAACTCCCTGGCTTCTTTACTAAACTGGATCCAACTGAAAAGGTTAATAGGGTCTTGGTTTAATGTTTCATCAAAAAGACAGTGTGGCATTCCCTCAATACAGCACTGGAGTGTCAGCCTGCATTCTTTCTGCTGAAGACTTGAACCCACAACTTTCTGACTCAGGGGACAAGAACAATCTCAATTCAGTCACATCTGATATCGGCATTATCATCAACTGATTAACACCACCCCTCAGATCATAGCTATTATCAAGCCTTGAGGCTACGGTGAAAGTATTAACTCTCAGACTTCATAATTGCAGTTATATCATCGCCTTTTCATGCCTGTCCTTGAATAGGGGATTAAGGACTGATTTAACTGAGATTACCTGGTAGTTAAAATGAATGCTGTTTTGGTAGCTGCAAAGAGAGAGAAAAAGAAAGAGACAGAGAGAGAAAGAGAAAGAGAAAGAGGGGGAAATAGAGAGAGAGAGGGGAAAAGAGAGAGAGAGGGGGAGGGGGAAGTAGAGAGAGAAAGAGAGAGAGAGAGAGAGAGAGAAACTACTTTCCTGATGGGCAAGTTCAGAACAAAGACAAACATAACATCCAGATTAGAGCTAAACCTAGCTCTGTTCACTGAGTGAAAACAATACGCTTTCTGACATCAGCTAAACCAAAGTCTGGAACTCAAAGTTGCTGATCCCTGGGTGGGTGGGTGGGGATTAAAAGTTAAAATTTAATTAAGATTGTTAAAATCAAGATTGATTAGCAGTTGAAGGTCTCACCACCAATGACGTTCAGATACTGAACACCAATGATCAAAATAAATGGTGGAAGAGGTTCAAGAGGCTGCAAGGCCTACTCCTCTTCCTAAAACAGGGCACAATGACAGGTTTACATTGTGCTCCGATCAGCCAGTCCCAAATCCAGAAGCCACTAATCTGTGTCACAACAGATCAGAACCTCTCACAACTTCTGCAGAAATTTAAGGACCAAGTCTCGGAGTTTGGTGCGCAGCGGCTCATTGTTGTCACAAATGATGTGCGTGGAATCTTCTTCAATTTGAACCAGTGTGTCTTCAGACTGAAGGTGGACAATGTGTCCCTCTGGCGTGTCCTCAACCTTCACATCTGTGATGCCATGCTATAAAGAAACAAGGGAACAATTAACCGAAGACTGAGGAGAGTATATCCAGCTGCCCCGCAGCTAAAATGCCATTAAAAAGAAAAGCAATAGCAGGAGCATGGCACATTCCTTTATGAATATCAAAGTATTGTGTCGCAGAGTGGGGAAATAGGCATCGGGTTCCCTGCTAGTCACTCTGCTTCCTCCCTTACGATCAAACTACTTGTCTGTACACTCACAAGATTGGTCACGGGGCAGGGGGGGAATGAGAGAAATGATGAGAAAAAAATATACATCCAAAAAAAACTATATTCATTACAGAGCCAGACAAACACCCACAATCGACCATTAGAATATGGGTGAGCAAGATGGGAAAGGGAACATCTGTAAAAAGAGAAAACAGCTGATGTTTTGAATCCAGATGGCCCTCTGTCAAAGCTTTGTCAAAGGATCATCTGGACTCGAAAGGTCAGCTCTTTCCTCTCCTTACAGATGCTGCCAGACCTGCTGAGATTTTCCAGCACTTTTTCTTTTGGTTTCAGATTCCAGCATCTGCAGTAATTTGCTTTTATTCAGACAGGGAAGGGCTCCCT